>OZ018324.1:116450783-117143783 GCA_963969495.1 Ceratothoa steindachneri
GCCACTTAGCCAGTTCTCGATCCAGCCGGCTACCTTTCCGTCTATGCCAAGCACTCGCACTTTCCGGAGAAGGCGGCGGTGTGGTACCTTATCAAAGGCTTTCTGAAAGTCTAGGTAGACCACATCCACTGCCTTGTCCCGATCGTGCTCACTGAAAACGAAGTGGAAGAATTCCACAAGGTTCGTCAGGTATGACCGTTGCCTTCGGAAGCCGTGCTGGGAACTCCTCAGTAGCAGGTTTGACTCTAGATACGACGTCACTTTGTCCACCATGATGCTTTCCATGAGTTTACCGACTATCGAAGTGAGACTGATAGGTCGGTAGTTCGACGGTTGGTTACGGTCTCCTTTCTTGAAGATAGGACTCACCTCCACCTCACGCCAGTCTCTAGGAACGCAACCAGACCGGATTGACATGTTAAAGATAGCGCACAGATGTCGTGATACTTCATCGCACACTTCCTTCAACACCTTGGATAGAAACACGTCCGGTCCGGGGGACTTATTCGTCTTTAGGTCAGCGATCTTTTTCTTTATTTCTCCTTCGGTGAAGTCCATTGCCTCCAGCTTTTTCCCCGAGTAGGAATCCGTTGGCTGGGGAATGGGACCACACTCTTCAGTAAACACTGAAGAGAAGAGAGAGAGAGGGAGAGAGAGAGAGAGAGAGAGAGAGAGAGAGAGAGAGAGAGAGAGAAAGAGTATGTGTGTTTATTTGTGTATTAAAAAGCCATGCAAAATAAGAAATTCGGAACTTTGCTTCCAAAAGAACAGCGAATACCGAGTATTGATTGATCCTTCGAATTATTATTATCGATCCTTTATCCTCCAGAAACATTCTTCCCCCAACCTAGAAACGAAGTCGTGCAAGGGAACTCCAAGGTCCTCATTAGATCCTCTATAAGAAGGACTTATATCCGTGAAGAAGCAGGTCCTTATTCTTGTCATAGTCTCCACCAACAGCGAATGTATTCAACGGGCTCTCACTGCCTCAAAGGTCGCTGGTAATGAAAGTGAAGACATAAGGTGATAAGGTGCAAAATGTAAATAGACAAAAAATAAAGGTGATTACTCGTTGTTGTGGTGAGTTTTTACTATAGTATCCTACCGTATAATGCTTATCTCAGTGGAAATTACAGGTTTATCGTATTCCCCCACCAAGGGTCGCTAGAGTTTTTGCCAACAACTACAAAATTTACTGGAATTAATAACGCCGCTTAACTTTCCTCAGTACATATAATCTCAGATTAGTAAGATCGCAAAGGAGCGCTACGCTCTCAACACGGTTCCCGTTTAGAGCAGATGAGCCAGCGGGATGCCTTTAATATAACACAAGAACACCCATTGATGGCTGCTCTGGGAGAAAGATAAACAAACATGACCTACTCTTTCAGTAGACAAATGATTAGCTAATTTGTAAGAAAATATGACGAAGTTTCAAGATTAAATGGTTGAGATGATTGTTGGGAGAAAATAGGACCTGTTCTTTCAAGAGAAAAAGACTGAGCTGATTTGTTGCAAGAAAATATGAACTCTTGTTTCAAGATTCTATGGATGGGCTGATGTGTTGGGAGAAAATAGGTCCTACTGTTTCGATCGAAAAAAGTATGGCATCAAATGTTAAGGATAAATGAGCTCCCCCTTTGTGAGAAATAAAATGACAGGCTGTGTAGAGAGAAAAAAAAACCATATCACGTCATGATGGGAGTAAAAGCACAATATGTTGTGTGGATATGGAAACATGAATTATTGTGTGGAAGAAAAATCCTTTCCTACTTTTTTAGAAGCCAAAAACAGATCATCATGTTAAAACATGACTTCTGTCCTGGGTTTAGAGATAAATACCTGTTCTTTTGAGAGCAAAACATGAACTAAAGAACTATGACCAGTAATGACCCAGAGATATAATTAAGGTCAAACCGAGAAGCAAAAGTTGAAAGTTGCGTTAATAAAACTATATCAGATTGATAGATAAATAATGACAGTATCTTACGTGATAAATCATGACTTGCTGTGAGAGATAAAATATTATCAACTGTGTTGAGAGAAACCCCCTTATGAAATTCTGTGTTGGAAGAAAGTACGACCAAGTGTATTCAGAAATAAAACAACTTGTGTTGGCGGAAAAGTATATACTGTGTTGAAAGAAAAGCATGACTTGTTGTCTTCATAAACATGACCAGCTGTATTAAAAGATAAAACATAACCTGCTCTTTTGGGATAACAACAAACCTACCGTGTTGAGAGGTAAAACACGAACTGTTTTGTTGATATAAAAAATGTGAATTGTTGTGTTTGAGCAAAATTAAACACATGTATGTTGACCTATTTTGATGATGGAAAAACATGATTTTCTGTGTTCCGAAGAAAACACATAGTACATCTGTAAAAGAAGAATATGATCTGTTGGGTTGAAAGAGAACAGATGACCTTCTATGTTAAAAGATAAAATATGACTAATGTATTGAGAGATAAAGCATGAATTGGTATGTTATGACGAAACACTCTATTGTTTTGATAGATAAAACTTGACCTGTTTTGTTCAGTAATAGAACATGACCTAACTATGTTCATATATGAAACCTTCCCTAATATGTTGGCGAAAGACATAAATTGTTGCGTTGAGAACTAAAACATTATCTTCTGTGTTGGAAGATAAACATAACCTGCTGCGTCGAGAGGAAAAACATGACTTGCTATGGTTGAAGAAAAGGACATAACTTCCTGCATTGTGATAATAACGACTTGCTGGTTTGATACATAAAACACAACCTATTGTATTTGAGTTACAACATGCTCTACTTTGTTGAAAAGAAAAAAAGCCATGAAGTGTTGTGTTGGGGGGGGGGGGGGAACCTGGTCCTCTAAAATAAGACGAAAGAATATCATAAGCAAGAGGAAAAAAGAAATTCAAGAGCGAAAATATTAGAGAAAGGTTACTACAACAGAGCCATTCCACCTGTGTTGGTTGCTATCGTGTGGTTGAATGTGATTGATTAATTATTGAAAGGATCGAAGAAACATGTAATTCAAATGATGTTCAGCACGAGCGAAACGTGCCGAGGTGGGAAGGGGAGCTGGAGGAAGGGGAAGATAGATGGAACGGAGAATGAAGAGAAAGAGCGGGACTGTGAAAATGGCTAAAGGCTCGAAAGGATGGGGCGTCTTTTAACCCAGATTTCCGACGGCGGCATTTTTATTTCCCTGCAACATAAAATAAGACATACATGAAGGAAAAGTCGGATAGACAGAAAAAGAGCAGGGAAAATAGCTAATGCGATAACGAAGGTGGAATTTGTCATTCTCATCAACCCTTAATAATGGAGTGCTGAGAGGTAGCATATTAGAAAGTTCCAAGGAACAGATTCGTATAACGAGAACATGTTTCCATCTTCCGAACTTCGCTGCCATTGTAGGATTAGTTTCTCCTGTCCCCATATGTCCTCCTTTGTTACCCTATGTTTAAATAGGTCGTGTAGAAGGCGTGTTATGGACTCTTAACCTTGGGCTACTGTGTCTAGGAACTTTCCTTATATTTTACGTATTGCAATTTTACCACTTTCGTTATGAACCGGTCGAAGTTGAGTTCTGAATTCGAGAGATCCGAGCGTCGAATCCATATTAATAAATTTTCGAAAACATGTTGGCTCGATGGCATCAACGCTTACACACTAACATAAGCACAAACGTAGAACCGCTTGTGCATGTCTACACGTCTAACATCTACCCAAAATTTCCCTTCAAATGTTTACATATTTACCCGCATCAACATAAACCCATATACATAGACATAACGGCATACATGGACAACTCCTGCATCTTGATACACAAGTGGTTCATCCTTGGATGAGGGGGAATGAACGAACATACATCAATATACACAGACGAGCGTAATTTTAACCACGCACACATTCTGGCACCTGTGGAATGCCCATTGATTACTCAGTCTCGTCCAACCGATCGATGACGTCAGAAGTTCGTCCTTGAAGCCCAGAAAGCGCCGGCGCTTGACCAGACTAGGCTGTCATGGGTGGGGCAACGATGCACACACACACACACACACACACACACACACAAGAGGGGAAAACAGGGCAAAAGTGGGAAATAAGTGTAATCTAACCAGGTAACGCTTATTCAATGGAACAAAATGGGGGAAGGAAAACCAACGGGAGAACAAATTAATGGCAGGAAATGATGGTGGTGAAAAGGAGATCGAGAATGACAAGAGACGTGTAACAAAAATCCTGAACCCTAAATTATGGCCGATGTAAATGTATAGGATGGGAATCCAAAATATTCGCGGAAAAGCGAATTGTCTACCAACTAAACAGCCTCAAGTTTCGATTATTGTACCAAGATCAGTTTCTACCAGAAGAGTAGAACCATGATAATTTGGTTCATTTGACCATAAAACATTCTGCAAAGTATCAAGAATTCAACTCATCTTTAACCCCAACTTCACCAAGAATAATTCAATGGTTTCCTTGTTTCCATTTTCCCAAGGGTCATTTAGTTAGAATGGGTTATCCTTTTAAATGGTAGAACCTTCCTTTGGTAATCCATAAAATCCCTTCTTTTATTATAAACATCATAACATCATGGGCGCAGGAGTTGAAGCCTAGGCAAGGCAGCCGTCCATCGACTAGGAAAGGCATAGCAGAATAGAGCCTGCTTGAACGAGCCGGGCGAGGAAAAGGAGCGTATGTCAGGTGGCAGGTCATTCCACAGCTTAGAGGCAACCTCAGAGAAGGTACGACAATCCGTGCAGCAGAGACTAGCACGAAGAATCGAAAGAAGGACAATTCCCGAGCAAAGAGCTCTTTGTTCTCTGGAATTTGAGGCTTAGTTAGTGGTTGATTCTCATTTTTTGGGAACTCTTTGAAAACTCATATATATATATATATATATATATATATATATATATATATATATATATATATATATATATAATTTTAGGTATTCTGGCATATGTCTCTGACTGGTAAGAGAAACTTCAATATTTCTTAAATTGTGTTGATCCTTTTACGTTTTCTTCCAGTTCTTAGTGTTTTTGAAGTTCTCTCCTTTTATTGGTCTTCCATGGGTTTCCATTTATCAAGTGAAGTCCACTTTTGCCACCCATGCCCTATCCAGCTCTTCAGTGTATTTTTACGTTTGCTCTTTTCAACAATTCATGTAGATGAATTTCTGCCACGCCAAGTGATTCCTATCTTAAGGCGTTCGTGGCCTCTTATGGCAGGCCAGAGTTTTATGGCGAGTTTCTTGGTCAGGTTCTCTGTTTCAAATGCACTGGTCCTAGGTGAGATTATGCATTGCTTATATACTTTACTTTTCAGACATATGAGCAGCTTTGAAAGTGGTGTAGGCCCTTCCAAATGCGTATAAACCCGACAGTTCTTACGCTAGATTTTATTATCTTTGTTAGGGGACAGAGTTTTACTTTAACACGTGAGTTTGTCTCTGATATGGATTTATTGAGCAAATTATCATATGGTTGGTTTGTCATGCCTTTTATTTTCTAGAGATTCATTTTTAGACCGAGAGTTTTGCTTTGAGTAGTTGAGCTCTTGAAACAGATTTGGGACTTCTTTTAGCCTGTCACTTATGAGCAAATCATCATCAGCGAATCTCAAGAGGTTGAACTATTCCTCTATCTACATATCTTGATATTGTTGTTTTGCAAATTTATCTTCCTGAATCTTTCTACAAGAAAGGAGTTACGTAATTAGGCGGAATAGTGTTTCCTTGTCTTACTACTTTATGTAGTTGAGAGTTTTTTACTCCTCTTGCAATCTTACAGTACTGTCCGAAACGAGAGAATAAAGTACCAAAATCTGCAGTTTCTCTAAAATAAACCCTCGTTTAATTTTCATGATAATTGCACTGAATATTCTGTAAAATTTACCTTTGATAAGATCTCCCACATAATAAACCTCTATGAGAATGCCAAGTCACCCTTGAAAAACCACTCCCAGGAGAGATTGCACGATGGAACGGATGCTGATAAAGAGTGCGACAACCAGTACTTCACGTTAAGTTGCCGAGAACGCAAACTTGAATGTTTCTCGCCAAACTATCTCAGGTCGCTCGAAAGAGGTGTGACTCACAGGACGCTTCCTTGCCAAGAAACCAGTAACAAGTAAAAATAATAAAGCGGGTAGGATGGCCTTTGCTGAAGTGCTGAAAAGTGGAAAAGTGTGTTCCAGCGAGGAAAGTAAATTTACCTTCTTTGACTTAGAAGGAAAGCATTATCTAAAGCTCTGTACAGGGGTAAGATTGAATCTCACATACACGAATTAAACGGTTAAATTCGCATGTGGCATCGTTATGGCGTGGAGTATGTTTTCAAGCGCTCGATTATGTCCGCTAGTCCATTTGAGCGGCAATGTAAACGCGGATGTATAAAAGAATCTGCTTTAGGGACTTGTGATCTCTTTTCTCCGAGCATTGAAAATATGTGGGCGTGTTTTCCGGCAGGACAATCATTCGTGCTACACAGTAAAAACGGGAGACGTTTCTTAGATGATGAAAATCTTGACGTGATAAACTGGCCTGCACAGAGTCCGGATTTAAGACCGATATAAAACCTATAGAAGATATTCGATGAGAAGGTTAGGGGTCTGAAACCAACGGATGTTGAAAATCTCTGGCAAAGATTGAAAGAAGAATGATATCAAATCAGCTCCGAACAATGAGAAAAATTGGTGAAGTTCTCCGGCAGAAGGTGTGCTCAATTCAACCAGAACGAGGGCCTGCATATATCTTATTAATATTTTGGTCAATTACCTTTAAGATAATTTTGTTATTTTCTGGTTAATTTGCATTTATTATTATCAGTATTTAGATTTTGAGGCTTCCTTTCTTCAACTACACATTACCTTACTAATAACTGTTTTAAGCCACTTTTCTATGAAATGAAACTAGGAAAATATCAGAGGCGAATTTAAAATAATATTCTGTTCAATATTCATGATAATTAAACGAGTATTTAAAAAAAGTGTAGATTTGGCTATTTTCATCGTTCGTTACATAGTTCAAGAGAGCCAACAAGGACTACTTAGTCCAATCAAAGGCCAGAGCCATTTTATAATAATATGCTGGTAGTCCTCCTTTGGACATTGTCACCACGATCCTTCCTTATATTACATTCAATCCACAACAAGGCTCCGTATTTAAACATTATAATTATTCGTAAAATAACTGTGAATTTTGTTTTTAAAACTATTCAGACTACTAGCACTTACTACATCCGCGGGGAGTGAGTTCCATTTATTAATGATTTTAAAGATGAATTTTTTTAGCTATGTTCGTTTTAAACCTCCTCCGTCCTTTCAGTTTAAAATCGCTGTTACATGTGATACCATGGTCGTACTTAATTTTTTTTTCATAATTTTCGTTTTCAAATTTATTTAAAATTTTCAATACTTCGATAAATTCCTTTCGCAATCACTTACTTTCGAGAGTCAGTAGTTTTAGTATATTTAATCTTTCGATATAAGACTTATTTCTATTCGAGGGAATTAGTTTAGTTGCCCGTCATTGAATTATTTCTATTTCATTGATGTTTACATGTGTATAAGGTGACCACAATTGTATCGCGTATTCTACAGGGGAGGGGGATGCTTACTAAACTTTTTATAGAGGTATGATTATATCTTTGTGTTTGTAGTGAAAACTTCTCGCAATAAATCCAAGCATTCAGTTCCCTTTCTTACAAGCTTCGTCACACTGTTTGTTAAACTTAAGATCCTTTGAAACCCGCACCCCTAAATCTTTTTCTTTGCTCACAGAGGTAAGATTTTTCCAGCCATTTTATAGTTAAAACTTAGGTTATTTCGACCTACTTGCAAAACTGTACACTTGTCTAAATTGAATTTCATGTTCTATTTATGAGACCATTCGAAGATTTTAACTAGAGCCCCGTGAATTAATTTGCTATCGTTCTCATTTAAGATTTTACCCCCAATTTTTGTGTCGTCCGCAAATTTGGATAATCTAACAAAGTAGGCAAGTGTCCATATCGTTTATATAAATAATGAACAACAGTGGTCCCAACACAGACCTCTGGGGCACGCCACTAGTTACATTTTTCCACTCTAAAAATTTTCTACTTAAAAGTACTCTCTGCTTACGATTACTTAGCCACGATTATATCCATTGTAGGAGGTTACCCTAATTCAATGAGAAAAAAGTTCCTATGAGGAACGCTCTCGAATGCCTTAGGGAAATCTAAGTAAACTATGTCCAAATATCTACTCTCGTCATAGCTTTTAATCATGCTGTCATAAAATTCCAAAAGATTAGTTAAATATGACCGTTTGTGTCTAAAGCCGTGTTGACTGTCATTTATGAGATTATGCGCTTCAAAATGATCGATCACCTTATCGCGAATGACATATTCCATTAATTTACCAAAGATGGATGTTAAACTTATGGGTCGATGATTGGTCGGAATTTCTCTTTATCCCATCTTAAAAATAAGAGTTATATTCGCTAGCTTAAAATCTAATGGCACGACACCTTCTTCTAAACATTTGTTAAAATATTTCGTTAGTGGTTCCACTAACACGTTTCGAATTTCTTTTAAATGCGCCGGATAGATTAAATCAGGATCTGGAGATTTACTGGATTTTAAATTACTGATATAAAAATCTATTTCTTCTTCGAAGAATTCGATATCGGTTAAAAGGGTATGCTCGTTAAAGTTTATCACGTCGTTCGTTCGTGGTATATTATGCTTGTCTTCGCTTATAAATGCCGATGCAAAAAGGTTATTTAATATTTCGGCCACTTTTTCTCTATCCGAAACTAATTTGTTATTGTCATTTTTGATAGGTCCCACTGTTTCCTTTATTGGGTTTCTAGTGGATACATAATCGAAAAACTTCTTAGGGTTATGTTTACTTCTTTGTCAAGTTGAATCTCATATTTTCTTTTAGCGCAAAGAATTTCTTTCTGACATTCCTTTCGTTGGGCTACAAAAAATTTGGTTATTTTCTTCGGATGGGTTACGCTTTTATGCACATTACTATATATCGGCTTTCCAGTTCTTATATACAGAATGATAGAAGACAAAAAAAAGGGTACAGTTAGATCTTCTATTGCAAAGTTTTCACAATGAGCTTGCTCATAATATTAAGGTGGTCAATCGCGGATAATTGCTTTCTGAAACTACTCGGTATTTCCGTTGTCACTTATATATATATATATATATATATATATATATATATATATATATATATATATATATATATATATATATATATATATATATATATATACATATATATATATATATATATATATATATATATATATATATATATATATATATATATATATATATATATATTGAAAACTCACAAAGTATCGCGTGATTAAGCAATAAATACAACAAATTCCACAAGAAAAATAAAATGAAGATTCCAAGTAGTTTCGAACTTCATTTCAAGTTCATTATGAACGAATAAAGTTCGAGAGTACTTGGAATCTTCATTTTATTTTCCTTGTTGGCTTTGTTATATATATATATATATATATATATATATATATATATATATATATATATATATATTCTCCATCTCAGCTCCCAGACACTCCACTACATTAACGCAAAGCCCGTATGCAGACAAATTTATCTTAGTATTCATAAAAAGACTTAGCGCTATATATTTATCAATTCCCTAAGGAGACTCCGGATATTTAATGAAAGACTGGCTTCCTATATTGCCATTCTAACTGACATTGTCAACTCTCTCAGGCATTACCAATGATTGTTAAAAAAAAGCAGAGGTACCTTTTATAACAATATATATATATATATATATATATATATATATATATATATATATATATATATATATATATATATATATATAAATATATTGTCGTAGAATGACCTTGACATATATGTCCTTCTGCCAAGGATTTTAAATTCCAAATATTGAGTGCATTTGGCAGATATTAACTAATGAAGGCTCCGGCTATGAGGAATATGAAAAAGTAAATACAAAAATAAACTTTAATATATACATAGTTATACACAATAAATAGATTAAATGAAAGAATGGAAATAGATACTCTATGTATCCATGGACCGAACGTCCCGCGATACTCAGTGCGAGCTCTACTGGGATGGGGGAGCGAGAGGCGATATGAGCCTCTGTACAAACACGCACAGGGATAACTGGTCGGAATAGTCACAGATGATTCATCTCAGCCTGGCTTGGGTTTGAGGATTTAAGAGATGAAACGGGAGATTGGATGGTTATTCAAGGGGCTTTAACCACGGGGAGTTTAACCTCTAATAGTGACACTAACTGGAGGGAGTATTCGTGCCAAACGAAATGTACCGAAATCAAGGACCGGCCAAATGACGGGCTCAGACACTTCGTTATAATTCTAGCCTTTCGCTCGACGAGAAAAGGAGCGCGAGATTCCGAGAGTCCGAGAGAGAATGTACGGTAATTGCTTCCAGGAAAATTGAGGGAGAGTGCAAATGACGGGGAAACTCACGTAAAGCCTAATTGACTGGAGGTTTAGATACGACGAGTACGCCGGGCGCTGCAAGGTTCAACTTGCAAGATTCCTTCTCTTTTAACCTTGCTGAGAAATGAGCGAGGGAGCACTCCATTCGTGAACAAAGTAGATACGCGAGCGATAGATGCCTATCAGTGTCTATTGTCTGTCAGGTGGCAATTCTGGTCTTAGGTACGAGCAATGCCGGGTAGAGATGGCGCATCGCGTTCGAAGCTAGAAGCCGTTGGTAGGCGAAACAGGGTGCACGAGACTGTTCCTAGCTGCTAACCAGGACGATGCTATATGGCACTAATTTCTTAACGCTTTTTACGAAGTATTTATACTGCCTAGGCGGAAGCTGGTCGCCGGGAGGCCTCAAAAGAGGGACGGGGATCTCATTAGACTTTGCGCGCCAGGGGGTGGAGAGGATAATCTCAGTGGGGCTTACAGCCTGGCGCAAGGGGTCCTTGGCGCCGTAGGTCTGGCGCTGATCAGACGGTGCGACGGCGAGAAAGGGAACCCAATATTGGTCACACAACTCCGTGAAATTCTCGCTGCAACCTTGTGGCTGTCTGCGCATCTAGGTGTATCTTCTCAGAGGCGCCACAGGTAGACGTTGGGTTCTAGGGAAATGGGAGGTAACCTTCTGTCTCTGATATATATATATATATATCTATATATATATATATATATATATATATATATATATATATATATATATATATATATATCATATGATTCTTTCTTTCACTTAAAAAAAACTTTCACAGAATACCTAGTGAATGAGCAAGATGTTCCGTTCATGGCTTTTTTATACGATTTATTGTACCCTCCCCCCCTGCCCTAATTGCTTTACCCTTATTTGTGTTTTTAAGTGTGCGCTAAATTTCGCATTTCTTTTTTGGGAGGAATTCGCTTTCATTTTTTGAGAAGTTTTCATTTGGTGTATCACCATACACCAGATGAAAACTTCCCATAGATTGCTTGATAGAGTCTTTTAAGTTTTTCATTTATGTTTTCTTCGTTTTTTAAATTTTTTGCTATTTTCCTTTAGTATTTATTTCTTGTATCAATTGTTCAGTTTGTTCCATCTGTTTTAGTGATTCGTTCTTTCCAATAGTTTTTCACTGGATTTGTATTATACGTTTTGTATCTGCTCTGATTTGTACTTTCAATAAGTTTGTTGACTTCAGTACATTCAATCCTTCTCTAATTATTCTAGATCCTCTCATTTGGGGACTTTTTACCCAAGGTTTTTTCTTAGTCTCAGCTACTTTGAAGTTAAATTTTCTTCTTTCATTGCTGCTAGCCAAAGTTGCACATTATAAATTAGAGGTTTACATATATTATTGTTGCATTTTAATGAGATTTATATAACTAAGTCAATAATTTCATCAAACCTCTCTTTGCTAGTGTCATTTATGAAGATAATTGTTTTGAACTAGGTGTCAAGTTTGTGTTTGTGTCATGAGTTTTGCTCTCTCTTCTTTAGATCTATATTGATCTTGCTCCTGATTAGTCTGTGGTAGCTACCTCTGCTGAATGAGTCGGTTCGTGGTTCAAAGTGGACAACAGCTTCGGAAATTCATGGATCTCCAATAATGCGTCCCTGATCTGTTCCCGGTTTACCTGCCTACATGGGTTCATAACACTGGTCTACGTTTAAAAAATTGTTGACTCAGTCTTTTTAACTGATTATTTATAAAGTGACATTATTATTATGTTCTCCATAGTCCCTTTTTACGTCTATCATGTGTTGACAGCTAGATACAAGGAGCTACAACGGGAGAAGAAGCTACAAAGCTAAACTGGAATTTAGTAAACAATTTATTTCCGTATAACCTTTTATAATAAAAAACTCTACATTGGACTATTAATTAGAAAGGAAAGAAGACTTAAATGAATTTCTCTTACGTGTGGCTCCAAGTTCATCACTTTTCAAACACTAATAGTAATCGGCCACAATGTTGATGTCCCAGTAGCCTTCAATCTTTTCTTCAATCGTGATAATATCCTATTGAACATTTCTCCTTCTTCTTTACTGTAATCCCCATAATTTGCCAGAAAATAATCTAAGTGAGAGCTTAAAAAATGCAATTTGATAGACATATGAGCTCCCAGTTTCTTGAAGCTTTCCAAGAGACAACTAACGATGGTTAAAATTAGGACTTCAATACTTTCCGAGAAAGTTACTAACCATTAAATTAAAAGAAATTCAAGTTTTTAGTTTTAATCGTCCATGGTCTTTTTTTAAATTCCATAGTATTCGTGATATCCTTTTAAAAATCTTTGTTAAAATTTTTTTTAAAGAGTTTAAGAGTTCTTTCAAAATCCAATAAAAACATTTTAAAAATCTATAATAAATTCTTTAAAATATTCCTTTCTTCATACTTTTATATAACCCATTGATAAATTCTTTAAAATAATGTTAAAATTCTTTCAAAAATCCTTTTTAAAGTCAGGTAAATTTAAAAAAAAAAGGTTTCTTGAAAAATTATTAACAAAAATCCTTTTAAAAGTATTTTCAATATTACTTTTATAATTTAGCCATAAATCCTAACGAATCATTTTAAACTAACGTAAGAAATTCTTTAAAAGTTGTATAAAAATAATTTAAAAATCCCCCTAAAAATCCTTTCAAAAACCATGTAAATACATACTTTAAAACATAATAAAAAATCCTTTGCTAAATCCTCTTGAAAAGTTTTCCTAAAAAAATTTAAAAATCATTTAGAAAATCTGTCAAAAACTTATTCCCCCAAATCCTTTTCTAAAAGGCGAATCAGTTTTATCCGTTTCAGAAGCATCGAATTACTTGTGCCTCAGCACCGGTTCTCATTTCCAATAATTACAAGAACCATGCCTGCTACTAGAAATCACAGGCTCAGTACCGGACAATTCCCCAATCGCCCAACCACCTATCCATATGGTTTACAATCTCGGTGGTTCCTTCTAACCTAAACGATGTGACCACCCCGACCCTCCTACCGAAAACCTCCCTAAAACACTCTAATCCTAATAAAAACTCAAAACTGGCCATCCTCAAGCATCCCTTATCCCCTCTCCCTCCCTATTTTCCCTCACTTCCTATCCCGAAACTACAAAACTTTGGAAAGAATGAAACAAAAATCCAGTTCGAAAATGAATCTGAGACCATTGCTCAAACTTAGTTTGTAAGGAAGATTTTCGCGTCCTACTTCCCTCACCTCTTCCACATCAACGCTGCGAAGTGCCTTAACCCCCCCTCCCCTACACACGTGCACATTCTCTCAAGATGCAAGCTGCAGGTCTCCTTAAAGAGAGAGCTGGCCCTGTTCAACGAGCTCAGGGCAACAAGGCCAAAACTCATCGGCCAATGGCCAAGCCCATCTTGTTGGCTTGCATAACGCAGGAAAACTCCGACTTGGCTACACTTATAGAAGAATCCAAAGATGGACTGAGTTTTATAACAAGCCGGGTCAAGGTAGGTCAGGATTTATTTATTTGTTTTTTATTTATTCAGCCTAAGCTGACGGAAGCACCTCTGTCTCCTTTGAAACGATTCTTCTAAAGAAATTGGTGAAATTCGAGGAAGTGAAATTGTATGAAAGTTCTCAAGACTCCTCATATTTTTCTTATATTATTCTATATAATCATCTTCAGAAGTTTTCTGCGAGTATTCATTCGTTAATTTTCTCTTCTAAGTTTTAACTAAATAATAATACCCCGAAAACCATGAATATTGATACATTAGTAGTTTTCATTGACTTAATGATAACTAACTAAAGGCGGATTTAACTAGATCTATCAGAGTTGATACAAATTGTTGAATAATACGAAATAGTTGATAGAATGGGAAAAGATAAAGTGAGAGAGAAGTCAAAAGAGCGAGAGAGAGCCAGAAAAACAAGTCAAAAGAGTGAGACAGAGCCAGAAAAACAAGTCAAAAGAGTGAGACAGAGCCGGAAAACAAGTCAAAAGAGTTAGACAGAGCCAGAAAAACAAGTCAAAAGAGTGAGACAGAGCCAGAAAAACAAGTCAAAAGAGTGAGACAGAGCCAGTAAAATAAGTCAAAAGAGTGAGACAGAGCCGGAAAACAAGTCAAAAGAGCGAGACAGAGTCAGGAAAATAAGTCAAAAGAGTGAGACAGAGCCAGGAAAACAAGTCAAAAGAGCGAAACAGAGTCAGGAAAACAAGTCAAAAGAGTTAGACAGAGCCAGAAAAACAAGTCAAAAGAGCGAGACAGAGTCAGGAAAATAAGTCAAAAGAGTGAGACAGAGCCAGGAAAACAAGTCAAAAGAGTGAGACAGAGCCAGGAAAACAAGTCAAAAGAGTTAGACAGAACCAGGAAAACAAGTCGAAAGAGTGAGACAGAGCCAGGAAAACAAGTCAAAAAAGTGAGACAGAGCCGGAAAACAAGTCAAAAGAGCGAGACAGAGTCAGGAAAATAAGTCAAAAGAGTGAGACAGCGCCAGGAAAACAAGTCAAAAGAGTTAGACAGAACCAGGAAAACAAGTCGAAAGAGTGAGACAGAGCCAGGAAAACAAGTCAAAAAAGTGAGACAGAGCCGGAAAACAAGTCAAAAGAGCGAGACAGAGTCAGGAAAATAAGTCAAAAGAGTGAGACAGAGCCAGGAAAACAAGTCAAAAGAGCGAAACAGAGTCAGGAAAACAAGTCAAAAGAGTTAGACAGAGCCAGAAAAACAAGTCAAAAGAGTGAGACAGAGCCAGTAAAATAAGTCAAAAGAGTCAGACAGAGCCAGGAAAACAAGTCAAAAGAGTCAGACAGAGCCCGGAAAACAAGTCAAAAGAGTTAGACAGAACCAGGAAAACGAGTCAAAAGAGTGATACAGAGCCAGGAAAACAAGTCAAAAGAGTTAGACAAAACTAGGAAAACAAGTCCAAAGAGTGAGACAGAGCCAGAAAAACAAGTCAATACAACTAGAGACACATGAAAAAAAGAACCTTTCGAGCAAAACGAGAGAGGAAAAAATTCTCAGTCCATAGCAATACATGAGAATAGAGATATTAATAGTTGGAGAGAGGCACAAAAACAGACATAGAAAAATAGAGAGAAATGTTAATAAATAGAGAAGTACACACATTCACACAGACAGCTGCACATAAAGGCTCAAGATAAAGTGGGAGAAGGAAAGGTGATTGATAACAGGGGATTGCTAACTTCTTATCTAGACATGATCCCTCGGATCTGTCGTTATTAGGATGGAGTATCATACTATTAAAATCAAACTTGGGATGAAAGATCAACTCAGTAGTGGACGGGCAAGATCAAAAAACCTTGTTGCTAACGATCACTCCAATACCAAGTAGTAGAGAAAAGAAATTCTGTAAGCGACAATTGTGCCTTGAAAGGCTTAATTTATTATCTATTTAGGTTTATGAAAGATAAAGTTTCTGAAAGTTCTTGTCTCAACTGCTTCTGGGAGTTTTGATAGAACTCTGTATTCACATTGCCAAATGAAGTTTCACTGTCTTAACAAGGAGCTGTGTGGTAAGCAATTTTAACGATAAATATTGAAAGGAGGAAATAAAAATCTGGTGTAAAAACAAAATTCAGAAAGAGTAATAAAAAAGAAGTAAAAATTGGCTAAATAAACTTTGTTTCAACCTAAAAATAGAGGACAGCGAAGGAGAATTTATCTCTACGAACAAAATTAGTATTAAGCGTCCCTGAAAACACGAGTTCGATCATGATTTTCTTAAAGCAAATGAACAGCGAACGGAATAAAATCGACATAAATGAAAGAATAAACAACATGAAAGGAAATGTACAAATGTATATAATAACAAATGTAACAAACCATGAAATAATGCAAATGAAATAAGGCATATGTCCAAACTATTATTATACACAGAAAGCAAAAATCCCTAAATAATATAAACATTGAAGAAAGCCTCGCAATGAAATTGCACAATAAATTCACCCCTTAAATTTATTGTCATTACCTGAAAACTATGGATCAAAAACACGACCCAAAATATACCATTAATGGATTAAAAACGAATAATCGGAGTTTGTTATGGTGCTAAGATATTTGCCATATATTTCTTTATCTTTGAGCACACAAATTTTGATCGGTACATATTCTAATTGAATACGGTTCATTTTCAGTGTTCCGATATAGCTCTGTCGGCGAAACACTCCCAAGTCGTTGTTAAGGAGTTCACTCACCCATTAGTTTCATGCTTTACCGTTGCTAAGAAACAATCTTTAAACTCTCCACATTAAAGCCAGCAAGCGTTGATTTTACTAATCTAGAAACATTTGTAGGCTTGATTATAATATAAACATATTTCTTCTGTATTAATTAGTATGAATAACTTGAGATTTATTTAAGATTATAATATAAACTAGCTGAGTTACCAGGCGTTTCAGCAAACGCAGATTCCCTCGCTAAAGGTCATTCATCAGCTCCGTGGGTGTGCAAGTAGTGAATCTGTACCAACACGAAATGTTTGTCTCCATGGCACTGTATAGGTTCTGTATAAATTTCACATGGCAAAATTAAAATTTTTATCTAAAGTATATTAGCAGGAGATAATAAACTTATATTTTGCAATTAATTGTCAAAATGGTCATTGAATACTACGTTAAATGCAAAGTAAATAACGCCATTACATTCCTTGTAAAAAAAAAAACATTGGTTATTATGAAATTATATAAAAAATTCTAAATTCATCCATTTTTTTCTAAAGCGAACAAATAAACAAACTTCCTCTTTTGTACACACACTCCATTATAATGGAGCTCGACGACGATTAAAGCCACCATTTCGTATAGTTTCTCTCTGAACCTCCAAATAGTTCTCCATAACATGACAAATATTATATTTATTATTATTATTTACTTAAAACAAAAAGAGAAAAATAACGTGGGTATCTCAGAGAGTAAAAGTTGCT
The DNA here is from genome assembly GCA_963969495.1 of Ceratothoa steindachneri. Classification (NCBI taxonomy): domain Eukaryota; kingdom Metazoa; phylum Arthropoda; class Malacostraca; order Isopoda; family Cymothoidae; genus Ceratothoa; species Ceratothoa steindachneri. The sequence continues at coordinate 116,468,198 of OZ018324.1, forward strand.
AAATTTTGCGAAGAAAATGATTTAATTGAGGGAGGTAAAATGCTTGGAAGGAATATAACCGGACTTATGTAGGGATGAGAATACCTGTGAAGTTCGCAACCGTAGATCGGGCAACTACCTTGAGCCTTACAGACTTCAACATTTTCTTGTTGAATTTTGGGTGAATGGGGCAAATATGATCCTATTACAGCGATAAATACAGGTGGATCCAATTAGCAGCTTTAGGAACTTCTGACACCTCAGCATAAGACGGCTTCCGTAGCTCTCGTATCCTAGAGTGACCAATAAAACAGCTCAACTGCAGTAACACTAATAAATGAATGAAAAGAGCGCGTTAGAGGTAAAAAAAAACAGCAAAAAACAAACAAAGTTGCAGAATATGTAGGAAAAAGAAATCCGTGTCAGATCCATCGTTGATATAACAAAGGATGGAAACCTCGAGTCAAAGTTGCCAAGGTTGCAGTGAAGTTGAAGTTTATAGGGTTGAAATGGGTTTGAATTGACTAGGGTTGCAGATAGATTGAAGTAGGTGAGAAAGTTGTGAGTTTCAAGTTACTGGGATTGCAAATAGGTTACATTACGTGGGAGTGCGGTGGGTTGAAGTTTTCTGGGGTTTCTGTGGGTTTAGGTTCCTGGGGTTTCGGTAAGATTAATGTGGGGTTGAAGTCTCCATGTTAAAGTATAGTTGCATTGAATGTAGTAGCAGTGGGATTGGAGTTTCTGGGGTTGCAGAATGATTGGACTAGGTAAAGCTGCGGTAGTGATGGAGTGGCTGAGGTTGGGGAGGGAGCGTTTTTCCTTCGAATTTTAAGCAAAAACGAACAAGGAGAGAGCCGAAATGATGTAGTGAAGATGGAGCAAGTCAAAATGTGTGGAAGACAGAGAGCCTCAAGTTTTGTTGGGGTTGAGGTGGGAGGGGCTGTTGTGTGCTTGATGTTAGTGGTGCTGTAGAAGGGTTGAAGTAGCTAGGTTGCGGTGGGGTGAAATTTAATTGGGATGTCATTGGAATTGCAGTAAGGGTGAATTCGGTATGTCTGTAGAGAAGTACATAAGGTGGGGTTGCAAAGAGGTTTAAGTAAGTGCAGTTGTTATGGTAGTATCGTATGTTTAAATTAGCTATTGTTAGATTTGGTTGGAATTTACTATGGTTTCAGTGGGTTTGAATTGAATGGGTTTCGCAGAGGGATTCAAGTGGGTGGGGTTAATGTAGGTTTGAAGTGGCTGGGATTGCTTAGTAGGTGGAGTTTCACTGGAGTTGAAGATATTAGGGTTGAATTCACTGCGTATTTAGAAGGATTAAAGTATATGGGAGTACAATAGGGTCGAAATTGCTGAGATTTTTGGAAGTTTTGAAGTAGATAGAATTACAGTGTGTTTGAGTTGCTGGAGTTGTAGTAACAATTGAGAAGTGTGGTTGCAGTGAGGTTGAATTGACCTTGATAGAGAGGAGTCTGAGTAAGTGTCGTTGCAGTGTAGGTAAAGTTTCTTGAGTTGCAGAGGGGTTAAAGTATATGTCGTGTTCTGGTTTTAAAGTTGATGGGTTGTAGTAAGATGAAGTGGGGCTTAAATAGTTGGAGTTTCAGAGTTGTTGAATTAGTTAGCTTCAGTGGAGTTTAATTAAGGGCAAATGTAGAGGAACTGAATTAGGTGGGGCTGAATTGCCTAGAGTTGCAGTGGAGTTGAATTGACTCGAGTGGCAGATTGAGTGAAGTAGGAGCGGTTGAAGTGGAGTTGAAGCTGCTGTGGTGTTATATAAATTGTGAAGTAAATGGGATTACTGTTAAGTTAGAGTTGCTGGGATTGCAGAAGTGTTAAATTCAATACGATTGCATAAGAGTTAATGTTGGTTGAGTCAAACTGGGGGTTAGGTTGCTGTCGTTATATTTAGGTCGAAATGATGAGGTTGCATAGAGATTAAGGTAGGTGGAGTTGCTGTGCTGTGAAGTAAGTGAAGTTGATGTGCTTAGAGCTGCATATGGAGTTAAGTAGGTGAAGTTGTAGAGGGGTGGAAGTAGGTGGGGCTGCAGTCAAGTTGAAGTTGAGGGTTGCTTGGTGGTTGAAGTAGGTAGGGTTGCAGTAGAGTTGAATTAAATGCGGTTGCAGAGAGATTGAATTAAATGGGGGAGAAAGTTGCTTGAAATTGATTAAGTTGCTTTTGGGTTGGCTTTGATGTGGTTGCTGCGAGATTTGAAAACGGTTGAATTGACAAGGGTTAAAGTAAATGGTGTTAAAGTGGGTTCAGATTTTGGGGGGTTGCAAATGAGTTTAAGAGTTACAAAATTACGAACCAGCCAAGATTATCAGATCCACTCAATGATAGTGCAAAAAAGAAGGAAAAAGATTGAACTCAGAGTTGGTAGAAAGTTAAAATGAATAGAGGATAAACAAAAGGAATTAATTTAACAGTTATTTGTATGCAAATATTCTATATTAGATTTAAATATTCTATTCTCAAACATATTGACTGTAGTCATTCCAACCATACCCTTAGTGTGGTTATTCCAAGTTTTTATTATTTTATATGAAAATAAATTATATGATATTGCAGTGATAAATCTTTTGTCGACTAGTTTATAACCGTTATTTATAATCCATGCTGGGTTATCTAGTTGAAATAATGAATTATAGTTTATATTAGTGAACTTGCTTAGTATTTTAAGTATTTTAATAAGCTGGCAGGGAGAATACCGTTCTTCCAATTCCAGTAAATTGAGGTACATCAGTCTATCTTCACAAGATCTCTTCTTAAGTTTAGATATAGAGTTTCGTCGCTCGTCGCTGGACGAGTTCCAATATTGCAAACTCCTTTCGCATATATGGCACCATATATTAATGAAGTCTTTTGATTTAACTGCAAAATATCTAACTATTTATACTAAAACCCTATCTGCTCTTTGTGAAGCTACCGTACATTGTTTTAAAAATTCTACATCATTCCTCATGTAATTTCTTCCTAGATTACCATCACCTATATGCATTTTACTTTTCCACGATGATCCTTATTTGTTATCTTTCCGACTATTCTACTAATTTATCCTTTACAATTTATTTTGCGTTTACTTTCGTAATTTTGTTTTAGGGGCGAGTTTCGTATCATCAGAAAGTTTTAAGTTTTTTAAATAAATCCATTTCAACATCGTTTATATATATTAAAAAGACAAAGTTCATTAGTAACCTATTACCACGAGGAAATATTTCCATTTATAACTTCCCTGCCTACGGATTCCCAGGCTCTTAAGTTCATTTCCATAAACCGCATCCTATTCCTTGCCTTTTTACCTTTATCAAAAGTCTTTTATGCAGAACTGTGTCAAAAGCCTTTTTTAAGTCGATATAAGCTTTATCCTGATTAAATGCTGTTTTCATTTTGTTGAGAAAAAAATTCAAGTAAATTAATTAAGCACAAGTTTTCGCGTCGAAAGCCGTGTTATGAATCATTTATTAATTTATTGCCCTTTAGATGCTCTAGAATCCTATTTCTATCAATAGATTCCACGAGCTTACCCAGGATAAAAGTAAGAGAAATGGGCAGAAAGTTTCCAACGGTATTGCTGGTTTTCGAAATGTTATGCAATCTAATATATTCTTTATAGACATTTTAATCTCACTATTTATCCGCAGCACCTAAATTTATCTCTTAGAATCTCTATTATAGTACCCTCTTTTATTATTTATAGTAACAGATGAGTGTCGGAGTTTAATATATATTTTGGTGGGGTAATTTCTGTTACATTTGCTTCTTTGAATTCTTATGGAACAATTCCATGACTAAGAGATTTAAAAAAAAATTATACAAAGGGTTTATTATAGTTCTATTTCTAACTCTTTAAGGAATTGAAGATCAATTAGTTGTATCTTCAATGCTAAAAAATCTTTAAAATGTTTAATTATTGTCTCCGTTACCTGGTCTGGATCATTAATACAGACTCCCTCTACAACTTGCAGAAACCCGTTGCACTTCTTTACTTAGTTACAATCCTTTAAATATCTATAAATTCACTTTTGCTAGAGTTTTTGGCAAGGAAGCTAGGTACTTTTCATAGTTCCTTGAGGCTATTCTTATTTTGAACTTGACAAGAAGACGATAATAAAGTTTTCAGCTTCGATTCACAACGGTATTTGCAGGTTTTCGAAATGTTATGCAATCTAATATATTCTTTATAGACATTTTAATCTTATTATTTATCCACGGCACCTGAATTAATCTCTTAAAATCTTTATTATAGTACCCTCTTTTATTATTTATAGTAAATAATGAGTGTCTGAATTTAATATATATTTGCTGAAGGTATGCAAAATATAATTTTTTCCCCCGATTTAAAAGTTTTAAATGGCTTTCAAAAAGATTATAATTGCAAGATTTTTAGTCCTGAATGAGTTAAAAAGTGTTGCAAACATTTCTTGAAATATTTAAGATTAAATCCAATCAAAAATTTTCCTCAACGTTTATATTATTAACTAATTTCTCTCCATTTGTCCCGATTAAATCCATGATATTCTTTTCAAGTATCGGATTACTCACTATTTGATTCAAGAAGTCGTTTATAAATTCAAGAAGTCGATTCCCTGTATTCTCAGATTATTTATTTATCAAAATCTACGCTAGTAAAATTGAAATCACCGTTACTTTTTTGGTTTAATTAGGTTTGAAAGTGTAAAAAAATATTAATATCATGCTCTTCCGTTTACCTTGCCGGTCTATGAACATGGAAAAAATTCATTTAAGTATATTAATTGCGAAAATCTAAGACATACTCGAAATATCTACAAATATCTTTCAATATCGCGACTAGCTCATTTTTAATGTATAAAATAATGCCTCCGCTTATTCCCTAAGACCTTTCTCTGTTAACCATTTTGTAGCATAGTAAGACTCCAATAATATCCAACTCGTCCGCAGTCACTAATACCTTCATAAATTTTGTTTCTTAAACAGCGCGCTTGCGTATTAGCATGAAAATGGCCGTATTAAATTTCAGAACAACGAGTTGGTACATCATTTTAAGATTACAATCTTTGCAATGCAGCTGAATACCGAATAATGGTAATACAAGCATTCGCTGGATTTTCTAATGTCTCCGGCATTGTTCTGTCAAAAAGTAGCATAGAGAATTATCTCAAATTATGCCGAGTCTTGCAGATCTTTCTCCGTTTAATGCCGTCCATCTGGCATAAAAAGGCCTTGTGGTGTGTAAAATTTTTTCCAAAAGTTGTCTCTTCTGAGGGGGAGAGGCATTTTATTAGCTCCTTAGAAAGATGATTGATTTCAAATCGGATACGGTTGGTTGCATTTAATAGTCGGTGTTGGATGCATTAAATATACGGGATTGAATAGATTCAATAATATTTGTTGCCATCACACGTTGCTGTTTGTTACTAACAATTAACGTCGCTGGATCAATCATGAGCTGCTGTTTGTTCCCTTTAAAAAACGGTGCTGGTGCAATCACTAGCCGCTGATTTGTTCCCTTCAATAGCTTCCCAGCCATAGGCTGCTTGGCAAGTAGCCTGAAAAATCAGTTACAGGTCAAGAAAAATAATAGGTTGGAAGAGGCTTATAAAGAAAGTGGTGAAAATAAGGTGAAATGGAAATGTCTAAAGAATGCATTAGATGCTTGACTTCTTCAATAAATTGCCCTGGTGCAATCACTAGTCGCCGTTTGTTGCATTTAATAAACGCGGCTGCATGCATTCTTTCTATACAGTTCATCCTATTTTCGCCAACCTTTTTACAAGCTTCTTCCAACACATTTTCCGTGACCTGTAGCTGATTTCTCAGGGTTTTTGTCGACCAGCTTTTGAACCTTCATCCCTAGTCGGGTATTGCTAGGTGGATAGTTGCTCCTCCCTCTTGGCTCTGTTAGGGTAATTGCTTTTAATATATCTGCATTACTTCCACCCCTTTCTCCTTATACATCTCCCTATCGTCATTTTCCTTATGTACATATTTTAATTTTTACCCGCAAGGGGATGACAGGTTTAACATAAAATACCTAGCTGCGGTTGACATCTGAAGGATTATCTATATTAATCATAAACAAATGTGCATAGAAATTTGTTTCACGCACTTAGGCGCGCATATATATATTCCTCAAAAGAAATTAACCTTACGAACCAAAATGATGCAGTGCATGTGACATTTGAATTCACTTAGAACACAGAGCCAAGGTATTTAATTCACTTGCAACACAAAACCGAGGTATTTAATTCACTTGAAACACAAAACCGTGGTATTTAATTCACTTGCAACAAAAAAACGAGGTCTTTAATTCACTTACAACACAAACCCGAGGTTTTTAATTCACTCCCAAAACAAAATCGAGGTCTTTATTTCACTTGCAACACATAGCCGAGGTTTTTAATTTACTTGCAATAAAAAGCTGATGTTTATAATTACCTTGAAACAAAAAGCTGATGTATTTAATTCACTTGAAAAACATAACTGAGGTCTTTAATTCACTTAAAACACAAAAGCGAGGCCTATAATTTACTTGCAATACAAAGCCGTAGTCTTCCATTCAATAGCAACACAAAAACGAGGTCGTTAATTCACTTGCAACACAAAACGGAAGTCTTTAATTCACTTAAAACACAAAGCTGAAGTCTTTAATTTACTTGCAACAAAAGACGAAGCCTTTAATTCAATTGCAACACAAAGCCAAGTTTTTTATTTCAATTTTTATCATTAATCTTATCCTCATTGATGAGAATGAGACATTTGCTTCGTAAACCAAATGTCTTTCTTCGTTAAGTTTAGGCTGCTAGTTACTGGCTACTGTTACAAGGTATTTATGTCATTGACTTTACATTACTTGCCTCCCTCCCCCCCCATTCGCAATGTAGCTGGCTCACTGGAAGGCCACCACGATCCATGGGTATGTCGACAGATTACTAAGAGAGAATATATTGTGTATAGTGCGTGATTGTGTGAGGTTTGAGTAGTCTAGGAGTTGTTTTGCAATGCATAGCAGATTGCATAAATGTGAAAATATTAGTATTTGCTGCATAAGAAGATAAAAGGGTATAGTTTATTTGTTTGTTTAGGTCAGTGATGTAGAAGATAAATACGAGTGGGGCAAATACATCCCTGAGGGACATCTGAGCGAACAGGAAATTAATTTAAAAAATAACGCCCTTTCACCTGAATTATGCATTCGTCCTTGTAAAAAAAGTCTTTAATTCAATTTAAAATACTATTGAGAAATTTTTCTATGCATTCGAGCTTACATACATATATGTATATTGGCGATGGATTTTTCAATTATACATATTAGCAAAAGCAGATGAGACCGAGATTGGTCGACAATCGCTAGGATCTGATTTGTTTTCTGTTTTGTCTCTGTACGTAACATTAGACAATTTACAGGAATAATGAATGTCAGCTGAAATCGAAGATTGATTGGAGATAGTACATATTAGTTAGCCAAGATTGGCAAAGCAATTAGGAATAAATTTTACTACAAGACCATCAGGGCCTGGGGAAGTATCCGCATTGATATTAATAATAACCCTAATGTTCATCTAATTTAAAAAAAAGAGGAGAATTGAGGCTAGCAGAGTTGCTCATTTGAGAAAAAAATATGGTTATCCTTGTCAAATATATTAGCTTTCGTGTAATTATCAATAATTTTGCTTTGATTCTCACAAATTCGTGACAATAACGTATTAATTACTTATGTAAATACTTTTCAATAAAAATTATAAAATGATTTTGGATTTCCCTTTTTCCATCAACAGTAATCAAAATATTTCGCAATTTTATCCTTGAGGTCTTTAGTTTAAACATTACTTGTTCTATTAATATTTACACTGTTAAGTACACAGGTAGAAGCTTTCGTTTTATTGAAACTTTATTTGCTAAATGTATTATTTCTTGTATTTACGATTGACAAAGTTTGAGTCAAATTTATTTTTTGATGGATTAAAAATTCTCAATCCACTTAAACATAATTGATTCAAAGATATTTTATTGATCAGAACTTTTGCAAATGGAAAAGTAACGATTTTAGTCAATAATCATTAAATATACATTAATATATACATAGTCTGCTGACATTCATGAAATTAAGATTTAATGTTTTTATTAATTTGTTCAAAATATTACAATACAGTATCAAAAGATATAATAGCATAATCAGTTTGAGTGAAAGTTGGATATATGTCGAAATTAAATATTGTGCCATCAATATCACTTTGAACAATATAAAAATACCAGCAATTTCAGCTATGTTAAACTTACCAATAATGTATGTATCGTTTAAGTTACCAAAAACTCGCAGTCCCTTTGGAAATGTTTAAAAATAGGGTTATATTAAGTTTATGATGTCTAACTGGTAAAAAAAACACTAAAACATCAATTTTCCGCTCCATCACATCTTAAATTCCAATTGTTCGGTAGATCAAATGAATTAATATTTTGCTTGAACCAAGTTTGTCTAAGAACTAGAATGTCGGGTTGATACAAGTTAATTATATTAATAAATTCATTACGCTTATTAATCTTATTACCAGTGTTGTATGAGTCTCATCTTCATGTAGTTCTCGGGTGGAGTCTCAAAGAAATGTCATTATATCCTGAGAATGTCAATAATCTCTACATTTCTGAACCAATGAGTAATGGTTTTCATGACGACAATGGGTAATAAAGCAGAGAACATTCGACCTTGATTTATTTCGTGTGAAAACATTAAACCCGGTCACTAGAAACTTACACTTACATACTTTTCTCTCATCTAAACCTCACAGAGGCTTAAAAACATTCCCGGTATACTATAAAGCTTCATAATTGACTTCACACTTCTGCTTGAAACATGACAAGTGCTGGGGTACTCCAGTGTTGTCATCTTGGTTTTATATGCCTTGGCTCGGGCATATTTTGCTCATTCTTACTCAACTTAGAAGAATCGTTAAAATCTTTGCTCAACGTCTACATACTCGTTAGTCGGAGTCGTTGTCCGTTCGATTAACCTCTAAGATGCTCGTGCTGACTCTCCTCAATAAAACTTCCTCTCCTCTGAACTTAGGGAAAAAATGCTGGGGGTAGAGATGCGGAGGAGGAGGAGGAAGGTAGGACTCGCTGAACCATCCTTTAGCTGCCTATCAGACTTCAATGGTAATTTAAAGGAGGGTTTTATGGGTCGAATGTGAAGCCAAACCGAACGATCAGAGATTCTTAATTTCTTATTCGTTTGGGTGTCTGATGAAATTTTTGCGCGTGTGGGTGTCTGATGAAATACTTGCTCGTGTGGGTGTTTTATGAGGTTCTTGCTCGTGTGGGTGTCTGATGAAATTCTTGCTCGTGTGGGTGTCTGATGAAATACTTGCTCGTGTGGGTGTTTTATGAGGTTTTTGCTCGTGTGGGTGACTGATGAAATACTTTCTCGTGGGGGTGTTTTATGAGGTTCTTGCTCGTGTGGGTGTCTGATGAAATTTTTGCGCGTGTGGGTGTCTGATTAAATTTTTGCGCGTGTGGGTGTCTGATGAAATACTTGCCTCGTGTGAGTGTTTTATGAGGTTCTTGCTCTTGTGGGTGCGTGATAAGGTTTTTCGCTCGTTTAGGTGTCCGATGAAATACTTTCTCGTGTGGGTGTTTTATGAGGTTCTTGCTCGTGTGGGTGTCTGATGAAAGTTTTGCTCGTGTGGGTGTCTGATGAAATCTTGCTCTTGTGGGTGCGTGATAAGGTTTTTCGCTCGTTTAGGTGTCCGATGAAGTACTTGCTTGTGTGAGTGTCAGATGGTGTTCTTTATCATGTGGGTTCTGATAAGGTGTTTGTTAGTGTCAGTGTCTGATAAAGTTCTTTCTTGTGTGCTTGTGTGTGTAAGTTCTTGCTCGTGTAGATGTCTGATGAAGTTCTTTCTCATTTGGGTTTCTGATGAAGTTCTTGCTCGTGTGCGTCTCTGATGAAGGTCAGGATCGTCATCACATGGGTGCCTGATGAAGCCCTTTCTCCTTTGGGTGCCTGATGAAGTTCTTGCTTCTGTGGGTGTCTTAAAAGCTCTTGGTCGGTAGATATCTGACTAAGTTCTTGCAGGTTTAGATGTCTGATCAAGTTCTTGCTCATGTGGGTGACGAATGAAGCTCTTGCTCGTGTGGGTGTTTGATGAAGTTTTTGTTCGTGTGCTTTTCTGGTGGAGTTTGAACAGAGGCTTGTTATTGTTCTCTTAAGAACTAGTGACTATTCTGTCTGATGAAATTATGAGGGAAATTTTTGTGGTAGATAAGTGATTTGAAGCTGGGATGAAAAAAATGTTTTAGTAAAGTTTTGCCCTGGTGAAGAAGGACTCGCTTTTATGTTATCTATTCTGTTCCTCTCTGATTGTTTTGTTTCATAAGAATATAATGTAATGTTGTGCATTTGTATATTCTTGTAATCTTGTATTTTAGCATTCACGGAATTCTTTTTCCTATATATCTTGCAACTTTGTTTGTTTTTTGCTGTTTGTTTTTACCTCTAACGCGCTTTTTTCATTCATTTATTAGTGTTACTGCAGTTGGGCTGTTTTATACGTCACTCTAGGATACGAGAGCTACGGAAGCCGTCTTATGCTGAGGTGTCAGAAGTTACCAAAGCTGCTAATTGGATCCACCTGTATTTATCGCTGAAATAGGATCATATTTGCCCCATTCACCCAAAATTTAACAAGAAGATGTAGGGAATTTTCTTGGCATCATGGGTTTTTTTTCAGGAAGACGCCACGTCTTGCTTTTTTTGTTTACCACATCAAGCTTCATATCTGAATGGGATCATTTTCGGAATGATTCATATTTTTAATATTTCTTTAATCAGTATTGTTATTTAATACTTTTAAGATCATTATGCTCAATTTTATTAAATATTTTTGATTCATTTTTGCAATATATGAAATATGTTAATACTATCATTAACTTTAGATGAGAATAATTAATCCAAATGCTGGACGATCACTAAATATTAGTGTGATTTTGAATTATCATAAAATACACTATGTTTCGCATCTTTTGTTTCTGGTCAGTAAATGTTATTTCCAAACTCCTTTTATTGCAAAATAATAGAAAATATCCATTATTTGTTTTAAACTTTGTTTTTATGGTTTGTATGATGAAATATTTAGTAAAAAAGGCAGATTTTGTTTTTTCATCCATTAGAGAGCTAAAAAAAAAACTAATTTAAATTTGTATAATTTTATGGAAAGTTCCACAAGAAGTATGTAAAAACATGTTAAACAAGTTAGAACTGAGTAGTTTTTCTTGATTTAAGTTTGTTTTGTAAATCACCTTCCCATACAAGCCATTAAATGTAGTCTCTCATCATGTTTTCATCGCATACTCCAGGCTTTCTTTTACTTTTTAGTAAGCTTTTCAGGGAATTCGGAACACAATATCATTTTCACAATCTGTGATCCAACAGACATCAGATTTTACCTTCGCTTCAAAGAGTTTGGGAAAGAAATTTTGAAGGTACTTGGTGACTGCAGACTCTTTGTTAAGAACACTAACAAACTGCTTCATGAGACCTAAGTTTAAATGCAGGGAAGAGAACAGTACCTTTTGAGAGTCTATCAAATGCTCATGCTTGATATTATGCCCTCAAACAGAAAATTCTGTCTTTTTTGGCTGATACTTCTTGTGGCGATGTGGTGTGGTATCCCTACTGTCTCAAAGGGAACTTGGTAAAACTTCCTTGGAGCCCCATCCAAAATGCTAACCTCTTGAAGTTTCTAATCACTTCCCAGCCATACTCCTTATAATTCAAAGCTTTTAGCAAGAGCTTGACACTGTTTTAGTTCTCGATGAGATATACTGAATGAAGCAACGTAAATGATGGATGCCCATTCCACAAATGGAGAAGTACAGCTTTAATTTTTCCTGAGAAGCTCTCAATGAAATCTCTACTCATCTGGATTACACGTACTTCCAATTGCAGAAACATACCAGATACATCAGTACAGTAGTAAAGGCCAGATTGATAGGTAAAGAATCTTGAGCAATATTTATGACGTTTCTTTTGGCTTGTCACTTGTACATTTTTATCCAGCAAATCCTACTCTCTAATCCTGGAAATCACAAGCTCAACATTTCACATTGACAAGCCAAGATCTCTGACAAGGTTATTGAGGTTTGTTTGGTTGTGAGAGTATGAATTCCTCTCAACAGTCATATTTATGATAATGTACTCTACATCTTCACTGATCTTTTCAGCTTCTAAATTGTTGCTTTCTTCTGAGGATGTAAGATCATAATAGGAAATAGCAAGAAAACATTTGCCATTTAGAATTATTAGTTGCTTGAATGGTCCGTACGTTCACGACAAGTCCTGTGAATAGCAAAGTTCATAGCTCTACTTTCCCATCTATACCATCCTGTAAAAGTTAAAAAATATACTCTATTACTCTTTTGGCTTACAGAGAAATATGATAGCTTAAATACTTCGATATGTAATATCTTACTCTTTAAAGCAAAATGAGGTGACCAGAGTTGGTCTTGGTCCCCAACTGGCATGTTAAAGTATGTTTCACAAATTCTATAGATGTTGTCACACCGTACATATTTTTGCTCTTGTTTTTTAATGAATCGCCCGTAGATATGAGACTGTATCTGGAGAACGATTGCAGCCTCTTGATGCTAATTTTCTTCTGATATGTTGTTCACTATAGCTGAAATGATAGCAGATATGTGAATACCTGTATAAATATTACAGAAGGTTCCAGAATTTTCCAGGGGTGTGTTCTGGCGAGTTCAGGGACATTCTTAAAACCTTATAAAATTCTACTAAATTCTAAAAAGTTTCCATTAAATATAGAATGTTTCGGAAGGCTTCCTTAAAAAAAATAATATTCTACAACATTCCAATGTTTTTTTTAAATCAGATTTACAATTTTCTAGCATGCTTTGAAAATAATTAATGCCTACAACCTTTTATATATTCTCATTTTCCCCTAAAATTATTAATACCCTATCTTTATTTTTTAAATAGGCAAATTTAGAATTTAGAAATTCAGTTCCCTACCTACAAAAGCAAAGTTTTGGTATTAAAAATGCCTTTATCATTTTACTTTAGTTACGTACAAATGGGAAATAACACTTTTAAGCCGGTAACAAGAAAAATGGGAAGTTTCGTTACATAGTGAGTTATTAACCCTTTGAGATAGAAAGATGAAAGTGTATGAAAGAGAGAATTCTTAAGTTTTAAAAGAGATTATAAGGTAATCTCACTTAACATAGGATCAACTTCATCCAATATCAAAAAGGAAATAACATTCCTCGCAGTGGACATTATTAATCCTGCGTCAGCCTCACACACAGTCTCAGTTAATATATATTAACCAAGGAATCTTGATCAGCCGGTTTCGTACCAAAGCCTAATAGATCCTTTGCTCTTTGCCCAAATATTGAGCATAACAACAATCCGAAGGACTAGAAAATGGTACCAACCCAGAAAGAAGAACATAAATAAGGGCAACTCCGAGTGCAAGAGAGGCATGTCAATTTTGTAAAACATCAAAATAGTAAGAGCACTGATCAGTGGTCATTAAAATATAGCTTCTGAAACAGGTCTAAACGCAATATCGTAAGAAAATTTCTTATATATGAACTCAAGCTTCTAATTTGAACCGATTTCAATGGCATATTCGATGGACTTTTTAGCGAGATTCAAATCTTTGGTGACGGTCATTTTTCGACAGTTACTGAAAACATTGGTATTTATGCTGCATAAGTTTATTCCGGTTCTCTTTTTCCCTTTGTCTCAGCAACCTTTATTTACTCATCGACGATCGGTATTCTCAATTATTCGATTTTAAACTCACTATGTGTTCAGCTCTTGCATTCAGAGATGGTGCCAATGGAAAATTGTGCACCCTCCCCGCCTCACTGCATGCATGAAGATATGTGGCACAATCTTTTCCACATATTTTTACTACCCTTAGTTTGACCACCGTCTTACCAGTTCTCTACTTAGAAAATTTTGCGGGAGACGCCCACTTTGTTATTTCAATTTAAATAAGAGGGAAAACATACCATGGCCACTCATACCTTCAACACCCTTCTCATATCTGGTTGTGAGGCTCATACCTGCCGATTAAAGAAATCTACGGTCACTATTCAAGCTTCTGTCGCGCCTCACCACCCTAGAGCTATCTCGATCTCTCCTCTAACTTCTCAACATTTTTTTAGGACAAAATAGTCAGTATTCGCTCAAGAATGCCTTCATTATCTGAGCCTTGCCGTCAGTAATTTGACCCAAGCACGCCTTCTCAACCCCCTTTCTCCTTCATCTTTTGGTTCTGCACTCTTAGACGAAGTATCCCATTAATGGATGTTGTCCCACCCACCTCTAAACATACTGCTGTTCGTCCAATTCTACAGAAACTCAGCTTGGATGGACCACACAGGCTACCGATCTATCTCTCAGTTCTCGTTCCTTTAGAAGGTTCTTCAAAGATTTTTCTCCGCAAATATTTCATTTCTATGCTGATGTCTTTCAAATCTATTTTTCATTCTCAGACATCTGACTGTGTTACTCAGTATCCTCTCATCTGCTCACAAAATCATCGCATAATTGTTATCTAACATTTTATTCAGTTCAAGTACAATAAAACGAATATGTTGATGGTTGGTACTTCGCCCAACATTGCTTAATGTAAAGTTATTGGTATTTTTGTAATAGTTGCTCTCAAGTTCTCTTTTCTAACACTGCTAAAATTTGGGCCTCGTCTCGATAGTTAGTTTTTACTCAAGCCTCATGCTACTTAAGTCTATAAATCTTCTTTCTACTAGCTATTAAGCCTTCGTCATATCCACTCACACTTTGATCATACAAGATACGAAACCTCTATCCTTAACTACCCCACACCTGAACTACTTGAACTCACTTCTTTTTGTAGTTTTTACTTACACTATCCAACCCCTTCAACTTGTTCCTAAACTATGCAGCCCATTTTTTTCGCGTCAGGGTCATTTTTAAGGAGCTGTGTTGTTGCTCCCCATTTGGGTCTGTATAGTCCTTAAGGGTCTTCTTACTATTAATTACATAGTTTTAAATATCCTCCACCTATTATATTTGTATTTTTTATCGACTCTTTCCTAACCTAAGCCACTCTTACGTTCCTCCTTTCATATTTGTTGTATGCCCTCTGCGATCGTCTGTGAAGCATCGCTGACGTGAATTTTCTTTCTATGCTCTTAAGATGTGGAATAAACTGCTCTCTCAGTAATTTCAAGCTCTTTGCAAAAGCTGACGAATCTGAAGAACGTAGATAAATGTATTGTTGTTGTTGACACTTGATCCTTGGATAGATACATCGATACGACACGATGTGTGTCTAGAAATAACAGAGAGGGATCATTGGGGTGACCACAAAGGGATCGAGTATTCGTAGAGAAAATGGTACGGAAATAAGATAAGAAGGGATAGGGAGAGTTAAGATGTCGATGACTATACACTAATGTGAGGTGTTTGTTTTGTGTTATAAGTTCGATTGGGACGGCGGGAGGTTAAGGAAAGGCAAAGAGACGCTCGTTCTTTGGAGACGTCGTTCGTATTGCTGTTATTTTATGTGTGTAGCTGTGTGGTTACAGTGTACATGGAGCGTGGGTGTATATATCGCGTAGGTTTTATTAGATGTATCCCAGAGTGTTACGTGTAGGTCATGTGGGTCTGGATCGTCAGTTCTACATAATATTTATGCTAATTATCAACTGTGGTGCAGTGCGCTAGCTTCTAACTGGAGCGGAGTGCCACTGCAGGAGTTTTGGGTTTCGGCGTCTTACGGAACCACCTCTCCAGTCATTACACTAAAAGAGAGTGTGACGATGCGTTATCCTTCACTCGTGTAGGTGGAGGAGTCGAGGTTGGTGTGTGTGCGTAGTAAGATTTTTTAGATGTTTGGTTAATGCGACTGGTGTTGTACTGGGTTGGGATGGGGAGGCCCGAGAGGGAACGATGGGGGCGGTAGGAGGAAGGTTAGGAACTGTGGAAGGAGAGGTGCAGGGAATAGTAGCAGAGGTGCGGGCAGTGAGAGCAGAAGTGGGGAATTAGGAGAAGAGATCGGGGCAGTGTGAGCAAAGGTGAGTATAGATGGAGCATAGTGGGGGTAGTGGAACGAAGGGTGAGGACGAAAAGGCAAACTAAAAGGAGGGATAGAGACTACAGGAGGAAGGGTTAGAAGTGTGAGTGGACGCTGTGAGAGTGGGTGGGAGGGAGTATGGGGATATTGGGAGGGAGAGTATGGGTAAATGAGGTGGTGAGGACAGCATGGAAGAGAGGTAGAGGATTGGTATGGGATCGTGTGCATACAGGTGTAAGGAGGAGCGGTGGTCATGCGTTATTGTGTTCTTGTATTAGGGCAAAATAGTCTCGAAAAAGATGATTTGCCTGACACCGTTTGCTACACAACGCAAGTTTAGTACTTTGGGGTATAATTATGAGGCCCCCGCAGCCATGTCTTTTGCCACCGCGGAGAGCACGGGGGCCAGTTGTATCTTGGGGTTGCTGTGAAGTTCTTTGTAGTGTGTGGTCGTATTGATCTGTGTGGTTGGTTTGGAGGCTCCGGAAGTTCCGGCAGCAGCGGTGTATGTTCTTGTGAGAGCGGGAAGGGATGAATAAGATTGGGGGCAGTGTAGGGGGATGACAGAGTTGCGGTGCCTTGAGCCCTCCGTAGTTCAGAGGTGGAATCCGCGAGCTTGTTCATGAGGTATAGACATCTCATACTCGCGACAACGTGGCTACTATTAAAGTTTACACAGCGGAAGATAGTGTTTGTGCATACAGTGTAAAAGTGGCTGTTATCACTTCACTTTGAACAGACAAGCTCGGCATTACACGAGTTTGTTAGGTGACCAGCCCTGTGGCAAAGTAAGCCCTGGTGTGGGCGTAGATTCTGTTGTTGTTCGATTTAGTGTGTTTGTGTTAGAGTACCGAGGACCTCAATGCCCTGATCTAGCATTGTCTTTGTGTGTTTATCGTCGGATAGTGTTATGACCGGCTAGTCTTTGGTGTGGTTTTAGTAGAGCTCCTGGATTAAGTCCTCACCTTACTCATTTCTTAGGTCGGTATCTCTTTTTGGGTGAATCTTACCCAGAGAGGGCTGGTACCTCTTATGCGTACTTGGTATTGTTTAGTAAAAGAATGTGAAAGTTTGGTGTGGTTTTGTTTGTTTGCAAGAGAGTCGTAGTGTTTTGGCAAGTGTTAATGTGCATTTTATTTCAGCGTTGTGGTGAAGGAGTAGGATACTCTCGCCACCCATTGAGTATAGTCTCTTTCTTTTTCAAAATTATAATTAATTTCTATTATGAACACTAAATAAAAGTATAATTATATTCTTATATAGCATATTATTCCACATTTTTATATTTGTTCTGCCCTTTCCTATTTTATTTTAGCGAAGCCTTTTCCATTAATACACAAATATACAAAAGACAACGGCTTTTGCTGTGGTGAGGGAGTAAAAATATAATTGAAATCAAACGCCGAAATGCAGAAGGAACCGTGTGTAAAAATGGGTGGAACGCTGGGCTGGGGACTCCTTTTCTAACAGATTTACGAATCAGCAAAGACGCTAAGATCCACATGAGGCATGTACAAGAAAGATGGGAAAGGGTGTAATCTGAAGTGAAAGTCATGTAAAAGAAAGCTACAGACGATAAAAAATTAGTTTAGCAAATTTATTTGTAAATTTATATTTTACAATGAAATTTATCGTTTTTTTTCGTAAACATATTTGCTGTAGTGCTTTTGAAGACAATTCTAAGGTAGGCTATGCAAGGCAACAAATGTTATTGTTCTAAGAGTGCGATTTGAATAGATAGCTGCAGATGCGCGACCAAAGAATATTCCAAACACAACGACTAAAATAGATTTCAATACACACTAAATAAAAGGCACACAATAAATATGGATATATAGGTACATGAATAAGACGGAATTAGGTTCCGAATACTAATTGGATAACTAGGGTTATTAAATGGTTATAATGCGAGATTTAGGGTAGTGAGCGATTTAATTCCTTTGAACCTCGAGAGTAAAGCGTGGCGAACTTGGGGGAGAGGGTCTTGGTGACCTTGGTTACTCACGGATGTAGCCGGGATCTCGAAGAGGGTGGTGCTACTTTCTTCAAACTATGATTTAGCGAGATGCGGGCCTCTTGTCCTCAAGAGGTTAACGGATGAACTTCGGTGTGTGGGGGGGGGGACTTCTCCAAACTCAGATTGAGAGAGCTATCGTGCCTCTTGTCCTCAAGAGCTCACTGGTCCAACTTCGAAGGGAGGGGAGGGGGAGATGACTTCTCCAAACTCGGATTGAGCAAGCTATTGGGCCTCTTGTCCTCAAGAGATCACCAGAAGAATTTCAGAGGATGGCTTCTCCAATCCTTGATACGAAAGGGGTTGAGAAAGGCTTATGATTTTCTCAAGAGACTCTTCTCCCTGACGCAAAGATACAAGTGTGATGTCCAGCTCTTCCGTGGCTTGCGACCGTCACTAAACACTTCTCGGGAGAGAGCATCGTTGAATCAAACCTCTGTTAGGGGAAGCGTCGTCTAACCGAATCTGTGAGTAATCCTTGGGAGGTGCAAATATACCTGGATTTCTCCCAAACAGTGAGAGAGAGGGGCCTTCTCGAACCCTCATTATCAGCTGGGACAACCGAGCGTTTCCTTACGGGAAAGTGTAAGAGGGCGTGATAAGCGGGCCTGACTGAACGACCAGTGACAGGAGCCATAAAAGTTGTTCGAGGCAAACCTAAAAAATAGATGAGTAAACTCCTGACCCGGGGAAGGAGGGAAGAGTAAAAGGGGAGGGGGAGGTAGCCTTCAATTTCAGCGTCATGCATCGGTGTGAATTTCTCAGTGACCTGGTGGCAAGTCCAAAAAGGGTGAAGTCCAGGGAAGAAAGGGGAGTAATGGCTCGCTTTCTCTTCCGAAGTAATATCTTAAGAGGTTCATAAATACTACTATTTTAGTGGATCCCTCTACAATATAATAAGTAACACCTCCAGGTGTAGTGCAAATGTTCTGGAAAAAATGGTGCAAAATCCAAAACGCAATGTAAAACTGCAATCAAAAGCAAAAATCAAATATAAAAGTTTCAGAGCCAGGAAATTTTCTACTTTCCTGTTTGCTTATAGTATTGAGTAACAAAATTCTTTAAAATAATGAACACAATGGGCAAACAAGTAAATCTTAAACGATAAATAGCACTAACACCTCTAATGTTCTTTAAAACTTCACACGTCTGGACACCCTAGCAGCAAAGGCATCTATGGTTTCATAAAATGAAATTTATTTAAACACCTTATGATTACTATTTATTAGTTCCAGTCCATTGAGGTGTTCCTGAGACATTGTAGAACTCAAATAAATTTTAATCAGCTTGAATTTGGTGTAGCTTTTCTCGGCAGTGGTCACAGTTACTGCAATGGTGACAGCGATTCTCAGTGCTACCCACGTATTATGATATACATACTTCCTTTAGATTTTTCTCCTCCACAAAAAAACAAAAGTTCAAGGGTTGTCATCTTGCATTTGGGCCAAGTTGGAAAAGATTGCATTTCTGCAATCAGTTCTTCCACAACTAAGTCCGACTTATCTCCAAAGATTAAGGTTTTGGTCAGATTTTAACTTGCTTCCCAAGTTCATTAGGTGGCAGATCATGAAAGTTTATGAGAACGCAAAATTTATTAGCAATGTCACTCATCATTTCTGTTCTCTCTCTTAGTGTTGAAATGCACACATCAACAACGGCATTGAAAAAAGAAACTTCCATGCTCCTGAGTGCATCATTAAGCTGCTTATGGGGAGCCTCATATGAAAACCCTTTGGTAGTTCTGAGTCTCTTCTGCTTTAGAGCAGCAACCATATTGATGTCCTTGCCCATTTCTTTTGCAGAGGATTGGGCATCAGCAAAGCAAGTATTTCTGTAGCTGGCTAGGAAGGCCTCAGCATTTTTAAGTAGATCCACAGCTACATCCATGCGCGTTATTACTGACTGCCGCAGTTTATTAGTATTCTGAATTTCTTTTAGAATATCATTCCTGACAACAGTGCAAATGCAGAAGCAGTATGAACAAACCTCTTCAGCTCAAGACTGTAATTCAATTTTCATGGTTGGATCAACATTGCCGTTTCTCACCTCTAAGAGAGCATCTCTAAACTTTGTAGTGACCTTTGCCGCCACACTATTAATTCGGCTCTCTCATCGAATGTCTGTCCAAGATTTTAATGTTGTGGCAGATGCTTTTTAAAAATGCACCACCTTTGGGTAGAGGCAGAAATCAATGTGAAAAGTTTTGCAGGTAGCTAAAGTAGCCAGTTGAATCTGCAAAACTCTTTGCTGCACCTGAAACAACTAGATTAACAATGTGCGCTCCACATGGCAAAAATAATCCCCTAGGATTGATTTGCAGTAGTCTAGCTTGGACTCTCTTCTTTTTTTCCCTTCATGTTTACTCCATTATTATAAGACTGTCCTCGACAGTCTTCAAATGGAATATGTAGCTCTTGGAGTCTCCTTAAAATGCGGGCTGAGAGGCTTTCTTCAGTGGTTTCTTTTGCTTCAAGGAACCCCAAGAAATGCTTTTTTATTTGTGGAGTGCCTTCAACTGAAACAATTCTAATGATTATGGAAAATTGCTCTTATGGCTCTAAACTGGAGTGCAGTCTAAAATTATATATGTCGTAGAATAGGCTCTCGACGATATACCATATATAACTATTCGTTGAGGGAATTATTCTAATATTTCGAGTGCGTGGTAATCTGATTGACCGAGGTTATTTATCTTCAATATGCTTAAGAAGTGGAACTGAGTTCAAGGATAATAATATGGCTATCATTAATAAAATAAAGTTTTATTAATTAAACTATCAACAACACACAAAAAGAAAATGTTTACATAAACGGAGAATGGAAAGGGTCGTGGGAATATCTGACTAATCCGAGGATTAAGATTTGGAGAGATTTAAAAAGGTAAACAAATAAAAATTAAAGGGGAGGGGATGGTTCGCTAAACCATTTAAAGCACAGGGTAGCGTTGATAAAAAGGTTAGATGATTAAAGGTAATGCTCAGCTTACGTAATTACAAAGTTGTTGTGCAGAGGAAAACGATGCGAAGGAATCTTTGGTCCACTGGTGATTACCAGCAGAAGGTTCTTCGGGGGGTTGTCCTTAGCGAAGGAGAAGGACTGTCTTCGAAGAGTGAGAGCGGAGTGGGGCTCGGAGGTACGAGCGATCGTTGTGACAGAAAATCGGGGATGTTCTAGATGAACAATGGGGGTTATCGTTAAAACCAATCGTTCTCTTGAAGAACGTTAAAAAGGGGGGGAATTAAATTATCCTGACGTGATGTCTTGGGAATGAGAACCGTTTCTTGACGAACGGGCTTAAAGAACAATGGCTGTTCTAACGTTGTTCTCTTTCTGAACAACAGGGGGGGGGGGGTGAGAACAGTCTCTTGTCATCGGGCTCAAAGAACAATGGCTGTTCTAACGTTGCTCTCTTTCTGAACAAAAGGAGGGCCTTGTGGACTTGGCGTCTCGAAGGCACGAAACTTGGCACTCAAGGGATATTGTCCTCTTCTGGACAATAATGGTGGATCTCCAGGTGCACAAGGGAGACCGGATCGGCGTGATGCCTCGCGAAGATAATCTGGATCTGATCTGATGTGATCTGCTTCAATCGGGAAAGCTTTGATATAAATAGTCGAAGCTATCCCCTTGGCGTAGGGGACAATTGAGTGGGAGGCTTCGGGGGAATGCCCCGGTTGCGCCTGGGAAAATACCTTATCTGCCCATAAGACTAACTCAATCTGGCGAGATCGGCGTATGGAGGCAAAACGGGGGAATGAACCTCCTTGATTAAATATTTGCTAAGGTGGGCGATAACGCGCTCTGCTTCCTCTCGCAGATGCACGTGGGTAGCCATGTGTTTCTAAACATGTGATAGCGGCTGAATTTAAACGGCCTCAGACCGTTCTATCACAATCTAAATATCTAAAATTATCTGATTGTCTAAAAGTATTTGGACTGTCTGATTTCAAACAGAATGGATTCTACAATCCTTTCACTGATCCAATCAATGAGTTAATTTTGAACGTTTTTTCCAAGGTATGATGTATTTTTAGCTCTTCCTTCCACCTTAGCAATATACTCCTTCAGGACAGGGTCAAAAGGAGCCATAAGATCTACTTCTTTTAGAAAATTACCATTATTAGGTTTGTTTAGTTTGTCAGCGGTCTTCCTGATAGCAATGTTTCGCTCTGCTAACGACTCAATGATTGCTACAAGCCTAGTAAGCACTTCACGCCACCTTATTTTTTCTGCATTTATATGTGTCATTTCCACTCTGTCTATTATTTGGCCTGTTTTTATACGACTCTCTTTGTTCCTTCCATGATCCCATGTTCTTACATTATTCAGGACAATATTCCTGCATTTTGAGAGTGTCACTACAGTTTTGTTCAGTTATTAAAATCATCCATGCTTAATTTAAATGCTTTCTGAGAGAAAAGCTTGCAAAGAAACAGAATAAACTATTGTTTGGGGGTAATACATCAGCCACGTTCTCTTGATTTTCTCCCTATTCACTAAATGTATGTGGAAGTAGTGGTGATGGGGCAACTTCTACCATCCTCTCTTTTAGGGAATGCGAAGTCTGATTTTACCTCATAAGGTCCACGACTAGCTAACTCAGTCCTCGCTCTATCAGACAGGTGGTGGGGGCCAATCAGCAGGATCAATGGGGGCAGCTATGACAGATTCGCAGACATTTGTTGAAGTTGATGATGTGTTTTCAGGCTGTTGCATTGTAACATTGAGTCTGCCGGTGCTGGTTCCTTCTCCAGTTAAGAGAATCATTCAAATGAAACATATGCAACTTAAAAAGATATCTGTAGATGTATTAGTAATAATGATTCTAGTTCAATTACAAGCTGTGAAAAACACAAAATACATGAGATACAATTGCATCTTTGGCCTCTGCATTCAGTATACCTATTAAGTACTTTATTATAGCATGATACAAATAATATTTATAGTATTGTAATTATTGATAGATAAGACATAGATCAATAAATGCAACTACTGTAACAAACAGCATAAATACTCACCTGGAATTAAGTGCTGAAGCTGCGTGTCACTAGCTGATGTGCTGCTGCTGCTTGCTGCCTCAGCCTGAATAGATGCAGCTGTGTAAAACCCAAAACACCATGGCATAAAATGACATCTCTGCATTCATTGTACCTCCAAAGTGCTTCATTATAGTATGATACCAATAAAAAATTCATATTTTATTTATAAATAAAACATTGTTCATGAAAAGTAATTGTACTGCGATCATATTCCAAATTTGATTAAACTGAGACAGGTGGAGACAGTGATGCCTCCTCTGTAGCAGCTTCCACAGGTACCTATCATGGCTGCAAATATTTTCTTAGTGCATCTAAGAAATCAGAAAATAGTATACATTAATTTATTTGGATAATAGGTTGCATTGCGGCCAATAGCTAAGCTTACAATTTTTTCACCTTCCATGCATTTCTGGTGTTAGTATTAAGTTACGTTGTTAGGTTAGTATAATACTGAAAATAGGTATTATACTAACCTAACCTATACTTTAACCACCTGAATTTTTCACATGCGTTCATATAATAAGAGGTGATAGGCTACTTGTTGAATGACCATCATATTTTCTGCAAAGCTTCCTCATTCAATGACGAAGTCTTACAGAAATTGCTACGACTCTATACCTATTGGTATTTATCGCTGCTAGCGTAGCTTAGCTATTGCTCTTAGCTTAGTAAAATGATAAACCAACATGGTAAAGCTTTAAAATTTAATTAACTAAAGTTATATACCTTTGTTTTAAGGCCCGTTTCTACTCCTTCTCCTTTCTTCGCTTCCTGAAAGCAGGACCTGGCGGCTTGGATGACCTTTTCATTACAAAAGATAAGCAATTGACTCGTTGAGACAAATGTAAATAGGAAGACGTTCTTCTTTATCAATGTGAGAACCAGTGATGGCCTGACACGCTACCCTGCCTCCACTTTAAGAAAGAAAACGTGTCCATATCAAGAAAACGTATTTAAGAGAAAACGTGTCAAGTAGCCTAGGTGTAAAGGGTGTGTTTCAAGTTTATTATACATATATTTTATTTATTTATTTTTTAATGTTTATTTATTTTTTATTTTTGATCTGTAATTTGGCGACCTAGGCAGCCGCCTGTGTGGCATATGCGCAGAGCCGGCCGTGCGCTAGACTATCCAGCTCAAATGTGTCATATTTTATATCTTTGAACCTGAAGAGTATTTTTAAAATATTCAATAAATTTTGGGGGATGGGGTGGAGATGCCGATCTTACAGTGAAAGTAAATAGAGATGCTTTGGCATTTCTTCGTGCGATCTAATTTATATGTTCAGGAATTAATTTCTTCCCTCGATGTTAGATGCGAATTGTACCGCACAGTCGTAAAGAGGTCTTACAAGCGCTTATTATAAGTGTAGAATATTATCTTCCGATTTAAATGAAAAATGACTACTATCTATGATAAAGCTCTATTTGCCTTTTGTAACGCTAATTTGAGCTCAATTAAGATTAAGACACTTAAAAACTTTTCCATGTTCCTTGCAATTAAATTTGACAAACCATATTGCCATCCCTGCTTGAGTTACCATCACACATGTGCATCACCTCAAACTTGTCCACGTTAAATTGTATCTGCCATCTTTCCGACTATTTAACTACTCCTTTTGAAATTTTTGGCAGTCACTATGATATTTTCCGCAGTACCTTTGTAATTTCGTGTCATCAGCAAATTTTAAATTTTTAATCATAAATTCATACCAAAATAATATATATATATATATATATATATATATATATATATATATACAAGGAGGCCCATAAGTCCCTACGGATCCATATATCTTATTGTATCCAGGGTGTCACCAGTATTGTTGCGCTCATGTACTCACGTACTTGTCACAAGACGCTCTTCAAGAGTAAATGGACTTTCATCTGCCACATTTTCTGTGAAAAAGAAGAAACAATTATTAATAGATGCATAACTAACAGGAACATAATAATATATGGATGGGTAGGGACTTCCGGGCCACCCTGTATAAATATATATATATATATATATATATATATATATATATATATATATATATATATATATATATATATATATATGAATGCAATGTCCCCCAGGAAAAAAATGAAAAGGTGTTTCCAAGTACTTCCGAACTTTATTATTTTCCTTATCAAGGATAAGGAATTTTGTGAGTTTTTCATTTCATATATATATATATATATATATATATATATATATATATATATAATTTCACGGCGAAGGTAAGGACACACAAGACGTTCAGGTAGATCTGATTTATTTGTTATTGGGAAACAACGTTTCCGGCATATCGCCCATCTTTACGTTCTAAAATCCTAAAACAATAATAAAATGCAGTAAAATATAGTTAAATTATCGTTGGTAAACTTATTAAGAAATCATATAATCTTTGAAAACAAGGAAAAGTGAAATATTTCAAACGAGAGGGGCGTACAAAATTAGAGGCTAAATTAATGAAATTTTATTAAACGAGAAAGAATTAGGACAGTAAAATAAATTAGACGAATAAAAATACAAAAGCTAAAAATTATTAACAATCAAAACATTATAAAAATGACAGATATTAACGTCTTATTTAAATAAAACATTTAAAAAATAAACAAAAGTAAAAAATCAATAGAGTAAAACTGACGATCTCTAATACAAAAAAAGTTTTAAATAAATATAATAAAAAAAAGACTAGAACAAATTTAAAGGAGCAATATTAAAAATAATCAAGTTAAGACCATTTAGATAAATGAAAAGATTAATAGATAACTCAGGGATTTAAAAGAAAACAGTATCAAACGAAAAAGATGTTTTAAAGTATCTAACACATGGAAAGATTAATGGAACAAAAAACAAAAACGAAACAAAAGTAAATTATTAAAGTATAATGTTGTTTACTGATGAAGTTCAGTGAAATCACGAAGTGATGAAATTGTAATGGAAATGGCTTGAATAAGGATAGGTTTTTGATTGGTTGGTTGGTGAATAAGAGAAAGTTGGTTGGTTGTTAACTGAGGTAATTTTTATCAAGAAATGAGAAGGAGGACATCGGTATTATCTATGTTAAGTGTAGGAGATTTTGTCTTTAGCAGTAGAGATTCCAAAATTTTTAGACTATATTCATTATTATTACGGCCAATTATTTTAAAATTCTCGATAGAACATTCAATGAGCGAACCGTTCTCTCAATATATTGAAAGAGAGGTTTTGTTCTCACATGGGAATAAGCCATCGCACAGGAAGAAATTTTATCTAGGAAGGAGACTTCTGTAATTATAAATCATATTATACAATCGAGACTGAATGTTCTATCTAGAACTTTAAAATAATTGGCCGTAATAATAATGTGAATAGTCTAAGAATTTTTTAGTTGGCTTAGGTTGGGAGAGTGGCCAGTTCCGATTGACTTTAGGTATTCACATATGCAAATGACTATTTAGATTAAGCAAATTACCAATAAAACGAAAACCAATGTTGATTATTGTATATTAAGATTAAAGAAGTAGAGACTGACTCTTAGATTGATAGATGTGTTCGAAACTTACCACTTTTTAGTGAATAGCAATAGGTTTCCTGTCATTCATTCCAATTTTTAAAGAACTACTAGTACTAATTAACCGCAACTGTTCTGTTTTCTCTCAAGTTGTGTAGTGGACTACACCGTTAAGGAGATACCTAGACAGATTGGGTTTAGATAGGCTATCATAGTTCCATTGTTATTTATTCATATATTCAATTGCTTTTTCAATAACCTTTTAGGGAATAAAAATTGTTTGGACCGATTTTCTTTCAAATATATCCCCTCCGTATATGAACTTTAGACATGAAGTGTGAATAATGCTGATTTCCATTTATCAGAGGTAATTCAAATTGAGTTGAATAAAGGTTTTGTTGACAAAGCACTACAGTAGTATCATTCGGCGCGATTATGCCGATTATCCAAACACGTCACCCGATTTTACGGATAGGGTGTCATTTCTGAGTACCAAGAGACGTTCAAACTATGCATAGTTTAAGTATCCGAAAAAAATAAAGGGGGCAATGCTGTCAGCTTCGTAATTTCCATGTTTCACATTTTGTCAATGTCAATCGTAAATAAAAATTCCAGTGGCACTTAAATTAACAAACTTGACAATACGGAAAACTTAAAATTTCGTGATATGCTGTATCTGGTAATGTTCTAAATAACTTGCAATAGACCATTTATAACAACCCTACTAATCTATAACTGTATTTTCTAGCTAAGAAAAAGACAAGTCTTATTTAACTTTTGAAAATTAATCAGCAATATAGAAAATCCTTAAAATCTTCACTATCATCTAATGATGTTGATAGACAGTTAAATTAGATGGTTGTATTTTACAAGGTGGGGCAGGAAGGTGGCCCCGATTTCAAAGGTTAATAAAAAACAAATACATGATCATACGAGAATAAACTTTGTATTTATAATAAGTACATTAAATACCATTGTAATTCAAGTGGTTTTGAAAATTGTATCACTTAGGTGACAACCGCCAATATCGATGCAGTTTTGAAGTCTCTCTCGAAAGTTCACCATACCCCTTTAAACCATGTCCCGTGGAATTGCATTGATTTCCTGAGTTATTTTGATGTCTTTAGATTTTATACAGTTGCTGGCCGGTGTTGATACACCGGCTCCCGAAATTCCCGTTTGGCACTTAGGTTTTTGATCCAGCCAGATATTTTGCTAAGTCTGCGAGGTATGAATCGGTATGGCACCAATACGAAGACGAGACGAACTTCTAAATCTTAGAAGTCGAGTCAGAAACAGTGCGAGAGACTGATCACAAAAATCTAGTCCTCTATCGTCTCTAATAGAATAATCTGTTTCCTTCCCTGCGGGGCTTATTTATAGCCCGGGAACCGCCCCAACTAAGGGGGACGGGATAATGACACTGAGGAGAGCGAGAGAGGGAGGGGAAAGACACCGTGAAGCCCAGGTCTGCTTCTCACGGAGAGACCCTGACAACCGTCCCACTATTTCTCCTCGGCGGTCTTTTGTTCATACGCCGCTCTTTAGCGCTCTAACTGCGGGCTTCCTGACCTCGTATGTAATCTGATCTTTTGAGTTAGGCGATTTACTGGGTGTTTTGCCTAGCGAGTTGTTTAAATCGTCAGCTAGATGGATTTCTCCCGCAATTTCGCTGGGGTCAGTTTCTTATTAGGGGTGCTTAATGGCCTTTTGCGGCTTCCTTGGGACAGGCAGCTCGAGTCGGCTGCCTTCCGGGCGGGAGATCAGAGCCATTCGGCAGTTTGATTGTTAGCAAAACGCCTACCGTCCTATGCGCCTCAATTTCTTGTTCTTTTCTCTCGCTCTCTCCGAAGAGGGATTTTAATATATATGTCCGCTTGGCACTCTGGGTAGCGTTACGTTTTAATTTCTCTACATTTACCTCCCTCCTAAAGAAATTAACGTGGGGGAGATATTCAAGTCAGATACTTACAACATTTCAAAAAGGAAATTACTGACCAATATTTCAGACAATAAATTTCGAGTTCACCAGGGAATGTCTCAATAACGTCTGCGCCTGACCATACATTAATACATACATGACTGTCCCAGCTTATACGATTCTTATTTACATTTAGAAGGTCACTCGCCCATTCCTAATTACAATTCTACCAATAAAAAATTGCCATTACACTTATATACCAAACTTTACCTATCTTAGATCTATCACAATTACTATAATACCTTAGTCAGAATACATCTTAATCTTCGACAAGATTCCGACTTAACGAGTCAGCCATACAATTGTCGGACCCTTTTATATAGTCAATGGAGTATTGATACTCTATCAAGAGTAAACTCCATCTTAAGAGCCTACCATTCTTACTCTTATTTTTCCTCAAATATGACAAAGGTTTATGATCACATTCCAACTTAAACTCTCGCCCTATTAGATAATATTTGAATTTACCTATTGACCATAACATGACCAAAGCTTCAATTTCGACGGTAGTGTAGGCTCTTTCTCTACTCAAAAGCTTCCTACTGACAAATACTATGGGATAGGCAGTTTGGTCATCTTCGTATTGAAGCAATACTCCACCAATACCGTTTTAGCTTGCGTCGGGGCGAATTCCGAAGGTCTTCTTGGGATTCGGTAAACGGAGAATAGGCGCAGCTATGAGTTATTCTTTGAGAACCTACAACTGAGTTATTGCCTAGGGGTTCCAAGTGATAGGGTCTGACGCTATCTATTTTGATAAATCATTCAGTGGGGCTGCGATGGAAGCGAAATGCGGGACGAAACGCTGATAAAAGGAAGCGGTTCTCATGAACGAACGGAGTTGTTTCTTTGTTTTCGGCCGGGGCATTTTAACTATGGCTTCCACTTTTCTTGCTGAGTAGTCAAGTGTCTTAGCCCTATTTTGAATGCCAGGTAGTCAATAGATTCGTAGGCGAAATAACACTTGGTAGGCCCGGCGGTTAGTTCTTGCTCCTTTAATTTCTCCAACAATGCGCGTAAGGCGTGTGAGTAGGACTCCCATGTACGGGTAGCTACGTACACGTTGTCAAAGTAAAATGGCACGTTCCTTCGGCCAGAGATAATTCTCCTCATCATTCTATTATAATTGCTACCAGCGTTAAGTAGATCGAATGGTAGCCTGGTAAACTGCATAAGACCCATATCGGTTGCAAAAGCCGTCAGCTTTTTAGACTCGTTAGCGAGCGGTATTTGATAGTATGCCTTGCATAAATCCAATTCAGTGATGAATTTAGCGTCTTCAAATAGATGGAAATTTTGGTCTATTAGAGGGTTGGGCTCGGCGTCGAAAACCGTCACTGAATTCAATTTTCAGAAATCCCTACACATCCGAAATGATTAGTCACGTTTTTTAACCATTACGATGGGGGAACAATAATCGGACTCAGACGAATCTAAAATGCCCAATTTTAATAAATTCTGGACTTCATTATTGAAGGCCTCCCGGAGGTGTATCGGCAACGGATACGGTTTGCTTCGTACCACTGAATTAGTTTTTAATTTGATTTCATGGATGAAATCCTTGGCACATCCGGGAGTTTCTGAAATGACATCCGGGAATTCCTTGAGCAGGTTAAAAATTTCAGATTTCCGTTGACTCTCTAATTGGAGATTTATCTTGAAATCCACTCGTGGGTCTTCCGTGGTGAGTAAGAGCGAAGGCAGTTTATATTACTTGTCTTGTTTCACACATACTGTGTTTATGACTTGTAGTGGTGTACACTGGTAAGCGGCGTCCATCGGTTTTTCTTCGTCCAGCAGGGTAATATTATTTATGCACGCGCGGCGGTGATATTTTTTTAACATGTTTATGTGATAGATTCTTCGCCCTTTCGGGGGTATCTATCAAGTAATCGACTGGTCCTCGTGCATCGATTACTTCAAACAGTCCCTTCTATTGGGTCCATAACTTATTATTTTTGGTCGGGAGTAATAATCAGACTTCATCCTCTTCCTTTAATTTTCGCGCCTTCACTTTCATATCGAAGTAGTCCCGGTATTTGAGTAATTTTTTCTCGGCGTTGTTTCGAGCTAATCCCACGCAGTATTCTAGGCGCTCGCGCACTTCCATTACGTATTCGTAAGACGATTCAATTTTTTGGTCGAGATGCGCATTGGTAAATAATTCTTTAAGAATGCTCATGGGATCTCGCCCATTTCTCCCGTATAATAGCTGAAAGGGCGAGAATCCCAGCGTTCGGGGCAGAGATTTCTCTGCATGCGAACAGGGCTACAGGCAGGTAGGTATCTGTGCCAATGAGTCGGGTTGTTTTGACACAACTTCAATATATTTTTGAGAGTCCCTTTTAATTTCTCACAGATTCCGTTTATGGATGAATGAAATGGACTCAAAAAAATGGACCTGACTAGCAATAGATTATTAAAGTATTCCATAAATTCTAATGTGAACTGGCTCGCTTTATCAGAAAGAATTTCTTTTGGCAGGCCTAATCGGGCAAATATCGAAATTAGTGCTTCCACGCAGGAAATAGTGTCAATTTTCCGTAGTGCCACGGCATCTGGAAAACGTGTGGCACAATCTACTAGAGTGAGGATGTAGGAGTGTCCTCCGCTTTAAATGGGGTCAATTGGTCCTACCAAATCGATAGCCACTCGAAAGAATGGTTCGGTTATAACTGGCACTTTTGTAATGGCGCGGGAGGTACCCTACCTCTGGAGAGATCTTTCTGACACACGTCGCATAACCAGTAATAGTCCACAATTTCCTTGGCAGCCTGGGGACAATAAAAGTGTCTGAATATCTGCTGTGCCATTTTATTGTGCCCAAAGTGCCATGCTAATATTCCATCATGAGCGGTATTCAAGATTCTTTGCGTGTATTCTTGGGGTAAACACATAGCTTTGTTGCCATCCTTATTCTCCTCGCTGATAGTACGGTATAGAAGCGAGTCTTCTACAATTTACTTGATGGGCTTCTTTCCTTTCACTTGGAGAGTTTCACTCTTAATCGCCTTTTCCCATAGGGGCTTAAGAGTGGGGCATTCTTTCTGGGCAATAGCTAAAGAAGGCAATTTTAGCCCATTGTCTTCGAGGGTAATCCTAGGGGTTAACTCAGCAGGTTACTCCTTTCTCTGGGCTTCTTGTGCCCGAGTTACTACTTATTGGGCCACTTCTTGCTGGGGGATTTGGGGAATTTGTCCGATTAGCACAGCGCAGAACTTAATCAGGGCTACTATAACGTCCAACCAACCCGTAAACTATCTGCTCTGTATATGATATGTTATGAGGGGGAACCGGTTGGCGCGTCCTAAAACGTCGTGGACGCTGGCAAAATTTTGATGGTTTGGGTTTACTGGGGGCAAAAACTTGTCTCGGACACCACTATGCAAGTACATCCGGTGTCTCTGACTAACGTAGACACTCAGCACCCATTAACTGTGCCATCTTCGAATTGTAGGCCACCCGGCGAACTTTTGTTGAAAAGAAAGTTTGCCTGTTGTTTGGGGCCTTCGGATGTTGGGGCTGGGATGGAGAGAGCAACAGATTGTCCTCCTGGGAGCGCGGCAGTCAGGTTTTGCACCTGTTGGCCTGAGGTCTTCCTGAGTCGGGAGTTCTGTGGACACTAGAAACTAAGGTGACCTAATATCCCGCAGCTATAACACGTAATGGGTTTCCTAGGATAAGTGCCGGTATTAGGGTGTCACCCTTGGGGAATCCTAACCTCTTTTTGACTCTTTGCTCCGCCAAAACTTGGCTTATAAGTTCCTTTTGAGGCTGAAAACTTAAAGGGCTTCTTCTGCAAATGCTTTGGGGGCTGCCCATTTATCTTTGGTAAGGGAGCTTTCTCTTTCTTTTACTCCCTCGGATAGAAACGATAATTTAGCGCGTGGAGGTCAGCCTCGTCCAGGCACTCGTTGAAGGTAGAAGCTTTTCTGTCCTTAACAAACGCACGGATCTCCGGGGGTAGTGTGCTTAGAAATTGATCTTTTAGAATGAAGTCGACGACCGCGGCGACCTCATTCATTAACCCGGCGGACTTCGTCCAAAACTGTAGGCTTCGACGAAGCTCAAAGCCAAAATGTTTGTAAGTTTATCCAGGTCTTATGCGGGCCTGCCTGAACTTCATCCTATATTCTTCGGGGTTGAGGTTAGTTGCCGACAGAAGTTCGGCCTTGAGAGTGGAATAGTCCCCAGTCGCTTCTGAGGATAGATATATAAATATCAAATCATCCGGCGATTGAGTAGAGGCAATAGTCTGGCGACCCCATCTTCTTCTAGGTCCCAATTATTAAGTTCGAATATTTTCTCAAAATGCGACAGATATGAGTATAATTTTTCTTCATCCCTGTACTCCGCGAGCTTCATGCTGGCCGCTGGTGAAACTGCGGTTTTGAATGCCAGTGACTGCAACTCTAACTTGTCTTTGTTAAGA
This sequence comes from Ceratothoa steindachneri, assembly GCA_963969495.1. Lineage (NCBI taxonomy): Eukaryota > Metazoa > Arthropoda > Malacostraca > Isopoda > Cymothoidae > Ceratothoa > Ceratothoa steindachneri. Next base: position 116,501,192 of record OZ018324.1, read on the forward strand.
GCTCCATCGTGCGCTCTTATCTTCTCTCTTTCCTCAGCTTCCAGTTTCATTTTACGTTCTTCGGCTTCCAATTTCATCTTACGTTCTTCGGCTTCCAGTTTCATCTTTTCCCTTCTTTCTTCTCTTTTGTTTCTCTCTTTCTCCTGAATATACGAGCTCAACTTGGGTCCTTCCAGTCCAAGGCTTTGACTTTACTTCCAATAAAGGTCAAACGAAGCCATTGCGCTTATGTCAGTCATCTACTTTGTTGTAAATCGAGCTTGACCTACTCCACCACCGAAACTTACCATTTGGCCTAACAATTACCTTCAGATTGTTTTCATCCCTACCTTTACCAATTTTCCTCTCGTCAATTATTTTATTATTCCTGGTATTCCTTTTACGTGCTGGCTCTCCCTCAATTAGACGCTGTTTGGTTCTTTCTAACAAAACCTACAGACCTGACAACATTTTGCCGAGGAATTGTCTCCCCACTTTTGTCAGAGAATTATTCTTCCACTTTTGGCCGTGTAATATTTACTCCAATACAAAACCTTCTTGTCAAAGTATTTATTTACTTACTAACTTTTAGCTAGCCAGTCTGACACCACTAAGGAAGGGAAATAATTCCTCTATTGTCTGAGTGTACTTCGGATTCGTCTAAAGCAGTCTAATTACTGAATTATGAGAGTACCACAGCGTTTAATCAGTTTTAAGGACAGAGCCCGTCAGCACGTAAGGATCTAGTAAAACACCAAGAATTAACTAATATATATATATATATATATATATATATATATATATATATATATATATATATATATATCTTTTAATTTATCAATTAACTCAAATATCTATATTTACAATACATTCTCTCAGTTTAACATGGTCTTAGATCACAATTACTCCTACAACTCTATCACTCGCCCGATTCGAATATTAACCTACTCCTGACGAAAGCTCTGATCAAAACATAGTAGGCCTCACGTAAACAAACCAATTGCCAGATAGCTAATTTCTGGAGGCCTCTAAGTTAGAGTTAAACCACCATTTACTCTCTCTAATCTAACTAAAATATTACAGAAGTACATAATATATTTCTCCCTTAGTTAGCTTGGGACAATTTTAAAAATCATAATTAACTAAAAAAATATATATAGTCATTTGGACTTACATGACCTTGATCGGAAAAGGGGTCGACGGATGTCGCTATACTGGATTTTTTCAGCGAGTCTTCGGAGACACCAGCCTTCCCAACGAAGGAGAAATTAAGGTGTCCCGTTATAACGATAAAGAGGGGGAGGGGTCAAGATGACCGTAGAAACTGATGTCGATCCCTTCTTATGATTTTATCGAACCAGTTAAAAGTCTAAAAGACGACCTTAGACTTCTTAGCTTATAAGCAATTGCTGCAATTACTTTATCTCAATGAACGGCAAGGCATTCGTTGGAGAGAAGGGTTGTGCTCTCTAGCTCAAGGAGTACTCTTCTTTGTAGCTCTCGAGTTCTTCTTGTACCCTCGTCTACTTCGCCGAGTTACCAAACTGGGTTTTGGTATGTGGGAGGATCCCAAAAGTAATTAAAGGGAACTTACTTGGCAATTAATTCTTCTTCTTTCAAAATTAATGAGATTTCGACTTGAGATTTCCTCGAGGGTGAGCTGATAACTTCTTTCATCTTACTCCCGAAAGTCCTGTTTAGCACTTAGAAATTTTGATCCAGCCAAACCTCTTGCTATGTTGCGAGGGATAAATCAGTATGGCACCAATACGAAGACGAGACGAAATTCTAAATCTTAGAAGTCGGGTCAGGAACAGTGCGAGGGACTGATCACAAAAATCTAGTCCTCTATCGTCTTTAACAGAATAATCTGTTTCCTTCCTTACCTGGTATATTTATTTCCTGAGGCCCGCTCAACTAAGGGGGATGGGGTAATGCCACTGAGGGAAGAGCGAAAGGGAAGGGGGGCGACACCGTAGAGCGTAGGTCTGCTTCTCACGGAGAAGCACCGACAACCGTCCCACTATTTATCCTCGGTGGTCTTTTGTTCATACGCCGCTCTTTGGCGCTCCAACCGCGGGCCTCCTGCCCTGGTATGCAATCGGATCTTTTGAGTTCAGTGATTAACTGGGTGTTTTGCCTAGCGAGTTGTTCAAACCGTCATCAAAATGGATTTCTTCCACAATTTCGCCGGGGCCAGTTTCTTATTAGGGGTGCTTAATGGCCTTTTGCGGCTTCCTTGGGACGGGCAGCTCGAGTCGGCTACCCACCGGGCAGGAAGATCAGAGCCATTCGGCAGTTTGACTGTTAATAAGACGCCTGCCGTCCTCATGCACCTCAATTTCTTGTTCTTTTCTCTCGCTCTCTCTGAAGAGGGGTTTTAATATTTACGAGTATGTCCGCTTGGCCCTCTGGGTGGAGTTATTTTTTAATTTCTCTACAATAATATTTAGTTAAATAAAACAAATATTTCCTGTACTTTTTAGTATTACCTTTTGTAGGTATTAGTTATCGTTCTGTAGGTATTGTTACCTATAAACATTACATTTGGGTGGAAATTATTGTTCTTTGGGTTTCCTGGCCATCATCAATTTGTTTAAGGAATTATTATATTTAAAGGCCAGGAAACCCAAAGAACATCATAACATAGGAGTATATGCAGTACCATGCAACGATTGCCATAATGTTTATATAGGGGAAACGGGGAGAAATCTAGACAAGATATTGTACGAACACAAAAGAGATATTAGAGTGGGCAGCGAAAGTAGTGGAATATTTTGCCATGTTAGAGACAAGAATCATACGATCGATTTCAATGGAAGTAAAATGGTATTTAAATCGGCTAACTATGTTAAGCGAAGAATCGTAGAATCAAGCTTGATATCGTCAGTTCCTAATTTAAATCTATCTGAGGGTCAATTTTCTTTTAATCCTGTAATAAGAAAGCTTATAAACAAAATAGTTAAATGTCAGCCCTTGAATATGTTTAGACCTACCCTCCCCCTCCAGATTAGCCACAAGTAGGGGATTGGGGGGAAAAAGAGGGGATCTTGTGTTATGCTTATATGCATTTCTCTTATATTTTCTGCCCAGTCTCAGTTGAAAAAGGGTGTGAGATACACCGAAACTGTTCTGAATTAAATTGTCTTCGGAGAATGTGGTTTAATTCCTCATCTTTTCTTGCGATATTGCATTAATTTTCCTCATATATATATATGTACAGTACTTCGGGAAGAAATATTAAAAATTGACTCACACATAATAATAAAATACCGATTATTATTCAATGGATTTATCATCCCCTCTCTGTGCATTGAAAACTACTCCCTCTGTAATTTCAAATAATTTTCGAAACTAATTTTAATCATTAAATCTTAATTTCAAAGAAAAAATTAATGTAAGAAACAATTTCAAAAAGTTTTAAGACAATTTTCAATTTAAAAATCAATGAACGTGTTTTAGTTGAAATAACCCAGATTGAAATCAATAGAGGAGCATCCAATGACAAGAGTTGTCTAACCAGACATGACTGCCATGGTAGAAGTTGTTCAACGCAAAGATGGCATCCAAGTCGACAGATGGAGCCTTTTTGACCCCATTAAAAGAAGGACCAACGAGCCAACTCATTGTCACTGCCAAGGAGAATGAAATATCGCTGTTGAGAATTCAATTGTAACTATAGTTAATTTAATAAGCAAATAGGAAAGTTAAGATTGCAGATAATAAAATTTGTTTATGCAAGAAAAAGTCACAAAAACAAACTGAACTTAAAATTGGAGATTATCGATCGTATCAAACCGTTAAAACTTATAGATGACTGCAATCTTCCCACATTGATTAAGGATACAGATCGCGCATTTATTCTATCACCAAGATGGTGAAGTTTATGCTACGTTCATTTCTGCAATACGAGTGAAAACAAGATTGTGCGGAGAGGCTTATGAAAGGTTGGTGACAGCAGAGGAGCGATTAGAGGAGAAAAGTGAAATATGTTTGAGAGAGACTTCGCTTTCACGACTAATGATGGCTGCCAAGAGAGAGAGAGGAAAGATATCATCGAAATATGACATTACCGTTTGTATCAGCTCTCAATCTTGAGGAATCGTGGCTTGGAGAGCACTCTGACTCCTGAGCTGCCGTCGTTACGGGGCTGATATTTGTTTAAAGCATTAATCCACAATGAGATAGTGTTGAACTAGCCTCACAGTGTCCTACTCTCATTTTTCTTCCTTAGCGCAGCTTGAAAGAGTAACGGAAGCTGAGTTAATACTAAGTGATCCACATAAAAAATTAACCTAACTTTGAATTAGTATTACTCAAAAGCTATCAGAGATGCTTTGTTTGTGTAAAATTTGATTTATCTATCAACTTTTTACCCTTCATTTGTAAAAATTTCATTTAATTTCCTTTTACAATATTGATACACAAATTGTTTTGATGAAAGAAGGATTTCCGCAAGGAAGTGAAATAAAGAAAATCCGAAGTTGGAAATTAACAATTTTCCTCGAAGAAAAATAGTTCGACATGTAGCACCGCATAATTATATTTTATTTTTCTAAGTATATTTTATACCAATGAAATGCATATACTATGTAGTATGTTCTCTTCATTGGTACAGCAAATCGCTTCTACGCAACACAGAAAAGACTACTTCAGAAGACCCTTTTTATCATGCAGTTAACCAGAAATAAACTAGTATTTGTTATCGCAAGCTTTATTAGGACTGCCAGTATTTATCAAGTACAATATTTATTTGCGCAACGTTTTCCTAATAGAAATCCTTCAAGCAATGCCGCTATTTGGAAAAATGCCATGAAGTACCAAGAAGTAGAAACATGCTTACATATAAACAAAGATCGTTCAGGTCATAGCAAAATCATAAGAACAGCAGAAAATATTGAGAATGTTCAGATGGTTTCTCTTCAAAATACAAACTTATCAATCAGAAAGAATAGTTTGCAACTGGCTAGGTCAACTTTTAACCACATTGTTAGATACAACTTAAAATGGCATCATTATAAGATAAATGCAAGCCTCCAACTTCTTGAAACTGATTTCCCTAGTCTTAGACAATTTGTAGAATGGCTTTCCCATAAACCTACTCATTTCTTGGAAAAAAAATGTGATTAGTGACGAGGCGCCTTTTTCATGAATGGAAAGATAAATTGCTATAATATTCCACAGTATGCAACGCAAAACAATCCACCGAAATTCCACTCTGAGAAACGTATTTTTCGGCAGAAAGTGTCTTTGTGGATCGTGATATGCAGGAATGGTCATCTCGTCGGTCCATTATTGTTTTAAAACAAAAATTTGACTGAAGCTGCCTACCTGAACATCATCAACGATCGGATCATCCCAGTACTCTTCTTAATTTACGGCAATCAAATCAATAGACGTTGGTAGATCAAGGAAGGAACCCCAGCTCATAGACTGCTTGCAGTAATCGCATTGTTGCGCTAAAACATGCAAATGAATGGCTGCCAAGATCATCGGATTTAACACAGTGCGATTTCTTCTTATGGAGACATCTAAAGAGCAAAGTGTATTCTACCCCCTCCACCACAAAAATCATTAACCAGTTAAAAGATAGTATCATACGTAAAGTTAATGTACTTAAGGAAAATAAACAGCTGTAAAAAGGTTTTGCAATTCATGCGATCAAAGGCGAAGTGTGCTTGGAAAGAAATATAGGGAGAAAACGGATCTTAGAAAATTAAAAAGATCAACCCATTTGTATTACTCATATGTACAAGTGTTTCGTTATTAATTGACAGATAAATTTGTTAATTTTAACTTCCGATTTTGATTATTTCCCTACTTTGATGAAACACTATTTTTTTTGGCCTCTAACAAAACCATCTGTGTATCAATATCGTAAAAGAAAATTAAATAAATTTTTTACAATTGAAAGATAAGTAATTGTTGCACAAAACGAATTTTACAGGAGAAAAACATCTCAAATAATAGTTTTTAAGTAATACTAATTCAAATTTAAGATATTTTTTTGTGGGTCATCCTATATATACCAACAACTTATGATCAACTCTACCTGCCACTTTTCTGATGATGGCGCGGCAATTGGAACTTGTCTATAATGTCCGTTTCCTTATCAAGTAGGTTTGTTTCTACAAATATCCTAAGATTATCTAAACCTCCTATTGCCTTATAAACTGCTCCGATTATTACAGGTGCTACCATCATTTTTTCTACTCTTTTGGGAGCCCATACCACGAAAACCAATACCTGAATACGTACGATATTACTCTAATGGATTTCAGATTCGCACCTTCGAGTCACACTAATATTCTTGCGAGCTTATTTCTGGGACCTTCGGAATAAACTCGCATGTTCCACAATTTGTAAGTTTGGAGTTGCGATCGCGATCCTCCACAGCTTTCATTATTTTGTTTGTTGACTCCTCTCTCTCAGGCCGAACCTAGTTGGGAATCAAACTGTATTGGGTATTTATTTTATAAAATTAATTAATATCGGATAATAGCAAGGAGTAAGGGGGAAATATATAATTCTTCTTTATAGAATATGCGTTTAATTTAGCATCCTTATGGATAAGGCTTCTGAACTTAAGCTCCCTCACACTCCCTTCAGCATTGAGCATTAACTAAATTTGATCTTCTCTTTCGCGGTTTACTTTAAATTTCCCCTTTGCTCACATTTCACTATTTTTCACTTTTCTGCATTTCTCACTTTTCTTTGATTAGTTTCCAGGTTTTATTGTTCCCCACAAAACGCAATATTATTTGTTTATCAATCATTTCCATTTTTTGTTTTATTTTTATTTTAGTTCATCACAAGGGGCCCTTGCCAATTTGGTTGATTGGGGACTTATTCGGGAGAGAGTTGTACACTCTCAGTAGGGCAACAAGTAGATTTTCACTTGTCCAAACTTCATCATTCTCTTTATTAAGTTTTTACTGAAGACTTTTCATCACTCTTACCTTGATCTTCGGGGGTAGAGAGTAAAGGTTATGTATAACCATATATATATATATATATATATATATATATATATATATATATATATATATATAATAATAACTGAAAATCACATGACGCGTGATATATAATAGATGTATTTAAAGGCCCACCTAAATGAAAATTAATAATACAACCCGGAAAAACGCTAAGGAAAATATTACATGAACCAATGAAAGCTTAAGAAATAAAATGGGAGATGAATAAATGGAAAGATAGGGCAAACTATTTTAACCATTATATTAAAATGAATAAAGCAGTTGGATTTGAATGCGGGTTGTGTTAATTTTCATTTCTTTGGTCATTTAAATATATATATATATATATATATATATATATATATATATATATATATATATATATATATATATATATATATTAGAAATGAAACTATATATTTCATTATATTACCGACAGAGAATTTATCGTTTGATACAATTGCCAATTATGGACTGTAAATCTCGAATCAGCGGTGTATAAAAATACTAAATTACTAACATTTAAGAGAACACAAGAAGAATTCACGTGTCTTTCACTACTTTCCATCTAGTTACTAGAAGACTGTCAGTGTACTTTAGTTGACTCTTTTTAGACATTGGTGGTTTGGTTATTAATATTGATGAAATTATGTTCATATTTATATTCTTAATTCATTTAATGCCTCTTTTGATTCCTTAATACAGTAGATTTTTAAACAACACAAGTTGTCCCCGACCACGGCTTTTATGGGAAACAACCTAGGGAGTAGATAATATCTGGCCCCAAACATTCTTTCCAATAATTGACCATCTTCTGATGTAACAGCGTCTAGGACAATTCAAGTACTCAATGGTGTCCATTGTGTTACGTGGCTATGCCCTAGGTATGAATTGAAAACTACAAGAGAGAGACGAAATAATCCATGTCTTGGTACAAGTATAAAGGTCAGCTGACGAGTGTGCGTAGAAATTTGAATCTAGGAGACCAGGTGTACTCTCAAGAACTAGAGAGTTCATGACCTCTTAGCTATTCTAACGAGTTCAAAATAAACACTGGAGTAACCAGCCAATTAGTTCAAAGATCATTTCACTAGCTTTCGAAATAACTATAATTTTAGCACCCAATTGCAAGGTGGAGTAGAGCCAAAAGGAAATCTAACAAATGAGCACCCTGTTGGCCCTATTGAAATCTTGAAATTGGACACACAAATCGAACACTGAAATAATATGCCACGTTGTAACAATGAACTAATGTAAAACAAAGCAAATACTTGTAAATAGAGTTAAATCGCAATAATATGTATCAATGCCAAATAGAATATGTTGTAATGAGGCAAGCAAAATCGTTGGGGTTGCCACGCGAATGTACAGACATACACACATTAGGAGACAGATGTGAGCAAAAAGTCTGGCAGAGATAACGGAGGCAGTGAAAAACAACTGGACACACATAGAACGGACTCTGATCTGACCAGCCAAATTTTACATAAACCTGTGAAACGACGAAATAAATATTGCTATGGATGTCGGTTTGATAAGCCCGGTCAGGTGGCCAAAATGTAAATACTCTTTTGGTGCACACGTGCCTGAACAGAACATGCACACATCCTTTGACTCCTCCCAGCAGTCTAAGTAGAGCACACAGGCACATACTTCTGACCCTATAAGCTCTACCCCGCGTTAAGATTGAGAGGAGATAAGTCACTGCCCCTTAATAGTGTTGGTTTAAATAGACGGGCTGAAACATTCTCATAATTATTATTCATTCTTCATTATTCTCATTCTCATTTGTATATTAGTAGCATCACGAGTCCGTTTCTCTTCCATAATCTATCCGTCCATAGTCCCAACAATCTGACGCAGAAGGAGACTAGCAAGAAACACGGAACATTAACACTGATAGTCAGCCCATAGGCATGAAACGCACAAACGAACCAACCACTAAAAACTCAACTATTTCATTTGCCTGAACTTAGGTAGCCCTAAGCCGAGATTAAAGTCTACAAAACTGCCATTTTTCTTACGAGTCCTTCCTTCTGCCAAGCAATAACCAGGTTACCATTCGAACCCAGCCTATAAGTGGATTACACGAAAGAACCTTTTGAAGTCAGACTAAGTCGACTGTAAGGCCGTCTTAACCACCTTAGCCAGAAACCCATACAGGGGTAACCCATCGTCACCCCAAAACTGGTGACCACCTATAAACTGAAAACCTATAGTTATACCAGATAGTAGACAACCGTCATTAGATCAGTTTAAAAAACAAAGAGAAAAGAGGAGAGAAGAAATCCTAAATGAATCTTCAGCAGGGCTGATGAAGGTCATCAGAAAATAAATAATTTTCGTATGAAAGAAGCAATTCTAACGAATTAAAATGAAGTGTTAGGCAAATGAGATCTTCATGTGTGTGTGAGTGTGTGTGTGTGTGTGTGCTTGCGTTTGAGTGACGTAATGAAAAATAAGAAACCTTTAGTTTCTATAAACCACGATTTCTTAAAGGGTGGACATAGAGAAAAGAGATGCATAGACAAGTGAATGAAAGAAAGAGGATATAATAAAATACCCTTCGAGATGAAAAGAATCTGAAACAATACATATTACAATTCATTTTCATGCGGCCAAATTGATTTCAACTCCATCAAAGTAAACATCCTTTGAATGAAGAGTTTAAAATCTAGTTGAGTTTTCATCCTCTTTACCTTGGAAATGACGAGCCACTGTAATGAATCCGTGACAATAATGACTCAGGCCTACACTCTTTTCAACATCAATACACATAGTAAACCTAAAATGCTGGGATTGAAATTGTGGATTTTAAACATGCATAAAGTCCCCATCAACGGCTTGAATTGTAACGTCGAACCACCTACCAAATTGTACCAACCAGAGCCGTAGCAACCACCACCCCGATCTCCCGGGCAGGGGGGAGGGGAGCAGATCTTGAAGGGGCCCCACTGTGGCCAAAATCTTTATTCTATTAATGAAAATATAAAATTTTCGAATACACATTTTCTGCAAGTATTCCGCAAGATTGGCAATGCTGAGAATAGTATTTGTCGTGTCTGGCACTTCTTATAAATGTATGATATATTGTTATGGGGTCCCACAATCTAAATTTTGAGGGAGAGGGCCCCTCTAGACATTGCAAAGTCTCTGGTACCAACGGTTAGTATCATAGGTCGGTGGCACAATTTTTTTTTCTATTCTTTATTGAAAATCACAAATGAAAACTGATGCATCGTCAGCGGAATTTTTTCCATTGTTGTAAATAAAAGGGCGACGTTAATGGGAAAAAAAAACAACTTGTGTTTGGTCTATGTGACTCAACTGCCCCAAAATGGAAACAACATAATATCGACCAGCAAGACACGTAACTTATCGGAAAGTGACACAGTTCAGGAACAAGCCCGAATTCCTTCATATTCAAGGGAGGGGAATTATTGTTCTTTTCTAAGTAAGGAAGCGTCCTGTCTTAACTAAACTAGTACAAAATTGGGGAAAGTTGAGGATAAGCTGCTCAGCTACTTGTTCCTGAGGGCGAGAGGGGGTATGGGGGGATAGTCCCCCATATAGTAGCTCGAAACCGGCTTTCAGTAACCAAACACATATACGAATAACCAGTTGAATATACGGATAATCTATAAATATAAATTAGCAGTTTATCTTCAACTTTACCCAAAATCCTGTTCTGGAGCGGCAAAGCTACTTCAACGAATTTAGTAGTCAGAGACTGTAATTGCCCCCCTTCGGCTTCAGGATTTTGTTCACGTATGATTTATTTTTACTTTTTGATCTCCTCCCTTATTCTTCATTTCCTCCTCATGCTTCCCTAAACCAAATTAAAATTAGGACAATAGGCTATAATAGGGAATAGGGTAGCAAAATATGTACTAGCTATAGGAGGGCTCTATATGTATTAGCTTTCATGACGTATAAAGTAAGGAGGCTCGTGTAGGTAGCTGATATAGGTGTGCGTTATATCTGTATGCATGCTGTCATGACCTCAATTGCATTAATTCTCAACCAGTATTGATCATTTCCGTGAATTATTTAGAGGAATTCTGTTTCCATCCACCGATTTCATTTATCACTCTATCGAACATACGAGTATGAGGAAGGTAAACAAAGTGTGTCATGGTTACTTTTCCGTTTTCTTTGGCTGTCTTTTCAAAGAAAACGAAATATTTTGTGGCCAACTTCACAGATTGATTGTTATAAACACTTATAAGACAATTTCTATATTTAAAAAATAGAGGGGAAACTAATGTAAATTTAAATTTTATTCTATTCACAATAAAAAAGTATTTAGTATTATAATAATGTCTGAACAACCTACCACTACTCAATTTTTCAAGGTGAAATTTTATAATGTAACAGAAGCTATTCAACAGGTTTTAGTCACCCCTGAAACTTCACTCACACACGAAAGAACATTTTAACCCTTCTTTTCCACTAACTACTCGTATATCAATCTAATGCGTTCGTATATGTTTTTCTGGAAATTCGGGCAACTCTCTTTGGCTGCTTTTATCTAATACACATCTCAGAACTATACAACTACCCTAGTAATCCTTCATCCAGGCTAACTTAAACAGTTACACCCTTACATTTTTAATGAATCGCCAAATTTTACACCCTATCTTTTCCAGGAACATGACGTAGAGAACATGACGGCATTTGTTTTTCGTCCGTCGCTTCTATTATCTTTCTACCTTTCTTACAACTCTCTCATATCAGTACGATATTGCCTACAAAATTATACATACATTATTCCAATTTTCTCTATTTGATAGTCTCCTCCCATTTCGCAGTTTACAAACAAGGTCTGCTGACCAAAGTCGCGTGCTCTCACTTATTCTGATTAATAACATTACCCTCTTCAAAACATTCCATAATTCCATGAATAACCTTGAGAGGACCTTGGCAATTATATCATTCGAAAGAGAATGTGAAAAAACATAAGGGTTTAAAATTTCATTAGAATCGGCCGAATAGTTATGATGTTATTGCCAAATAATCCACCAGCTAACCTTGGGAGGACCTTGGCAGGAGAATGAGAATGTAAAACAACATAAGGTTTTCAAATTTCGTTAGAATCGGACAAATAGTTAAAATGTTATTACTAAAGAAAAAAAAAGAAAGCAAAACGGGCACCGACCCACCGACCGACTGACATAGTGAGATATAGAGTCACACGCGACTAAAAACACCTCAATTTTCTCGTTGGAAAGAAGAAGAAAAAAAGAAGAACAGTGCCAACAAAATATGTTTACTTCACTCTCAATATTGTAAGTTGGCCAGATAATAATTCTAAATAATTACCAATAATGATTCCTTCTGTTAGAATTCTGAATTGAAAATAAGGAATCAGAACTTATGGTCAGATATTACTTGATTATACAATATAGCTTAAATTAAGATTAGTAGATTTAGACTAATTTATGTGAACACAATACGAATGTAGAGAACGAAAGGAGAAAAATGAATATGTTGAACAAACGGAAATAAATTCGAGGAAGGCTACATTAATATATTACTCGCTTCTCACCTTTCAAAACATACTGTAACCTGTACTGATTCAAGTTCTTACGAATGACACACTTTTCCGCTATGATATAAACAAGAGGAGTGGGTTCACCACTGCTTGCGCTTCGCAGGCAGACCTTTGGTCTGTGTCCTACGGCCTGTCTCGCTCTAGCAACGGGGTTTTGGTTTAAGAAAAATTAAAATATTTCCATTACATATTATCTAATAATTTTCTCTTGATTTATTATTTTTCATATCTATACCTAGTTTCTAGGCCTAAATTCCTTTTTTTTTCACCTGAATTCTTTTCATATACCGTAAAAATAATTCTCACCTCTTTTTTTCCATCTAAATTTTCTTTTATATACTAAAAATTAAACCATAAAAATCCGCCATTCCTTAATTTTAACTCATTCTATGAAACCGGTTTATATATATTTTTTATTCTTAGATTCAATGAGTAAAAAGTATAAGGGGAGAAAAAAATGGTACCTCTTAATAACCCCTGGATAAAAACTTCCAATATATGAAAAAAAACTACCTAAGGTCTGTTTTATCCAACTCTAAATCAACTTTTAGCAATAGGTAACTTTAATAAAAGCTTTGAATTTTAAAAGAAATTAGCCCTGTGCTCTCATTTTTTGATTTATAAATAAACTCTTAGAAATAACTTAGATAAAAACATATTAAATACGAAAAACCATCTCTTGTCATCATCATCATCATCATCACTAACTCTATAATTTAAGAAGGGGATTTTTTTTTTAGTATTTGAATAATAATTTCATCTTAGTTTGGTTATGACTTATGTTTTTTATCAAAGTTATTTCTAATAATTCTTTTCTAATATCAAAAAACAAAATAGTGAAGTTCAGAAATAAATATAAGTATCAAAATTTTATGAATTTTTTAAAACCCAAAAGAATTACATATGGTGAAGTTCAGAAAATATATTTTTATATATCTTCTTCTATAACTATATTTTAGCAACGTGATATTTTGAAAAGGGGGAAATTTAGTTTAGAGTTCCTATTTATAATTAATATAATTGGCGAAGTTCAGAAAATTTATAAAAATTTAACCATGGCTGCTTTTTTTTAGATTTTAAATTTTAATCTTAGTAGCGAAGCGCAAGCTCCCCACGGCGAAGCCATTGCCTGGTCTCCTAATAATTTACAATTGGTCTATTTTTCAGATCCATCTTTATTTTCTAGGCTTAAAGGTAAAAAAAAAGTCGGAATTCTTTTGAAATACGAATAAAAAAGAATCCTCAGCCCTGATTTTTCACTCTCTAAATTGTTATTTAATATTTTCATTTTGCATAATTATTTATTTTACAGGGTAACTAAAAAATATTTCTCCCTGATAAAGATTCAAATTAAAAATATATTTTAGAAAGAAGTTCGATAAAAGATTCGAATATACGAAAAAAAATAAACAGCCATATCTTAATCTTAATAAAATTTATGAACTTCACCATTTTTAATCTGTTTTGGTTTAAAAAAAATTCTAAAAAGATTCGATAACTAAATTTAATTTTTCTGACTTAACCTACGTACAGAATTGAGAGCCATCAAAGCGTCAATCACCGTTCCAATACATCTTGAGTGTTTGTGGGTGCACTTGAAATAGTGAAACAAGCAGGGCAAATATTAGTATGTGTACTTTATTATCCCCCAAATTCACATGCAAATGTACATGATGACCTGGTCGAACACATAACAGCGAGTGTAGATCTGTTCCGATTAAGGCATGATAACTTTAAAGTGATTTTTTCTGGTAATTTTAATAACCTTGATAAAGGTCAGATATGGAACCAACTAAATACACAAAACTTGGTAACACTCACGGAAACTCCATGTTAGATCTTGCAGTGCTATAAGTCTCCCGAATATCTCCCCCCCTCCTTTGGGCTGAGCAAACACAAGTGCGTCCTAGTGCGACCGACCGCCGCACTGCCATCGCCGCGCCACCACACAGTACAGTACCGCCCCTACAGGGAATCCTTGTGCAGGATTTCGGATTCTGGATTACAGCAGTAGACTTGTCATTCTTAGAAACATATCCGACTGTAGAACACCAAGAAAGGGTATTTCCAGTCATCCTTGTACACCAATACGAGACTCATTACCCTTTCAAGACGTGGAGAAAACGAGACAGTGGCCAACTATGGATGACCCCTGAGCTAAAGTAGTTGGTTAATAAAAAGCGGACCGCATACAATCAAGTAAATTTAGAACGTTATCGCACCCTAAATTTTTGTTTCAAAAGAAAAATCACACAAGCAAATAAATATTATTTTGAAACTGTGCAAAGTGATAATGGGTTTAACAAATCTATAAAAAAATTACTTGAACCTAAACGAAAACCAGTAAATGTTCCCTTCCTTAACTTAGATGACCCATATGAAATAGCTAAAGCGATAAATGTACATTTTGCCTGGATACTAACTATCCACTCCTAGAACCAAGTGACATGGCCACCAACCAGCCATCATTGCTTCCCCCTTGCTATTCGAAATTAGATAATTATAAAGATTTAAAGAAAACTAAGACAAATAAAGCCACTCCCCCAGGTGAAATTCCCCTAAAACTAGTTAGAGAATTCGCATACGAACTAAGTCAACCGCTTGAAATAATATAAAACAAGAGACTTCAAACTGGATTCTGCCCTGATCGATGGATAAAAATCAACAGTGACAGGCCTACCCAAAGTTGCAAGTGTGACCAGTCTAGTCCAGCTGCGCCCTATGTCCCTCACGTGCACCTTCGGGAAGGTGTTGGAGGGTCATGTGGCGAGAGTGGTCTTACCAAATATCAAACAGGAACAGTTTGGAAACCTGAAGGGACGCTCCACCACCATACATATGGTGTTCCTCCTGGACGCCATCTTAAAGAGCCTGGAGCAGCGTGATACAGTAGCTCAGATGTGCCTGATTGATTTTTAAAAGGCTTTTGACAACGTGAATCACAACGTAGCAGTAACTCAACTGTACTACCTGGGAAGCATGACGTCACTGCTGCCCTTTATAACATCATTCCTTACGGGGAGGCAGCAGGGCACCAAGTACAGCTATAGTACCACGCTCTCCACGCTTGGCTTGTCATTGACGGAGAACACGAGAAGCCAACTCACCTTTAGTTTTGGGGAGAAACTAAGGGAAAATGACCACCTTAGCATTCCGCCAGCAAGAGCACCATCTCGCTACCAGACACGACACAGTGCTAGATCGCTACCGGCCATGTGCCGAACAGAGCTCTACAGGCGGTCCACCATACCCTATGTGGCTCGTCTGTTCAAAAAATAAACTTTGCACATGTTGGACATTAATTGCTTTTATTAAGATCTTATCCATTTTCATTTTTATTGTTCAATGTTAGCTTTTAATTATTTTAGTCAATATATTTTCACTGAATTTGTATATCGAGATCTTTTCAGTAATTGCACATTGTACAATGATCTGCTTCTTGATGAATAAACTAATTATTATTATTACAAATTTCTCATCGAAAGTAAATTTAATTGACGGAACCAATGATATAATAAATAAAAGAGAACCATCCAGGTCAAAATCTACCTTTAGAATTCCCAGGACATCGTCTATATAACGGTACCAAACAATTTGAGTGGACCAAACCGGTTGAATCAGCCATGCATGGCCATGGGTAATCCCTTATCTCCCTTATTGTCAAATATATAGACGAAATAATAGCCTCCCTTTCCGAGATGTTCTAATAACTAGACAACCAGACAGGTTTAAGTTTTCTATTTTCAGGCAGCCAACAAATAATTTATCCATTTTCATTCAGGTCATTCTATGAAAAAATATCAAAACATCAGTATTTTCTTCCATGTATCTTCGGGCGCTCAGAATATGTAGTCCTGACTATATAGATCAAAATTTTTTTTAAATTGAAGAGAGTGCCTTTAATCTATGGTACTCGAAATATTCTTTGGAAAAATGCATGAATAAAGCTAAAATAACATTCTATAACCTCAAGTTAGGGAAAACAGAACCTTTACACAACATATTACTTTTACCTTACGATGATCATTTTTTGTATGCAGTACCGATGTTAAAACAACTTAATAGAAGTGTAATTTTAAATACAGTTATACATTAAAAAATAGGTTAATAAAGCACAGCCCAAAGAAAAATAATAATGTAATATATAGTATACTCAGTTTGGATTGTAATTTATTATATGTAGGTCAACCTTCTAAAAATATCTCTGTAAGAACTAAGCAACAAAAAATGCAGTATTTAAGTGAGGGATATTCCAATAGTGTTTTAGCCGTTACCAGATTAACTGGTCAAAAGCAGATACCATAATGCATATAAAGGATTTTATTAGCAGAAATATCTTTGAATCGTTCCTAATCTCCAGCACAAAGGAGATAAATGTAAATATAAGCCGCGGTTTGTTCTCCTTAGATCCAATCCTATCTTTCTTTATTAAATCAGACTTATCAGAGATCATAAAAAATCTGATCTCATAGGAAAACACTGCTTTATATAAATACGAGGGGTGGTCAATAAGTTTTGCAATTCGGATATAAGGAAACGAGATATGAGGAAAAGTGTCTTATTATTTTTCAATATAACTACCCTCGACTTCAATGCACTTGTGCCACTTGTCCCTGAGGCTTCGAATTCCGACAACCAGAAATCTCCCCACTGCTGTTCAATCCACTCCTGGACGGCGAGCTGGGCATCTTCATCTTCCCCAAACCGGCGTCCACGCAGTGCACTGCGTGGACTGCCTTGAGCTGGCAGAATAAAAAGTAGTCGCTAGGGGCCAGATCTGAACTGTAGGAGGGGGGGGGGGGGTTAAGCTTTTCGAATCGGCACTCGCGCAGGGCAGCTTGTGCAACTCTGGCAACTCTTTTCTAAGAACTCCCAACAACTATTTCTATTGGATTTAATTATGGGCTCTATGGTGGCCTCTCCATACCATACGGGTCATCATCTCCATTTCTCTAAACTAATACTTTATTTCTTAGTTTTGTGGGATGCAATTTCTGGATAGATGGTTCTAAAAATTGTGACATGTTGATATATGTTATGGAGTTCATTCTTCCGTCCTAATAACATCTTTCCTGGCTCTGATGAAGACATGCAGCCCCATTAGATGATATAACCATCTCTATGCTTCATATTTGGTACCACACAAGCAGGGGAAAATGCCTCTCAGACTCGTCGTCTCACAAAGGTAGCTCCAGAGGGGCTGATAATCTGCAAAGTGTTAAAAAAAGTTAATTTTTTCGATAATTTTCTTCCAAGATATATTTAAATTAAAATACATATATTACATGCAAAACAACAATATAATAGTCTCTTTTAAATACAAGACATTTACTTTTATCTCACCATATAACTTTATATCAATATCAATGTGTCCAAATTTTGTGAACTTTGGCCCAATGAAGACCAGTGATACCCACGACTTCTTTCTCGCCTTGCTTCCATTTAGCCCTTGATCTTTAAGTCTCCTAACTATTCTGGGTGATATCTTCAAACTTGAAGCTTCATTGAACTCCCTGGAAAGTCTGAAGATGATTTTCTGCGATTCTCTAGTTAAGCCCGACTGATAAATTTCTATTCTCTTGGTGCTTAGGAAGTTCACTGACACATTTTTTTTCTTTGATACAAAGCTCTTGGTCCCTTGATATCATTATATACTGGTTTGTACAGTATATCTTCAACATTTTATTTTTTGCGCAATTTCAACCTGTAATAATCCTTGGGCATGAAGCAGTTGGATTTGTACTCTCTGTAATTCTTTGTGTCGACTAATTTTATTCATATTACTTATTTAGAACAATATTGAATACACAATAGTCATAAATTTAAGGTAAGACATAAAAATAATTGGTTTAATACTGATTTTAGTAAAAACCATTTTATATATTACACATTATTTAGTAAAATACTAATTAATTTAAACATATCAAAATACAAATTATTTTCATACATAATTATGAATAATATGGTATATTCTAAAAAGTTTAATTAAATCTTAGATATATAAATATATGAGGGGGATTTATACTTATGGCCAGAGATGTATTTCTTCATCTCTTGACTTTCATTGCATACATCACTCCGAGATACCCTCCCGTAAAAGTTAAGGGGTATTTAGGACAAGCTTTTATTCTCTATATACATTAATACTGTAGTTTTGTAGATCCTCCTCTTTCAGAAATATATTCAAACGTTGCACCGACGCAGTTACCAACTTCTCTGCTCCCGTTCACAACTCAGCCAAAACTTCTTTGCATTTATCCATAACTTAAGCACAACTTTCATTCACCTCTGAAAACTCAGTACAACTTCTCTGTACCCGTTCACAACTGAGCCACAACATTTTTACACCTCTCAAAATTCATCCACAACTTCTCTACTCCAGTTAACAACACGACCACAACTTCTATGCACCTCACAACAACCAAGTCGCATCTTATCTACACCTAACAATAACTCAGCCACAACTTCTTTACCCATTTCAACAACGCAGCCATAACTTATCTGCACCTTTCAGCAACTCAGCTATAACATCTCTACCCATTTCAAAACCCAGCTACAACTAACTTCTCTGTACCTTTCAACCACTCACCCACAACATCTCTACCCATTTCAACAACTCAGCCACAACTTCTCTGCACCTTTCAGCAACTTAGGTACAACCGTATCAAATATGGAAAGCAATGCTATGGAAAACCTCATAAACCACAAATGCTAGGGCAAGGAGAGCACGTACTAGGTTTCTAAAAATAAATGTAGCAACCATAGCCGAATGGACAAGGCATCGGATCTCCAGGCCTGGGTTCGATTCCTAGCGGGAGGAGACATAAAGTGTAGCGTATAAGGAGCCGCCGTCAAGCATAGCTGGGTGGGTGGGTGGTAGGGGAATCTGACCCATGCGGCCAAGCAGTTTAATTCATATACTCCATCACATATGGATCCAATCCCAACACCGCTACCATTTTAACCCCTTCCTCATCCGTGTACTAAACACATCACTCTGCCTTATGATAAATTGCCGAAGGTAATTTCATAACAATACTTACCTGACGCGGAACGGATGGCTTTCCTTTGGGCCACGGAAATAAGTCTGATCGCTCGTTAGAGGCAAAACACATTGCTATGGCTCTCTCTGTTCATTCTTCCTAATGAGGATTGACTCCTGGTTTCTAGTGATTGTCATACTGATCTTTATGTGGATATCCTTAGCTTTTTGTGTGCCCCCACTAAACAGGTGGGACTGGTAGCGCAATTGATAATAATGATAATAGTAGAAATAATAATAAATAGTAATAATATAGGAACGAATTTGTGCCTCTTTCGAATTTGAGGCTCGTTACGCGAAGTTCTTTGATAAGTTCTAATTAATTGATACATTCATCCAACATTTAGTTTAGATTTTTCATCCATCTCAGTCGAAATATTTCATTACTTTTACAGCCCCTTCTCAATCACTTTAAGCTATCAGCTCTGACAGTCATTCAGTCATCTCAACCATCACACGCCAAAATAATTCCCTCCTTTTCGACTCGCTTACTCAAGCCCATTGTCTCTCTCAGCCATCTCAACAACTTACCTCAAGCCCCCTTAGCCAAAATAATTCCTTGCCTGTTCGCTTCCTCACTAGGCCCCTTCAGCCTCTTAAATGCTAATGACACTCAAATTTTCCATTCCTCCTAACTATCCATGATCGGCATTTAGACAGGACTAAATTGTCCATTAGGTAAATAGCAGATATATTTAGGTATCCTCCCCCTTCTTTGGCAGGTCACCTTGACATTATGGTGAAAGGTTCCTGGAATGTGAGGCGTTGATCAAATGATGACTTTCTCGAGTTTTTTATTGCCTCTTTCTAAAGGATGGCCTCTTGAGTATGGCGAAAGACGATAGCGGTGACAAAATATAACATTAAATTGAGTATTTTACAAGAACAAATTATGCTTGTTTTGATTCTATACTAAAGCAAAGATAACCTCTTATGTTTTTATTTGTATAAAAAAATCTCCATTTATGATATAATAAAAACATGTTTGAGCTATAATAACAGCTGAATCAATATAATTGATAGAAGCTATAAGATAGGCAATATAGTATGGGGTTATTCACTATATACGAATCCTAAAGGAATATTTCAATAATTTGAAAACGTTATTCGAACAAAACTTTAGGTTTGATATAATAATAATAATATTAAAAATCGATATCATCTTGAATATTAGTTTATTTTTTTTTTAACTTCAGGTTTTATATTAGATTTTAAAAGGAAATAATATTTTCCCTGCCCAAATAGATTTGGGCAGCCGAACACTAACCTACCCCAATACCATTTCATATGATGTTACAGTAAAGAAAAAAAGATATTTAAAGAGTACAGAATAAGGCCCTAAGATTAATAACGAACACCAGGAAGAGAAAGGAAAAAAGATAAGCGACATACACGTAGATATACCCCCCCAAAAAATAAAGTCCTCAGAAAAGAGGGCTCGGAGATAACGGGTGGCCCAAAAGTTACTTTACATTTAAAAAAAATTAATAACACAAAAACTAATTAAGTTATAAAAGTAAGTGATATATAAAATGAAAGAGAAGATCTTGAAATTTCAATACTTAAATATAATATCCTTTAAATGTTCTCCATTATGGTTAAAACAAAGGCGGATTCATTGCACCATATTTTCTATGACATTTTCCAAAACATCAGGAGTGATTTTGTCGATTTCTTCAATAATGTTTTGTTTCAATTCTTGAAGATTATTAAGTTTATTTACGTATATCTTTTCTTTAAGGTATCCTTGAATGAAAAATTTTGGAGGGGTAAAATCAGGTGATTGTGGTGGCCAAGAAACGTCACCTAAACGTGAAATTAAGCGACCAGGGAAGGCTGCTCTTAGTGTTGCCATGGTTTCTCTCGCTGTGTGTGGTGTAAAGAATCCGCCTTTGTTTTAACAATAATGGAGAACATTTAAAGGATATCATATTTAAATAATAAAAATCCAAGATCTCCTATTTCATTTAATATACCACCCACTTTTATAACTTAATTAGTTTTTGTGTTATTAATTTTTAAAAATATGAGTAACTTTTGGGCCACCCGTAATATGGGATAAAATCAATATCTCTCACAAGTATCACCAACGATCAACGCACACAACTGCATTTCCAAATCTCAAGGCATCAGCTGAAGAGAGAAAAAGAGATCATATATACATTATGAAATTGGGAAGAATAGAAAAAGGAACATAAAAATTCACCGAAGAGAAAAAAGAAGGAAAACTGAAAGCGACAAAAAATACCGAACAGAGACAAATTATTCTACGAGAATAATCATTGAATAATGAGAACCGAATTAAGACAACCAAACAATGAGAAGTGAACTATGAAAACCGAATATGGAATATACATGAATAAGGTATATGAAATAACACAACCGTAACATAAAATGACAAACATAAACACAACAAAAGAGGAAACATCCTGAAAGAAATAAAAAGCAAAAACACGATGTTGAGGAATAGGTCACCTCCCCAGACAATACGTACATATATACATATATGTATCTATTGGTTAGGAGTAAAAAGATAAAAGGCACGAGAATATGTATATATACATATATATACACATATATCCTTCAATGTACGTACGCGTCCTTCGCTACGTACAAGTACGTTCACCTCGTAAAAGTAATCCGTTGATTACGAGGTATAAGAGTGCGATTTTAATACAGGGGCCGATAGCGTTTAATGAGTTTACCAAGTTGCAGTTCAAGGATGTATTTAAAAAGGGGAAACAAAAAATATAATTTTAATAAGTCAATAGTTAACATATATATACATACGGGAAATATAGGGAATGTAAATAAGGATAATACTGACAGAATATAAATAATTGGAAATCGGGTAACGTTAATTACTTTTTAATTAGCTTTTAAAGGAGATACTATAAATCAGTTATACCAAAGGAATATTTATAAGTCGGAAAGCGGGTTGATTGACGGGAAATACAATCAAGGGTCGTTTTACCTTAAAAGGGGGTCACATCCAGGAAGGAAAATCCTTTAGCGATTCGGCGCGGGGGAATGGAGGCGGAAAATAGTCGTGATTCTCGGCCGAATATCCTGATAATGACGAGGATGACGGACAAGGAAGGGAAGGGGATGGGTGGACCAGAAGACTAGTTCACGATCCTCCTTGAAGAAGGACGATGGCACTTCTGCTCCAGAGAAGTGCAACCTCCAAAAATAGAGACTCTGACGCGGGTCGGCACGAGATCTCACACGGGAAACTGGAGATCCTTAAGGAGGGGGGGGGGGATGAGACGAGAAGAATCACTGCCATCTCTTTGGGAACAAAACGATTAGAGGCTTTCTCTGAACAGAGTAAGCCTTGACAAAACAGATGGATCTGCCTAGGAGATCCAACCTCGATGGTATACGCGAATACCAGGGACTTGGGGAAATAAACACACGATCTGAACCGAAGGCGACGGGTTGTCCAACTCAATCTGCCGATCTTCGAAAAACTTAGGGTATTTGTTATGACGGCCATTTTTTTGGTACTCAATCGCTGGAAGGCACATACGTCTGTGAGAAGGCTTCCGGCGCCTAGAGGGATTAGCTTTTGTCGCCTGAAACAGGTTTTAATCGTCTCCAACGATGTTGGTGGGGAACTTTCGGCTCACATTTTCCCGAATACAGAGATTAGCGTTTCATCGGCGAGGTGAAAGCTTTTAGCGCCAAACTTAACTACACCTCTGAGGCACTGACGGATATTCAAATTCTTTCTTCTATTATTTTTCTCTTTGGATATAGAGCTTAGTCCACGTGGAGTTATACTTAGGAGATATAGGGAGGGAAAGAATCAAGAAACAAATGAAGGGGGTATTCTTCTTGGCGTCACTTTCCCTTACATGCCTCCCTTTCAAAGATGGCGTTTTTTCCGACACGAAGGAGAAGGAAAAAGGGCATCTCGATCAAAACCCATCGGTATTAAAATTTCAGCCCACACTGCGGCCGCCAAGGTACAGGATTTACTCCGTTTGATCCCAGATGACGGATAAATCTTACAAATACATTTAGGTTAATGGATAATTAAATATATAATTAAAATATATATAGTTTCATTTAAAAGCAATACCACAATTTAGAATAAAAGATCAATCAAGTGGAGGGACAATCCAGGAAATAATAAAAAAAATCAATAATGACAACACGTATACACGAAGCAATACACTAAAATACGGGCGTACATACATACGCACAAAATAAATTTGACATGAGAGAGCAACGAGCTTGAATATATACACGAACTTATAGGATGTATGGAGTTCTACCTTGGGGAAGCAGGGTCATCTACTGGATTCCTACTAAGATGTTTGCTACACAGTTTTCACTACCTTTTAAATACAAAATTCGGAATTGATATTCCATTAATAGCAGACTCCAGCGCATAAGCCTTCCGTTTTGGCTTTTACAATTTCTTAAGTACGCTAAAGGACGGTGATCTGTTTCGATCACGAACTCCTGACCTATCAGATACAATTTGAACTTCCGGACACCAAAAACTATTGCCAGAGCCTCAATTTCTATTACTGCATAGTTTCTCTCGCGCGGCAACAGCTTCCGGCTTGCATAAGCGATAGGAAAGCTATTCCCATATTCTTCATACTGCAGAAAAACGCAACCGATGCCATCGATGCTGGCATCCGTACGGATTCCAAACAATTTGTTCGGGTTCTGGAGGCGCAATATGGGGGCATATATTAGCATATCTTTCATCTGCTGAAAGTCGGAAATTGCCTTGTGGCTCCAATCGAGGGACTCTTAGGAGTTTTTCTTAAGGAGAGAGTTCAGGCGGCAAAGTTGGAGACGAAGCACCGGTAGAAGGAGGTTGAACCGAAGAAGGAACGTAGCTGCTTCTTCGTACGGGGAAGGGGTATATCTGAAATGGCCCTGACCTTTTCTTGCTGGAGCGTTATTTGATTTTCCTCAATGTGAAATCCACGGTACTTGATAGTGTTGTAAGCAAAATGACACTTGGAAGAATCCATGATCAGACCATGCTCTCGGAGCCTACTTACAGAGGAAACGAAGGGAGATTAGATGTTCATTCCATGTGGGTGTAGCTACATACACATTATTAAAATAGAATGACACATTATTCAAACCATCTAAGAACGAATGTAGACTCTGGTCTGACAACGGGATCGGTTCGGCATCGAAAACGTTCACCGCGTTAAGTTTTCGAAAGTCGATACATATTCAAAATGACTGGTCTGGCTTCCGAACCATAACACTGTGGAAACAGTAATCTAAAGAGGAGGGTTCGATTATTTCTAATTTTAGTAAGTTTTCGACCTCCGCATTGAACGTGGATCGCAAATGAATGGGCCAGAGGCAGGCCTTTTAAAACCGGGATAACTGGGCTTTCTACATCAACGTCCAAAATGAAGAACATCTCGTTAACATCAAGCAACATTTTGAGGAGAACTCCGTGCTAAAATTCATTTATGAATTGAGCACGGGCAATAAACTCTCTTTCTTGGGCGTTGAGGTTCATAACATCATGGCAGCTACATCACTAAAGTACATAGGAAAACTACAGACATGGGAAGATGCCTCAATGCAGAGAGTGAATTCTCTGAAAGGTACAAAATAAGCGTAATCGGCTCAGACATCCACCGAGCTTATAAATGCTGCTCTGCGTGGAAATTTTTCCAACAAGAGAGCGTACGAGTAAAGAAAATACTCGTGAATAATGGTTTCTGAAACAGCATGATTGACAAACAACTCCAATTATTTTTAAATAACCATTACAAACATGCTGAAAAAACTGAAAGTAATCATGGAGAAGTCAATAACATCAAAGTGTATTACAGAAACCAGATGTCCACGGCCTATAAAATAGATGAAAAAAACATCAAGGAGATTATTAACCGTAACATCAAGGTTAAAAATCAAACGGATAAAATCTAACTCATCAAACTATTATAAACAACAAAAGCCAGTAATCTTCTGATGAAAAATAACATCTGCTTAAACTCCTCGAATCTCAAGTCAACCAACATAGTTTACGAGTTCATCAGCCCCCATAAAGACTGTAAGCTTTATAAAAACTCTAAATATATTGGCATGATGACTCCTACACTTTCGAGACGGTTAACTATGCATCTACAAAGCGGAGGGCCTAATAACCATATGTAGAGTGTCCATAATATTAATCTAACGAGAGATATGCTCGTTAATAACACCATTATTAAAAGAAAAGAGGTTAATAAAGCGAGGCTTAACATCTTAGAAACCATATTGATAAATGAAGATAAGCCGGCCATCAACAGTCAAGCGACAAGATGGAATCGCACATCAAAACTATTTTAACAATTCCGCTCACAGGAGAGGCTCATTTCCTCTAACATCACGTTTAACCAAGGCGGAATAAATACCCCTTAAAAATCGTTTTCGTCACTTTCTGCCAGATCCTCCCTCCACTCATTACATGGGTAGAGGAAGCAAACACATTTCAAAACGCTCCGAAGATGATCGAATAAGATCGAAAGCTTAGCAATTTAGTTTGGTTTTTACTAAACACATTCATTTAAAAAAAGAGATGAATACTGGGCAAGTAATCCACCATCTACAAGGTGGAGTAAAAAAGATAGTTAGAAGAAGAGAAAGTTGCCAAAGGAATTAATTAAGGCAAAATACACAATGGTCTTCAACAAAACTTGCCTATATATATACATATATATATATATATATATATATATATATATATATATATATAATATATATATATATATATATATATATATATATATATATATATATATATATATATATATATATATATATATATATATATATATATATATATATATATATATATATATATATATATATATATATGGAAAAATATCCAAGACAAATTGGTGCGGTTAAGGTCATGACATTATTAGAGAACTGCTCTGCTTCAGGTCCAGCGGGTGATGCTATCCTCCTCAAACTGGAAGACTATACTTAAGGATGGCCAATCCTCCAGCCGTGGAGGGCTGGACCTGAAGCAGAGCAGTTGTCTAATGATGCCATTTAACTTAACCGCATATATATTTATATATATATATATATATATATATATATATATATATATATATATATATATATGCGGTTAAGGTAATGGCATTATTAGACAACTGTTCTGCTTCAGGTCCAGCCCTCCACGGCTGGAGGATTGGCCATATATATATACAGTAGTACTGGAAAATTTATCATGGACATTTTTAAAAAATCGGGATATTTCTATATATAAAGCTCAAATGAACTGAATATATTTATTGAAAGATAATAGATTTATTTTCCATTATTTATACAGAACTAGTATTTCAGTAGTCAGTTTGCCCGCCTTTAGCAGCATTATGGGCTTGTACACGACGAGGCATGCCATGAATTATTGTTTTGCAAAGATCCTTGTTGCTATCCGAATGAAATCGAACTACTATTAGGCGTATTAGAAGCTGATTTTTCGTTTTAATAGGGAATCGATGCATTTCATCTTTCAACTGAGACCATAACCTCTCGATGGGGTTCGTGCCAGGTGAATATCCTGGCTATGGTAACACGTTAACACCATTTTCATAGCACCACTTTTTTACCGATTTTGCTGTATGGCATGGGGCTGATTCATGTTGAAAAATCCAAGGCCTATTTTCATACCATTCCCTTACTTGTGGTAGTAGATGCCCTCTAAGTACCTTTTTGTACCTCCCTTGGTTCATAGTTCCTTCAATTATCTCCAGGTGACTAGTTCGGTGGATACAAATTGCTCCCCCCCCACCAAACCATAATCTTTTGTAGAAATTTTACCGTTTTTCGAAGACAATTTGGTAGAAATTCCTCACCAGTTCTCCATCGCACGCTTTACACCCGATCATCGAGCACTGCTATTGTGGATTCGTCAGAAAACACCACCTGAAACAATTGGAAACCATATTTGACTAATTGGACATCCAGAATAAGTGACTGTTTTAGGCTATGACGCAGAAATTAAAATTCATTTTAAAAAACTTCTTCATAAAGCTAGTTTGATGATTGAAATCAATCATAACATGCTATTTTACCAATAAATGTCATATTTTATCAATCACACAATACATAAAGACCCTAATCCACTATTTTAGATGGTCTTACCTGGTCTCATTACTTAGAAGGCCATGTAATATGAATATTAGCACATGCATGGCGCGCCTTTAACATCGTCGGGGTAACCCTAGTTTCTCCTTGGAAGATATGCGTGAAATCCACTTCCTAAAAGTCTGCTGTAAATGTTCAGGGATACAAAGTGATGTTCTCTTCTATTATTTCATGGAAAATCTTACGACAAAATGCTCTCCTATTGTTGAGAAACATTCTTTTGATTTTTATTTTAATCCTAGGGGTTGTTACTAGCTTAAAACCACAGTTCCCAACCCTTTTTGGCAACACATCCTTGTTATTTTCCAATTTTCTCTTAATTGCACTAATTAACTGAGTTGAAATATTTAGTTACTTTAGAAGTTTTACCTTTGTAAATGTGGTTTCATTCAAATACACTTCTATTTGTCCAATTTTATAGGGACTAATATCACTATTTTTACCCATCTTGACCTGAAATTGAAATAATATGTTACTTACTCTTTAAATAAAATTTACTAAATGAATTTGTAATTTATCCAACACAAAAAGTATAGGAACACAAACAAACACCCTACACCGACGTCTACTGAAGGAAACGTGGGCTGCAGTAGTTTGACCTCATGTAAGAATTGAATATTGCCACATAATCACGGATCGTTATTGCCAGATGTCAATAGAAACCTGCTAAAGGGGGGCAAACTGACTACTGAAATACTCGTTCTGTATAAATAATAGGAAATAAATCATCTGTCAATAAATAAATTAAGTTTATTTGACCTTTATATATAAAAAGACTAAAAATTGCAAAAATCCATAATAATTTGTCCAAGTGTGTATATATATATATATATATATATATATATATATATATATATATATATATACACTTATAAGTGGCAAACGAATTGATGGACGCAAACTTCAGGCAAAGTATAAACAGCATGACCAGGACAAAGTCGAAGATGCCTTGTAACATTTATTTCCAACGTTTCAGGATTATAACTAATCCCATCATCAATCCTAAAGAAAGAACAAAAAATACGAATTTAAATATATACCTAAAAAGTTAACACATGCATAAAATTGTGAAACATGAATATTAATTTGGAGACGTAGAACAGCATTCATATGATCAGCGGATATATGAGCCGTGGGTACTTTTCCACCAAGAAATCTCTCGAACAGCATGATTGTAAAACAACTCCAATCATTTTTAAATAATCATTTCAAAGATAAGGATAAATTGAAATGTAATCAGTGAGCAGTAAACAACATGAAACTGTATTACAGAAACCAGAAGTCCACAGCCTATAAAATATATGAAAAAACACCAAGGAAATTATTAACCGTAACATTAAAGTTAACAATCAAATGGAAAAAATTCAACTTATTTTATACTAGGAAACGACAAAAGCCAACAATCTCCTCATGAAAAACAACAGCTGCCAAAACTCCTCTAATCTAAAGTCAACCAACATAGTGTACTAGTTCATCTTCCACAATAATGACTGCAAGCTTCATAATAACTCAAAATATATTGGCATGGCAACTACCACTCTTTCGAGACGTTTAACCATGCATCTGCAAATCGGAGGGCCTAAAAATTATATGGAGAGCACCCACAACATCAGGCTAATGAAAGATATTCTAGTTCACAACATCGTAATTAAAAAAAATGAGTGAAATAAAGCTAGGATGAACATCTTAGAAGCCATCCTAATAAACGAAGAAAAGCCGGCCATCAATACTCAAGCGGTAAGCTGGAATCGAACATTAAAGTTGTTTGAAAATTCCACTCACCGGATTGGCTCGTTTCCTTTAACATGTCGCTCAAGCCAGGTGGAATAAATATCCCCTAAAAACCGTTTTGTTTACGTATATGTAAAATACTCAATTCTATAAACTCTGTTCTTATAATAAATTTTAATTTCTTTTCATTCAGTCCTATACTGACTCCACACATTTCATCAGTAACGGAGGAAAGAATACATAAAGACGCTCCGAAGATGATCGAATAAGATCGGAAGCTCAGCAATTTAGTTTGTTTTTTACCAAACCCATTTATTTAAAAGAGAGATGAATACAGGATAAGTGATCTACCATCTGCAAGATGGCATAAAAAACAAAGTTAGAAGAATAGAAAGTTACCAAAGGAAATTGACTAAGGCGAAATATACCATGGTCTTCAACAAAATTTGCATTCAAGAAAGACTGCTACTCATATCTCCACTAATATATATATATATATATATATATATATATAATAGAATTTAAAATATGTGTATAGGTATACTCGAATAATTCTGTCTAAAGAAAAAAATATCTTTTAAAGGTCATCGGCAGGAACAAGTTTCCAAAGGAATAAATTCCTGCCATTCCGTGATTCGTTTTGCGTTCCAGGGACCGTCGCTTCTCCGATCGGTCCGACCTGACGGGGAAAAACTTCTCTGTTCTCAGAGATTATCCACGTTTTATGGAATTCAGTACTTCGAACGTGGCCTTACCTTTGATTTAGATGATTGACCACATTGGATAGATGGATTAGCGGGGAGAGGAAGAAGGTGATAACTGGAGGGGTTAGTTCATGCGTCCATTAAGAAGTGCATTGGTGCCTGGTACAAATCTAATCAGTTCGGAGTAGAAAGTTACGTTTCCTTCCTCGTCAACGCGAACACCATTTGCCACTGTGGTTTTGTTCACTATAGTTCTTTTTACAAGACTGCTTGTGACCGTAGTGTTTTCACTGTAGTTCATTTTCACTGTCGTTCATTTTCACTACTCCTTACCTTTGTTTTTATATATTTTCCTCCTCCTAACCCGATTTCAGCTAAGTGAACGTCCTTTTTCCGTTGGATTACACAAGAAATTATATTCTTATCCATCAACATTTTTCATTATCTTCCTCATCGCATCATTGTTCTCGCCATGTGTTGATTCAATTCTCATCACTATGACAACCGAGGGCATGGTCCTAGACTCTACTAGATCCTCATGGCCCTCATATTTATCCTTTTACTACTTGGACACGTTACTGGATATTCGGAGGTCACCGTATGAACCAACAAATCCTCCCCTCCCCCCTCATTTAACTTGGTCGCAGCCACAATCCAATTCCTAACCATGATCTTTGGATGGATAGGAGGCAACAAAAGCTCCACTGAGATTTGTGCCATGCGGTATGTTATCTAATCTCGATCTCACTCTTCACAATTTCATCACCTAACGGAAAAAGGAAAAGTATTTTTTCCTTTTCCCTCGTACTCAAAGATGTGATGAGTTAGGTCACAATCCCCTCTCTCTTACCCCCTAGATTTATTATTCCCTAACTCCCTTTTTGTAGCAGTTTGACTCCAATATCTCCCCCCCTCCCATTAATGAATGATATAAATATCCCCCAATAGACCAGAAAAATGATTGAATCTTAGTGGCAAATCCGAGAATACAATTTTTGCAAAATGCATCTTTATCCTCATCATTCCTTTAGCCAGAAATTTGAACTAAATCTCATTGGCGAAAAAATCGGATCAGTAAAGGCAATCATTATTTTCTTTAACCCTAAAACGGAATCCCATAAATAAATGTTTGGAAATTTACTATAAAAAGGAGTATAAATTATACGACATGGACGACAATGGCTATTAGGTCCAGTTGATAAATTGATTAAAGTTTAATAAGGGAGAAACTCGTCTCCCTATTTACCACACAATTTGAAAAACCTAGATTTCGGACAATTAGTACACGTAGCTGAGACAGTGGGCGAGAAGTAATTTTTAATTATTTAAATTAATTATTAAATAATATTTATTAATTAAAATTAACAAATATTTAACATTAATTATTAAATAAAAATTAATTTTAAAGCACCCTTCAAGGGTACAACCCTCCCAGAAATTCTGTAATGGCAGTGGGAAAGCTGATCAGAGAGATAATAATAATACCATCAGAGAAAACTATTTTTTTCTTTTACAATGACCTTACGCTACTTTCTGACTCTATCCTATGAGGGGTCACCCGTGTATCGTGAAAGTTTAAAATGCAGGGGGGAAGCAGATCAAGTTACTACGGTTCGAATACAAAACATGGTTGCGATAGTATTTCCCCAACATGTTAAGCCCAAGTTAAAGAAATATTCCTAAAAGGAAAGGGAAAATTGACAAACAGGGGCGATCATTGGAAAGGGAAGGAAATAACAAAAGTCAAAATGTTGTGATAAACAAACTGAGCAGTTGATAAAAGAATAAAAAGAGAGGAAAGACACAATAACAGATAAGCCCTTTTTAAATAAGCTGTTAATCGAGGGGAAAATTACTGTTCTCGCCTGGTTGTGATTCATAAGGGGACTGCCCCGAAAAATAATGGAGTCAAGATGTTTTGAACGCTCTGGGGAACAGTAAGTTATCACTCGCCTTCCTAATAGAATAGCTTTAAAAACAGTGAACGCTATCACGGATCCATACTAGCTATATGTCAAGGGATATCTCTTAACGACACATATCAGGTGTAATGCACGTAATCCACATGTATATTCCAAGTAATTGATGTCAGAGACTGACATGTAAAAATATTGGACACGCAGAATATATCGAGGAATTCTACCTGAGTAGGATGAAATTTGAATATAACTAAGTAAATACTTGTACAATATGGAAGTTAAAAGGTTATTGAGAAAAATGATATATTAACAAATTTGTTAAAAAAAACAATGAAACGCCTTAAGCAAAAGTACTAGACACAATAGCTTATCGTTTTCATATGGTTGCACCTTCTACTTTATGCTTAAACTTCACTAGATCTATCAGGCTACTCCATGACACTTGTTATGGTTTAGTAAGATAGTTAACCAAGCTTAATAAAAAAAACCCAGAGAACTAATATCATAAAATGTAATAAACTAATTGTTAAAAACACCATCAAAGATGAAAAGGGGTATAAAATAGTTAAAAAAAAAGAAGCGAAAACTTCACATAATGGTACAGTCATTAATGATTGAGAAAGAATAGTTAAAAGAACTAAAGAGTAATTTGAAAAGTTGTACTCAAGCAACAACACCATCCATAATCGCAATCAACCAACAACACCCAATAATGGCCAGGCCTTGTGAAATAAAATTAAATTTCAATCAATCAAATGAAGTTCCACATAGCGCCATGTCAGGACAACATCACTTCAGACTTGCTGATAGATTCTAAAGATGTAATTGAGGACAAACTAGCTTGACTCTTTACTTAATGTCTAAAGCAAGGCAAGATTCAAGAGGATTGGCACAATATCATAATAATCCTTCAACACAAAAGTAATCAAACAGACATTAAAAACTAAAAACCAATCTGTCTTCTCTCGTGTATCTATAAGCCCTTCACAAGAATTTTTACTAAAATATTGCAAAACCAGCTAGAGGACCAAAGACCGAGACAAAAAGCTGGTTTCAGAAAATGATTATCAGCGATTGACTACACACACACTACCTGTCAGCTCATTGGGAAAACTTCAGACTACAATATACCTTCATACTTGGTATTTGTTAACTATAATAAAAATTTGATTCATAAATATCATAGAACAAGATATACCAAAATTACAGATTCTAAATTGGATTGCATAGGGCATCAAACATCTTTCAATTACAGAAAGGTGTACGACAAGAAAATACTATCTCTCCGAATTATTCACGTACTGCCTAGAAAAAAATCTTAAGGAGACTAAACTGGTCATTCGCAGATGATATTGTACTCATAGTTGATAACCTAGAAGAGATTCCAATAATGCTTCAAGAATTTAAACATGAAAGCAAAAAGGTTGGCATATATAAAATCTTTTAAAAATTAAAGTCCTGACAAATTAATCAGTAATCGACATGGTACACATCAAAATTAACAACGAGAAAATTGGAATGGTAGCCAAATAAATCTATCTAGGTCAACAGATTAATTACATTGTCACCATGAAAAAATCAAGAGAGCTAGCGCACAATCATCACTGGAATGCATTTGGAAAAGAAAGCATCATCTCCAAAACCCCCAAATATCCATGCGCCTAAAAAGAAAAGTATACAACTAATACATAATCTCAACTAATACTTTGCAGCAGAAACTTGAAAAATGTAAAAAAAAACGTTTAAAATTATGAATTTCCAAAAGAGCCCATGAACGCCTTATGATAGGAATAACTTGGCGTAACAAAAAATCAGCCATTCTGATACGTGGACAAATCAAACTTCAAGATATTGTGGAAACTATAAATCAATTTGAAATGAACCTGGACAAGCTGTTCGACAAGATTCCAAGACAATAAATGGACCAGGAAAAGGCGACCTATAACAAGATGGAGAGATGATCTCTCCAAAAATATGCTATAAATTGGAAACAAATTGCACAAGACAGACAAAAATGAAAAAATAATTAAGAAAGGGTAGGTTTCTCTTAACAGTGGGAAGCAAATGCCTGAAATGTTCATAACTACAGTGATTATGGAGCCACAACGGATATTTACTGCGTTTTTCACAAGAGTGAGGTGGCATTTGCTATCCACCATCGTACCTGAAGTTTTATAGAATGTTTGTGATGAAAGAATTCTCAGAAGATCTTCGTAAGTTGATTTTTGACAGTCATAAAGATAGTCTGGGTCGCAGTAAAATACTTAATATACTCAATACACTATTCAGCACCGTCAGAGCTATCATTTTTAAAGTGAAAGAACACCATAGTTCCGTGAGCCGGAGGCGAGTTGGACCCACAGAGAAAATATTTAAAAAAGGTTAAAATTTATAGATAAGAGTGTAAAAGGAGCCCCATTCAACATCGGAGCCTAGTTACAAAAGGTTCTAGAGGAAGCAGGAGCGGTGTAGCCAGGGATACCATTAGCATGAAAATCCACCGAGTAGGCCTTCATTCTAGAACCCTAAGAAAGGCTCGTTTACTGAAGAAGAAAAAGGCTTTCCCGCCTAGCTTTTGCTAACCGATTTGGAGAAGAAGCTGGATCGGTTCTAGATGAGCCCACGTTGATCTAATCAAGCTAAAGTAGAACCTTTTGAACGGAAGCCATCACGTCATGTTTAGAAGGAGAATGGCAATGAATTCAATCGGTGTAATAACATCTCAACAACAAATTCGGTAGCTGCAATATAATTGTCTAGGCAAGTATTTCCTATGCAGGCACCGACGGAGCTCATATAGTTGATGGAACTACTCGTATAAATAGCCAAATGTATCGTGAAATACTGGAGGAATATTTAATATCCTCAGCACGATCACTAAAGCTACCACGCGGTTGGACGCTCCAACAAGATAACGATCAGAAGTATACCCAGAAAACAACTAAAAAATGCCTCCATATGAGAAAGTTCAACTTTTTAGAATGGCCTAACCAATCTTCTTATCTCAATCCCATTGAGAATCAGTCAATGAGATGAAGATACGAATCTAGGCGAGAAACTCACGGAATTTGGAAGCCATGAAGGATTTCTGTAAGCAAGAAAGGGCTATCGTTACCCGTGAATTCTGCCAGCAACTTAGAGAAGCTTACAAAAACATCTAGCAAGTGTTTTTTTGTTGTTGTTTTTCTTTAATTGATAAATGTTTACTTTTTTTCAATTAACTTTTAAGTGCTATATTCTACAAGTATTTATCAAGTTATATTCACACTTCATTCCGCTCTGTACATAGTAGAAACGTAGAATTCTTGATATGTGCAGTGTCCAACACATTTATGTGTGTAACGATAGAACGCCTAACTCCTAAATTTGGGTACTATCAGTAATGAATAGTATTCCCACGGGTATTAATTACTAGTAATTTATACCCAATACCACACACTGTCAGTTATAAATCGTTTTTAAATTGCATTGTATTTTAAAACAAGATTATAACTGGTTCTAAGTAAAGGACCTGCCGTTAATTCAAGATTTTGGCGGGGGCTAATTCTGCCCTCCCCCCCACCTTAAGCTAAATGGTCCATCGGTTGACTTTTTTATGGTCTTGTAATAATATCATTTCTTTTGTGCCTCAGCTTAACCCTCTATGATCTCTCACGCAAACAAACAAACATGCAAACGGGTGGTTTTCGTTGCCAGATTCCTGTATTTATCTCATTTTCTCAAACCGGTTAACATTTGAGTTCTTTGGCTACTTTTCGGCACTGTGACTTTTCATCTCAAAAATGATTTGAGTGATGTTATTCTCTTCATCTTTAATTAATGTTTCAAGAGAAAACAAAGTGAATGGGATATTACTCGTAATATCACTTCCTCCACAAACTCCTCTTGTATCCCTTTATTTCAGTTTTCAGTCTACCGAATCAAGTTCCATTCGTTTATTTATTTCTGTAGAAACGAAGACTGAGTGGGGTTTTTTTATATCGTGTTTCACTGCCAGGCTGACTAGATGCACATCCTTTTACCAGAATTGATTTTTGTTACCCGAATTCATTTAAGCTAAAGGTAAGCCCCATTCTAAAGAACTCTGCGTCTATTATGTAGATTTAGTCTAATACTATGCAATATAATTAAAAATAAATATGTAAAAGAATTCTTACTAAGATTAATAAACAAAAATTAATAGTTAGAAGCATTATGTATATGAGTTAATATCAACACAAAATCCCATTCATTACATATGGACATTTATTCAATGATTGATCTACATCTCCAACAGATTGCAAAGGCAGCTTCGACTATAAGAATTGCAAGACATTTGGATCGAATTAGAACACACTCTAAATTTGGCCAGGTGATTTTTTAAAGGAGTATTTTAAGTGTTGGCAAGACACAGTTCGTCTGAACTAACCAATGGCACTTGACGGTCATGTCGCTATTATTTATGTCACGGTAGAAATCAATTAATAGCACACTAAGTCTTTAGCACCGGTGGATTAGATCAACCTCTATTGTAGTTTTGCACCCGAAAATGTAACTAATGAAGAAAAGTCCTGAATTTCTTGACATTACACAGCTGAATATAGCTGCTTAGGTGTCCGCACGTTGCAAATCAATGTTGTCTTATTTCATTCAGTAGTTATTTCTTCCTGTGGCACAGTTGTACCTGTAAGAAGACGGCTTCGTTGAGGATCGGATTTCGTGGAGAATCAGGAGAATTACGCGCTTTCACTGACTCTAGCGCTCCAAGTAATACCCTTCATTTGCGTACATAATTATGTACCTTCCATGTTGCAAATAAATGAATTTTAATTATCAATGTAACTGATCAAATTACATGTACTGATATATTTGAGGGTACGATTAGATCTATGATTTCACAAAAGGAACCAACGCACCCCTATTAAATTATACTAAACACATGCATTTAACAAAACGATAAAAAATGGCTCACCAACTTCCATTTAAACATACTAGCAAGAGTCATTCATTACAAGACAAACACAAAATACATGCGGCTACAAGGGGCAATCCTCTCCCCCATGCTCTTCAGCCTCTTCATGTACGACATACCCACCCACAACACTATTCTTGTAAGAGTACAATTATCTTAGCACTTAGACATAGCCAACGAAAAAATAGAAACACATATCACATAGTTAAAACTCTGGGTCCAAAATAACAGAATGACGGTCTCCCCACAACAAATTCATAGTAGCATTATTCACCTCACACAGACTCAAATCACTACGCATCAAACTAATCACACCTTACTAATATAATATAAACATAGACCGGGACGCGCTTGTAGGCGATCAGGAGGCTAGGGAATTTTTTTATTCGGTGCGGGATAATTTTCTTAAACCAGTTGTAAACCTACCAACTACTGGCGATAATATTTTTTAATTATTTCTAACTAATAGGGAGAAAGGTATGATTGATATGGAGATTGGGGGAAATTTGGGAAATAGCGAGCATTGCGAAATTACATTTAAGTTAAAATGGGACGGAGTTCTCACTAGTATAAATAAGGTTAAATCACAGATTTGCGAAAAACATTATAGTAGTTGGAGAAGGTGCCTGGAGAGTGTTGTATGGGGAATAACGAGTGAGGTGAGGTCAGGAAATTTGAGGTCATTTGGAGAAGTCAAGAGGAAAAATAACCCTCAGGTAGGGAGGAATAGTGTAGATCAAGAATATCAGTCAGTTGTTAACCAGTTAATTGAGGGACAGAATATGAATATTCCGTTTATGAAAATTGGAAGCAAGACTGCTAACACTAAAATGATGTCAGATAAATTTAAACATTATATTCGCATTAAAATGGGCATTTATGGCAAAGCAATAATGGTGAGGCTCAATTAAGGCAGATATCCAAAAGGTTTTTTTCAAGACTAGAGATAAAATAGGTTCACTTAAGACTACAGATGGAGAGTTAGTGAACGAATAGCTAAGATGTTAAAAAGTTATTTTCTCTTAGTCTTTAAACTAAGGTATAATCTAATAATACCAAAGAGGACCTTGAGCTTTAGGTGTAATGAGAAGGATAAATTAGAAGATAATTTAATTACCAAGGAGATAGTCTGAATATTAAAATACAGTACTAAATCTAGTCAAGAACCTGACGCTGACGATATTTTTCCTTAAATTATGAAGAAATTTAAATATTTGCTAAGTTAGCCTTTAGCATGCATATTTAGAAATTCATTAGAGACTGGCGTTGTACCAAAGGCATGGAAAAATGCTAATTTCATACCTATCTTTAAGAAAGGAGATGAAACAATCATATGTAATTACTGGCCAGTAAGTTTGAAATCACTGTGGGGAAAATGATAGAATCTGTAATTGCGAAATCTATTAGGGATCATTTAGATAAATATAAGTTGATTAAGGAATCTACACACGTCTTTTCTAGGGGCAAATAGTATTTGACTAATTTACTGTCTTTTTATAGGAAGGTGTACAATGCTGCTGATAGAAATGATGAATACGATATTGTTTATTTTGATTTTAGTAAAGATTTCGACAGGGTGCCACACTTAAGGTCTTTGAATGAAGTTAAAGCGCATATGATCGATGGGAGCTCTCTTGGTAGATTCAGGTGTGATTTAGTAACAAACATCAAAGAGTTAGTATAGATGGCATTTAATCTGAGTAAGGAAATGTTACCATTGTTGTTTCTCAGGAGTTGACCTTGTGGCTGTGTCTGTTCTTTATTTATATTAATGATCACAACATAGTTATCTATAAATAAGTAGCGAGCTGAGCAAGTTTGCTGATGACACTCAGTTGGGTAAGATTATAAGATCTGACTCCGATGTTGAGGTATTGGAGGATGAATTGACCAAACTAATCCCAATGGCTTAGAAAAATGGAAAATGGGATTTAACATAAGCAAGTGTAGTTTACTTAGTATAAGTAGGTGTAATCCGATTAATAATTATTAATTGAATTAGAGAGATTTAGGAAGGCAGAATGCGAAAGAGACTAAGGTGTCCTTGTAAGTTGCGGACTACGGCCTAGAAAGCAGTGCTTAATTGATAGGAATAGAGCTCATAGAGTATTGGGGTTTATTGGGAGAAGCTTGATAAAGAGGAGTGTTGATGTAATTCTGAAATTGGATCTGGCATTAGTTAGGCTTCATCTTGACTACGCGATGCAATTTTGGCTACATTAGTTTTCTTGAGTTTCTCCAAAGAAGGATGACTAAACTTAATTATGGGTTAAGGAGTTTACTTTATGGTGAAAAACTTTAGGAACTAAATCTAAATACGTTAGATAGCAAGTTCAAAGGGGTTTGATTGAGGAATTCAAGTATGTAAAAGGTTATAATAGGGGAGAGATAGGTAAGGTTATTTTCTTTATTTGAACATTACTGGACACATAGCAATGAGTTTAGATTTCGGAAAGATATTGTTATAAATTTGGTTACAAATCGAGTGGTAGATGAATGAAATAAGATTAGTAGTCATGTGATAGCAACGTCCTCCATGGGAAGGTTTTAAGAATAGCCTGGGTAGATTTATGGATGAGTATGCTAAGTTGGACTAAACTTGGTGATGTAAGCAGGAGCTGTCTCGTATATGCTATTGATTGGCTTTATACAGACTCCTCCTTTTTTGTTATGTGCAAACAAACCGACAACAATATTGTGCCTTACCAGTGATACAGGTACGACAAAACTAACCAAAACTTAATGCCCTACGCCCTCTGACACGTATCACATTCAGACAACAAAACGAAACGCCAATTCCCCCCCTTTATAAACAACTCCCAAACAAAAGGAAACGCTAATCCTGCCTTTATAAAGAGCTCCCAAACAAAAATAAATGCTAATCCCTTTTATAAACAACTTCCAAACAAAAAGAAACGCTAATCCCCCTTTATAAACAACTCCCAAACAAAAAGAAACGCTAATCCCCCTTTATAAACAAATCCAAAAAAAAGAAACGCTAATCCCTCCTTTATAAACACCTCTGTACTAAATTTAATTTGGAATCAGTCGCCAGGAAACCGCCATTGCTAAAGCAAACACACAAATTCAAAACCGCATAAACCAAGCCCCCTTGATAATTACCGGCTACCTAAAAACTACCCTCATAATCCAACTGCACACAGAAGCCCAAATTCTCCCCATAAATCAATGATAAGCACACAGTTCTACACTATGATGTTCACCAAATCACACTCATGCTGCTATACCATTGCAACCCCTATCCTTCCAAAGGATTAACAAAAAAACGCCTTCAGTACACTACAGCAGATTCTAAACATTACTACCCCCTTGTCCATAGCAACAAATGGAACCCAATCATATTCATAATCAAATAGTCAGCTGCCACTTACACAACCTCCCAAACACCCCCATACTACACTTACTTCCATCAGCAAAGAAATAAACTACCCGCCCAAGAAACAGAAGAGAAACTCTCTAGGCTCAGAGCAAGCTACCATCCAAACCACCCATACCAATACCTCATACACCAATCAGACAACCAATATTTCCCATGTTGTAACCACCGATCATAAAACACTGAACATCCTCTCTCAAGATGCCCAAACTTTTAACCCAACAGAGAGAGAACCTCAAAGTATCTTGAGTCAGAGACTTCTCACTCCTAGGCTCAGAATTCAGCTTTATTGGCGGAGGCAGTCTTGCTGTCGTAGCCAACCTGGAGAGCAACCAAATTCACAGAAGTATAAAATAAATTATGAAAGAATTATAAGGCAGCTAGGTGGTTGTGATGGAGGTAAAGGGTGCATTTTTGTTGGTTTAATGTTAAAAAAATATGTCTAAGTGAAAGTTGCACTGGTAAAGATTCCCTTTCGTGATCCAAGGTCCCCATGATTAAATCTTTTATGCTTAATTCATTGATTAACTTTTCCCTCTTTTACTATTCTGTCTTGACATTCAGGTCTGTCTCTGTAGGAATCGTTGTAGATTCGTGCTCTCATCGAATGCCCCTTCTCTAACAACCCTTCAAACGACTCTGTAAACTTCAGTCATTATTGATTTATACGCTCGCCCCTGACTCTTCTAGAGGACGTGGAAATTTGAGACTTGCTGTATTACTGTACTCGTTTGTGGAAGTGACGAAATTTACTACACCTACAGACCCTTATATCGGAGGCTTGAAGTAGTAGGTTGTATTATTATTTGGGGGGGCGGTTTCGTTATATTTAATTTTGTATGTCTGTATTTTATATTTGTGTCTCTTTATCAGTCATATTTTGCCATCAATGGATATTTAAATTCCAATTTTAATTAAACACCTTCGTTTTGGGCACGAAGATATGGGAACAACCATGTTCCCCGTATATTTGTGTCACCAAGATCATTGCTAACCGTATAGGTCTTATTTCATTGAAGTAATTTTCTCAAAATCTCTTTTTCTCTTTTAATTAATGTTAACAAAAGCTTTATTTACTGTTTATAATGATTCGGGTTTGGGTTTGTTTCATCTAAATGGAAATAGAATTGTCGCGGAGACTGTGGCTCCAATTCTCCAATCCAAATAAAATCAATAAGGAAAGCTCGAAGGCGTTTAGTAAAACACCAGATTTAGCACAAACATCGTTTGAAATAGAAGTGAAATACTATCATCCTCAATTACACAGTGCGATATATGTCATCTTTGCCACAAAAACCGCCTCTTTGCTTCGTACTTCATTGTTGAGTTTTATGAGGAGAAAGCAGAGGGGTGTATTAATGATAAGATAGCAAAAATAAGGTGACTACTTTATTGACAGAATAATGACATTAACATTTAAGGTGATTAAGGGAAAAAACGCGTTTAGTGAGGATAAAATAAATGGTTCAGCAAACGCAAAAGAGAAAGTGATGAAGAGACAAGAGAGAAAAGTGTTCAAGGATGATCTTGACTGTTCTGGCAATATATCTCTAGATCACACAGTCAGAGGGGTGAATGAGAGTCTTGAACTCTTTGATTATCGCTATGAACTAGTACTTAAAAATCTTAAAAAAAAATTAAAGCTGCAAATTTATGAGTTAGTCGTTTACAAAGAAATGGTTAGACAGAGAGAAGGAGAAAGAGAGAAAGAGGGAGGGGGGGGGGCATTATGCAACTGCAGCTATTTCTACCATAAGTAGTAATATATTAGCATTCGGGACATTCCAATTCTTAAGATTCCCAGGTGGAAATTGCGGAGTAAGAATGTAACTAGGCGGATTATTTCCAGTGACAAAAAAAACTTAAATTCCATAGCCTAAATTAATCTTACCTAACTTCTAG
Organism: Ceratothoa steindachneri; assembly: GCA_963969495.1. Taxonomy (NCBI): domain Eukaryota; kingdom Metazoa; phylum Arthropoda; class Malacostraca; order Isopoda; family Cymothoidae; genus Ceratothoa; species Ceratothoa steindachneri. The sequence continues at coordinate 116,543,481 of OZ018324.1, forward strand.
CAATATTCCGTCAAGTATTACTCACACTGTCAATTCTCATCGCTTTCAACCTTTCAATTGGAAATTTTCCGTGCATGTTTCACCCACACCATATTTTGGCCTACTGTATTTTGGTGTATTTGAATCCTGTAGCTTCTTCTACCTGTCCATTCCTATCGGACATTCATAAACCTTCTCCAGATGCCAATTTTAAAAACTAAAGAGTGTTTTTCTTACTTTACCTCCTCATCCATAGGTTTTCTCACCATCTTCGTTTTTCCAATACTTTCTCCCCACCCCCTTAAAAAATAAACACGCTCTCCTGAGTGGCCGTGCTATAACGCTCTCTCTTCCACACCCATTTGGCTCCATTGCCTTCCTTGAATATTTGAGCCAAGTTCCTACTTTATCGATTGAGCGTCAAGTTTCCTCGCAAACACTGCGGATTTGGCATTGGATATGGTACTTCGATAAGTGAATTTTACGGGATAATTGGTACAAACACTAATTTTTCTCTTTTATACAGAAATGGATCTGTACCAGGGATATATTTTCACCTCTGGCAAGGTCAGCGTGTCATAATGACATAGGGGTGCATATTAAAAGGTTTCTAGAGACCTAAATGGCTCTTCCATGGCACTGAGAAATATATGACAGGGAAAAATTAGAGATACGAGGGCAATGTCAAGGCACAATTTCACTACTCACCCTGATATCAGATTCGGGGACAAAGCGTGATGTTAGTGGGAATGGGAATAAATATAGGAAACTTATAAAGTAGTCGGTATGTGATGCAATGAATGCAAAAAAAAGCCGCATCAGAGTAAAGTGAAAACATGAAGTCCTGCTACATTCAAACTTTATTTGGCATCTTGATCATCCACACTATCCGAATGTCTCACTTTAATGCTTAACAAAGACTTCCTCAAGTTGTTTCGAGAGGTCCAGTTTGCCACGTTCCTCTTGCAATTGTGCCTATTTTACTTTTACACCTTCAATCAAGTTTTCTTTTGGTGTGGCTTTTTTTTCTCAAAGAGGTAAAATTCAGGATTTCTTACCTACATCTTCTGTGTTACTTCCATCACAGATCTTTCTCACCACTACTTGACAGCGTCAGATCATGTGTGAACAATTGACTCGAACCGAGTGGCCACACGAGTGAGTTTCGTTTAGAAATTGAAGAGAATATATGTTTGAACGGATCTCCAGAGAAATATGTATAGGTGTGAGGGCATACATATTTCCAGCCAAACAATACCATCCCAACTACTCCCAAATCTTGCTGAGATAATCCTCGACGTCCTGTTTGCAACGAGAGGATCTCGTGTCGTGATCCTAGATGAAAGACGCAAACTTTGTACACAAAACCTAAACTTACAACTCAGAGTACAATGAGAACTTGTGTGACTTGCTTGTATAGTTCTTTTGTGTGATGGAGTAAGAAACGAGTCAAGTGTGAGGTTGACTATATTATACAGAAGAGGTTGGAAGGGTGAGGAAGGGACTTTTTTTTTTAGTTTTTTTTTGCTACAGTTGACGGAGCAGAGTCCGAACCGATTGCAGTTGGGGAGCGACAAACTTTCGCTTCCTACCCCAACCCTCTCTCTACCCTATCTTCCATAACGCCCTCCGTTGTCCCCAAAATATACATATGCTCAGTCTCTATCGTCGATTCGTCGATGTATAAATGCCGCAAGAAGACCTAAACGAACAGAAAAACAAACAACATAGCTCTCCCCACAAATTGCACAGGGGTATGCATTTATTTATGTGTGCGTTAATCTGCAGTCTATGTATGTTTTTTAATTGCTTGAGCTTTGAAAAAAATGATTGCCAGCACGAAGAGGGTCGGGGGGGGGCATCACTTATTTGAGAAAACTATTTTATATTTATTTAATTTATGGCCAAACCCACGAAAAAGTAAGGGTTATTAGCTAGGTTTTCGACTATTCAATTTTGAGGTGTTTGTTGTAAAGAGGTTTAGTTTGTGGAAGTGAAAATGATTTGTATGAACATTATGGGAGTAGCGAAAGGATGAGAGTAGTAAGGTTGCAGAAAATACAAAGAAGTGAAATAACATCACCAAACCTCTCTTTAAATAGTGAACTTTTGAACTTGAGTTTTAAACTTGAAACTTAAAATTCTCATACGAAACTGTAAGCATTTAAGTTCAAACCACCAACTGCTATCTTAGGATCTCAAAATCAGAACTCTAAACAGCTAATTTAGCGTTTTGAGCTCTAAAAAATTAACTAATGGGTCTCAAAGCCGGAAATCCAAACAGCTAATTTAGCGTTTTGAGCTCTAAAAAATTAATTAATGGGTCTCAAAGCCGGAAATCTAAACAGCTAAATTCGGATATCGAACTCTGAACTCCAAACAACTAACAGAGGGTGTTGAACTCTGAACTACAAATAACAAACTAAGTCTCAAATCCCAAGAATCTAAACATCAGATTTAGAGTCTTTAACTCCATACAATTAGCTTAAGGTCATAAAACCTGTACTCCAATAGCTAATTAAGGTCTCCAATTATGTACTCTATACAAATAACTTATAGCCTTTAACTAAGAACTCCTACACTTAAATTCAGATCTCGGATTCTAAACTACAAACATCTAAAATCTAACTTAGGGTCCCGAACTCCGCAATCCAAACAGCTGGGGATATCGTATTCTGAACTTAAAAAAACTACCTTATCATGAAGAGTCCCCAAAAGAGTTCATCTTTTAATCGCATTGCCTGATTAAGGTCCACAACTTCAAACAATTACCTAAGTAGCTCGAAGTCCAAAAACCAAAATGTAACTTAGCAAACAATTCCCCAACTACATACAACTTATTGTTTCTCACTCTGACCTGCAAACTGTTAAGTTAGGGTCTCAAATCCTGAAATACTAACACCTAAATTTATCTTAAACGCCAAAGTCTAAATAGCTAATTTAGGGCTTCGAACTCCCAGTGCTAAAGGGCTATTTTAGGGTATCCAATCCCGAACTCCAAATAGATAACATTAGATGTCGAACTTTGAGCTAAAAAACTGTTAATTTTCTAACGTAAACTCTATGATGGGTACCGATAACTCCGAATGTAAACTGTGGACTTCGAATTCTTAATTCACAAAACACGAACTCGAGCCCTGAAAAGCCCAGTCTGAAATTTGGCACGTGAATTTTTCCTTAAAATTAGGACCCTGAACTTACCTTATGGCAGTTTATTAAGAATCTACCAAGTTTAGAACCTTAGAGAGCTAAGAACTATAAAAACTAGGATAATTTGGTGCGAAATTAAACTGCCTCACTTCCTGGTAATAAACATGCTGCCTTACATAAAACATGATTGCATAAGTGCGTCTCTATTTGTATCAGTACAGATGTGAGTCTGGGTGTATTCACACACAAATTTTCACATCGTTTTCACCGCCTCATTTGGGGCGTGTGAGAACCCCGCAATGAATCAATAAAAAAAAACTAATAAACTAAAAGGTGGGAGGCGGAGAATGAAATAATACACTCACAGGCAACATTTGACCCGTTTCCACATATACACTCGTTTAAAACACAACCGATGCGTGTTTGTACGTGCGTTTTTGCGCGCAGGTACACGAACATGTGTCTGCATGATTGGCACGAGCAAGACCTTCCTCTTCCCTCACCCCAAACACCCTTTTACCCCCTCTCCCCTCACTCGTTGCCGCCCGACCACATTCCCTCAATAATACTACCCCAACTGGGAGAAAAGACTCCTCTGGTTTATTTGAGAGTTAAGGAGAGGTGGGCGCTTGGGGGAGAAAGGGCTCTGGCAGCTGGGGGTAATATTGGAGGGATAATGCTTGTTCCCGTTCCCCTCTTCACGGAAAAGGGGAACCGACTGCTGCGAATGACCAATGGGAAGAGAATGTGAACAGTATTATGGCAACTTTCACGATTGCAAGGTCCCAACCTTTGGAGTGACTGAGAGACGGTTTTGAGATGAATGCGCAGGTGGAAATTCGTCCAGGTGGTGTGATTTAACTTATGGTGATTGTCAAGTAGTGATGGAATAAAAAAAGAAAGTTCATGAGTACAATACCTCTACTCACTTTTATCCACCTTCCCAATGTCCAAGTAACAATTAAAATTAAAAAACCTTTATACAATAAACTAGTTGGCATGGAAACGAAGAAAGATATGCTTAAATACCGTCTTTCCTCTCCATGAATTGAACTTTTATGCTAATCTCGTGGTGTCTTTAATTGTAACGGTGTGTAATGGCAGATAACGAAAACTCAATATTTTTTATCCATACGTATGAATAGTTCGTGACTCGATGAAAAAAAATCTATATTGCAAGTATTTAATTTGCATGATTTGCAGCCATTGCAGGGTGTGAGGTTTTCCAAATTGATTTTGAGGAAGCCGTTTCATCTGAATTGTCTTTGCAGCTAATTAGAGGCCCACTGTGTTTCCTCCTTTCGCCTGTGGGCAACACCTCTGCCGCTGTAAGAGGTGGTTGAAATATTAAGAGTTAAGTAAGGAAATAATACCAATTTTTATACAATTTGAGGATTTTAGCGCCAGTCTGCAGTGGCTGAATTCGAGATTGCGGTCACATTAATGTCATAATTTGGAGGTGAAAATTTCGTATTTTTAGCATTTTAGTGAAACATAACTTCAGAACTCGAATTGCAATGACGAAACAGCTCCTCATGGACTACATAAGACACCTGTACTTCGTTGCAAAGGCTGGTGAAGTGCAAAAGGAAGTCATCTTATTATAGTGGCATTGCTGGTTCGGCATTATGGTTAACCTTCATGGAATCAGTGGTGCTCTAGCCATCCGTAATCGCCAGAAGGATACGCGAAAGGACAAAAAGAGCCCCTCAAAGGGAGGCCGTTTCAGAAGAAGTGTACCCACCATCCCCTCACCAAGTCTTCCGGTCGGCATCCATGGGGATAGTGGCCTAACCCCTCCCTCCCCTTTGGCCCTTCCCACAAATCAGTGGATCGTGGCCGAGATTCGGAGGAAGAGCATTCGACTGGAGTACAAAGAAGAAGATGAAGAAGAAAAGGAGGAAGAAGAGGAAGGAGAAGAAGAGGAGGTAGGGACGTGGGTCCCCATCCTCGCATGAGATTATCGCTATCTCAACCGAGCACCTTCGCTGGTGTTGCACCTTGGCATGGTGCCAATGAGGTGTTGCAGCACTCCGTGGCACCTCCTATATATCATTCTCTTTCAGATTATGTTTTTTCTTTTCAGTAAACCTTTCAGTTCTTTCCTTGGTCCCGTTGCAGGCATGGACAACTCAATATTGTGCTTCGTGTCAGTTCACTCACTAATTTGTTTTTTAATCACCTATTTCCCGAATCCTATTTTTTCTGTTACCTATTCCAAGGTATTTTTATATTATCAATCAAACCGCAAACATGAAACAATTGCATAGATGTTAAATTTAAAGGTAAGATGCCAATTTTGGCACTTCATTGCGAGAGCGAATACCCAAGTAGTTGACCAGATCTGTATACCGTCACGCCGTGAATGTGCATCCCTTTTTCTTTTATTCTGAACTACCCGTCCAGACGATCGTGCTGTGTACCGAGAATGAACAAGACAGGGTCGTAATGTTTAAATTACTTTTCGTTCTGTTGCTACCACGAGCCTGCGAAAGGCGCCTCTCAATCTGGACAACTTCCCGCCTCAGAGGATTCCCTCAAGAGATATCTAAAGAGACAAAATGGCCGCCGCTGCGATAGCCTTACGCAACAAGAGACAGCCCCCAAAATTGCCCTCTCTGAAACCTCTCGAGGCAAGTAACAGCCGCTGAAACAAAGTAGAGTTCGTAGCGCCATCAACCCACGCACCACAAGAACCAATCGCTTGCGTAGAGTGGTAGATTAGTAATGTCGGTTTCATTCCCCTCTTCCCGTAGTGTAGTGCCCCAGACTGTGTTTTATCGCTTTCACAGACCTGCTTTTCCCTCTTTCTTTCAAAAAATATGACAAGACATCGAGGTTCTATTGATTGCATGAATTAAGCAGAGAAATGCGAAGGTCATGCGGCTATGATTAAGACGTGCTTATTTTATTTTTGGTGTGGCTGGAGATGTTCTACTAAGAACTTTTCATGTAAATACTTTATCTTAAACGAAGCATATATTAATACGATATTTTTGTATATTTCTCTCTTATATAGATCTAGATTACTTGGGACACATGTAGGGGCTCGATTATATCTTGGTACACACAAAATTCATAAAATCCTGTAACCTTTTTCCTGTTTTTTTTTCTCTTCGTTTATCGAATACTTCCTATTGCTATTTTACTCTTACACATTCCACACACATCAGTCTATTACTAAATCAAGCTCACAACCGAGACCAATTATTATTATTGATTGGTTAGATTCTTAGTCTGACGAGTTTAAAAGAGATTGCCTAAAATAGTGCTTGGTTCTTGAGCTCCTTTTCCGATGCATTTCATGTTCAAGGCCTGTTTACGTATCATTGAGGATACAATATATAATAGCAGAAGCCAAATTTAACGCTCTATCCTACATAAATACCAAGGTTTTCTCATCAATCTAGCGTTGCAAATTGAAGACAAGAGTTAAACGCCGCCTTTTAACGCAGAATGTTTAAAATTCATTTCGTGTTTGGTTGCAACTAAGCTAAATTTTCGAGTTTAATAGGAAAAATATTACTGCTAATAACAGAGACTGTAGAGATCATAGACACTCAAATGAAAGACAAGGTTAAATAGGGTGAGCAGTTTGTAGGTGTGGCTATTTATCATTACCAGTAGAAAGAAAAGAAGGTTTGAGGAAAAATTAAAGGTCATACGTTTAAGAGCTTTTGTTGTTACGCCACTAGTTCCATGAATTCTCGACTGAGTGATAGGTTCTCATTGTATTACACACCCTTTATCTTTTTCACTAATAAAAAAAATAAAATAATGAAGAAAAGAGAAAGAACTCCTTCGAGAATGTTGGATTCATAATCATTTATTACTAAAAGGCATGAAACCAGCAGGTGCATCATCGCAACAGGGTTTTGCGCTAGCCTAAATATCCAAATGCAGGTCGCTTGAGCACTAGAAAAGGGCTAACTCTAGTAATATCATCAGGAGGGGACGTTTACCCAGACTAGTCGATACTAAAGAGCGTGCAATTTGGAGACGCTAACACCCGGTTAACACAGACAGGAAATCTGAATCTCTTGAAATGCCACGGGTCTAAGAGCGAAGAGACGGGTTTCTCGCTATCCTCTGTCTACAGTTTAGCCGAGTGGAAACACCGTTTCTCATTACATAGTTAAGCCTTCTTGGGTATGGTTAGACACCGGATGGAATTCAGATTCGGGCCAACTTACGACGGTTGCCATGCGCTGTAATTACCCATAGTTCGAATAACTCATTAAACTGAAGGTCTCCTCCAATGAGAAATAAGGTCACCTTAAGTCACTGCATATCAGAGGTAAGAACAACTATCAGTTTTTTTTTTCTGGCTATCGCTCTTCACATTTCTCCTTATTCTTTTGCTCCTCATCCCTCTTCACATGTCCCTTTTTAGTCGCGTGTGACTCTACATGTCGGTCGGTCAGTCCCGGGTTTTCTTTGTTTTTTTTGTAATAACATTGTAACTATTCGGCCCATTCTAACAAAATTTGAAACCCTTGTGTTGTTTCACATTTTATTTCAAAGGATATAATTGAAAAAGGTTCTTCTAAGGTTAGTCCGGGAATTATTTTGGCAATAGCATCATAACTATTCCGCTGATTCTAACAGAATTTGAAACCCATATGTTGTTTTACATTAGAGAATTGCCAAGGTCCCCCCAAGGCTAGTCCGGGAATTATTGAAGGTTTTGAAGGTCGTAAAGTCATAAATCAGAATAAATGAGAGCTCGCGACTTTGGTCAGCAGACCTTGTTTCTCAGCAACACTCTTCATATTTCTTTTTCCTTGCTAATCCTCTTCACACTTCTTTATTTCTTGCTATCACTCTTCATACTTTTTTTTCTTGTTATCCTTCTTCACGTTTCTTTCTACTAGCTATTACATTATATTTCTTTTTCTTGCTATCCATCTTCACATTTCTTTTTTTCTTGCTATCTTTCTTCGCATTTGTTTTTTTTGCTATCACTCCTAATATTTTTTTCTTGATATCCTTCTTTACTTCCTGTTTTATCGCTATCACTCTTCATATTTATTATTTCTTTTTATCTCTTTTTACATTTTTACTCGCTATCCCTCTCACATATCGTTTTTTGTTCGCTATCACTCTTAGTATTTCTTATTTCTTGGAATCACTCTTCACATTTCTGTTTTCTTGCTATCACCCTTCTTTACTTTTTCATACTCTCACTCGTCATATTTCTTTTTTCTTTCTATCCTTCTCTATATCTATTTTTTATCGCTATCACTCTTCATATTACTTTTTCTTGCTACCCCTCTTCAAATTTCTTTTCCTTTGCTATCCTCATTCCCATTTCCTAGGACTCGTCATATTTCCTTTTTCCTGCTATCCTTCTTCACATTTCTTTTTTCTTGTTATCACTCTTTACATGCCTTTTTCTTGCTATCACTCTTCATATTTATTTTTTCTTGTTGTCCCTTTTCCCATTTATTTTTTCTCGCTATCACTTTTAATTTTTCATTTTACTTGCTATTCCTCTTAAGATTTCTTTTTTCTCATATATATTTTTCTGGCTATCCCCCTTCAAATTTCTTTTTCTTGCTATAATTTTAATATTTCTTTTTCTTGTTATTCCTCTTAATATTTCTTTTTTCTTTTTTATCCCTGGTCACATTTCTTTTTCTTTCTCTCTCTACCTCTTTTAAATTTCGTTCTCGACTTGCATGAACACGTTGACTTAAGCTGAAGAGTAGTCAAACCCCTAAACAGAGCTAATAACAGAGAGAATAATGCAGCAAAATCGAATTACTTTAACAACTTGACTGCGATTGGTGACTAAAGGATAAATAATTTAGGCGAAGATTTACCATCGATTTTCACTCATTGTTTAACGAGGGAACCAAACCACGGCTCACCACACTCTTTGGCAGCCACCGTGAAATCGACCCGAATTGGGTACTCCATCTCACGACTTACTACACCCAGTGAGGCTTAATTTTGTTGTTAAAGAAAGTGATGTTTCCACTCGGTTAGTCAGTAGCCTTGTTCGCAATTACTGCCAACGTCAGGCTTAATGTCTTAACACATATGTATGTAAGTATGTAATTGCAACATCTCACAATACAATAAGATAGATTATTTAAGACTCTTGTTGCACCATATTCGTATGCCCAAATTTGTGAACATTGTGCTGAGACAAAAACTAGACTACTGAAAGAAAGGCTACATGGACATATACAGGGCACATCATGAAAAGGGGAAAGAAACAAAAAAGAGCGAATTGATAGAGAAAAACCAAATGTGGCAAAGAATTTTATAGCAAACTACATCTACCCATGGTACTTTCAGAACATATCTCGAAATCTCTAAACATGTACAAATTAAAGAAAGTCTTCATAAATACTGCTAAATCCAGTGGGGGTGGGAACTATCATGAATAATGTCACACTATAGCCATTAAAATAACCTGAATTAGAGATTGAGACAAATCTTAAAATTATGTAGAGTGAAGTGTAAGTGTATGATAACGTTTGCCTTCGTATCGAAATTTCCCCTAAGCACAAACTTACTACCAAAGATCCGTAAGAATAGCTGTGATGATCCAGGTGGTTCTCTCACTGATAGAGAACCAGCTAGTATCGTCACAAGTAACTAGGAAGAAAAGACAGCAACCCTACATATATGAGTCAATGGCGTGGAAACTTCCTTAATCTTTATCTGATCGAGAACCTGTAGATGATCCTCAGGAAGAGGGGTTGAGAAGGAAAAACCAGCAAATTAAGACACCGCGAACAAAAATGAATGAAACACCATCACTCACGATTTTCTCTTGAAATTGAGAGAAAATCTAAGATAAGAATTTAATACATGAATTGAACACCATCGCTCACGATTTTGTCTTGAAAGTAAGACATGAATCAAGCGCTATTATTTACGATTTGTCCTTGAATTTGAAAGAATAAAGCGCTATCGCTCACCATATGTTCTTGAATTTAAGATAATAATTGAGTACCATCGCTCACTATTTTCTTTTGAAATTGAGACAAGAATAGAGCGCCATCATTCACGATTTGTCCTTGAATTTAAGATAAGAATAAAGCGCCATCGCTCACCAAATGTTCTTGAATTTAAGACAAGAATTGAGCACCATCGCTCACGATTTTTTCTTGAAGTTGAAAGAAGACTGTAAAGCCATCGCGTAGGATTTTCTCCTCAAGTGGATATTCATCCAAAATAAATCCACGAAATCACACTGAAATTTTTCTTATTCGTAGGAAAGGGGTCACAAAATCTATGAAAATTATAAACATTTTGATTGTCCTTAAAGATTCCCCAGGAACATATGAATAGTGTACATATTTTCATAATCTGAACTATTAAAGCTTCTGGACCCTTAATCGGCCTCTACCAAATCTTTTTAACATGACTATACAAGTAATCTAATCAATAAATTTGTGGAGGTGAAAAGCGAATGTACGCGTCATGGTTGCCAATAGGTAGAAATCTCCCAACTCTTAAAATGTTATGTTGAATTCCTTAAAATCCTATCACGCTAATATAAAATATATAAGGATATAAGCACCTAAATTATAAATGAATTCAATTTTTTGAAGAAAAAAATAAATTCTAGAAAGCTGTGTTAATAACGGTGAGCCGAATTTGGGGAGATAATTCCAAAAGGTGGCGTGCAAGTTGTTTTACAAAAAATGGTATATAAAGTTGAAGTCACGTTGGAAGACGAGAAGCGCTTAAATCCTATAGAAATTTAACTGGAGACTGTATCAATGCCGACATTGTTTACATAAGCGTCAATTTGGCTACATGACATTATTTGTAACTTGTTTGTGTCCTAAACTTTCAAAATATATTGGTTCACGTACATATTATGTGGCTGGTGCTTGCACATCATCATTTCAAAACAAATTGGTTGACTCGTGCATAAAGAAATCATTAAGTTTATGGTAACTTTTGTTGATAGGCCCAGTGTCATTGAAATAAACTTCCCAAATATTGAAAACAAATGACTGTAAAGTTCATCACATGAATACATGGAAGAGCTATCGCGAGAGGAAACCAACACAACAATAATCTATAACTCTATATTTTAGCAGCGTGCTATTTTAATAGGGGGAAAATTTAGTTTAGAGTTCCTTTTTAAAATTATTATAATTGGCTGCTTTTTTTAGATTTTAGATTTTAATCTTAGTAGCGAAGCGCAAGCTTCCCTCGTAAAAAGGAGTGGCGAAGCCATTGCCTAGTAGTCTAGGTAGAATTTATGTCGTGCTTATATTGTGAAACTCGTAATAATAGTTATCATCATTATTTGAAACATAATTATAGGGCCTACATAACATAGATAAGAGGGTGGAATGAGAAAATAATGAAAAGAAAGTTCGAATCGGATATAACTTCCCAACTTAAAAGACCAACCATTTACTATTTTTATAAGTTTAGTATAAAACACCCAAACTTCGTAAATAGGGTTGTCAAAAAATATATAAGACCAGGTAAGATTATTTTTGCCATAAATTTAGATAAACAGATGATGGATGTATTTCCAAACACAAAAGGCATAAATGCAAAAGGATAGATAAGGAAAATTAGACAAGAGAGCCAATTACGCGAAGGATTTAATCGTGTAATCAGGGCAGAGAGGATGTCGTATAAAGTAGACATCTAATGAGAAATACTTAAATCGGAATCTTAAAAATATATAAGAAAAACAAGAGTTGTTAGGGAAAAAAAAGGAAAATTTACAAACAGAAAATCCTGGTTTATCAACAAAATAATCTTCCTGCCACAAGTGGAGCCCTCAAATGATAAAGGAATTACTTTCGCAATATAAACGAAAGGAGGTAGAAATGTTGTATGATCATTTTGGCCATTACGAACCAACAACTATCACACAATGAATGAATAGTGCCAAAAATAAATGCCGCAAAGACCAAACGGACTAACCCACAGCCAAATTTAAGGACGGGTAATTTGCCTGAAAATTCTCAATAAAAATATAGACATCTATAGAATATACAAAAATATAGCTATGAAATTAAAATCAATAGAATGGAAGTACAGGAATTTAAAACAATCAAAGGGTGTAAAAAGATATAAAAAATAAACTATTGAGAACTCAACAAAAGATAAAAACATAGACAATAGATGGATCTGTACTTCGTTGTACTTCACTCTATTTAGCTCTAGTACAATGTACCTAAATTTTAGTGTACCAATCTAACTCACTCACATCGTACCTACCTGTACTCACTCACTATACCCTCGGTGTTCTTAACTGTAGGTCACTAAAACTGAATCTCACTGTCCTTCACTATACCTCACTATCACTACATTCACGGTATTTTATAATAGCTATCTATATCACTGTAACTTACTGGACCTAAATATAGCTAATTGTGCCTCCTTATAATTTAATTTCACTGTACTTAAATTTTACCCTGTACCTAACTTCACTGCACATCACTGTATCGGACTGTAGCTTTGCGTAAGCGAAAATAATTCCCTCGATCATTTATGGTAGAATTCCCCTTACTCTTGCCACCTCCTTCCTCCTTAAATCGCTATAAATGATTTTTGTCCTTAAATTTCAGAGGGAAAAAAGCGTAGGGAAACTCATTTCCTGTGGCTGGGATTCCGTCGTCGTTCGCTTGGGCGAGATGGAGCCAATAAGAGGGAAAATGAACGTCAAAGAGGATTGCAACAATATTAAGGGGAATTGGGCCTCATAAGGTTATGCTACCTTGTAAATTCGACTTAAAAATAAGGGGTGTGATACGGGGCGACGAAAAGGGGTGTTAGGGTTAGTGGGTAGAAGGAAAATGGGCTATAACATGAGGGTTTGGGTCGCTAATATGATAGCGGTTGGAGTTATAAAGTTTATTCCTGAATCGAGGTCTTATCTTTTCATTTTTTCTACTTTTAAGCTTATCTTTTATCTCTTTTTAAAAGTGGGAGCTGCGTCGGATGTTGGCTTACCTCAAGGTTTCCTTCCCTGCAGGAAATGGTGGGGTTTGGAGTACATGTGCCTTTTGCACGAGCTCGTTTCGGGGGGTTTGTTATAGAGGGTACAGTAGGCCGAGGCAGTTTTTTTTTATTGCATTCTTTGTCATATTTAATATTAGTATTACTTCTTTTCTATTATCATTATTTTACCACCGAATAAAAACATGTCACCGAACTTACTATTTTTTTAAAAAGTATAGCCTATAGATAGGATAATATTAAATGTATAAAGCAAACAAGGGATAAATAACAAACACCGCAAACCAAAAAAGAGTAACTGAGACAAAAACACACAAAAGGAAACAAAGAAAAAGAATGCTCAACCGTCGGAAGGAGACTCGCCTCCCTCCATGCCCGAGCAGGCATTCAACAACAATAATAAGCAAAGGTTAACTAAGACGGAGGAGGTCAGCCTCCTCCAATAAGTCTATGTGCACGAACCCATCCTGAGTACAAAGAACAAGCGGTAGCGATCACGCTCGTCTCGGCACGGGGACAGTTACCGAACTCGAAGATCACGTAAAATGGGACACTCAACACGAATGTACAGAATAGTCTAGGGGACAACGCAGTCTTCGCAATAAGGCGAAGGCGAGTGATCCATCAAATGGCGGTGCATCCCGAGAATGTGGCCAATTTAAAGACGACAGAGGGCGACCTTAAGCTGACGAAGCATTAGAGGAGGAGGGCTAGTGTTAGGTACACGAGAACAGTCGTGGCGTGATGTCACGCATCTTTAAGTTCCCGTTGACCGTCTCCCATATCCTGTGCCAAGCAGGCTAGAGCGATGGCCTGATTTCTACCATGTAGTCAGTGTAATGAAAAGCGGAAGGCTCCTGTCACCTAATGGAAACCGGTGTGGTGGATCGATTCCACCTTACTCAATTCACGCTCGGCACCGGATGCGTAAAATTCATATCTGTAGTCTGGCTTTGAACGAACAAATGGAAGGATAAAACAAAGAGGCAATACCCCTACCAGGACCCGAAGCGCTGAACGTCATGGAACGAAAAGCATCTATGGAGCGGGCCCAAGAGACCTCTTTCCCTCCCTCCCTCTGGGTGGAAACTCTGTCGCTTTATCAGACTCTGTTAGAAATCTGAGCGTTGTGTTTGATGAGCATCTCCCCTTCAAGCCCCACATCCACAATATTAGTAAATCTTTCCTTTGTTTCCTCCGTAACTTCTCCCGCATTCCCTCTCACCTCGATCGCCAAAGTCTTGAGACTATTGTCCACGCCTTTATTTCCTCCCGCCTTGATTACTGTAACTCTCTTTTTGTAAATCTACCATTTTCCTCTCTACGTCCCCTTCAGCTAGTCCAGAACTACGCTGCCCGACTACTCCTCCGTCGCTCTCACTTCTCCCCTTCTAAGCCCCTGCTTCAGGAACTGCACTGGTTACCTGTCAGATATCGTTCTCATTTCAAGATTCTTCTCTTCACTTTCAAGGTCCTTCACCAAATGGCCCAAACCTACCTTTCCTCTGCTATTTCCCAACGTCTCGCCCCTCGGGCCCTTCGGTCATCTCATGCTCCTCTCCCGAATACTCCTCGTTCGTCCCTCTGCTCAATGGGCGACTGCTTCTTCTCACTCTGTGCCCCCAAGCTTTGGAATGCTCTTCCAGCCGTAGTTAGATCGGCTGCCTCACTTACCACTTTTAAGCGACTCCTGAAAACGTATCTGTTCAGGATTGCCTACTCACTCACCTGATCTTAGCCTACAGTCGAACGTGCGATCTGTGAAGGCCTCCGGCCTTGAAGAGCGCATTATAATAAGAATTTTTATTATTATTATTATAAGTAGAAACTTGACCTTTAGTTATGTGGGTTTCTTTCATTTCTTTTATTAAAAAAAACAAAAAAAAAACAGGATTCCCGTGATTTATCGCGTGTTGACCTTAATTCGGTGCGTGTAGAAGTCATTTATGCAACAAATGAACCGTTTAAAACGTTCAAAGCGTTCGAATGGCAGTGAAGTCTAGATGTAACTGAAAAATAGCTTAATTAATAGCTTGCCTCTTTCTTTTAAATCATTATCTTACCACAGAGGGTCGATACGCATCAACGCTACTAAAATATGCCCCTCTCGAAAGAAGTAATGAGAAATCTGGGACAAAATTGAAAAATTGATAAATCAGACCAAAAATATGGATTGATCGATAAATCTGCAAAGAAATACAAAGGCCTTTTGGCCAACTTCCTAGCTGTAGATGATAGGAGGGGAGAGATCTTTTCGCTCCCATGGCTGAAGTGGCAGCCAAAATAGAAGTAGTGATAACAGAAAGGAATAATTCCTAAGTTTCTAAAAGAATTGTGCATAATACGCAATGCAAGTGTGTGTGAGGGGAGGGGGGCATTTTAGTGGCGAGTCCCCACCACCTTTACAATGGAGCTTGACTTGCGCACCTTCCAGTGACCTGGTACATCAAGTCGATTTCTCGGCTTAGAACAGTTGCCCAAATTTCAAATTTAGACTGAAACACATTTTTCATTTATTCAACTTTCATATTTTGACCCAAAAATGGATTGAAATTTATTTTCGTTAATATGGGAAGAGCCTCGGTGAAGTATATCAAGAAATATAACAGAGGGCTAGAATTGGCTGGTGTGTGTATGTGTGTGTGCAAGTATGAATGATCATTACAGTTGCAGTGGCTCTGGATGTTCCCACTACACTCAACCAGATTTCTTAAATTAATGGGATTATCAGAAAATAGCGGCCTTATTTTTACACACAGCTGGGTTTAAACAGTCTGGAATTAAATTTTTAAAACTGAGTTTCTATCCAGAGAGAACTTGATTTTTAGTATGAAGTTTGTTAGGTTTAAAGTTAGGTTAGGGATGTCTCTCTTAGTTTTCACTTTTATCTTAAAATTAAAAGTCAATAGCGCAATTAGCTGAAAGAGAACTGCAAAAAAAGCCTAAGAGTATTAACTAACTTGGTAAAACTGATGGACAGATCTAATTCTCAAAATTTCCTCGAAGAGAATGGAGTTTCACGGGACTGTGGGAGAATTGTAAATGGGTATCAGAATATTTATGGTTGTAAATGGGTACCAGAATATTTATAGAAACTAAAGCTTATAGTCGAGAAAATGGGATTTATAACTAGCTTAGCCTCATTTTAGGTAGACATTGCATAGGTACCAGGCTATGCCTTGGATAAAAAGTCCTGTCGCAAATAAATACAGATGATCATTGTTTAAAATTCTTATATTGTGGTACAAAAATATCTTTATTTGCTTATTATTATTATTTGTGGGCTGAAGGCAGATTCATGAGAGTTGCCCACTCTCCCTATTATAGAATATCCTATAATATAATTACAATGAGTAAACGTTTCACCACGCTCGCTCGGCAGTTTACGCGCATGCGTGAACGACCGTTAGTCATGATCGAACAACGTTGTGGCCGCAGAAACAGATCAAGAGGCTTAAAGATACATATATAATATCATATAATTTCTAATTTTTTTGCCCTTTTCTTTTCAAGCTGCTTCTCATCTCTCTTGATTGGTAGGAAATTTTGCAGGCTAGTCGTCGAGTGTGAATTGTGGCGGCTCGTGCCATACTTCGTCAAAGCATTGTGAGAAGTTTATTTTTGATAACGAGGTCTTCGCCTTTTAGACTATATACCAGGTCAAGTCCCTGGCAGCTACGGAGAGAGTACTTTCGTGGTCTGAGTGACAAGGCACCTCTTACGCTTCAAACGTAAGAAAGTCATTACAGGCCAACAAACGGGATAGCTTCTAAGCCTACTAAGAACGCAGTAGGCCGTTATAACTATCCCGGGCGCCTTCCGAGTACTGTTGGCCACAAAACGGGATCAATCTCTGGTGGGGCCATAACCGGGGCCTACTCTTCACTTCGCGTCTAGAAGCACGAAACGGTCACTCAACGCCATCGAGATGCTAGACATAAAGGACATACAACTCTAGAAGATGGGTGTGAACCTCTCCTAGAGTAACTCTAAGCAAACACCTTGAAAAGAATGTAGCAATAGGGAATAACTAGCTCCATCGCTCCTACCTAAGGTGCACGCGGTGTAAAAGTGGTCGGCATCCTCTAATAGAAGATGGAGCATCAGTCACGTAAGCACCCATTCAGCGGAATGAATTAAGACAAGAGAAGAGAACGACTCGCTTTCCAAGCCACACCTTTTCGAATATATCCTCAGGCAGCTATCACTTAAGAGGCCACGGTGATCTGCATTCGAGGAAATGAGTGCCTTCTTACATCAACTAAGGAGTGTAGGTCAATAGGTGAAGCCTTTGAGTTTTTCTCTCCCACCTTCATTGCTGTAGGTCTGGTTTTCATTCCTCGAACTTGTGGCTTTTTTTTGCACGCCATCCATTTTCCTGCTGGTCGGCTGAGGGTAAGAGGAACCTTAGAGGGAAGTGTTAAAACTATAAGGATAGCAAGGAAGTTATATCTAGAATAAAATACCAGATGCACTACACCTTACTGTCACCATGCTCATTTTTGATGGAACGTGGACTTTAGGATATGTTTCTGTTGCTCTTGTCGGTTATGGTATTGTTCCCATATTTTCGTGTTGCCCTAAAGAGTCTATTTTTCATCACAAGTAACTATCCGTTCAAGAAATGGATCATTCTGGTTTCTTACCAACAAGGTTAAACAAATATGGTAGCAACCGATTTGTTGGTCATCTGTCAGTTTATTCGGTACAAAATTATCCAGCCTGTTTCATTTTACAGATTTTAAACACGTGCGTGGAAATACATAATTTACTTGCTACCATTATTCTACTAGGCTTACGTACTGATGTACGACGGTCTACCTCGTCTGCTTCCATTAGTATGTCATCTTTAAAGGATGGATTCCTCCCTGGACTTTGAATATTTGTAGGACTCTAATCTATTTTACGAAACCTATACAAGAAAGGCTGTACTGCACCAACAATAAATTTATTACTTACCTGTTTGTTTATTTTAAACCTTGTACTTTAAATAACACCATTACTTTCTGGATTACCTGATAATTCATACATATTAGCAAAATACACATTATTATGAGTATCATACATAACTCCCCAGAGTTGATCAAATGTTAAATTTATAAATCTATGAGGGCTGCTTTATACTTTTAACAACGGGTATATATATATATATATATATATATATATATATATATATATATATATATATATATATATATATATATATATATATTGTTGTGGTATAGGTAGGACTAAGTGATGGAAGGAGTTGGTACTTACGGGTTGTTTAAGTACTACTCCGTGATTAACGTTATATCTCTCTAAGAGTGCTATATATGTTTGATTATTATTATCTTGATTCTTGACTTCCGTAAACTTTAAAGGTTCCTTGTGCCATACGTAGCGATTCGAGGATAGAATAAAAAAAAATTGTTAACACAAACTAAAACTTTAATTAAAATAAACATGAACCAGAGAAATATTACGAATTAAATACCTGAGTTTAAATACCTTTGTCCCTCCTGCGACGGGTTTGCGTCTGACGTTAAACTCAATGAGCCCAGACACCTCAGGAATCCTGTGGGTTCTTTGACGCGATCCACGGCCAGATGGTTGATGCAGACGAATAACTTGAAAGTCACAAGGGACTTTGGCGAGTGTGGCAGATAGAGCGCCACACGGGACTCGGGGGGGGGGGAGGGGTTCTTCAAGGGCGAAGACTATCCCTGTGCTTTAGGATGCACCAGGATAGGAGGGGTCTTTCTGACGAGAGTAAGTTGAACTTGGTTCTTAAACCAAGTTAACTTGACGTTCGGTGTGACCACCAGGGAACGGGCTCGAGGAGGAGCTTTTTCTTCTTCGTTTCGGAATTCCTCAAGGGCGAGGACTATCTCGGTGCTTTGTGATACACCAGGATAGGGGGGAAGAATTCTCTGACGAGACTAAGTTGAACTTGGGCAAGTTAACTTAAAGTTCGGTTTGGTAACCAGGAACTAGCCCAAGGATGAGCTGCTTCTTAGTTCCAGTCTTCTTAAAGGGCAAGGCCTATTTCGGTGCTTTGGAATACACCAGGATAGAGGGGGGAGGGGGTGTTCTCTGACGAGAATAAGTTGTACTTGAACAAGTTAACTTAAAATTCGGTTTGATAACCAGGAACTACGAGGAACGGTCAATAAGTTTTGCAATTTGGATATAAGGGAACGAGATATGAGGAAAAGTGTTTTATTATTTTTCAATATAACTACCCTCGACTTCAATGCACTTGCGCCACTTGTCCCTGAGGCTTCGAATTCCCGACAACCAGAAATCTCCCGACTGCTGTTCAATCCACTCCTGGACGGCGAGCTAGACATCTTCATCGTCCCCAAACCGGCGTCCACGCAGTGCAGCCTTGAGCTGGCGGAATAAAAAGTAGTCGCTAGGGGCCAGATCTTGACTGTAGGGGGATGGTTGAGCTCCTCGAATCCGCACTCGCGCAGAGCAGCTTGTGCAACTCTGGCCTTGTGGACAAGGGCATTGTCGTGGAGGAGCAGGACACCACGTGTCAACTTGCCACGCCGCTTCTGATGGATGCACTTCTTCAACCCAGCCAGTTCCTCGGCGTAATATTTGGCCTGTAATGGTCCTTCCACGAGGCGCATAGTCCACCATCAACACTTCCTCAAAATCCCAGAAGATGGTGGCCATGATCTTCCCAGGCTGAGGGTTGGGTCCGGAACTTGATAGGGGTCGGAGATCCCCTGTGCTTCCAGGCCATGCTTTCGAGCTTGGTCTCGGGATCCCAGTAATGGACCCAACTTTCATCACCTGTCACTATGCATGACTCGAATCCCGCCGGGTCTTGGTTGTACAGGAGCAGCAGCTCCTCCAAACTTTGACGACGTTGAAGTCGATCATGGGGCGTGAGGTTTCGTGAGGTTTCTAGAGACCCAACGGGCAGAGACTTTGGTCATGGCCAAATTGTCGTGGATGATGTTGATAACACTTCCATGTGATATTCCAAGTTCTCGCTCGATTTGTTCGACCTTCACCCGTCGATTTTCGAGGATCATCCTCTCCACACGGGCCACATTGTCCTCGTTGGTCACGACTGACTGGGGTCTTAGGCGGGGGTCATCTTCAAGGGACTCACGACCATGGCGGAACTCCCTATTCCAGCGAGCAATAGTTGCATAGGAAGGGGCGGTGTTTGTGTACACTGCAAACATGCGTTCATGGATCTCTTTTGCATTCTTGCCTTCCTTGGTCGAAAATTTGATCACTGCGCGGTGCTTCACCTTCTCCATTGTTGAAAAATTTGTGACTGACGATCTGCGATCAGCTTCTGCTTCTTAAATAGACGAGGCAGGAGCGTGCGGCTGCAGGTCCTGACTTGTCTTAACTCGTCCTAACACCCCCATAAACAGCCATCCCCCTTCCTCTGTTTTGTCCTACCGATTTGCAAAACTTATTGACCGCCCCTCGTAGCTCGAGGATGAGCTGCTTCTTAGTCCCTTCTCTTGGTAGCCCGTCCTCTCTTGCCGGGGACTTCGTAGCCTGGCTGACTCATGTATTCTACCACGTTTTTCCTAAGTTTTTGGTATATATTCCGTCACCCCACCGGGGTAGGGGTAGGAAGGGGGGTGGCTTATGGACGAGCCGCAGGAGGGTTCTTACTTCAACGGTTTTTCTCAGGAAGTCTTACCTCTTGTCCTGCTGGGCCTTCGAGCTTGAGAGAAACGCGTCTAAAATTTCGAACTTGAGGTGAAATTGAATATACACTCGTAGGCGAGATATTGCAGTTTTAACCGGTCTGCTTTTCCTAGGGACGAGGGCAAGGGGCTCTGGTTACGAAATTGACCAAAGGTGCCTACATGGCCCGGATGTTTGACGGTTAATGTCTCGTGTCTCAACTGAGAGAGGAATTTAATAATTCCGCCTATAAGTTTTGTCTGCCATCGGTTATCTCTTCTTACTTGATAGTAGACTCAGTTGTGCATCGTCTATGAAGGAATAAATATCACGGTTGAATTCAACCCTCTCATACTTCAGAAGAGGTAAGCTGTGCTGTTTAGTGTACTTTTCAGGAGCTCCAATATTCATATCCCTGTGTGCTTGGGTGTCATTCTAAGGGCGGTACAGGTGATTAGGAAAAAGTTAAATGAGTCAGATTTTAATAACGAGGGTACGGTAGCTCTTAAACTTAACTCTAAGATTCATTATACCAAAATAAGCCAGGAATTTGTTGCCGAGATCCAGACTATCACTAACAACTAACCCAACAACTCAATGAGGGTCACGGCCAGAGTCACTCATAAGACAGTTAGTGCATGGGGACATTCGCTACTACTCACAAAAGATGAAAAAGGGCATCTTCTGTCTTAGAGGATGAGAAGCAAGCATAAGTAACGTGCTAGGAATCTTGTGATCAAACGGAAGCATCCCTTCAAACCTGCCATGCTTTGGTTCTTTTCAGACGAGCAAACTTTCTCCAGGATCGGGTGGTGAACTCGCAAAGCAGACGATGGCTTGCTATGCTTCCCAAAGATGAACTAAAAGTCATGAAGATCAAGTTTCTGATCCATATCATTGTTTTTTGGGTGGTCAGTAGCGCCGACCACGTTATTCCTACGGTTTTCATCCCGGACAGCTACATCATTGCCCAGAGGAGTGGTATTGCACTGGATTCAAGAGGTGGCCGCTGGAAAGCCGTAAGTGTGGCAGTAGGACTATGCCCATTCTACACAAGCAGGAGAACCCAGTCTTGGCTGTTATACAATTTCTTTGACCACATCACTCCAAATATCTGGCATGCTAATTACCCAGGCTGCAACCCCTTGGACTATTATGTGTGGGGTGGGGTTAAGAGAAAGAATAACACGTCCTCGTGAGCCACCAAGGTGGAGCTTAGGTCCAGCATTACTACAATTTTTACCCAGTTAAAAAAAGTGGCCCATCGAAAAGGCCTATAGCAGTTTCCAACGCCACTTGAAGGCTGTGGTTAAGGCCGATATCGATTTCATTGAATAACATTAATAGTGCATTAACGGATCATTCCTATCGCCCCTCTCGCTCTCCTGTACGGTGGGTTGTCTTCAGAAATGCCGCCAAAAAGCGAACTAACTCCAACTGTAATGGCGTTTTCCTGGCTGCACAGTCCATTGGAACGAGTAGAAGCTGCAGGGGGTGCAAAATGAGAATAGATTTGGAAATCAAAATTATGTCTCTCGAACAGTAAATGAAGGGTGTTGCGATTTTATTTGCAGTCTTTGAGGAGACAGCTCGTCACTTAGGTAGGGGAGGGTCCGTCTGGAGATGACTTGGTGGAGGACCAGCGACCCTCAGCCTTGGTTGATTCCGATACTCGGGTAATGGAAGGTGCACAACGAGATGAACAACGACCTTCAACCACGGCTGATCCAGCCCCTTGAGATAGCCTGCCTGGCCGGCTTTCTGGAATCAGGGATGATGGGTTCGTTACGGTTCGAGGATGAGCCCCTCCAAGTCGGCCTAAACAGTAACTGCCGATAATCGCGACTAACAAATTTTCCGTTTTGAGGACTGAGCAAGACGATGAATCCAAGTTTCGACTTTTAGGGGATTCTATTATTAGAGGCCAACTTGAGGAATTCTGCGGCAGGAAACCAACCAAACCAAAGAGGTACTTTTATTCTAGAGGAAAGGTTGAGAATCTTGTCGATTCAATGAAAGATTTTACAAGCGGAGATACCCAAGACACAGCTTATATAATGCATATCAGGACTAATTATAATGTATTATTACAAGGTCCGAGGAACTTCTAGCAAGGTACCGCCAACCGATGAGGAAGCTGAAGGAAAGGAGTGGAAACGTAGCGTTAACAACTATCCTTCCGAGAATAGATGCGGCGAATGTTTTCTATGGAAGAGCATCAAATATTAGCAACTCTTTTAAAGTTCTTAGCTAGGAAGAGGGAGTGTACCTATCGATTTGTAGAATGATTTTTACGAACAAATGGAGCTATTCTGGTGAGACGGATTTCATCTGAATGGGGTGGGAGCGGCAAGGCTGGGAAGAATAATTAATAATTCTCTTGTAATCTTTCAGGCAAAACATCATCGACGAGTGTCTCACCTCGCCGTAGTAATAATTTACCCTCTCTAAAAACAAATTTACATGCCTACTACTGAAAGCGCGTAGTATTCGAAATAAGCTCAATGAATTTAAATGTTTAGTGCATTTACGCAGCTTCGATATTATACCAACAACGGAATCATGGGCGGAGACATCTAGGAGACTCTATATCGGCGAATTACAACATTATTGGAAATAACATTAAAAATAATCGCATTTTATTAACTGGAGATTTGAATTGTAAAAAATAACTATGACACGTGAAATGGGGACGGGAAAGGGCAGAGACTATTGGAGTTTATGGAAGAAAACTACTAAACACAATTAGATAGCGAACCAACCCGAGGGGAAAATATCCTAGACGTAATTCTAACTAACAACGTTAATATTATCTCGGGTATTAGTATTGGGGGAGGTATAGGTTCCAGTGATCACAAATCAATAGAGTTCGATATTAATATAAATCGTAAGAAAGATACTAATAATATTAAGGTGCCAAATTTTAAACGTGCGGACTTTAATGGCTTTAACCGCAAGTTTAGCGAGATGATGTGTGATCCAACGTTAAAAAATGTTAATCACTGCTGGTCCTTCTTCATCTTGATATCGAACTCAAATTGAATGATAGGAACTGTGCATACAGGAGTCACAAGCGGATCTCATCCAAGAAAATAATCAAATTTGTTTATAAATCAGTATTTATAAACAAAGACGAACATAATATACCACGAAATAACGAACGACTTGATAAACTTTAACGAGCATAACCTTTTAACCGATATCGAATTCTTCGATGCTGAAGGAGATTTTTATATCTAGTAAACCTTGGTTCTTGAATTAATCTATCCGGCGCATTTAAACGAAATTGGAAACGTGTTAGTGGAATTGCTAACGAATTTTTTTAACAAATAACCCTAGTTTTAACTACGAAATAGGTGGCAAAAATCTGATCTCCATGGACGAAGAAAAAGATTTAGAGGTACAGGTTTAAATGATTTTAAGTTTAACAAACAGTGTGACGAAGCGTGTAAGAAGACGAATCGAATGCTTGAATTAATTGCCAGAACATTTCAGTACAAACACCAAAATATAATCATACCTCTATATACAATTTTAGTAAAACCACACCTAGAATACGCAATACAATTGTGCTCACTTTATACACATGCAAACATCAATAAAACTAATTTTCTCGATTAAGAAATAAGTCATATATCGAAAGATTGAATATATGAAAACTACCAACTTCCGAAACTAGTCGATTGCAAGGCGAGCTTATCGTAGTATTCAAAATTATTAATAAATATGAAAACGTAAATTATGAATTTTTTTAGGTACCACCAAGGTATCACACGTACCAACGGTTTAAAATGGAAAAGTTTCAAAAGAACATAGGTAAAAAAAATTCGATAAATGGAACACTCCCCACGGAGGTAATAAATGCTAGTAGTGTGAATAGTTTTAAAAATAAATTGACAGTTATTTTACGAATAATGATAATGTTTTAAATACGGAGCCTTGTTGTAGATTAATGATCACATGAGTAAACATCGTAACAACAATGTCCAAAAGAGAACTACTAGAATATTAACATAGAATGGGACTGGCCTTTGAGTGGACTAAGTAATCCTTGCTAGCTCCTGGTAACTATGTAACTATCCTGCAATTATTTGATATGTAACTTTTATAGATATATCTGCAGAAATGAACTCTGTGTTATCTTATTTTATATTGAAGTTAGGCGGAAAAATGTATACCGCTCCCTGTAAAAGATTGAGAAACGATGAGCCCTTCTCCCCTCAAACTGGTTAGAGCTGTATTTGCGGTAATGTTTAAGACTTTGTGCTAGGAATAAAGGGGAATCTGAATTAGCTAGAGATACGTTTCCTCCCTCGTTTTGCTGTCGACAGTATTCTATTTTGTGCTAAGTCTTTGATAGCGCAAATAACGAAAGCAACTTTCAGAGTCCTCTTGAGGGGAACTTTATGACTTTCGAGTGGGAGCAAAAAAGGAATCAGAATAAATCGGATATACTGATGATAGTATTATTTGCTTCAATCCCCAAATAATTACAGTCGTTGGTAACATAATTATCACTAGCCAGTCTTACAGAAAAACTGAAAATCAATTTTTCCACAGAAAAATAATAATCTTCAATAGTTTTTCAGAGGATAGAACAATTAGGAATGACAATCAAATGCTAGAGCAAGCACACTAATACGTATACTTGGACAACTTGTTCCATTGGATGGAGCATGGGAAAGAAAATTAATAAAAAGAACAAACGTTGCTGGATATCGATCGGATAGCTTAGCTACATCTTCAGAATCGACCGGCCTCTAAAATATTGTAAATAAAAGACGGACACAACATATAAAACGTGCAGAAACTGTAACTGAAGGCTTCAATAAAATAGTGTAAGGAATCATAAATAAGTAATGAAATTACTCACGACTTCTGCAAACTGGAAAAACTGCCTTGTCTTTGCCTAAGAACATAACGATTACACTGCATTCGAGACCATTTCTATGATCCGGCGAATCAAACTTCACCGTCGTTGCAAAATATATTGTAATAAGTGGTCACCCCCAAACTATAGTACTTCCCCCGACACTTCCCTTCTCCCCCAATATCACCTGGCACTGTCTGACATGGCTCGCCACCTACCTTCTAGCCTGCTAAGTCGGTTCGGCATGCAGTCGGCAGAAGGCTCTTTGCGTGACCAAGGTAGACCTGTTGTTAGATCGACAGATCAATAAATTCCTCTTGTGTACTCGTGGGCGGAAAGGAGTACAAGAAAAACTATGAATTAATTACAAAGATTGAAAAACCAGCAAAGATCGAGGTAAACTAAACTGTTAATGACGGCCTTTAATGAAATT
Organism: Ceratothoa steindachneri; assembly: GCA_963969495.1. NCBI lineage: Eukaryota > Metazoa > Arthropoda > Malacostraca > Isopoda > Cymothoidae > Ceratothoa > Ceratothoa steindachneri. The sequence goes on from OZ018324.1 coordinate 116,569,517, forward strand.
AAGTTTGAATAGAGTGAAAGGTTAAACTTGGAAGGAGTCAGATCTCCCATTAAAGAAGGGAGGACCGAGCAGGGAGGTAGGTGTGGAAGGTAGACAGGAATGATTGATTTAAATATTCTCCGCGCGTCGTCTTCTTCCTACACTATAAGTTGATCATCGATTTGATCTACTTTGCAAGATTCCCCCAACGATTGGCAGTACATGGAGGGAGAATTAATGCCGTTTAGGGAAGGTTACAATAGTCAGAGGACGAGTTCTAAAGTTCATTTTGGGTCAAAGTTAAGTGGTTGGCTTTAGAAGCATCAAGAATTCGATAAATCTGTATCTAATATAAGATACTTAATCTGTTTCTGCGGCCACAACGTTGTTCGCTAAGAATTAACGGTCATTCACGTGTGCGCGTAAACTGCCGGGCGCGTGCAGTGAAACGTTTACTAATTGTAAGCATATTATATGGTATTATATGCTATTCTATGATATTATATATTATATCTTGCTTGAGAATTCCGGGTCTGTACAACCTTACTCAGTGGTTAAAAGAGTTTACCTCGGTAGTGATTATAGGAATTTACTTAATTGATCTATGTATGTATAAATATGTGTATATATAGTGATTAGTTCTCAACCGATGTTTGTTGGATACACACCCTCAAAGTAATGATCGCTCGACCTACGAAGATATTAATTAAATCGATTTTAACGGAAGATCTTTGGATGAAGTTATTGGGCGAAGCAAAAAAACATATCAAGAGTTTGAAGATTTAAAAGGGAATTTTGAAATTCATATCTTACAGAAATTATACTGAGAGAAAGAAATAAGAAAAAAACATTTCAATTTTCGAAAAATTGATACTGATCATCATTTCAACTAATTTTTTATCAAGTTGTATTTAGAAGTACTACAGCTTGAACCACTCTAATAACTTGGTAGAGAAAGTTAAGATTCCTTGGTTTACTGTGAATCAATTTTGATGAAAATTTTCCCAGCTAGTCTGTGCAATATGAGAACACTAATGTTATGTTTTCATTGTGCTGTGTTACGTCCTTCAATTTTATTTCATATTTGCCCTTTTTGGGGGTGTACCATAATAATAGCATCTATCCTCCTTAAGAACAATAGGCCATCACAGAAGCCTCAACAATGAAGAAAGGTCTTTCATCATCAAGAAAAGTGTTGAAGGCAGCTCCATTCATGTTATTGAGGATAAGTTTGTTTGCCATGTGGAGACGGTTAGACGATTAAAGAAGTCTGTTAGCGATGAATCTCTCTCCCCGTCTAGATAATTTCGGGGTATATATTCGTCAGTTCAGAATTTACATGCAGATTGCGTCTGAAGCCGCCGTCGAGTTAGATTAGGTGTAACGTCTTCGTTAGTCGAGAGGAAATCGACTGCATTCTCGTCCAGAGAAGAATTGAGTGATTGTCGAAGAGCCAAGGAAGAGCTAGTCATCAATCAGGGTTGTTCGTAGAAATAGTTAGGCGTGCTTAAACATTCTCACCACATCTTCGGATTTTAAGGATCGAAAAAGCCATCCCCGAAGCACCCACCGTTTGACTTTTAAGGCTAATAGCCCCCCTTCCCTCCCGAATTCAGTTTCCCAAAGTTGAATTGAGCGTCCCGTGAGACGCCCACAAGTTCAAGGTCGAACTTACCTACCTGGTTCTATTCACCGCACATCAAGGTAAAAGGGATTTAACCCCAGCTTCGTCACGCTCCTCCCACCTTTACCGCGTCGAACTTCAAGGATCGCTTTTGCTCTAGAACTTGCATAATTGTAAAATCATTACTTATTTAATTATCCCTCGATTCAAACTTAATTGATAATGTTAATTATCTTAGCAGTGAACCGTCAATATTTAATTGCATTGCCATTTAGCTTGCCCTATATGTATATATAATCTTTATTTCTATTAAGGTATATTTTTGTAGCCGTGTTTAAATATTCCTTGGCCTAGCAACTGTGTATATAAAGCACTCTTAGGACCATCCCCAGATGGAGCCTTAATTTCGGTCGGCCAGTAGGCCAGTGTGCGTATAGACCGCGTACACCTGGTCATACCACGCCATAAACTGGTGTCAGGTGTCGGGTGTTATATATATATATATATATAAATATATATATATATATATATATAAAATATATATATATATATATATAAAGCTGGCGTCAGGTCTTTGGGTTTGTAAAAGACAATTTTTCTTTTGTTAATAACCACTAATTAAACGACAATAGTATCAACCAAATTTGGTTTTGCTGTGGTAAAAGTACCAGAAGACTCAGTCCTGAGTCAGGCTCCCTCGTTAGTCATTTTCTTTTTCTGGTGTGCATAATTAATTGGAACTTTTAGTAAGTTTTTTTGGTTAATTGTTAATTATCAGTGGATTAGATTTGTTAGTAAGAGCCTCACTTGTTCTGGTAAGTTTTCTCGTGTGCCAAAAGACGAACGCATCATATTCCAGATGTCTTCGTTCGATCGTTTTCATAAGCAGTGACAAATCCTGGGTCTATCAGGAAACGGTTTAATCGCTTACGTTCAAGAGGAAGAACGAAACGAATAGGCAGAAAGGAAAGAACAAGCAGATATAGACGAAGAAGACAGGAAATAACAAGAAGAGAGAGAAGCAGAAGCAAGGAAAGAACAAGCACAGAGAGAAGCAGGAGAAAGGAAAGAACAAACACAGAGAGAAGCAAAAAAAAGAGAGAGAACAAATACGAAAGCACAAGAGAGAATTGAGCCGTGATCATGTCGAAATAACTTCAGTGGGATGACGTAACCAGCAGCCACAAGCACCCTCGTTAAAACTCCCCGCATATAAAGAAGGATAAGATTTTTGTTCTTATCTGACCTACTTTGAAAAAGTTTTCGATGTCAACAATTGGGATTTAGTATCAGATAGAGATGACACTCGTCTGCGTGAAATCTTCACTTGTCTTCCCTCGGAAGCAACACTGGATTATTTAACCCTAAAACAGAGCTCCTCTCTGCTAAATGAATCCGGAGTTCTATCGGGTTAGATTCCGCTCGGCTGGGATACAGCCGGGACAAACGTTTAAGCAATTTGGGTTCGCCCTTCGCCACAATTCCCAGTTTTGGCTGGACTCCTCACAAGTGACTAACGACTATGAGTCATTAGTCGACTTTATTTTAAGGGATCAACTCATGGCTACCCTTCCCCGAAGATTGAAAGCCTTCGTAACAGAGAAAAGAGCTTTTTCGTTTAAAGAGTCTTTAGAGGAAGCCAACCTTCACGCTTCCAGCCACGACTTATATCCCAAGGAGATCAAGAAGAATCATCCCCTCCCCGTTTTCGAAACATAAGTTTGGAACTAATAAGTTCCATGCTACTAAGAATAATGTAGCCGTGTTTGAACATTACTTGGCCTAGCAACTGTGTATGTAAAGCACTCTTAGAACCACCCCAGGTGGAGCCTTAATTACGGTCGGCCAGTAGGCCTGTCTGCGCATAACGGAGTACACCGGTCATACCACGACAGATCGTGTTCTCAAATATTCACCCCATGGTGTCATAGACAAATTCTTATGTCCAAGAATGTTCCTTGTCTTCATATATAAGCAGCACTGTTAGATTAATGGCGTCGCGCTTCACATCCTCTATGGGAATAGGTCACAGAACTAATCGCATTTTATATAAAAACAAACAAGATAAACCTCAATAATTGATAATGTAATAAAATGACAAACGTGCGTGTCTATAAATAATTTTAAAATTTTGAACAGCAATAAATGAACGAGACTGAATATAGTGATATTGTTATACATAAAATCTCTTAGATCTTAGAACTGACCTATCATCTCATCTCTAAGTTTTGAAAGAGAATTATCAAACCGGTAAAGGAGGCAAGGACAAGGGAAAGAGGCCTCCAAAACTGTGAAAGGCTTTCTACGTCTGCAGCGTGTTTGATCATCATAGGTATTCCCAACGATTTAGCCTCACCCAGAGTTCCTGTATAAGGACCCTACCACCCACACCAGCTTGACCAGAGACCCCCATCCGAAACTCCGCCCCTAAAGCTTGTCCATCAGACCCAGTGAAAAGCCAGAAGAGGCACTTGAGGCATCCCACACCAATTCCCTAACAGACGCTCACCTAACAAGGCTCCCCATACTCCATCCCTACAATATCCGTACATATGGCTACTCCCACGAAGGTGCTGAGATAAGCAGAAAACAGCATCCAGGACCATGTGGACCCATACTAGCTGAAGGAGACCGGGACTGCTTTGGCGCTTCTTCTCTCAACACACACTGCTACTGAGCGGCGCACTTATTGGAAATTCTTCCCGTTTTTCTCGCTCGTATGGTAGGGGTCAACAAGCTCAGGCAGACTGATTGGAGATTTCTCCTGTTTCTGCCTGGCTTGAGGGAGAAGTAGAGGCCAAGGTCTGAGGTGTCAGTCAGCCCTACCCCACGCGACTTGATTAAAGGGTCGTCGGGATGATTGGAGATTCTTTCTGTTTATGACGACCATGACATGGCTTAAACAGGGTGAGATAAACTAATTGGAGATTACTCCAGTTTATATCTCGCATGTGGGGATGAGGATCCGGGACTCTGTCCCGCTTGATGAACCGGTAATCAATCCATGAACGGTGTAGGGAAGTCGCTAGACTTTCGAATCCCACTGAGATGCAGCAGAACGGACACCCCGGACAAATGGAAGGTTTATTGAGACGATCTTTGGGAGACTGGAGATTGGGCTAAAAAAAATAATCGAAGTTGCCAGGGAATATACAGCGATCTACAACACATAGGTATACCTGGTGAAGCTGAACTCAGCAACAGGCATCGAGGAGTTGGGCAGAATTTGGGCTCGAGCTCCACATACGCTGCGGCTACCAAGTAATTACCAGTGTAACAACTCGCCCCTCATTCCGTCCAACCACAAATCGTAATACAGCTTAAGACACAACACCCCTAAGATTCTAGCCATATTCTATGTGCATAGGTAATGAACTTGTCATGCCCGGGTGCATTTAACGTTAAAATAAACAAAATGCTTGCTGCTAATGGTCTGGAAACTACAGTTCCCAGCCAGCCCGCTGTATCCCAAAGTTCTCTGCAACCAAGGCCCAGGATCTACCATCAGATCCTAACAAACCAGCCCCAAAACCACAACAACAAGAAGTGAGGATGGCCCGAAAAGAACCTGAAATTACCTAAGAGTCGGTGCCTACCTCACCCCAGACCAAACAACTAAACGTCACTGAAGAAGATCACATGAATCAACAAGAGAGCGGCACAAGTATGTCCTCCTGACCTGTCACTCCAAATTAGTATAAGTACGATGGTAAAGAAATTAACCTTATTATCGCGCTCAACTCACATACTACATATAAAAGGGCAACCTCTCTGGAGAAGGCGGCAACAGAAGTTCGCAGAGGCCATTTCAAATGGTGCTTCGACTCCTCCGTAGATGAAGAGTCGGTCAAGGCAGCTTTAATTGAAAATAAGGTCGAGATGTACGACGACTGCTTCAAGCTTTATCAGCCATCTCTCTACAAAAACTCCCCTCGAGCATACCCTACAGCCCTCGCACCACCAAAAAGCCCACAAGTAGAGAGAGGAGGCAAGGTAGAGCTAGAAATATACTCACTATTCTAGCAAATAATGAGCAGCGCTGGCAGTTGTACAAGCACAAGCTGTGCAACATATATGAAGAACTGGACCCAGACATTGTTCTTCTGTCAGAAACTGGCATCCGTGACAATGGCAAGCAGAAAAATCTTCGGTACAACGTTCTCTAAAGGATCGTTACAGGGAAGAGATATGACGGAGCTATGATAGCACACAAGAAAGATTTGCTGTTCAGACCAGGGAACTCAATGGTGAGTCGTTTATCTCGATAATTTTGAGGCACTCTATATTCGACATCGAGATGGGCGCGTGATACTAACCTCCCCGCCGTTTTTAATTGTCCATCATTAACATGTTGTCCCTATTCAATAAAGATCACCCAGTACTATTCACCAGGGACCTAAACGCGAGGAACAGGATAGAAGGCTACGCAAGGGCAGACACTAGCGCCAGAAAATTCAAGCTATCACTCATAAAGGATATCGTTGAACACATTGGTCTGGACTTATCTACATTCCTATATCCAGGATCGGCCGCCAAGTCGGATGTCTTTCTCACGAATTCCAACTTCTCATTCCACCAGCTATCTGAATTGGACCTCTGGAGCCTAATAATCACATCCCAATGCTGATCATCGCAGCAGCTGCTCTTATACTAGTTCCCGTTGCACCAAGAAAACACTTTCCGAAGGCCAACTGAGATGCATACAGGCGAGCGTTCCGGTTGAACCTTCCTGATATGGACGGCGCATCCGACGAAGACCTCGACGATGAGCTTACTGCTATCAACTTCTGCATTTCCAACGCAGAAGTTATAGCCATTCCGGTACTCTCTCTCAAAACCTTATTGCCAACTACCCCTACAAAAGAGAGAGTGGTGCTTCAGCTGTAATTCACCGCATCCTCGACATGAGCTACACAAGGCCCGTGAACTTTTATCTCGTTCAATTACTCAGAAGACAGCTGAACACCGCGCTGTCTCACGAACTGAGGAATAAGTGGAATCGTGTAATCGAAAAATTACACAACGCCTCGAATCTGATGTTCTTTTGAGCGACAAGAAACAGACTAAAAGGGACTTCCAGACCGTATGGCCCAAGCGCAATTTCGCATGATGGAACCACGGCGACCACCTCCGGTGAAAAAGAGAGACTAGTAAAATGTTTTCAAAATCTCTGATGAAGAGGAAAAAAAACTTCGACCTAGGCTTCGAGTTCCAGGCTCTCGAATACACGGAAGAAGAACCCGCATTGGGACACTAAAAACAAATAACAAGCACTTTAAAAAATAGATCCCGTAGCGGGACATCAAATCCAAAAAACAATCGCAAAGGAGAAGGCCCGTTCACCGGGTATCTTTCATTACTACTAATTCCTTTCTTTCTCCTTACTTTTTTGCCCTCCTACTTTCTTTATTAGTCCTGCTCTTATTCTAGTTTTTTACAAAATTATAATTCACACGTTATATTTTATTTAAACATGTTTATATCATAATTTGAAGGTTAAATATACAAAGCTTTAGAGACCAGCCACATTTTATAAATAAATACATTCAATTAATGTTCTCTTTCAATAATTATAATGATTTTTCTTGTTATTCAGTAGTGGTTCAAATCATTTCTGCATGCTGGAGACCAAATCTGTAATGGTATCTTAACTGATATCGCTCCATTTTTGTTCAATAAGTACCCGCAAATGCTTACAATTGGGTGTCTTCTGTTTATCAACCGCCAGCTTTATTATCTTCCACAAATTCTCTTTTGGGTTTGAATCTATCGAATTTCCTGGCCAAGGTCCCAAAGGTTCGAGGTTCTTTACAGCCAAGTAGTTTGTTATTGCTTTTACTTTGTGGAAAGGTGCGCTATAATGCTGAAAAATACAGTTATCCTCAAAATGGTCCTAAACTATTGGAAAGGTGCTGATGAAGCAAGTTTTGTTACCATTTTGAGTTTAAGGTAGTGTTCTTGTGCAAAATTGTTACTGCTCCATTAGCCTTAGATGAGATGCTACCACAGACATGGAGAGTGTCCAGATACTTCAACATGACCACGACATACGACTCGTTAAAGCGCTCCTCTTTTCTTCTCCTAACGAGGGATCTTCCTAAACTTCCAAATACGCGAAAGGGAGCTTCATCAGAGAACATTACCTTCCTCAGTATTCAACATTCCATTCTTTTTATTTCCTAGTAATGTGAAACTGATCCGTAAGGTTATTTTTGGTAGGATGACATTTCTTCACAGCCCTTATCGACTTGAGACCTTTGTCGAAAACTCTCCGTTTCACTGTGCGTGTTGAAGCGTTCACACATGCTTCTTTCACATCGTGAGAAAGCTTGACACTGGTAGCAACCTAACCCTAAACTGGAACCTTAGCAGCTGAAGATCTTGGCGTTCAGTTAAAGGTCTTTGGCACCCCAAAAACTTACTCACATAAGTGTGAAAACTTCTTCTCATGAGTCATCAATGATCTTAAAGATGGTTGCACGCTTTTCTCTTCAAACAACCATTTCAGGATTGGAAAATGGTTCATATATTTATTTATACCAAAATATATGATGAAATAGACTATAGTTACACAGCATCAATCATTTAATACATAAATTTCATCATTTTACACTTTTGATAGAATAGCAAACTCCAGGGACGGAACTTCACTTCCTACAGGAACCAGAGCGTGATTTTAGATTCAACATACGAATGCTGTTTTTCTCTTATATATTTTTGAAATGCTGACTTTTTAATTAACCGTCAATTATTTAAGTATAAGAATAATTATTCCTATCACGTAAATTAAAATAAAACGAATGGAAAAAAGAAAAATATATATTAATCTCAAAACTTTTGACCATGACTGTATATATATATATATATATATATATATATATATATATATATATATATATATATATATAAAACGTTATAAATATATATATAGTCAGTTGAATTGCAATGGATATATGTGCTGATTAAATGTCATTTATTTGGCCGGGTCACACATCACGTATTTGTCCTCGACTGCTCGCTATTATAAATCATTGGAATTGAGGTGTCCCTTTCCGGAATGCAATATCTGACCCATTATCACCGTGCCAACGCTTTCACAGTGCCACGGTGCGTTGAGAAGTCGTGCAAGTAACAACATACCTGAATTTCCATTTCGAGAACGACAACATATACACCCATCCCCCCAGATTCAATTTGTTTGCCCTTTCTGACATTGCGCTCTTTGCACCCCGAGGGCCTTCCCCAATATACTAAACCCCAATACCCTCCTAACACCCCATGCCTCACGTTCTAAAGCCCCCAACTCCTTGCTGTCGTCAATCGTGCTCGCTCGGCCCTTGGTGACAGCCTGAAAACAATGGCCTAGGCTTCCAGAATGGCTTAGTTGGTGTGGAGGTTTTGAAGGTTATGGCGAAGGTGCTAGAGTGATCAAGTTTAGAGAATTCACAATGTTGTGTGGAACGTTTTTTATATAAATTTCTCCATTGAGGTTTTAGTTCGGTGATGAAGGTTGACGGTTGAGGAGGGGTTTGAAATTCGTTGCCGGTGGCTTGGTCAGTATGTTTAGCGGCTTCTCTCGCCATAAAAACATCGATAATCACGTCCTACATAAGAAAAAAATTGTTCGATCGGTTTCCTGTGGAGTCTCAAGTCGATCTCAGGTCGAGCAGGTTAAGTCGAGAAGTGTCGGCTCTACTGCAGTGATTAATCGAGGATTAGCTATGGTGGGAGCGTCTTCGAGAGAGAGCACCCCTTCTATTGCTAAAGATTGGTCGAGAATAACGGGCTCGATCCCACTAGACGAACCAAACATGATTCCACTTGAAGTCCTGCCGCCACAAGAATGCGCCTTTAAAGATACGACGCATGGAGTCGCCCACATCAACGGCCTCGACGACGATTATCTGTTTAATTTCAATAACACCCGAAAACTGGAGCAGTGCAAAGGAGTAGTGACCCAAGTTGAGACGCTCTATACAGTGTCAAACACTGCTTGTGACCAGGAGGGGGCCACTCAGTCGACAAAGGACACTATAAATCACTCTGATCACCCGGAGAATGGAAAGATCGATTGCGAGGAATTCTCTCGTCGCGTGAGGGAGGTCTCATCCACTTTGGAGACTCTCACCGCCAAGGAGCAAGAGGTCTCCTGTTGGAGGAGGGTCAAAAGGGCCCTCATCTCTTTCTTATTACTAGAATCGAGTCAGAAGGCACGACACCTGGCCTCAACACCTCTTCTCTTCTGGCATTACCTGGAAACTGAGGAGCAGGGTGTGTTCTCTACTGCTCCGATGAATGGAGTCGATTATATAGTGGTAGATACTAAAGAATTCCGTACGCGCCCGGCGGACTATTTGGCTAATGCACCTAAGAGACATGAGTAATATTCTGCAAATACGTAACATAAGAACATAGGTAATATCCATTATATCATTGTAATCAATACCAATCGACTTTGCAATATATATTTCTCATTTTAAATGTCAATTTCGTTTAAGAAATTGAACATTAAAAAAAAAGTTCTTATTTAAACAGCTTTATTTAAGTTTAAGCTACGAATAACTTCCAATAAACTAATATAATCAATCCAAGTATATTCTTGTACCACTATTGACCATAGTTCACAATCGGCATAAACAAGTTATTATAAGCTCCTCACGTAGCCACTTAACTTCTCTCTCTAAAAGGAAGAAATTCCCAATTAGTGAAACAAATTGAACAATTGAGTGCCCTCATAAAGACCTCAACTTGACTCATATGTACCACATAACCGACCACTGATCCAAGTCTGCTAATGGGACTCGAGTAAAGTAAGGCTCCAACTCTTTTTCGCGGTGGTAAGTGAAAATTATCCTTGGTTGGGGGAGAAAAATCCTAGCCAAATATCGGCTTTCAAACCTTTTTAAATATTTGAGTCCATTGAGGATTATCTAGAACGAATGGAACTGTTCCTGTGACATAGTGCAAGAACTTCAGTGTTCTCGTTTCATTTCGGTTATCTCCACTACCTCGTGTCATAGCAGTATATCAAAGAAGTAGTAAATGTTATATTATCGCTCGTTTAGACATATAATAACACTAATAAACACTTTTTTAATAACTGGCTTATTTACTGCAATGAGTTGTTTTTTTTTGGTTCATACACCCGAACCCCCTTTCCTTAAACACCACCCAGTTGCTGACGTACCTCGCAGGTTGTTCCATTTCACGAACAAAACATCCAGCGTCCTTATTTTCTTTTACACAACCATCGGCAATTACACGCAGCCAAAACGGCTCTACCAAACGAGGGCATAAACTACCGGTCAGCTAAGTAGGATAAAACCACAAGGTCATACCTTTTAAGCATGTATAGCATGTTTTTTAAAGCTCCAAAATGAATTTGTTCGCTATCATTCACATCCAACTTTTACCCACCACCTTAAGGCATCACCCAAACTTCACTCACACCCTTTAAAAAAATTAATAGAAAAAAAAGAGAAACATCTCTTTCTCTCTTAAAAGACAGTTCATACTAACATCTAAAATCGCCTAAGAATGTGAATGTACAGGCAAAGTATTCCCTTGAAATATCTTTGATAAAAAGAAAGTACTTGGAATATTCTTTCCTTTTCCCGTGGTTCTTTGTCATTATAGGATTCATGTTATTGGGCACATTTTTGCATAGAAAATTTAAGAGAAGCAAATATTTAAGGTGCCCATCACTTTGGTATAAAATACGCAATCTCCCATTTTCATTCTTTCTTTCTCACTGAGGATTTCTGTACCGCTTAGGGCACCAAAATATACCTAATATCTTAATTATCATCGAAATAATATAATAATTCATTATCATAATTATTATTATAAGTAAAAATAGCACAGGGGTGTGTAGCGTCTGTATGGAGCTCTCGATAGCAGAATTAAAAAGGCATTGGACTTCTAACGGTTAGCTGCCGGGATCAATTACAGCGAGAGCGGACAAAAGGAAATTAAACGCCTATGGGGAGCTAGCTACTTATTGGCAGAAAACTGAGGCTGACGCTTGGACGCGAACAGTTCTATCCGCCATGCCATCGCACACATAGCCACTCGCAACACAACATTCTTACATCCCTCTTCCTTCGCACACATAAATATCACTTTTCTGCAACTGAACCTGCTGAGGGTGTTTGGATATCCGCAAACCCCTGACGAGAAACGAGTCACCATTGTACAATACAGGCATTTGTCCTGCCCACCATTGGATTAATCAGTATCTTAATCTTGTGCCTCATCGGAGACTTAATAGATTATCACCCCCACCCTTCCAGAGGCGCATTTGTCCATTTTAAGGTAGGATTCGGTAGGTACCCTTTCAGGACCCTTTGATTACCCATGTAAGACACGTTCGGGGCACATTCAGGAGCCGTTAGGACCCTCTTAAGGACCAGTTCTGAACGCATTTAGGACACGTTTTGGACAAATTGAGAAACTATTTCCGACACATTCAGTCACGATTCGGGACGCATTTGACACCTGTTTGGGATGCATTGATGACTTGTTCGGGATACATTTAGGAAGCGTAAGGCACCCATATAGCTCACGTTCGGGACGCATTTAGGACCCATATGGGACACGTTTGGGACCCGTTCGAGCCCCATTTGGGACGCAGGGCGGACTTCTTCGGTATACATTTAGAAACGTTAGGCGCCCATTCAGGCTCCTATCGGGACACATTTGGTATCCGTTTATGACTCATTGAGGCCATGTTCAGGATACATCTAGGACGGTTATGTTCCCATTTAGGCCCCTTTCGGAACGAATTTTTTGGAAACATTCAGAAATTTTTCACGACAGATTCGGCTTCCGTTGAGGAAACTTGTGGGACCAATTTGGGAGTCGGTTTGGGACGCATTTTAAAGACCTTTTAGGTAACATTTATGAAAGTTAGGCACCCATTCAGGTCCCGTTCGGGACGCATTGAGGACTTTTCGGAATACATTCTGTGACCCATTTATGATTCATTGAAGACTTTTTCGGGATACGTTTAGGAACCCTTAGGACACCATTTAGGTCCAGTTAAGGAGGCTTTTGGGGCCCGTTTTGGGACCGTTATGACACATTCTGGCCGCGTTCGGAGTGCATTTGGGATCCGTTTTTGATGCATTGAAGACATGTTTGTGATACATATATGAACTCTTAGGCTGTCATTCATGCCCAGTTAGGGACCAATCTGGGATCCGATTACACTCATTGTGGACTTTTTAGGGATATATTTAAGAACCGTTATCCACCCATTTAGGCCCCTCTCGGAAAGGATTTGGACCCATTTGAGACGCAATGAGGACTTGTTCGTGAAAAAAATTAGGAACCATTGGATCCCAAACAGGCCAGGTTCAGATTGCATTTGGACCTGTTTGGGACCCTTTTTGTACGCATTGTGTCCTTATGCGTGATGCATTTTTTAATCTTTAGGCTCCCATTCACACCTGGTTTTAGACGAATTTGGTACCCGTTTGCGACTTATTGAGATCGTTTTCGGCATACATTTAGGAATCATTAGGCAACCATTCTGGCCCTGTCCCTGGGCGGATTATGGGCCCGTTTTGGACTCATTGTCCATTTTTCTCGTGATACATTTAGGGACCGTTAAAAAATGTATCAGAACCCGTTTAGGACGCATTTGGGACCCGTTTGGAAGACATTCAGAAACTGTTTCCGACAAATTCACTACTGGTTCAAGGCGCATTTGAGATCTTTTTTGAATGAATTGAGGACTTGCTCAGGATACATTTCGAACCGCTGGCCACCCAATCAGGCATCGTTCCGGAGACATTTGAAGCCCCTTTGGGTCGCATTGACCAACTTGTTCAAGATCCATTTAGGAACAGTTAAGAGCCAATTTTGGACCCGTTGGGAGACATTCCACAACTGTTCCCGACATGTTGACTCCCCGTTTGGGATATATTTGGAACTCTTTTGTAATCATTGTTAACTCGTTCGGGATACATTTAGGAATCGTTAGGACACCATTTAAGCTCCTTTAGGGACGCATTTGGCACCCGTTTGTGACGCATTGTAGCCTTCTTCGGGATATACATATTTATGAGCCTTTAGGCAACAATTCAGGCTCCGTTTGGGATCCATTTAGGAATCGTTTGTGATGCATTGAAGACTTGTTTCAGATAAACTTAGGAAACGTTATACCCCTATTTAGTCTCAATCGGGGACTCGATTTCTACCTTTTTGTGACCCATTGAGGACTTTTTCGTGATACATCTAGAAACTAGTAGGTACTCGTTCAGGATATGTTCGGGACGCATTTTTGCCCGTTTTGTACGCATTAAGCAATTGTTCGGAATAAACTTGGGAACCATTAACCTCTCATTCAGACCCCATTTTCGGACGCATTTTGGACCCTTTTGGGACGCTTTGAGAACTTGTTCGGGGTACATTTAGGAACCGTTACCCAACTATTTAGGACCCATTCGGGACTATATTGGGATCGTTTGGGATGCATTGAAGACTTTTTCGGGATCTTAAGAACCGTTAGGCACCCATTCGTGATAAATTTTGAACCGTTCGAGACTCATTGGGGATTTGCTCGGGATACATTTTGGACCATTTAGACCCCACTTAAGAGGCATTTTAGCCCCGTTTGGGGCGCACTGAGACACCTTTTGGGGATACATTCAGAAACTGTTAGCGACACATTCAGGCTCTGTTCAGGACGCATTTGGACCCATTTGAGACACAATGAGGACTTGTTAGGATAAATTTAGGAAACGTTAGGACACGTTCGCGACGCATTCGGGACCGGTTTGAGACGAATTGAAGATCTATTCGGGATACATTTAGGAATCGTTAGGCCTGTCCCATTTATGTCCCATTCGGAACGCATTCATGACGACTTGTTTGGGGACATTTATGAACTCTTAGGCACCCCTACAGAACCCGTTCGGAACACATTTGTGATCCGTTTGGGACACATTATGGACATGTTCGGGATACAATTAGTACACGTTGGAACCTATTCAGGCTCCTTTTGGCAAGCATTTGGGATCCCTTTGGTTCGCATTGAGGACCTGTTTGGGTTACATTCAAAAACAGTTCCAAACACTTATTCAGCCCACTTTGGGTTGCATTTGGGGGGCATCTTCAAGGCATTGGGTACTTGTTCGGGATACATGTAGGAACAGTTAGGCACCCCTTCAAGACTCGTTCGGTATGCATTTGGGACCCGTTTGGGACTCATTGACTACTTGTTTGGGATATATTTAGACAATCCATTCAGCACTTGTTCGGGACCGGTTTGGGACACATTTAAAAACTCTTCCGGACACATTTATTTCACTTTTCGCGACGTATTTGAGACCCGTTTGTTACACATTCAGAAACCTTCGTCGACATATTCATGGCCTCCTCGGGACGCATTTGAGGACATTTTGGGATGCATTGAGGACATGTTCAGGATACATTTAGCACTGTTAGAGACCCATACCGGCCCCTTGCGGGAGGGATTTGGGACAAGTTTTGGACGCATTTTGAACTTGTTCAGGACACATTTTGGAACAGTTATGCACCCATTCATGAGCCGTACAGGACACATTTGGGAAATATTTTACGACGTATTGAGGACTTGTTCGGGATAATTTTAGGAGCCGTTAGCTACCCATTCAGGCCCCGTTAGGCGCACAAAGGATCCGTTTGGGACGCATTGAGTAGTACTTGTTTGTGGTACATTTAAAAACCTTCAGTTACCCATTCCGGCCCTGTTCAGGAAGCATTTGGAGCCCGTTTGGGACGCATTCACGACTTTTTAAGGATACATTTATAAACCGTTAATAACACATTTTTGATCGGTTCGGGGCGCATTTGGGACCCGTTTAGGACACATTAAATAACTGTTCCCGACACAATCAAGCCCTATTTGGAAGCCATTTTAAACGATTTGGGGATGCAATGAGAACCTTTTTTGGATTCATTTAGGAACCATTACGACCATACAGTTTGCATTTGCGACCCGTTTGGGAGGCATTGAGGACTTGTTTGGGATACATTTAGGAACCGTTATGCATCCATTCAGGCTCGATTCGGGAAGCATTTGGAACCCTCTTTGGACAGATTGAGGACTTGTTCTGGATACGATTTAGGAACCGTTAGGGGCTCGTTCATGTACCTTTCGGGACGCATTTTGGACCGTTTTGGGTTGAATTTAGGATTTATTTGCGATACACTTAGGAAAAATTAGTCCCCATTTAAGATGCATTTTGGATTCAATTAGGACGCAGTGAGGACCCTCTTGGGCCACATTCAGAAAACTTTCCCGACACATACAGGCCCTGTTCAGGACGCATTTGGATCCGTTTGGGGCACGTTTGGGACTCAAAGAGGACGATGTATTTGGGACCTTTTAGGGACGCATTGGGGACTTATTCTGAATACATTTAGGAATCATTACGCCTACTTATAGGACCATTTCGGCCCGCATTTCTGACCCGTTTATTAGACATTGATTACTTGTTCAGGATAGATTTAGAAACCGTTAGGAACTCATTCATGCCCCGTTCCGGACGCATTTGGGACCCCTTTCGGACACATTGACGACTTTTTCGCGATACATTTTGGAACAGTTAGGCATCAATTTTGCCTCTGTTCTAGCTGAATTTCGCACCCATTTGGGACACATTCAGAAACTTTTTCCGGCACATTCAGTCCTCGTTCGGGATGCATTTAGAAGCCATTTGAGACTCCTTCAGGAATTGTTCTCGATACAATTTGTAACAGTTATGCACCTATTTAGGCCTCGTTAGGGACGACTTAGGTACCTTCTGGGATTCATTGAGCACTTGTTCGGGACACATTTAGAAAACGTTAGGCTCCATTCGGTCCGTTTCCAAACGCATTTAGGACCATTTTTGGCCACATTCAGAAACTGTTCCCGACATATTCAGGCCCCGTTCGGGATGCATTTGGGACGCACTGAGGTCTTGTTTGGGTCATATTTAGGAAACTTTATGCACCCTCTCAGGCACCGTTCAGGACATATTTCACACCCATTTGGGACGCATTGAGGACTTGTTCGCCATTCATTTATGAACCGTTAGGCCCCCCTTTCAGGCCCCTTTCTAGACGCATTTGGCACCCGTTTGATACCTATAGAGGAATTGTTCGAAATACATTTAGAAACCGTTAGGCATTTATTCAAGCCCTTTCCGGGACTCATTTGAGTCCCGTTTGTAGCGCATTTTGGACTTGTTTAGTAACAGGTAGGCACTCATTGTGACCCCGTTTGGGATGCATTTAGGACCCGTTTGATACATCGATGACCCGTTTGAGACACATTCAGAAACTGCTCCCGATACATTAAAGCCTGTTCAGGGCGAATTTTTGAAGCCATTTGGGACGTATAGAGGACTTCTTCAGATATATTTAGGAACCGATACGCACCCATTCAGGCCCTATTATTGACGCATTTGCTAACTTTTGGGTATCCGGTACCGATAAGCAGCCATTCTGGCTATTTCGAGATGCATTGAGGCCCTTTCTTCACGCAATAAGGACTTGTTACTGATCTATTTAGGAATCGTTAGGCTACCATTCTAACCCTTGGGATCCATACAATACCCTTTAGGGATACATTCAGAAACTGCTGCCGACACATTTAGGCCAAGTTCGGCTCGCATTTGTGACCTGTTTGGGACGCATTGAGGACTTCTCCAGGATACATTTATGAACAGTGAAGCACTTCTTCAGCCCCCGTTCTGGATGCATTTGGGGACCATTTGGGGTGCTAGGAGGAGCCATTTGGGTCACATTCAGTAACTGTTCCTGCCTCATTCAGGCCCTTTTCGAGTGTAATTTAGGACTAGTTTGGGGCGCTTTAGGACTTGTTCGGGATACACTTCGGAACCGTTAGGCACCCATTCAGTACCCTTTCCGAACGCAATTATTTTCCATTTCAGCACGCATTTAGAACCCATTGGGACACATTGAGACTTTAGTAACCGTTAGGCATCCATTCAGTAACTGTTACCGACCCATTCAGGCCCCGTTCAGGTCACCTTTGGGACCCATATGGGACACATTCAGAATCTGTTCCAGACACATTCAGACTCCATTCAGGAATCCTTTGGGACCCGTTTGAGACGCATCGTGCACTTGTTTGGAAAAAATTAGGAACCGATAGGCATCTCTTCAGGAGCCGTTCGGGAAGCATTTGCTACCGGTTTGGGATGCATTTAGGACATGTTAGGGATACATTTGCTAACCGTTAGGTACTTATTCAAGCCCTTTCCTGGATGCATTTGGGACCCGTTTGTGGTGCATTGTGGACTTGTTCGGATAAATTTAGGAACCGTTAGGCACACATTCAAGCCTCGTTTGGGATGCATTTAGGACCCGTTTGGGACACATTGATGACATGTTTGAGACACATTTAGAAACTGTTCCCTAACCAATAAGGCCTCGTTTGGGACGCATTTACCAACTGTTTAGGATGCTTATGGATCCTTTTAGGACACATTCAGAAACTGATATGGGCACATTCAAACACCGTTCGGGACACATTTAGAACCCGTTTGAGAGGCATTGAGGACTCGTTTGGGTCACATTCATTCACTGTTATTTACACATTCAGGCCCCGTTCGTAACGCATCTGGGCTCCGTTTGGGACGCATTGAAGACTCGTTTTTGACACATTCAGAAACTGTTCTCGACACATTTAGACCTCGTTCCGGAATGTATTTGGGTCTCGTTTGGTACGCATTGAGGACCTATTTGGGACTCATTCCCAAACTGTTCCCGACACATTGAGGCCCGTTCGGGACGTATTCAAGACACCTCCAAGAAAAGAATTGTACACCTGGGTCTCCTGGACCCAGTATTTCTTTTTTACTAACTCTATAATTTTAAAAAAATTACCTAATTTTCACAAATTTTCTTATTAAAATAAAAAATCACAGTTTTTATTCTTTTACTCAAAACCCTATTAAGAAATGCTGAAAATTATTATTTTTAAACCATGACATCAGTCTTTACCTTAACATTTTTTTAAATAAGTTTTTTAGGGGTGGGTCTGAAAATTTTTCGAAGGTGTACCATTTAAGGGTTAAGAGGAAAGATTCAAACATCCTTGGCGCGAGTACTTTGGCGAGTTGCCTTAAGTGTGTATGAAACATGATGGAACTGTAAATATGATTGTCTTTGTGGTTGTGCACAACTGTTTAAAACTAGGGCACAAAATACCCATATATACATTTTTTTAACATTCTCGTTTAATATCCCTCAAAATTGCGCCGAATATTCTTTAAAATATCCTTTTGATGTACTCCAAATTTCTTTTCATAGAACAACGGATAAAACTAATTTAGAACGAAAGAAATGAGTATATGAAGAAAGGATTCGTCCAAAATTAGGGAAGGAAAACCTTATAAATTTGAATTTACAAGTAAAATTTTTTTAGTATATGTATGGAAACGCTGCTATCCACGGGCAATGTAGACATCAACTGATGGCATCATTATTTATAAGGATGGCCAGAGGACTTAGTCGACAAATCCTTCGGAAAGCTAATTTTACTTGGAAGAGTAAAGAAATGAAATGTTTTATATTTCAAGCCATTGTAATCAATTAAAATGTGTCATTTCACGCATAATAAAACTTCATATGGATACCGGTTCCTCTGAGTCCGCGATGAAAATGGGTCGCCCTCGAAAAGTCACTCAGGGAAGATCGTACGACAAAAATGGGTATCGATGATGGGCCGATTTGAAGAAACACCCGGTATTTAACGTCAAGTTACCGAGAACGTGAACCTTAAGATGGCGATCATTCCACCCTCCCCAGCTTAAAAAAAACAATCCTAAGTAAAAAATTAAAAAACATATAGCAGCTATGTTGGCCTTCGCTAAAATATGGAGTGTTTTTCAGTAACATAAACAAATTTAATTTGTTTGGACTGGATAGGGAGCTGCATACGAGTATCCTGGTACCAAAATTATTGGATGGGAGTGAGATTATGGTATGGTAGAAGAGAAAATTTTGAGTGAGAGCAGTCCAAATAGCCAACTTGAGAGGGATGCTTCGTGTGAGAAGAGAGAATGAGGCGGAAACGAAGGGGTAAAAGTTTTGCCTCGAATTTAAAGCTTAATATCAACGAGGCCGACCACGCAGATTTGTAGGGAGAGACCTCTAAATTGATAATGGATGAAGTAAAAATGTGTGGCAGATATATAGCCACTGATCCTACTACAGATATTGGGTCCTGGACTGCACAATATCGATCAGATGTCTGCTGCAGCAAGGTTGCCAATCCTACAACTGACTATCCCTTGCGGGGGCGTAATAGGATAAATAAAGAAAAGAAAGATGGGGGGAGCAGTAGAAAGAGAAAATGGCGTAAAGAATTCTAGCATGTTAAAAGGCACCACTCCACACCACGCGTCAAGAGGGAGGGGTGGACGAGACACCTCCTATTGCCGGCCCTGATCATGGCAGGAATGAATGGACGAAAGCTAGTCGGCGACCAGCCTGCCAAATTAGCCACATAGCTAAGGAAATAGATCAGATGAGGCTTTATTTGAGAAAATGGTGAAAAATAGGTAAAAAGGAAATACCTCGAAGAAATAAAGCCAAGGTTGTTTCAATCTAATTTGAGACTGTTGAGGATACTAGGGCCGAGAAGGTGTGTCGTTTCTCCAGTTACAAAGTGTAGCAGTCTACATGCTACCCCCCTCCCCACACTCCCTGGGCATGGGATGTTTACGGGGTTCGGAGGTGGGATGTGCACGTGGCGAAGCGTGGGTGTAAATAGACTTGTGAAAGAGTGAGAGATGTGGGTGCAGTAGAGGGTTGGAAGACGTCGTAAAATATGGAGTTATTGTGTAGGTGAGATATGAGGCTGACCTAGGCCGAAGTGGATGAGAATGTGTATGATAAGTGGGAATGAAGGGGGCTGTAACGGACCATGGTAGGAGCATTCTACCCATAGATGAGCGATGGTTGGACGAGTCGCTATAAAGAGGCCCTCGCCAGTGGAGCAAATGATGGGTGATATATCATAATGGGTGTAGAGAGAGGGCGTGGAATATTAGGGGCGATGAGGTGCGTTGATCCGACTTTGTTGGCAAGTGGTGTTTGAAAGAGAAGAAAGGGGGAGTGGGTATTATGCGATCTAGAAAAGGGAAGGGGGGTATTATGCGATCTAGAATAGGGGAGGGGGTATTAAGCGATCTAGAATAGGGGAGGGTGATAAAAGGCCACTGACATCTGTTTAATTGCAGAAGAAGCGGATTTAAGCGATTAAATCAGACCACAAAACCGTCGAGTGGCGGTATTTATTAAGAGGATTTCTTAGTTATTTAAAATAAAAAGAACTCCGTAAATTTACGAAATAATTACACCCTGAATTTTTTTTTAAAGAGGTTGTGGTAAAATTGGTGATATTGGGGAAGTGAAAATGTAAGGAATGCACTTTGGTCGAGTGGCTAACATGGAGTGGTCTGACTAGCTGTGGATTAGAATTAGTTTTGTCAAATGCGAAAAGCTAGAAGCTCAGGGTACTCTTGAGTATTATAAAACCCTACAGATATGAGCCACGTTTCTATTCCTACTACAACCACCGGAGAGGTTGTGGCCACCGAAAAAATAACAAAGAAACTCAACAATAAGTAAATTTAAAATAATAATAACAAAAACAATAAAAAAATAGAAAAAATTCTAGACAAAACAGCTGAGAGGTGTACTTACATATACGCTCCAAGGAAGGCACGCCTTCCTCGAGGATCCAATGGTGGAATCAAGATTGTGAAAATTAAAGTGTGTGAAGGAAGCTTGACTTCTCCAAGAACTCCAGGACACCATAACCTGGTGCACAAAAACGCCTCTAGTACCGGCAACAGACGGTAGGGACTCTCCTCGTCCACACCCTGAGACTATTACCATGCACGAGACTCCTTCAGAATAGGACTCGACCCTAAAAGGGGCATACCGTCTGCGAGACCAAGCAGTCTTGCAGAAAGGTTCACGGTAGCGCTTCATCAGATAGCGCCATGTCCCGCAAGTGTATCCGATTCGGAAGCGAGAAAAATACTCAGTACTGTGTTATACGAGAATAGTCGACGTGCGATGGCATATAAATTCAAATTCCAGCGTGCCATCTCTAATCTTTGTTGCTATATATTCCGAAGGGCTGGACTGTTTTCTGCCAGGCAGTGAGGGCAAGGAAGAGTGAAAGGCCCATGCGGGGCCTCAATCTGTCCAGATATCATGGCCGCCGTCATCAGTCGTGTCGTGCTATCCCGAGTGTCACGGATACAGCGACCAAGGGAATGCAGAGATTTAATCTTCCATTCCTTAAGGTCACTTAGCGCGACGGTATGTTAGTTGCTATGGATTTCAAACCGGTATTCAAGCTGAGCAAGGCACATAATCTCCAGGTAAAAACTCGGTCGTTAAGACGGATGTAGTGCCGAGATGAGTCCCGTAGGCTTCGAACAAGAAGGAAAAAGCGTAGTAACCAACTCTTTCTTCGTACCTGAAGCCATATGTTCTCACGGGCACAGTTCCAGAGAGACAAAATTTATGTTCTAAGGAATACGAAGGTATTAATCACGGTACATTGGAACCTTTAAGGGCAAAGTCGTGGCAAAAAACTTAATGGGGGTATCATCCATGGTTGCGTCTTTGTCAGAAATATCGGCACCACTGCTCAGAGAATTACACCAACTCTCGGAGGAGTTTCTAAGCCCTGAATTCAAAGGCTTATGGCATGCTTGGCCCATATTATAGTCATAAGAACCATCGAAAATGGTCGCAGATGAAATGATAGTGGGTGATTGAAGGAGACGCTAAATTCACGAGTGCAGGTACATCAGTCAATCTTCACGATCAAAACCGAGCAGTATCATCCTCGGTTTTGGGTTAGTGGTCGTCAATCATCTGTATCCCGGTATAGTGGTCACGGAAGAAGCACCCAATATTGTCTCCTAAATGCATGCAGTTGAATTTAAATGAGAGGGATTAATACTTCAATGCTTTTCATGGTTAGCCTCAACTCCATGGTCGTTCCTTTGAATCAAATTGTTAAATAAATTTATTCTAAATTAGCTATCTGGGCTTCCTTAGACGAGAAGGTCCTAACTGCGAGCCTGATGTCTAAGGAACGCGCCGATGGCCCTGTCTCATTCAAGACGTTTTTGAATATATGTAGTTAAACTGGACAGTGGAGACATTCCTCCTTTCTCAGATCTTTCGCCGACCGAGGCTCATCTGGAGTCTGGTCTCATTCGTCTCTGAAATAATCTTGGCCACTTGTTACACCCCACCTATATTTGGATAGGAGTAAGGGAAAGAAAGCTTCTTTATTGCTACCATCCTTCCTGTCGGTAAATTTCAAATCACCTAGAGTTATCACTACTGCTTCTTAAGCTTTACTATCTTCTAGTCAAGTAAGTGGTAACCTCATTTCTATGAAAGATCTTGTCGCAGTTTTTCCCTTCCAAATTTGTCTTTGATTTTTTTTAATTCTTCATTGTTGTTCCTGGAGACTCTTTAATACGTCAGGTTCCAAGAGACAACACCCTCCAGCTGAGTCATATCTAGAGTGGGCACGTGGGAAACCTGTTGGACTTGCCGGCATCACTCAAGCCATCTTTTGCTACCCGACAGTCAAAAGCCTCCGGTGAGAGTTGTCACCGAGACTTGGGAGTAAAAGAATAAAGCGATCAAAAGAAAGATGAGGCAATAAAAGGGGTAAAAATGAAGCATGTTAACATTCCAAAGGAAGAAAAGAGAGAAGAGTGCCCACACATTAATCTATCCCTCCAAGTGCCATAAATTCTAGCGTTGGTACCTTTTATCCTACCAGCCCGTCAGTGCCAGGGACAATCACTCTAATAGTGAATCCTCCTTATTTAGATCGATCGGAAACGTTGAAACAAGTGCCCCTCTTCTAATGGCACTTTAATAGTCTAAAAAAAAACTTGATATGGATATAACAGAGAGGAAAATAATATTTAAAAGTTATGAGTTGAGTTTGAAGAAAGTTAAGGAAGAATGACAAAGAGATATTCTAATGGTTCAAAATCTCAAAGTTCGTGCATAGAAGGGAGTATCAAAACAAAGAATAAATTTCAATGTAAGAAATTATAAGAAAGGCGTAAACATTAATAAAGAAACTGGGTGATACAGAAAAAAAAGCAGAATAAATAAATTTACCCCAAATCGATGAAAGAGATATGTCGCTGTTCAAGTACAGAGTTTAAATGAAGAACAGTTATAATGCCGGAGTGGACATTTCTGGTATTATTCAACATAAGCTTTAACGGGGCTTCTAATCGTTCATCTCTCTTACACACACAATCTTCCGCTCTATTTACTCCACTTCAACCCCACTTCTTTGCAGCACTGGGTTTTTGGGTCAAGTTTAAATCTACAACGCATCTGAGTTGCCCAATTATTACAGCAGCTTCATCTCAACGTAGATCAGTGATCTTAATTAGTGATCATCAGAAATGTGGTAGTAAACTCAAAATTTGATGGATCAATTCTCGTAATTGTTATCACATCGGGTTCTCTTTCTTACTTTTGGGAGATTCGTTATCGTTTATGTCGTTTGTTTCCCTACTTTGTACTTTACTACAATTATCTTTTACTACTGTGTGTCCTTAGTTCTCTTATTCTGCTGTGCTATGTATTGTTTTATGCTCCTCCATTCTGAGATTCAGTGCATTACTTTGCTTATTTACACTTTTAAATCCTCCCTTATGTTGTTAACCCTCTTTAACGAGTAACCATAGAAACCTTTGAAACTTTAACAACCTTGTAACCACGGCAACGCCTTGTCACAGTAACGGAATAAATACACACAATAGCGAGCGTTTGGCCCCTGCAGTGCCATTCGTCATTTCCCGGCACTGGTTATTAAATCGATTGTACAAAAAGAGTTCGAGTGGCACCGCCTGTGACCTCCAGTGTGCATAGCTGCTTGGGGCGAGGGGCTCTGAGGGAGTAGAAAGAGGCGGGGAATTTGTGAGAGCTGAAGGAGAATAACCAAATATGGAAAATACTCGTTGATTTTTTAATCTTTGTTTTCTTCGTTCTACCCTGGTTTGTTATTTTCTCTGTCTTTTGTTTGAATTTATTCGTAATTCTGTTTTCTTTGAACTTTTATCTCTTGTTTTCTTAGTTCTCACTTTATGTAGCTTTTATTCTGTTTCACTATTTTACTTTGTCTTTATATTTTTAAGTGTGGCTTCTTTGTTTCATGTATCTGCTTCTTCCTGTAGCTGTTTTCAATTTTGTTTTCTTCCTTTTGTTGCTAATGTCTATGTTTTGGATTTCATAAGTGTTTAAATTCATTTTGTTTCTTCTTTTGTGATTATAAATTCATACTTTTTCACCAGTATATCAGTGCATCTAATTGCCTCTGCCATATCTGTTAATATGTTCACTGTGGTCTGCTTATCTCTCTACTTCTATATACTCAGTTATGTTCATTATCTTCTGCTGCCAGCTTATCTACTGCTCTGTGTCTGTATTTTTTACTTCATATTTTCTGATGGCTGTTGTTGAATTTTCAGTCTAGCATCGTCTTATCACAAGATATCCCCATTTTATGGAACTCGCTTTTCAACTCTACTTTTTGTTCCTGTTGCACTTTGACCAGATTTGGCCTTGTTCAGGGTCTTGATACCCTTACAAGATAAGTGCTAAAGGGGAAATGGGGAAAGAGTCCCGAGTATAAATGTTCTGACCTCTTGTTTTTCTCTATTCAGCTTCCGAATGGACGGGGGGCCTGGAATGCCAACAATGAATCAAGAAAGCCCTCAAAGAAAATTGTTCCAGGCAAGAACAAGGTACGTGACACGTTTCTCGTTAGTTTCTATTTTGCTTTTCTGGTTGATGTAAGAGACACTTGTTCTACGCAAAAGCAAAGTATGAGAGTAGTTTTGTTAGATTTGAAGTTTTGTTTTTATTTCTTATCTGGGTTGGTTTTGTCTCTTTTGTTTTTATATACACTTTCAGTATTAGTGTTGTTCCTGGGGAGAACATGGTATGTGCACGATTTCTTGTTCGCTTATAGGTTCTGTTCTAGGATAATTTAAGCATATACTTATATTATCCGAGAGCCATAAATGTCATTATGGTTCCAAGAAAACAAGAGACGGGCAGCATTTCAGTTCTTTTATAAGTTTTATTCTGGGTTTATTTATGGTTTAGTTTTGTTCAAGATTTTAAATGTCGCTGTTCTTCTAGGAAAGACAACAAGGTACGTGAAGTATTTCCTTTTTCTTTCGCAGATGTTGTTTTGATTTCTTTTATATAGGGTATTTCAAAAAATTTGATATCATTTGAGATGTAAATATCACAGAAAGTACATAGTCAAGGCAAATGAAACTAAACAGGCTTAATGTTAAGCAACATAAGATTTATTCCTCCAAATTTGAATGAAAAGAATCAAAGGTATGTGGATTCTATGAAAGATTCCACAAATGTTCAATATGCGCACCGCCTGAGACACGGCACAAGTCCAGCTCCTCCCAAGCATGTCTTTGATAACAGTCTCCAGTGCGATAGTGATTCTGTGCTTGAGTTACTCCAGATTTGCAAGAAGAGGGGAGGACATAGACCAGTCTCTTCACATACCCCCCGAGAAAAAATTGCAAGGTGTCAGGTCAGGTGAATGTGGCGCCCATTTCAACAGCACATTGTCTTGATCACCAGCACATCCGATCCATCTTCCTTGCAGATTGTCTTTGAGATGAGCCCGCACAGTGAACTTGCCGTAAGGTGGGGCCGCGTTATGTTGAAAAATGAAGTCTTCTTGTTTATTTGCAATGAACTCATCCATTAGCCAGTTCTGAACCATTTGCAGCTAAACATGGCCGGTCACATTTTCCTCCAAGAAAAACGAGACTTTGCCATTCGTATGAAATGTGGCCTCATCACTGAAAACAAGACGTTCCTTGAACTCATCTTCTTCAAGTTTCTCTTGCATATCGACACAGAACTTTTTGCGCTTTCGCTTTTCATCTGCCGTTATGGCCTGAACTAGCTGCTGCTTGTAGGGTTTCATTAGCAAGCGTTTCGTCAGGAAGCGCAAACTGTCGTTGGAGGAATCTGGGTTTCCAGACTTGTTATTATGGACTTCTTGGGGCTTCGCAAAAGTTTTTTGCGAACCCGCTCGACCGTCTCTTCCGATGGTATTGGTCATCTAGATCCTTTGCTCTGCACAGACAGCCTTCCTTTTTGAATATTTTGTGCTATGTACAATTCTGCATTGCCGTTGGTGGCTGTTTAGAGAACTCTCTCACAAATGCACGCTGCACAGTCTTGTTCAACTGTGTTCGAGCATACCCCGACACACAAAACGCCTTTTCACTTCGAGTGAATGGATTGTCTATACCTGAAAAGATAAAAACATTAATCATAAAGCTTTGACCTGTTTCTACACATGCTGTTAAAATTTCAAGTCCTTTGAACGAGAACTGGCAAAGTTATTAGATTGTAAAATGATATCAATTTTTTTTAAACACCCGGTAGTTTGTGCTTTTTGTTCGAGATATTAAGTGAAATTGTGGTTGCAATAAAACAGAATTATTGTTCGTTTATTTACATTGGTTTGTTCATGGTTAATTGGTTTTTGCACTAGATATCTAACGTCATTGTGGCTCCAAGTAAGAACACAAAGGTCGAACAGTATTTCCTGTTCGCTCTAAAGTTGTTTTAAATTTTTATATGGTTTTGTTTTGTTCTTCTTTTATCTAGATTTTTTTGTTATCGTGATTCCACACAATATCAATGTACGAAATGCCTTTTAGTTCCTTTTTTATGTTTTGGTTGGGTTCTTGAAGGGTTTGTTTGTTTTTTCAATTCTTGATTTTAAGGGTCATTGTGGTTCCAGGTTTGGTTTTGTCCTTTTTCTTTAGATTTTAAAAGTTATTGGAGTTATTATTTATTATTGATAGTGATATGTATCTTTAAGTGATATGGTTAGGGATATTTTTTGTTAGTGCTATCGTTGGGTGATAGTTTATTCCTACTTTTGTTGGAGTTGTTAGTTCTGCTTTAAAACATTAAAATTTTGTCAAATTATCTTCTACTAGTTCTTCGTTTGTGTTTGTTATAATTTTCGGTGTCCTCTATGTTCATATCATTATTGTGGCTTTTGTTATTCTTATTATTTACTAAATTGCTACTACTAATTTTAGTATCATTTTTTTATATATATTAAGATTATTGTTTTCTTAGTTCTTTTAAGGTTTTGATGTTCCTCTCTCTGCAGAGCACTTTCATAACTGACTCTCTCTGCACATGAACGTTGCTAGAAGCAACTCCATGTTCGCAGAGATTCTCAGGAAAGAAACTCTCGCCACATAAACAATATGAGGAAAGACTATCTCTCTCCAAAGAGTCTATCTGACGAACGTAATCTTACTATCACCGGAGGTAGAGTAAGGTAGGGACTCTAATCCCAAAGAGATACTTTACGGGATATATACTCTTCTCTTTCCAGTCTACACAATGGACACGATGCACATATAAATTCTTAGTAACGATTCTCTCTCCACAGATAGATTATTAGGAACGACTCTCTCTCCACAGCTAGATTCTTATGAACGACTCTATCTCTCTCTCTCTCTCTCCTTCTCTACCGATAGATTCTTAGGAACGACTCTCTCTCCACAGCTAGATTCTTATGAACGACTCTCCCCCTCTCTCTCTCTCTCTCCTTCTCTACCGATAGATTCTTAGGAACGACTCTCTCTCCACAGCTAGATTCTTATGAACGACTCTATCTCTCTCTTTCTTACTCTCTCTCTCCTTCTATACCAATAGATTCTTAGGAACGACTCTCTCTCCACAGCTAGATTATTATGAACGACTCTATCTCTCTATGTATCTCCTTCTCTACCGATAGATTCTTAGGAACGACTTTCATCTCTATACAGATACATTCTTAGGAATGACTCTCTCTATCTCTACAGATAGATTCTTAGGAATGAATTTATCTCAACAAATAGACTCTTAGGAATGATTGTCCTTCCACAGGTAGATTGTAAGGAACGACTCTCTCGAAGTCCCACTGATAGTTTCTTAGGAACGACTCTCTCTTCACAAAGAGATTATTAGAATTAACTTCTATCTACAGAGATTCTTAGAAACGACTCTTTTTTTACAGAGAGATTCTTAAGAACGTCTCTTTCTCTCTAGAAATAGATTTTTATGAACGATATTCTCTCCACAGATCAATTTTTATGAACGACTCTCTCTCAACAGATAGCTTCTTAGGAACAAATCTCTCTCCAGCTATATATTTTTGGGAAGAACTCTCTTTCCACAGAAAGATTCTTTGGACCGACTCTCTCTCTCTCTCTCCACAGATTCTAAGCACGACTCTCTTTCCACATATAGATTCTTCGGAATGACTCTCTCTCCACAGGTGGATTCTTACCCATGAATCTCTCTCCACAGATAGATTCTAACGAATATCTCTCTCTCTCTCTCTCGCTCCAAATATTGATTCCTAGGGAAGACTCCCTCTCCTGAGATAGATCCTTATGAACGACTCACTCTCTCTCTCTCTCTCAAGAGATAGATTATTACGACTCTATCCACAGATAGTTGTTTACCTACGACTATCTCTCCAGAGATGATTGTTAGTAACAACTCTCTGTCCAAATATTGATGCTTATGAACGAGTCTCTCTCTCTACAGGTAGATTTTTAGAAATGACTCTCTCTCTCTCTCTCGAGAAAGTAGAGGGAGAAGTGACGCCCCTTTGTCGCGGGAAGAGAGCTTGTGCGTACCTTTGACTTTTCAATTTGGTCAAAATCGATTGGCTTCCCGTGTCGATTTGGTCGGAAACGAGGTTCTAGACTAAGTGCGTCCTTCCTTTTTCTACTCTATCCTTCTCCTTTTCACTTTTATCCTATCTCTTCCACTTATGCGAAAAGAAAAAAACAACAAAAGCCCTACTCCTATCGTGTCACTCTTACTTTTTTTTCCCTCTATCTACATATAAGGACCTGGCAGTTACCTCATGCGTCAGAAGAGAGGCTTTGAAACCTCTATAAACAACGCCAATCGGCGCTCACTGGTTGCGAGAGACTAGGACTAGAGGTGTCTAAGGCGTTGGGGCACGATGAATGGGATGAGGGTAGTGCCCCGTTACCTCCTTCCCTGGCGCGTAATTATTGACCATTCACAGTGGTCGTTCACGGGTGCCTCTGGTAGCATCGGTCCGAGGTGACAGCCCTTTGTTTCCAGGTTGGTTGCCAGGCCAATAAAAAGCCTTGGGTCGAGTCTCTTGGTGTGGCGGGATATCCATTGAACGCTACTCCGAGATCCGGGCCGGCCGTCGGGAAAGCAACTAGTAGGAGTTTAGTACGGGGCGTGCTCCGTTGTTTACCTCGTGAGAAATCGATGGCTCCTTCGGGGCCTGTCAGCGCTGCCGT
The DNA here is from genome assembly GCA_963969495.1 of Ceratothoa steindachneri. NCBI lineage: Eukaryota > Metazoa > Arthropoda > Malacostraca > Isopoda > Cymothoidae > Ceratothoa > Ceratothoa steindachneri. The sequence goes on from OZ018324.1 coordinate 116,599,541, forward strand.
GGTTGGGAGCCATGGCACGCCGAGGTTTGACGACTCGGTCGGACGAACAGCAGCACATGGAGCGTGCCTTCTGAAAGATCCGAAACCTCTCCGAGGGATAGGTGGGAGCAACTCACGCGGGGCGAACTCACCACCCCCTTTCTTTTTTATTGAGTGGTCACAAAATATTCAGAGATATAAAGTGTTCAGCATGACTGAAAAGAAAGAACCTGTTGCGCTAAAATATACCTGCTCGACATGCCAAAAGGACAAAAGGTGCGTAGATTTTCCGGAGGGGTAATTCTCAAAATGCCACCCTGAAAGTATCTGCATGGACTGCGTCCTAAGGGTAGAACTTCAGGAGCTTAAGGGACTGTTCAAATCTTCTGAGGAAAAATCACGATGGCTGGAAGAAAAAGTGAAAATCCTCGAATCTGAGCATGCGATTCAGATCCTTTGTCTCGAGGCCAGCATTGCAGAGATGACAGCTACCAAGGTAGAGCAAAAGCAACAAGAAACTCCCATTGACGCAGGTGGCTCCTCTGTTGAGCCCTCAAGCACAGCGTCGATAGAGACAGGCCATCCATCCGACGTCCCAGAGCCAGCTGCTGCTGGGGTTACTCAGGGCGTCAAAAAGAAGAAAAGGAAGAGTAAGAAATGAAAAACAGTAGATTATACAGAAGAGAAAGTAGAAACAGAAGAAAAAAACGAAGAAGAAAAAGAAGAAAAAACAAAAAAATGGGGAAGAAAGAGGAATCGAAAGAGCCCATACTAAAAGGAAAGCCTTTGTCCTCTGAACCCAAATGCGCGAGGGTCATCGTAATCGGTGACTCCCAAGCGCGGGATCTTCAACCCTTGCTAGCGGCCCGCCTTCACACCAGTGTGAAGGTAAGCTGCCTCTTAGGAAGGGGGAACGGAGAAATAAGGGTGGAGGCTGAGAAATCTCAGATCTCTGAGAACTCAGTAGTTGCCCTCATGGCAAGTGGCAACGATCTCTACCTACGAGGAGGTAAAGTAGGCGCCAGCGGGAAGATTCTGACCACAGTTATGGGAGGAGTTGACGACTGTGAGCTAAAAACCCGCCGACGTGTCGTGGTCGGGATACTTCCAAGACGAGGTTTATCCCGCAATGCTTACGCAAGGAACGTCTCCATAAATCAACGCCAGGGAGATCTTTGTACAGCGGAAGGAGTCTTTTTTGTAGACCCCTACCGCACCTTTTACAGAGAAATGACCTGTACAAAAGGGACGGAGTGCATCTTTCCTTTAAAGAGAAAGCTGTACTCGCGAACATGATCCAGGATGTTGTGAAGCGGACCCAAAGAAGTGTCAGGCCCCAAATAAAGGATGACGTACGCCAGTACACCAGTGTTACTCCAGGAAAGACCTTTTTTCTGAGGTCACAAAGAGGGTAGTGAACCCGCCACAGAGAAACAAAGCGGGAAACAGAAGAGCGTAGGGAGTCCTACAGTCGGGCACTCCCTGAAGGTTCTTCTGTTTAATGCGAGGTCTATCAGAAACAAGTTTCTAGAACTTCGTGGCCTCGTAGCAACAGAAGAACCTGAGATGGTGGCCATAACGGAGTCGTGGATAAAAACTTCAAGCCGAGATTTTGAAGGTGAATTCCCGATTCCCGGTTACCAGCTCTTCCTGAAAGAAAGGCCAGACAGAGAGGGTGGCAGTGTGATGTTGTATGTCAAGGATACTCTAAACTCGACGCATTGCAACATCGTATCCGAACATGAACTACTAGGTGTTGACCTAGATATAGGTCCTGCCAGATACAGGAGCTTGGTGATTTACAGACCCCCTGCCCAACTCTTAAAACAGAACAGGAGTCTGTACCAGCTGTTGGGCGAACTTGTAAAAGACAGAGTGTGTATCTTTATGGGGGATTTCAACACACAAGTTGACTGGGAAACCAGATAACTCTGTGGCGAGAACGCACTACTCCTGGAGTTCGCGAACAACGAGTTCCTCACTCAATATGTGAGAGAGCCAACGAGAGGAGACAATATCCTCGACTTGGTTTTCACCTCTGAGGATGACATCGTTGACGACTTCTCTGTTGGCAAAGAGCTCGGTGGCAGTGACCACCGACTAGCTAGCTTTGTAGTCAAAGTCCCGAAGGTAGGGCCTGCAACTAGTAAATCGAGGAAACTCGATTTGATAAGAGCAGACTTTGCAAGTCTTCGCGCTGGACTAATTGACGCAACGTTAGAAGTGTGCCAGGCTGTTGAAGACTCGTGGAGCTGTTTAAAAACAACATTCATGAGTCTTCAATCGCGTTTTATCCCTCTGAAATGCTCCCGTCGGTCTTCTGTTCAATCATAGTGGTTTAATCAAGAAATCGGCCAACTGCTTAGGGAGAAGAGAAATGTGTACCGGCAATCGAAGATCTTGGGTGACTTGGACGAATACCGGAGGCTAGCCAGGAGAGTGAAGTCCAGCATAAGGGTGGAGGTCCGAGTGGCGAGACTCTGTAAAGAGAATTCCAAGGAGTTCTTTGGATATATAAACAGCCGTAAACCAATCCGTCGAACGATTGGCCCTTTGAGGAATGAGGAGGGGACATTAAAGCACTCAGCTGCAGGAAATGCTAACCTCCTCAACAACTACTTCTCTTCAGTGTTTACTGAAAAGTGTGGTCCCATCCTCCAGCCAATGGATTCCTACTCGGGGGAAAAGCTGGAGGATATGGACTTCACCGAAGGAGAGATACAAAAGGAGATCACTGACCTAATGACGAATAAGTCACCTGGCCCGGATAGGTTTCTACCTAAAGTGTTGAAAGAAGTGCGCGATCCAGTGTCACGATACCTGAGCGCAATATTCAACATGTAAATCCGGACCGATTGTGTTCCTAGAGACTGGCGTGAGGCGGAGGTGACTCCTATCTTCAAGAAAGGAGATCGTAGCCAACCGTCGAACTACCGACCTACCAGTCGGACTTCGATAGTCGGTAAACTCATGGAAAGCATCATGGTGGACAAAATGACGTCGCATTTAGAGTCAAAGCTGCTACTGAGGAATTCCCAGCACGGCTTCCAAAGGCAACGGTCATGCCGGACGAACCTTGTGGAATTCTTCCACTTTGTCTTCAGTGAGCACGATCGTGACAAGGCGGTGGATGTGGTCTACTAAGACTTTCAGAAAGCCTTTGATAAGATACCACACCGCCGCCTTCTCCGAAAAGTGCGAACACTGGGCATAGACTAGAAAGTAGCCGGCTGGATAGAGAACTAATGGCAGACGGCAACGGGTGGTGCTAAATGGACAGGCTTGTGCGTGGGTGCCTGTTACTAGCGGAGTGCTTCAAGGTTCTGTCCTGGGACCACTACTATTCATCATCTACGTCAACGACATGGACGGTGACATGGTTGCCAAGATTTCCAAATTTGCCGACGATACCAAGCATGGTATAAACGTTGCAAAGGATGGAAATACTGCTGCCTGCAGGAAGATCTTAGGAAGATTGGGGAGTGGTCATACACGTGGCAAATGCCTTTTAACGTGGGGAAATGCAAAGTGATGCATATCGGCCACCGAAATCCCCAATCTTAGTATATCCTTGAGGACACTGCTATTGAACCCACCGACACTGAGAAGAACTTGGGTGTAACAATCACTAGTGACCTCAAGTTTTCGAAACAGTGCATTAAGGCGGAGAAAAAGGCCCAAAGGATGCTAGGCTACATAAAGCGCCAGTTTTGATATCGGAACAAGAAAATTTTACTGTGTTTGTAAAATTCACTTGTCCGACCGCACCTGGAGTATGCCGTACAATTCTGGAGTCCTTCATTTCGAAAGGACATCGCAAGATTGGAACGCGTGCAAGCCACGGCAACCAAACTGATTCTCTCTATCAGACATAAAAGTTATGAAGATAGACTAAGGGAATTAGATCTGTACTTGTTGGAAACCCGTAGACTGCGTGGTCAGCTCATCGAAGTTTTCAAAATACTTTGAGGGTTCGACAATGTTGACTACAGGGATATTTTCACACTTGCTGAGAGCAGAACAAGAAATCACGGCTTTAAACTTGAACTGAAGCGTTACAACCGCGATCTGTGTGGAAAATTTTTCACCTACAGTATCGGTGGTAGTTGGAACGCACTTCCAGTGGAAGTTGTCAACAGTGAATCTGTTGACCAGTTCAAGTCAAGAGTAGACAGGGTCTTTAAAAGTGGCTGTTTAAGGACGTAAAGCATTTGAGCAGAGATGTGCCCGCTCGACTGCATTTCTAAAGTTAGCCTCTTTGAATGGACCGTAAGGTCTTCTAGGGTACTTTCTTTCCTTGTTACTCTTTTTAACTCTCTCTCTATCTCTCTCTGCACAGATATATTATTAGAAACGACTCTCTGTCCGAAGCTCGATTTATAGGAACAACTCTCTCTCCACAGATATATTTATATAGAAGACTCTCTATCTACACATATATTTATATACATGACTCCTTATCCACCAATAGATAATTAGGAAAGACTCTATCTCCAATATAGATACTTAGAAATGACACCTCTATAGTTTATACTTAGGAAGGAATCTATTTATACAAATAGATTCTTAGCAAAGACTATCTTCAAAGATCGATTCTCTGGAATGACTCTCTATCGCTACAGATAGATAGAAGCTACTATCGCTCTTTTTCTACAACTTGATTCTTATGAGTGACTCTCTTGCAGATAGATGCTTAGGACTGATTCTCTCTCCACAGATAGATTCTTAGAAACCACTCTCTCTCCACTGGAGAGATTATTAATTAGGACTCTCTCAATGCCGAGATATGCTTAGGAAAGACTCCCTCTTACGAAAAGATTCTTAGGAACGACCGTCTCTGTATAGATCTATTCTCTGCAACGACTTTCCTTAAAGACAGTTTATTAGTCACGAATTTCTCTCTCTCTACTGATAAATTCAGATGATCAACTCACTAGATAACTTTTAGTAACGATTGTCTCTTACAAAGATTTTTAGGAACGACTCACTCTCTCCAACATAGATTCTTAGGAATAAGTCTCGTAGCACAGAGGGAATCTATGGAACGACTCTCTTCCTTTCCAAATAGAGATTTTTAGAAAAGACTCTTTCTTATAAATAGATTGTTAGGAAGGAAAGATTGTCTAAATATAGATTGTTAAGAAAGGATTTCTCTCTAATTATACATTCTTTGGAACGACGCTCTCTTTAAAAAGACTCTCTCTAAGGATAACTTCTAGGAAACGACTCTCTCCATATAGGAATGACTCTCTCTTACACATTTATTCTTAGTAAGGAGACTTTATCTAAAGATAGATTCTTAAAACGGCTTTATTACTCTACACATAGTTTCTTAAGAACGACTCACTCTTACCGAATGAATCTTAGTAAAGACTTTCTCTCTCTACAGATAGATTGTCAAGAAAACTGTCTTTATAAAGATAAATTCTTAAGAAAGATGGTTTAAAGGGTAGATTCTTAGAACAAATTTCTCCCTATAGATAAATTCATAGGAACGACTCTTCGCGGAAAGATTTTTAGTACAAATCTTTCTCTCTCGACAAAATGATCATTAGGAACGACTCTTTTCCCACACACATATATTTAGTCACGACGCGTTGTTACAGAGAGATTCTTAGGAACGACTCTCTCTACAGAGATAGAATATTGGGAATAACTCTCTCACTCTATAGATAAATTCTTAGGAATGGCTCTCTCTTTCAGCTAGATACCTAGAAACGACCCTCTCTCAAGAGATAGATTCTTATGAACGAGTCTCTCTCTACAGATCAACTCTTTGAACGACTCCCTATGCAAATATAAATTTTTAAGAACTACTATCTCTCGACAGCTAGATTCTCTCGGACGACTCTCTATCCACAGAGAGATTTTTAGAAACTACATCTCTTAGAGTTAGATATTAGAAACGGCTCTTTATTTCTAGAGATAGATTCTTATGAATGGCCCTTTTTTTCTAGTCGATAGATTTTAAGAAACCTCTCTTTCTCTTAACAGATAGATTCATAGGAAAGACTCTCCCCATCCTTATATTTTTAGCAACGACTATCTATTCTCAAATAGGTTCTTAGGAATGACTCCCTCTAAGAGATACGTACTTGGGAACAACTCATTGTCCACAGGTAGATTATGATGAAGGATTCTCTCTTCAGAGAGAAATTCTTAGAAACGACTCTCTCTCCACATATATATATTTTTCAGGAATGACTTTCTCTTAGAGATAAATACTTAGTAACGACTCTCTCTTCACAGATATAGTCTCAGATAAATTCTAAGAAACGACTCTCTCTTCACAGATATATTCTTAGATAAATTCTAAGAAACGACTCTCTCTTCCCAGAGAAAGATCGTTAAGAACGAGTTTCTCTCCAGAGATATATTCCTAGGATTGATTCTCTATCCACAGCTAAATTCGTTGGAACGTCTCTCTGTCTCTTAGAGAAAGGTTCATAGGAACGGCTCTCTCCCTACACACATATTATCTTAGGAACGACTCTTTCTTTACTCCGATATATTCTTACCAAAGAATCTCCCCACAGATAGATTCTTACGAATGACTCTCTCTTCCAAGAGATTGATTCTTACGAACGACCCTCTCCTCAGATATTTATTCTTAGGAACGACTATTTCTCGACGAATAGATTCTTATGTACGACTTGCTCTCCACGGTTAGATTCTTAAGAATGACTGTCTCTTCACAGATGAATGTTTAGGAATGAATCTCTCCCAAGATAAATTCTTAGGAACGACTTTCTCTCTCCAAGGATAGGTTCTTAGGAACGCCTCTTTCCACAATTAGATTCTCAGGAACGACTCTCCCTCTGCCCCTTTCTCTACAGAGAGACAGACTTATTGTCTCTCTAGACGACATTTTTATAAAAATACATTCTGTGAATAGACACTTTCAAGATCGGCGATATTCTTCCGGTTGTTTTTTTATTATTTTCTGTAGTGTTATTATTTTTCTAATTATTTTATAAAACGCCGGTTTCAAAGAACCTTATCAAAACTCATGGTTGTATCTTTTGTTTTAACTCAACCAGGTATATATATTATTTTTCCGTACCCGAGAGGGGGGAAGGAGATGAGGGTGAGGGAGTGCATTCATATTTAGTGTCCATTTATCTCTCAACTAAGAAAAAACTATGAAGAGCCATTAGGTTAAATGTACACAAGTATCTTCTCAGTATGGTACGAAAGATCTTTTAATGTGCTTGTTTTGCTTGTCACTACACCGCGTGAGTCGCGCGATTACTCTCTCTCTCTTTCTCTCTCTCTCTCTCTCTCTCTCTCTCTCTTAAAGAAAGTAGAGGGAGAGGTGACGCCCCCTTGTCGCGGGAAGAGAGCTTGTGTGTACCTTTGACTTTTCGAGCTATGTCGGCGGGGGTACCTCTTCTGGGTACCCCTGGTAGGGCTTCCCTTGTCGATTTGGTCGAAAACGAGGTTCCAGACAAAGTGCGTCACTCTTTCCTTTTTCTACTCTATCCTTCTTTTTATTTTACTTTTATCCTATCTCCCACTTATACAAAAAGAAAAAAAACAAAAAAGGCCTACTCTTATCATGTCACTCTCTCCCTTTTTCCCTCTATCTACATATAAGGACCTGGCAGCTACCTCACGCGTCAGAAGAGAGGCTTTGGAACCTCTATAAACAACGCCAATCGACGCTCACTGGTTGCGAGAGTCTAGGACTAGAGGTGTCCTAGGCGTTGGGGTACGATGAATGGGATGAGGGTAGTGCCCCGTTACCTCCTTCCCTGGCGCGTAATTATTGACCGTTCCCAGTGCCCGTTGACGGGTGCTTCTGGTGGCATTGGTCCGAGGTAACGGCCCTTTGTTCCCAGGTTGGTTGCCAGGCCAATAAAAAGCCTTGGGTCGAGTTCCTTGGTGTGGTGGGATATCCATTGAACGTTAATCCGAGATCCTGGCTGTTGTGAAAGGAACTAGTAGGAGTTTAGTACGGGGCGTGCTTCGTTGTTGTTCACCGGGTGACAAATCGATGGCCCCTTCGGGGACCGTCTGTGCTGCTTGGTTGGGAGCCACGGCACGCCGAGGCTTGACGACTCGGTCGGACGAACAGCAGCACATAGAGCGTGCCTTCTGGAAGACTCCAAAACGACTCCGATCAATAGGCGGGAGCGACTCACGCGGGGAGAATTCACCAAACCCCCCTTTTTACATATTGATTGGTCACAAGTATAAGAAATATAGTGTGTTCAAAATGGCAGGCAAGAAAGGTCTAGTAGCGCTAAAATTTACGTGTGCCACATGTAAGAAGGACAAGTGGTGCGTTGACTTCCCGGAGGGCTGCTATGCGAAATGCCACCCAGGCAGTGTATGCACCACCTGCATATTAAAGAAGGAAGTGGAGGAAGTAGTGGCCTACTACAGGGAAAGGACGACATACCTCGAAAAGAAAATCGAGAGGCTCAAGGAGGAGCACTCCCACCAGATCCGCAGGCTCGAAGAGAAGTTAAACGAGCTCTCGAGTCCTGTGGCAAACACCACCTCTACAGAAAGGCCGGGCCCGAATGTGGCAGAAACGCCAAAAGGAAAAAATAAAAATAAAAGAAAGACGAAAAAGGGAAAGAAGAAAGAGGAAGAGAGAGAGAAATAAAAGAACATAAGGTAGAAGTTATTGAAAAGAATGACAAGGGGGAAAAGATGATAGAGAAGAAGAAGAAGAAGAAGGAAAAAAAAGACTGAAAAGACCATGACGGAGAAGAGAGAGGAATCGGAGAGCTTGCCTCCAAAAATAAAGAATCCGAGCTCAGCAGGCAAATGTGCCAGGGTCAGCCTTGTGGGTGATTCCCAGGCACGAGGCCTGCAGCCCCTGCTAGCGGCCCGCCTCCGCACAAACGTTAAGGTGAGCTGCCTCCCAGGCTGTGGGAATAAGCAGATAAGAGCTGAGGCCGAGAAGTCTCAGATTTCTGAGACTTCAGTCGTTGCCCTTATGGTAAGTGGCAATGACCTCTACCTCAGAGAAGGTAGGGTAGGCCCTACAGGCGAGATTATGAAGACGGTTATGGGCGCTGTCGACGACTGTGGATTGAAAACCCGCAAACTTGTCGTGGTAGGGATGCTCCCGAGGTGGGGTCCAAGCCAGACTGCCCACGTGAGGAACGTGTCGCTAAACCAGCGCCTTGCAGACCTCTGTACGGCGGAGGATGTCTTTTTTGTCGACGCGTACGCCGTATTCTATGGTAGAAAAGACCTTTACCAAAGGGATAGGGTGCACCTCTCCTTAAAGGGCGAGGCTTTCCTAGCCAACCTCATCCAGGATGTCGTAGAGCGCACCCAAAGGAGTATCCGGCCCATTGGGAAGGCGGACGTACGCTAGTACGCCTGAGTCACTCCCCAAACAACCTTCTCGGAGGTTGTCAAAAATGGTGCCACCGCGACAACCAAGAAGCCGGGAAACAGAAGAGTATAGGGGGTCCTACATTAGGGGACTCCCTGAAAGTTCTTCTGAAATATGCGAGGTCCATCAGGAACAAGTTTCCTAAGCTCCGTGGCCTCGTAGCGACGGAAGAACCCAAAATGGTAGCCATAACAGAATCGTGGTTAAAAACCTCAAACCGAGACTTTGAAGGCGAATTCAAGGTTCCTGGATACCAAATCTTCCACAAAGATAGGCCAGACTGAGAGGGTGGCGGTGTAATGTTGTATGTCAAGGATACAATCAAATCTACGAACTCCAACATTATATCCGATCGCGAGGTTCTAAGCGTTGACCTAGAGATAGGTCCTGTCAGATACAGCACCCTGGTGCTTTACAGACCCCCTTCCCAACCCGTTGAGAAGGACAGGGAAGTGAACCGCTGCTGGGTGAGCTTGTTCAAGGCAGAGTGTGCATCGTTATGGGCGACTTCAACAGACAAGTTGACTGGGAAACCAGAGCAGCCTGTGGAGAGAGAGCGCTACTCCTGGAGTTCGCCAACAACGAGTTCCTCACTCAATGGGTCAGAGAACCGACGAGAGGAGACAATATCCTCGACTTGGTCTTCACCTCTGAGGATGATATCGTTGAGGATCTCTCTGTAGGCGAAGAGCTCGGTGGCAGTGATCACCAGCTAATTAGATTTACCGTCAAGATCCCGAAGGTAAGGTCTGTTGCCAGTCAATCAAGGAAACTTGACTTGAGAAGAGCAGACTTTGCGAGCCTTTGTGCTGGGCTGACTGATGTAAGGCTAGCGGTATGCGAAGATGTTGAGGATTCGTGGAACAATTTTAAAAATAAGTTCATGAGTCTTCAATCAAGTTGCATCCCTCTGAAATGCCTCCGTTGGTCTTCTGTTCAACCAAAGTGGTTTAATCGAGAAATCGGCCAACTGCTTACGGAGAAGAGAAATGCGTACCGGTGATCGGAGATCTCGGGTGCCTTTGACGAGTACCGGAGGCTAGCCAAAAGAGTGAAGTCAAGCATAAGGGTGGCTAAGCGGTCTGAGAAACTCCGAGTGGTGAACCTCTGCAAGGAGAATCCCAAGGAGTTCTTCGGCTATGTAAATAGCCGTAAACCAATCCATCGTAGGATTGGGCCCTTAGTGGACGAGGAGGGTGCATTAACTCAGTCAGATGCAGAAAATGCTAACCTGCTCAATGACTACTTCTTTTCAGTGTTTACTAAAGAGTGTGGTCCCATCCCACAGCCCAGGGATTTCTACTCGGGGGAAAAGCTGGGGGTAATGGATTTTACTGAAGGTAAAATAAAGAAAAAGATCGCTCACCTAAAGACGAATAATTTCCCCGGACCGGAGGGGTTTCTATCCAAGGTATTGAAGGAAGTGTGCAATGAAGTATGACGACATCTGTGCGCTATCTTTAACATGTCAATCCGGACCGGATGCGTTTATAGAGACTGGCGTGAGGCGGAGGTGACTCCGATCTTCAAGAAAGGAGACCCCAGCCAACCGTCAAACTACCGACCCATTAGTTTGACTTCGATAGTCGAGAAACTCATGGAAAGCATGGTAGTGGACAAGATAACGTCTTATTTAGAGTCAAACCTGCTACTGAAGAGTTCCCAGCACGGCTTCCAAAGGCAACGGTCATGCCTGACGAACCTTGTGGAATTCTTCCACTTTGTGTTCAGTGAGAGTAATCGAAACAAGGCGGTGGCTGTTGTGTACCTTGACTTCCAAAAGGCCTTTGACAAGGTACCACACCACCGCCTTCTCCGGAAAGTGCGTGCGCAGGGCATAGACGGCAAGGTAGCAGGTTGGATAGAGAGCTGGCTTAGTGACAGACGGCAATGCGTGGTGGTGAATGGTCGGGCCTCTGAATGGGCGCCCGTATCTAGCGGTGTCCCTTAAGGTTCCGTCCTGGGACCACTACTGTTTATTATATATGTCAATGACATGGGCGGAGACATGGTTGCCAAAATCTCCAAATTTGCCGACGACACCAAGCTTGGTATCAATGTGGCAAAGGAGGGGAACGCTGCCCGCCTCCAAGAGGACCTTCAAAGGATTGGAGAGTGGTCGGACACGTGGCAGGTGCCTTTCGGCGTGGGGAAATGCAAAGTGGTGCATATCGGCCACCGAAACCCCAAATCTCAGTACATCCTTGGGGGCATTGCTCTTGAATCGAGTGACACTGAGAGGGACTTGGGTGTAACTATCACTAGCGACCTCAAATTCTCGAAACAGTGCATCGAGGCAGAAAAGAAAGCCCAAAGGATGTTAGGCTACATAAAGCGCCAGTTTGGATACCGTAACAAGGAGATAGTACTTTGTCTGTACAACTCCCTCGTTCGGCCGCACCTGGAGTATGCGGTACAATTTTGGAGTCCTTCGTTTCGAAAGGATATTGCAAGGTTGGAACGCGTACAAGCCAGGGCAACCAAGCTGATTCCCTCTATCCGACATGGAAGTTGTGAGGATGGACTAAGGGAACTGTATCTGTTCTCGCTGGAAGCCCGTAGACTGCGTGGTCAGCTCATTGAAGTTTTCAAAATACTTCGAGGGTTCGACAATGTTGACTACCGGGATATTTTCACACTGAGTGAGAACAGAACGCGCAATCACGGCTTCAAACTTGAACTGAAGCGTTACAACCGCAATATGTGTGGAAATTTTTTCACTTACATTATGTACGGTAAGTGGAACGCACTTCCAGGAAGAGTTGTCAACAGTGAATCTGTTGACCAGTTCAAGTCAAGACTAGATAAAGTCTTGCGAAATCGCCGTTAAGATACTCGCGAGTGATCTTCAAAGTTGCCAACGGACACCTTCGAAGATTGCGCCAAAAGTACCCTCCTTGTATGGACCGTAAGGTCTTCTAGGGTACTTATTTTCCTTGTAGCTCCTTTGTAGCTCTTTCATTCTCTCTATCCTGAGACACTCAGAAAAAAATCTCTCTCTCTCTAAACATAAATTTTATGAGTAACGTAGACTCTCTCCATAAAAACACTATCAAGAATACCTCTCTCTCCCTAGACATTTTTATGAAGGTACTGTCTGTCTAAAGAGACACAAATCCCCTCTATTTCTATAGGATCGTGCTCATGAAAGTACTATTCCTCTCTCTCTTTCTAAATTGACAGTCTTCTTAACTAACACACTTCTCAAGGATAGTTTCAGATTTGATTTTTTTACTGTAGTGAATTATCCCGTTTTCACATAACCTACCGTTCCTACAAGCGCTGAGCTGTCTCCATTTTACACTACGCTTGCTCATGGATTCATTCCTCTTAAGTTAGTTACATTTCATCACATTTTTTTCTTTCAGGATATTCTCTCCATTTCTTTATGCTCATTAATTTTCGCCAGCTTTTTTTTCCTAACCATCATACGATTATTGCTCGTACCCTGGTTTGGCTTTTGTATAGGAATCCTATGTTCCACTTGGTTCACTTTCCATAGAGCTATTGAAACGACTTCTTGGTATCTCTATGGGAAAAATTAAGTGTCCCTTCTTCTTTCAGGTTGGCGTTGCTAACATCGCAGCTCCGAGAGCCGACCCTAACCTCTCCAGCAACAAGCAGAGTGGTGTTGTTAATATTCTTCTTTACGTAGGATTCGCTTTAATATCTTTAGGTAAGGCAAAAATAACTAATCTTCGTGTGGTTAATCTACTCGTTTTGAGAGAATGGTATAAATCAGTGGTCCTTAACCTTTTTGACGTAGAGGGTGACATTTAAGTCAAATTTGGTAGGGGGTCACTCATTTGACTTCTGTTTATAATAAGTAATTATGCAGTCAAAAGTAACAGTCAGTTTGAAGTAAGATTTTATTTATATTAAAAAGCGTTGAATTATACGATTAGGACTAACAGTTTGTTTGGGGAACCTTTGGTTTAGTTTGTTTTTGGCACCCCTGATCTAGCTTGTTTTCTGGGGTCCGAATCATGGGTCATTAGAGCCTATGTTAAACGCGGCCAAGTCGAGCAGGATTAAAAACATCCAGCGACTAATCATAATCCGTGTGGATTAACTGCAAAATGGCTTGAAATGTTTCCTGTTTCTCAAGGGTAAAGTTTGTTTCGGTGATTTTTATTATTCAATTTTAGGAGCAAACATTCAATATTAAACGACTTAAATATTTACTATTTTATAAATATTCAATATTAAAAGTAAATATTCCCTATTTTATAGATATTCAATATTAAATCATTTTTTCCTATTTTATAAATGTTAATATTAAACGTCGTAATTGTTTATTATTTTTAAAAAATATTCACTATTAAACGTAAATATCTTTTAATAGAAAAATATTCCAAATTAAACAATAAACATAGGCTATTCTATAAATATTCAATGTTAAATATTTTATAAAAACAATATTAAATTTAATAAACATTTACTATTCTATAAATATTTAATAGTAAACATTGTAAACGTCGTAAATATTTTTTTATTTTATAAATATTAAATATCGTTAATTTCTCCATTTTATAAATATCCAAAATATTAAATCGAAAATATTTCCTTTTACATAAATATTGAATATTCATTAAACGTAAATATGAAGAATTATAGAAATAAAAACTACTAACAATTTAAACGTAAAAGCGAAAAAGTATTTTGCCCATTTTCCTCCCAGAAATACCAACTTTTATTGGGAACCATTAATGAGAAAAGGTATTCCTATTACCAAGGCCAATTTCACCACGAAATACCAACTTTTATTGGGAATCATTAATGAGAAAAGTATTCCTACTATGAAGGCCAGTTTCACCAAGAAATACCAACATTTATTGGGGACCATTAATGAGAAAAGGTATTCCTATTACCAAGGCCAATTTCACCACGAAAGGCAAACTTTTATTGGGAATCATTAATGAGAAAGGTATTCCTATTACCAAAGCCAATTTTACGAACAAATACCAACTTTTATTGGGAACTATTAATGAGAAAAGGTATTCCTACTACAAAGTCTAATTTAACCAATAAATCCCAACTTTTATTGGGACCCATTAATGAGAAAAAGTATTTCTACTACCAAGGCCAATTTCACCAAGTGGAGAGAAAATGAGAGAGAAGACAGACTGATAAAAAAATGTAGATCCATACATAGTTGAGAAGGTGACTGATAACAAAATCCATAAACTAAAACCTCATTAATCTTAAAGACTGGGGTCAGAAAGGCATCTTATTAGCCTCCAACAACAAGTTCGTACGAAGAAAACATGCACTCAAATCTACGAATTCGAACCCTATTTTAGTCAGGGGGGAAGGTCAGAGTTAATCCGCCAATAGTGATAAGTAATTTATAGGCGAGTGCATTGACTCTATAAGTTACTATGTCGGTCGGTAGGTCGGTCGGATGGTAACCATTTTACTTTCTAATGAGTCTATTTGCAATAACATCGTAACTATTCGACCGATTCTAACAAACTTTCGAATGATATAATTGAAAATTTCCTCCCAAGGTTAGTCTGGGAATTATTAAAAGAAAACTAACTATAGGTCGAATTGCCCTACTTGTTAAAAGTGTTGAAGGTTATAAGCTCATAGGGTGAGGTCATAAAAATTAAGAGCCCTCGACTTAGGTCTGTTTACCTTATTTGAAGCCACAATCTCTATGCATCGATCTGGAGAACGTTGGATTTGTCTAATTCATGGTGGACATAGTACAAATAGTCTACCTACTTTGCAACAGGTTACCAGAGGTCTCTGATTAATATTTTGCTACTCGTTCTGTCCCCAGGTCTAATAATGACATTCGTCGGAATGGGCGAAAGAGGCTTCAAGACCAAAGAACTTCAATTGATAGGGCCTAGTTTAATAGGAAGTGGAGTTCTGTTCACCCTATTAAGAATACTTTTCTGTTCAATATCTTCTAGATCCTGTAAAAGGTAATTCTTGCGACCAGGTTTGTTATTAAACTTGAGAAGGCAATTGGCTAAATGGGATTGAATGATAAATGGTGAGATATTATTCTATAACAGCTGTTACTTTATTGACACTCCCCCAATCACCTCTTTCAACTATAATATACAGGCTGTTAAGTGGAACACCGCACTTTCGAATCAACATAAAAATCCATGAAAATAGCAAAAGAAACTGATCTTGCAGATTTTAAAATCAGAAAAGATAATGAAAACAACATTAAATTTTACCCAAGGTTGCTATGATTTTCAAAGTGAATATATGAAGACGTTACATAGCACGGAGTGACAACGCAGTGGAGAGGAATAGGAGAGTTCACAATTCTTTTTAATCTATATTCGGTTTCCAAATTTACCCAAAGAGCTTTATGGTTCTTACTTAAAACTGAGAAGCGAAAACCAATGAGAGAATCCCCGGCAGGACGTTTGTAAGGAGAGAACTGTAACGTAATTGAAAATGTGCAGAAGATATTTAGCTGCATGTGATCCTCTAGGTGTTATCTGCTGCGTGGTTGCCCATGCTGCACCCGGGGCCACACCTCCCTAGCGGTGTCATAAAAGGGTTGGTCTCCTGAAAGTTTTTGTGACCTCCTTGAATCGATATTTTGAGTGAATCTGATAAAAAAATTCTTAATTGATCCAAAGTTTTCACAAAGCAAGAATGTACAAAGATCACAGCCCCCTCCCCAAATTACAAAAAATAAGTAGAATTAACGTAAAAATGAATACTTTCAAGATTGTGACTAGTGGAGAACATAGAGTGGTTGATACTGGGATCTAATTCTGGTTCTAGAATGGTTCTTAGTCTTTAAATTATGTCATTTCAGAAAGAAACCGTTGGACGAGGAGGCTCTATTGTCGCCTTCCCAAGAGACCCTCGCAACGGAGAGGGCGTCTTCCCCTCGGTCTCAAGGGGCCATCAAACCCTTCGGTGGTGAACCTCCATCAGTAAGGAACCTCCGCGAACTTCCCCCCTTAAAATCGGTTCCTCAAACGAGCAGTAATATGTTGGAGGTCTCGAATCCAAATCTGCAGCAGTCGATGCCTAACCTGATCGAGGACGAGGTGGAGTCAGATGCGGACCTCGGCTTAGATGTCCAATATGTCGAAGATGACATAAATCCCAAGAAGGAATCAAGGTTAAGCACAGACCAAAGTGCTCTTAATCAGGTACTTAATAGCTAACATAAGAACCTTTGACTCAAAGAAGTGGGGTTCTCTGGGTACTAAAATTTGTATTAGAGGAAATGGGCAAAAAACAAGGTGTAGATACAGGAAGGATATGAGCTATAAAAAAATGGCCTGTGATTATAGGAACCATTTAACCAAACTTAGTCATTCGTGGAAGATGAAATCTAGATGGTAGTGAAGTATTAATATAAGGAAATAAGAATAGAAGTACAAAGTGCTGTTTGTGAACCTTTGTATGTTCAGGTTTCGAGCAATTTTTATATGTCTTCCGATTTTTGAACCTTGAAAAAGCCCTTTGCTGAACGCCTTAAGAAGAGGACTTGAACCTTGCTTTGGGCGTATTGGGGAATTCTTAGAGAATTTTAAGTTTTCCTGTAGTTTTTTATCCACTTTATCCCTCATATTTCGCTATTTCTTTCCCTATGTTATTTTGCCGTCTTTCGTTCGCCCTTTCTGGCAGTGCCATCTCCCTGTCTCTGGCACTAAGCCTCCACACACTAAAATTTCCACCTACTAACCCCCTTTTTTTCCTGAACAGGTCGGGACCGTCGAAAGTGAGGTGCAGCTTCATCAGCCCGCGGAAGAGGTTGTCTTAGATCCTTTAAAATTATCCGATTTAAGCAATGGATAAAACTCCTCTTTCGAACTCGAATCCTCTTTATACCGTATTTGTTGTGTACAAAGCTCCGTTACCAGTTTACCAGTTGCCTTAAACTATAGACATGCATTCGATGCAAATCCTAGTTAAGTGAAATTAATTAGAGAGGCTATTTTTAATGTTATTTCAGCTGTGATAACAGTAAGATTTATATGATTGTTTATTTTAATATTTCAAAATTGTGGAGGATCGGGTTTTTATGGCATTGTGCGAAATACTGATCAATGTTTTTTTTTTAGATGGCAAGAAATGGATAATATCTCTATTTCTATAATAGATATTTTTCTAGGTATTCCTTTTAGGAAAGTATTTTTGTGACTAGAGTATTTTGAAGTATTAGATTATGTATTTTTAAATAAATAAAATGTAGAGTTTTGAGTTAATTTGTAAAACTAATTTAGTTCAAAACTTCGGCGTTTTGCCATTGATTTGAAAAAGAGTATTGAATGTACAGGGTGCTCATAAGAACTTATTGCAAAAGCAAATGATTAGATAAATGTGCAGAATTGCTTAGGAAATGAATTGATTTGGGTAAAATAATGGTTTGAATTGTAAATATTCTTTATCCATATCCTGTATTTCCTTGTAAACAATGAATTCAGGAGAATTGAAAAGAATTTCGTGTGCCCAAATGAATTCAGGAGAAATGAAAAGAATTTCGTGTGCCCAAATGAGTTCAAGAGAATTGAAAAGAATTTCGTGTGCCCAAATGAGTTCAAGAGAATTGAAAAGAATTTCGTGTGCCCAAATGAGTTCAAGAAAATTGAATAACTTTGGTGTGCCCGAATGAGTTCGAGAGAATTGCATAGCAGATTTTCCTAGAATAGAATATTTCGTATATAGTAGAGGTTTACTTTATAAAATCGCTAGTGAATCGGCAATTTAATCGACGACGTGTAAATCGAGAAATTTCCAACTTGTTGGCAGAGCCAATGATGGGAATGACCAAGATAACAGACCCTAATGAAGGAAAAAGGCTAGGGTATTTTATGTGGATAATAAGGAGAAAACCAAAGAATAAGGCTTAATTTACATAGTCTAGAATATACGAGGTGCTTGTGGGAATAGGTAATTGTCCATAGTAAATTTACCGTATCGAACTGGTTAGATTTTCTATATTAAAATTTTATTTAAAATATAATTGGATGTTTTAGGTTAAGTTAGTAGCCACATCGTTATAGCGGGGTTTCTGTGGCCAGTTGCCTAGACCCAGCAGTCTCTCATTATGTAGAGATTCTCGCGCAAACCAACCTTACGCTCATTCAAGTCCGTATTTTCTTAGTGTTTGTGTTCTGTGTAAGAACTACAACAGTATATAGAAAGTTTTTTCCATATATGCAGTGCTTAACTGGCGCATAACATTAAATACATCACTCAAATTTCCGGAGCCATAGAAACAAAATAGGCTACATATAACGTTATATAGAGACCGAATTTGCGTAGCCACAGAGACCACCTAGGCTGCGCAGTCTTAAATAAACCAACCAAATTTCTGTAGCCATAGAAACAAAATAGACTACGCATAGCGTTAAATAAATTGACTGAAATTTTCTTGCCTTAAATACCTCATCATTACAAGAATATCTGCGTTTATTCACGTGCAAAACGTGTCTATAGTATTCTTTATTTCTTTGAAGCGTTATGATGCAGACATTGCTTAGAGCTAACGACGATTTTTATGGCACTATTTCTCTTTTTTATATTCCATTATTCTCTATTTATCCCCACTTTTGCCGTCTCTGACCCTCCTTCCTCCAGTGAGCTAAAATACCCTTTTTCGTTACAAAAATGACCTCTCTTCGCTCGCTAACGAAAATTGCGCAAATCTCGCATTTTTGCAGGGGTCAAAGACCATTATTAAAAGTAATACCAATCAAAGAATTATAGTTCGTAGTGCAAGAGTAATACTTAGGCTGTTGATATATGTGATAGATAGGTGGATAGTTTCTATATTTTATGTAATTATGAGCAGCAGGCGAGTTACGAAATTAAAATAGTTATGGAACGCAGAGTAATTAAAAAACGAAATGGTCTGGAATAAAGAAGGTTATAAACATAACAAAAAAAAATGGCCTCCACTTTATTTCTTGGGTCATTCGAGCCCGGGTGGAGAACAGTCTAGGTACGAAAGTGGAGTACTTGTGAGTACAAGGATAAATCGTGAGTACAGAGCATTTGTAGATATGCGAAGAAAGTGGTCAGGATTGAGGAGTGAAAAAATGTATGGAGAATATATAGCAGCTGATTCACCTGGCAATGCTGGGGGCGGGAAGGCACGCAAATTCTTTATTCTCTCTAGACATTTTAATTTTATAATTTTCTCACTGCAGTGATTATAAGGTCTTTTCGCGCCGTTTTCTTGGCCGGCGGATAATTTTGTAGACTAGCCGCCGACCAGCTTTCGTCCATTCATCCCTCCTCGGGGCTGGGAGTGTGGTGGGGCTGGTTATACCCTCCCTCTTAGCTCAATTTGTGATTATTAACATGCCTGTATTCTTCCCACCCTTTTTTTCTTTCAAACTCCATCTTTATTATAATTATTCATATAATTTTACGCCAACTCTGCGGCCACTGACATCTGGAGGATCTTTTGCCCCCCCCGCCCCAAAGCATGCAGGGAGATCTTGCAGATATATTTTCTACACATTTCCCCTTCCCACATCTTCACCCTTTGTTTTACAGTTCTTTCTTTACACTCTGCGTGACACGGCCTCGTTGCTATTGCGTTTTAGGATGGGAGAAAATAGTTATAAGATAAGAAGAAAATCTGAATAAATAGGTTAAGGATAATGTCTACTTAATTCATATGAGTCTTTATCTACCTAGTTGGTTTTGCCTGTGGACGGTTTGGTTGGTCAACTCAAGTCCTACTAAAAGTGATATCCAGCGTGGATGACTCAGTTCCTATGGGGTCCTAAAACAAGAGTTTGGTACCAATCGAGGTCCCACCAAGGAAAGTTGGTGTATATACTCTGAACCATCCTTCTCCTTAGTGT
The DNA here is from genome assembly GCA_963969495.1 of Ceratothoa steindachneri. NCBI lineage: Eukaryota > Metazoa > Arthropoda > Malacostraca > Isopoda > Cymothoidae > Ceratothoa > Ceratothoa steindachneri. The sequence continues at coordinate 116,619,692 of OZ018324.1, forward strand.
CGTACCTTGAAAAGGATTAAATTTCACGGTCAAAAATTACCCACAATTCGAGGAATTCAGTCTATACCAACAGATAGTTATGCGCTAACATGCGATCTATAATTATCAAAGATGGAATAATCAACACTTAGCTCCTTGAGGTTATATGGTGGCTCTTTAGTTCTGTCAAAACTGTTACAAGATGGGATAATCCACACTTACCTCCTTCAAGTTATCTGGCGGATCTTTACTTCTGCCAGAACTGTCACAAGATGGGATACTCTACACTTACCTCCTTCAAGTTATCTGGTGGCTCTTTACTTCTGCTAGGACGGTCACAAGATGGGATACTCCACACTTACCTCTTTCAAGTTATCTCGTGGCTCTTTAATTCTGCCAGAACTGTCACAAGATAGAATACTCCACAATTAGCTACTTCAAGTTATCTGCTGGCTCTTTACTTCTGCCAGGACTGTCACAAGATGGGATACTCCACACTTACCTCCTTCAATTTATCTGGTGACTCTTTAGTTCTGCCAAACTGTCACAAGATGGGATACTCCACACTTACCTTCTTCAAGTTATCTGGTAAATCTTTAATTCTGCCATAACTTTCACAAGATGGGATACTCCACACTTACCTCCTTCAAGTTATCTGGTGGCTCTTTACTTCTGCCAGAACTATCACAAGATGGGATACTCCACACTTACCTCCTTCAAGTTATCTGGTGTTTCTTTAGTTCTGTCAGAACTGTTATAAGATAAGATACTCCACACATACCTACTTGAAGTTATCTGGTGGCTCTTGAGTTCTGCCAGAACTGTCACAAGTCAAATCAAAAGGATGGTTCTTGTGTCCAATCCAAATTGGTCTCTCTCACTTGGTCAGACAAACAAGCCGGATAAATCCGTAAGTTAAACAAGGCTCGTTACCTCAGTCTCATAATGACCATAGGGAAAGTAACACTATAATCTGTAAGTAGAGCGTGACTGTTTACTTGAGGCTAACAATGCATATAACGAAAGTAAACCTATAATCAGAAGGCTGCTGTTTACCTGAATCTAAAATGCTTATATAGAAAGTAAGACTATAATCCGTACGTTGAACTTAGCTATTTAACTCAACCTAGCAATGTCTATAAATGAAAGTAACACTCTAATCAGTAGGTTGAAAGAAGCTGTTTACCTGAATCTAGCAATGTATATAAGGAAAGTTTCACTCTAATCAGAAGGCTGAGCGCAGTGTTTACCTCAATCGAAAAATGCCTATAAAGAAAGTAACACTACAATCCGTAGGTTGACCGCGACTGCTACACACAATCTAGCAATGTCTATAAGGAAAGTAACACTATATTACGTAAGTTGAGCGTGGTTGTTTATCTGATCTAAAAATGCCTCTATGGAATGTAACACTATAATCCGAACGTTGAAAGCGGCTGTTTATCTGAATCTAACAATTCCTATTCGGGAAGTTACACTATAATCTGTACGTTGAACTGGGCTGGTTACATGAATCCAACCATATATCGTAGTAACGAAAGCATCACAATAAAGCGGTGAATAAGAGGTGGCCTCTTAGTAATAGCCTTCTGTTTCATAAGAGGCCTCTTAGTAATAGCCTTCTGTTTCCCGTCTCATTGTAAAGTTCTCAATCAAAGTTGGCAAATCAATTGATAAATTTGTATATTTAATATTTTTGTATTTTCATCGCATTTATGAAATTCAGCCATTTTAGTTTTTTTTTCAGCCTCTCTTCGAATCATCATCGATAAATTTTTACGAACTTCAGTGTCTAACTTATACCAGATTTGGGGGTGGGGTGGGGGAGGGTGTCTAACAAAATAAGCATTTCTCGATCTATTGCATTTGTGAATTTTTCATAAATCCAGAATTATTCTTGTAACTCTTTATCCTTTTTACTACCCTCCTCCCCCTTCTTCATGGATAGCTTTACTGACGTAAATGCACCACCTTGAGATAGTCCCTTGATCTGGATTAGATCCGTCACTCACTCTCAGGTATTTTGTTAAGAATGGTTCAAATTTAATTACTACAATAGAAGACATATTTATTCCCATTTTGGCCAATATACTCATTTACTACCAAACCACAGATACATTGCCATAATAAAGCACGATTGTATTTAGATATTAAATACCCACGAATTTGGGTGTTGGCCAGGATTTGCTGTCGATAGGTTTTTCGAAGAGCCTAACACACGCCGGCGTGCTTTTACACCCACATACGTTATCAAACGCATACCTAATTACAAAATTATTGTCTCTTATTCCCTCCTCTCTTTGCACACACAACATATAACTCTTCATTCTACGAAATAGGATAAAGGAGATTGTATAATATCCACATGCCTCTGAATGGGAGAGAGTTTCATGTTCATTGGTTGGTGGCTAAACATTGCACTCTCTCTGTTCTTACGCCTTTTTCCTCAACGAGAACCGGTCCCTAGTGTAAAAGAGCTTTTCATCGATTGTCAGTCTGATCTTTATGTTAATGTTATTATCCGGTTGGGGGCCCTGTCCACAATAAAAAAGCACCGGTGCTGTAATTAATTAATTGATATAAAATAACCATGTTTCCTTCAGGATTCCTTTACAGATATGTATAGAAATATATCGTTCCTTATCATTGGTTATCATGTGGCCAACAAGAGCAATTTTCTTTTGTTTCGTGTGAAGGTTTCTCTTCTTAATTTAAGGGCATCCTAAATTATGCTAAATCATCACTTCATTAACATCATCATAATAATTATCATCATCATCATCATCACTAACTCTATAATTTAAGATGTGATTTTTTTAAGTATTTGAATAATAATTTAATCTTAGTTTGGTTATGACTTATGTTTTTTTATCAAAGTTATTTAAAATAATTATTTTATAATATCAAAAAACAAAATGGTGAAGTTCACAAATAAATATAAGTATCGAAATTTTGTGAATTATTTAAAACCCAAATAATTACAAATGGTGAAGTTCATAAAATTGATTTTTATATATCTTTTTCTATAACTATATTTTAGCAACGTGATATTTTGAAATGGGGGAAATTTAGTTTAGAGTTCCCTTTTAAAATTATTATAATTGGCGAAGTTCAGAAAATGTATAAAAATTTAACTATGGCTGCTTCTTTTTCGATTTTAAATTTTATCTTTAGTAGCGAAGCCATTGCCTGGTAGCTTGATAAATTAAGTTTATAATCTTTTCAGTTCATTTCAAATTTTTTATATCGGGTAATATAAGAGAAAATAACTAATTTATTCTATGTGCATCTATGAAATTAAACAATTTTTTATGTAAGGATAAAAATAAATGCGATTTCGAAGTGTTACGGTGAACACCACCTACTTAGCTTACAAGATCCACTGGCCACACATAATTTGATGTTTCAGAAGAAAATATATCTATCATAGGTCTTTTAAAATATCTTAAATTACCAGTTTGATTATATTTAACTTAAGAACATTTTCCTAGTGAGAAGTTGTGAGGGAAAGTTGGAATCAGTAACACCGACAGATCTTTGTTAACGTTAATTCGAGCGGGATTCTTTTTCACTTAGACAATTATAGTTTTTAGTCGCGAGCCACCCTACGACTCACCATGACGGTCGATCGGTCCCCGTTTTCCTTTTGGGCGATAATATTGTAACTATTCGGCAGATTCTAGCGAAATTTAAACACCTTATGTTGTTTTACATTCTCTTCGAATGGAATAATGCCAAGGTCCTCCCAAGATTAGCCTGGCAATTGATTGTTTTGGCAATAACATCATAACTATTCAGCTGATTCTAACGAAATTTGAAACTCTTATGTTGTTTTACATTCTCTTTCAAATGATGTAATTGCCAAAGTCCTCTCAAGGTTAGCCGGAGAATTATTAAAAGCTTTAAAATTCGTAAGGTCATAAATCAGAATAATTGAGATCACGCGACTTTTGGTCAGCAGACCTTGTGTTTTAACAAGTCAGGGGAGGTCGTGTGATTGAATAATCACTGTGGTTTGTTCCTTTAAGTATATAAATAATTGTAAAAACTTTTTGAATAAAATTATGCATTTTGAAAGTTTTAAGGATTCGAGCTTCAAAGCACTCGAAGAAATATCCACGCTTGACAGCACAAGTTCGAATCCCGCTCACTTTGACCGGGTATAATTTTCGTTTAGTAATTACGTCCTCTCTCACTGCCTTTTCCGCGCTGATATCACGAACGGTGTAAGGTCTGGGTATTTATGGCTGCCATTCAAGTTTATTGTCGTGTTTTTAATTTTGCTCTTTCTGATCCGGTGTTTATTCAACGCTGTATGTCAGACTTGACGACTCCAGCAACCATGAAGGCGTTTATGTTGTCTTTTAGTGTAAAATAATCACCTGGAAGAGAAAAAATTGCCTTTAAATTTTAAATAGTAGTTAATATCACAGAAATTGTGAAATTTGTTCGACCCTCCCCCCCCCCAATGTCATGATATCCGCGTTCATGCAACTCACGAAAATGAGTAGAATTAGAATATTATAAAATTCTTTTGAGAGGAAGTCTAACAATATGGGCGTATATTCCAATTGTGGTTGACATGTATATATATATACCTTTGAAACAGTAAGAATACTAGAACCTTTCTTACAATACTGCGGAATAGGAATTTGTAACCTTTATTTAGTTACATTGAATCCTAAAGTACTTGAGACCATTAAAGAAGATACTGTCAATTATCTTTTCTAAATTCCTTTTGGTCATTTTTCTAGTTAATCCCAAAGATTTTTTTAATCATTAAATCGTCCATGTTTTTGTAATGAGGTCCTAAATTCGTACAGCTGGTTCTGTTTTCCCACCATATACCTTAGATTGTCGACATTAATTTGCTTTCCACTTCTAATAATATAAACAATGTCATGGGGCCCTTTTGCAACTCTTGTTCATTTTCTCTTCACACTTCGTCAACTTTTTTAGATACCTTCTTCGATCGATATCGGGACAGGGCGGTTCCTAATCTTCATCACATCATTTTTCTCCTCCAGGTGAGGAGAGTAAATGGCTAAAGATTTATAGATATAATTCACTTCCTATGCCCCTAAAAAAAGGGTTCTGATTTCGTATATTGAATAAATCTGTTCCTTAAACGATTTTTTCCTGGATGTTTTTAATGCCCTCTGCCCTACCAGTCCCAGCATCCAGGCATTTAAGATTGGAGTGGACGATCGCATCATTCACTACTAGATATTCCTTAGTTTACTATTCAATCTTCTTTTAATTTTATTCCTTGACCTGTTAATCCCATTCGTTCCTCTCATGGAAATACTCAACTACGGTTGAAAGAAAGCATTAAGGCTGTTTTTAATAGGTCATAAAGCAGTTAATATTTTTTTATAATCCTCTCGGTGATGTAATCTACACAGTAGCTGAGAGAAGTTTTGTCCTTCGCAATGAATTCTTTAAAGTTGTTACTTGAATCAGGACCACGACCAACACTTCAGGAGAGGGATGAATTTTCCGTTTAGAACTAGGTCCTGTTTAATAATATTTTGTTGGTTTATTTGTAGTGTAAGCCTATGAAAATGATCATATTATTGTCGTAACGCGCTAGTTTGTGAGTTTCTCATATATATATATATATATATATATATATATATATATATATATATATATATATATATATATATATATAATTGGTATCACAACCCGGATAAACGCCGAGGAATGTATGACGTGACCCTTAAAATCTTAAGAAAGAAAATGAGAGATTTAGAAACGAAGAAAATAGGGAAGACTATTTTAACCGCTATATGAAGGTGGAATTAGAACCTGTGTCATTAAGCGCTCATCGCTTTTAGAGCCACGACGCTCATCGACTGAGCCACCATCCTCAACCATATACTTTATGGTTGAGCATGGTGGCTCAGTAGATGGGCTTCGTAGTTCTAGAACCAATGAGCGCTTGATGACACAGATTCGAATCCACTCCTTTATTTCATCTTCATATAGCGGTTAAAAAAGTCTTCCCTATTTTCTCTCTCTCTAAATCTCCCATTTTCTTTCTTAAGCTTTTAAGGGTCATGTAATATATTCCTCAGCGTTTATCCGGGTGGTGACACCATTTTTCCTTTCCTGGGCTATTAACAATATATATATATATATATATATATATATATATATATATATATATATATATATATATATATATACATACTTGTACATCTTACGTGAATTCTATAATTTATCGGAGATTGTTTTAATCTAGTATCTCTAAAGAGAGACCTTTGTACTGATAATTTTGAATTTCAGCATACAAGTAACTTTACTACAAAGAATTGTGTATGACGTAAGGTTTGTGATTCCATAATATTAAACTTTATATTAACATTTGTGTCTTTTTCTTATCTCCTTCGTATTAGTTGCATTACTGTGCCGTTCAGTGAGAGCAGTATTATTATCTTTTTTGATATATCAGTATTTTTATCATTACTTCATTCGCTAAGAGCAGTATTTCTTCTAATAATCGGCTAACAGTAATATTATTATGTGAAAGTATGAATTCGAACGCACCGTGTGGCTTAATTTTCTCATGCATAGACCAGCGCCAGCTATATTTGTTTTCATTTATGTCCACCAGCCCCCACTCTGATAGCGTTAACCCCCCGTCCGGCCGCTAGTGTCTCCCCCCTTCAATGTAGGGTAGAAATAATTCTCCCACTACCTGCCGGTCGCTTCGTAAAAGCGGCGCTTATCAAACTCACTTGTTTGCATTGTCTGACACCATGCTATCCCTTGGGACTTCGCTCGTTTCGCTCTCCCCCCTTGCTTCCTGACGATCTCCCCTATTTAAGACGAAGTGCACAGTTCTCATCAGAGAATGCGAGTTAAGAAGTTTTGTCGCCCAGATCAAGTGCATCTGTACCCCAGTCGAACCGAGCTTCCTTGTCGTGATCTCTTGAGCAGATCCTCTCCGTAATCCGCTCTGTTCAGAGGAAGATTACCACTACCTTATTACATCCCGTAAGACTGTCCTAGGCTTCGCCTTTTCTCACTCGTCTTTGTGGAGATTTACGCCGTTCCGTTGACTAGTCTCTACTGCGGTCGCCCCCACCCCCGGAATTCGGAGTAATCGTAAACCTGTTGGAGTTCCGTGAACGCTTATACCCCGAGTTTGTTTTACGAAGACCTGGCCCCTGGTCTTCTGCTTCCGTCAATCATCCGAGGCAATCCAGAATCCTACCCTCGTAAGTCACCTCATTCTCTCAAGTACTAAGAAGACCACATAATCGCCTAACAAAAATATTTAGTAATTTTACTCCTCTTATTTAAATTATCGAATTAATTAATAATTCCCGGTCCCAGCTTCCATTAATTCCTGCCCGCTATAATATTCATTGTCAGCCTAGCCTTTGTGCTAATTTCCTTTGTTATTCTTGACTCCATATTCAATCATTAATCTTGTATTAAAGCTTATTTTTGTAGAGGTGTTTCCTTAAATAATTCCTGAGTTGAATCTGGCAAACGAATTCCCCTTTCGAATAGCCAACCTGTAATTAAGTCGCGCTCTTACTTTGGGAGGCCATTGACTTCCCTTCGCTGCATACCTGCCTGAGTACAGGGCCGAGATTCGCCGGTCTGACTCAATTACGTATATACCTATATTAGACAGCTAACCATACTGTGTCGTTCCTCGACATCTTATAATTAGCTGATATGATATTTCATCATTATTATTATTATTACTCTATTCTGTATTAGCATTATTATTATTATCCTAAACAGCTAGTATTAGAAACATGCCTTTCTGTGTCAATAGTATTATTCGATATTTATGTATTAGCAGCATTGCTTTCTTGGTCCGTATTAGCAATAGTATTACCCTGTGCGTTATTAAGAATATTATCATTTCGTTTGATATTAGCAATATTATTACCCACACTCACTATATTATTAGGCAGAGCGTCAATGTCACACCATGAAAATATAAATGAATGAGGTATGAAAGACTAGGTTGTCTAAAAGCAGGAGAGGTGGGGCTCATACCTGCCCAATCTCTTCCTACAGGGGCGGAGCTAAGTCGTAATTTTAAAGGTAGATACATGTATGGAGAAACCGGAGTCCGGGATCCCGGGATTTATGAATGACTTTCTCCTCCCACATTCGTGAACCCCAAACGGATATTAATGACCATCAATTGTCGTAGTTTATACGTCACCACGCCGTAAATGCCCCCAGGGCTTCGGTATCATCAGTCACGTTGTATCAACGATTGGCCTCCATCCAATGACGTCAGTGGCAGTGGTAAAAAAACTTATTTAACTGTGACATAGGATCACCAATGTCTCTGCGACTAACATTATAGCAAGACAAAAATACAAATAAAAGGGGAGATATTGTTGTAGTCAAGTTACCACAAAAAGTGAAGGGATTGTTGTATTCAAGTTAAAACAAAAAGTGGAGTGATCGTTGTAGTCGAGTTACAACAAAAATCGAATGGATTGTTGTATTCAAGTTACCACCAACACCGGAGGGAGTGGTGTAGTCAAGTTACCACAAAAGTGGAGGGGTTGGCGTAGACAAGTTACCACAAAAGTGGAGGGGTTGGCGTAGACAAGTTACCACAAAAGTAGAGGGATTGTTGTATTTAGGTTCCCCACAAAAGTGAGGGGATTGTTGTAGTCAAGTTACAACAAAAAGTGGATGGATTGTTGTAGTCAAGGTACAATAAAAAGTGGATGGATTGTTTTAGTCAAGTTACGACAAAAAGTGGAGGGATTGTTGTATTCAAGTTACCACAAAAAGTGAAGGGATTGTTGTATTCAAGTTAAAACAAAAAGTGGAGTGATCGTTGTAGTCGAGTTACAACAAAAATCGAATGGGTTGTTGTATTAAAGTTACCACCAAAACCGGAGGGAGTGGTGTAGTCAAGTTACCACAAAAGTGGAGGGGTTGGCGTAGACAAATTACCACAAAAGTGGAGGGGTTGGCGTAGACAAGTTACCACAAAAGTAGAGGGATTGTTGTATTTAGGTTCCCCACAAAAGTGAGGGGATTGTTGTAGTCAAGTTACAACAAAAAGTGGATGGATTGTTGTAGTCAAGGTACAATAAAAAGTGGATGGATTGTTTTAGTCAAGTTACGACAAAAAGTGGAGGGATTGTTGTATTCAAGTTACCACAAAAAGTGAAGGGATTGTTGTATTCAAGTTACAACAAAAATTGATCGATTTGTTGTAGTCAAGTTACAACAAAAATAGAGGGATTGTTGTATTTAAGTTACCACAAAAAGTGAAGGGATTTTTGTATTCAAGTTACAACAAAATGTGGTGCGATTGTTCTAGTCAAGTTACAACAAAAAGCGGAGGGATTGTTGTTGTTAAGTTACAAAAAAAGGTGGAGGGATTGTTGTATTCAGGTTACCACAAAAAGTGGAGGGATTGTTGTCATTTTCAACCAAAGGTGGAGGGATTGTTGTAGTCAAGTTACAACAATACCGGGAGGATTGTTGTATTCAAGTTACAACAAAAAGTAGATGGATTGTTGAATTCAAGTCACAACAAAAAGCGGAGGGATTGTTGTAGCCAATTTACAACAAAAGCTGGAAGGATTGTTGTAGTCAAGTTACAACAAAAAGCGGATGGATTTTTGTAGTCAAGTTACAGCAGACAGCAGTCAGAGAGGAAAGTTTCTGAAATAACTTAAGAAGGGATAGGGGGAGGGAGATAGGCCAGTGCGACATGTATTGAGTAGGTGTGTTTGAGTGGTTAGGCTGAAAGGTCAGCAAGACAGGAAGGTTGCTGGTACGCTGAAGCCCAGGCTCGTGCGGCCTTGAATTATGGAATCGTTACGCGATGCTGGTACTTAGGTGTCTATAGGTGCGGTTATGGGGTAGTTGAGAGCTGCTGGATATTTGCGTGCCCAAGCAAGGTGTTGGATATAGTCTATTTGGTTGTAAAGGGTCTTTCAATAAGGTCATTCGATTTTTAAATGTAAATAAAACAAGTTGTCTGTGGTATATGCACTCGATTTGTTTTAAATTTAAAAGTAAATTTTATGGCATTAAGTGTGGAATATGAGGTCGTTCAAATGCCCGCCGCGGCTTCGCTTGGTGGAACGTATTCGGGAGGCCCAAGTTTCGATGACTTTGTCACGTAAATCTGGCTAAATTTGCTGGATGGTGTTCGTTATGTTGACTTTGAGGACATCATCTGTTTGCAGATTATTTGCATAGACCTGCGATTTAAGGTAGCACCGAAGAAAGTAGTCTAATGGCGTTAAATCGCAAGATCTCGATGGCCAATTGACGTTGCCACCGTGCGAGATGAGCCTGCCCTGAAATCGCTGGTGCAAAAGGTCTATCGTGGCGTGCGCAGTGTGGCACGTAGCGCCGTCCTGTTGGAGCTATATTTCGTCAGTGTCCATATCAAGCATATAATCCAGTTGAGGCCACAAGAAGCTGCTTATCCTCGATATGTAGGTCTCGCCGTTGACGGTTATAACAATCCCATCTTCGTTCTCAAAAAAATACGGACCGATGATTCCGTTAGACGAAAATCTGCAACAAACAGTGACTTTGTTGGGATGCAATTGGTGCTGGTGTATCTCATGTGGATTGTTTTAGTCCCAAATCCGACAATTTTGCTTGTTCACAAATCCATTCATCCAAAAAAGGGCCTCGTCGCTGAAGATGATTTTTTGGAGGAAATTTGGGGCATCTTCTAACTGCTCTAGAGCCCAATCAGCAAACACACAGCGTTGTCCATGGTCGTTTACCTCAAGTTCCTGGGTTAGTTGGATTTTGTAAGAGTGCGGACCCAAGTCCCTACGCATATTTCGCCAAACTGAAGTCGCAGAAAGGCCAAGTTCTTGTGAACGACGATAAATTGACTGCCTCGGATTTTCCGGTACACTCACATTTACGCGGTTGATGTTTTCAGAAGACCTTGCGTTTCGGCGATGTACGGGTGTTTACTGATTGTTAATCGACCCTTTTGCCTCAAATTTGGCCACCAAGCGTCGAACAGTGGAGTCGGCAGGACAATTGTGGCGAGGTTAGAAATCACGTAATGAGTGGAACGTTTGTCGAACGGAGCACTGATTTTGATAATAACATTTGATAATTTTTACACGTTGTTCAACGCTATAACCTCCCATCGTGACTTGCCAAGTACTACTGAACAGTTCACAGTGAGTTTGCCAGATGTCGCTTTAACAACATGGCCACTATCGCCTGACAAAGCTCGAGCGTCCTCGTTGAAAGACCCTTTATATGTAATTTATGCCATCTGTCTCTTGTATCGTGGACAAGATCTTCTGACCGGATTAAGAAAATGTACATAAAGATCAGAATGACAATCGCGGGGGTCAAGAAGGCACAGTGGGCCTATCATGGTTGGGTAAGATTTTGAGTGCCATTGTCCGGGGATATTTATTCCGCCTGGCTTGAGCGCTACGTTAAAGGTAACGAGCCAATCCGGTGAGTGGATTTTCAAAAAAACTTTTCTTCGTTTATTAAGATGGCTTCTAAGATGTTCAGACTAAATTTATTTTCCTCTTTTCTTTTAATTACGGTGTTGTCAACTAGTATATCTCGCGTTAGGTTGATGTTGTGCGCGCACAACATCAGCCTAACGACTGTCATGGGTTACGTGTCCCGTTAGCTCAGTCGGTAGATCACTGGTCTAGATAACCAGAGGTCTGAGGTTCAAGTGCTTGTCGGGCAATGTTTTTTCTTTTTGATATTTCTCAGGGTCACATCCAGTAGGATCTTTCCTCTCTTGTTTCTGTGTATCACTTTTCCGTGTGTGTGTGTGTGCGTGTATATATATATATATATATATATATATATATATATATATATATATATATATATATATATATATATATATATTATATATATATATCCATCTCTATATTTATCTCTATATCTATCTCTATATCTATATCTATATACATATATATATATATATATATATATATATATATATATATATATATATATATATATATATATATATATATCTATTTATCTATCTATATATATTATCATGCAAACAATGATATATACTGTTCTTTTAAAGGGCTACGGGCAAACGAAATTTTCACACACTTACATGCATATACACTTCGCACATCTCGCCATATTTGTCTAGACCTTTATCCCCATGGTTCTTGTAAACGCCACAGCTTTACCAACAAGCGTCAAAACAGGTGCAATCATTGACACTGGGCTGGAGACAGTGAAGCTGCAGACCTTATTTACTGTCAGAAAGCTGCGAAACACAAAATCGTATTTGAGATATTTTCTCTATCATCGTGCACAAAAAATAAATATCCAGTAGAAAGTTCCACCCAAACCGTGTTATTGGTTAACAGCTTTTCGATACATTATATACAGCTCTGGGTAGAGAATAGAGGGAGTCAAGAGAGTAAAAAAATAGTCAGTCAGACAGCCAGGTAGTCAGAAGGATAATCGGAAATAGACTTAAACATTAGTAGTCCTTGAATCTTCCTTCCGAGATTCATTTTCCTGAGAGTAATCCAACCGGTACTTTTGCCCATCCTACTTCACTAAAACCAAGCGAGAGGATAATCTCTCCCACAATTGGGTCAACCCAAAGTCAGTACCCGTTAATCGAATACCGCAATATCGCTACGTTGAAGTTAAGCAACATTGGGAAAGGTTATCACTGGGATTGGAAACACCCACTCGATCAGCACCAGTAAACTGGTAACCAATATCTTATAGGCCAAATATCAGCCTATAACAGGCGACCTTTTTACTCGCCCAAAACAGCCATAACTAGTGATCTTTGACCGTTCTATTACTAGCGACCTAGTACCTGCTATAAGCGTATGCGAAATAAAATAAGACGAAAATATGCAACTTCAACCATATATCCAGGAGTCCACAAGACCAACTCGAAGAAAATAGGGGGGGGGGGGAGGCTGTCGGAAGAGAAGACCGTAGCGGAAATAGGCGTATCCTCCCGAACTCTGAGGGCTTTTGTTCTCAGGAGCCGCTGAGGGCGTTGATGCATTCGATGACTCACAATATAGGTGTCATTATTTTGTATTACGTGTTTTTTGGAAAGTTTTGATGAATTGATTCTACGTATATATAATTCAGTAAATGTTGCGAGTATGCACGGATGCGATTCTAGCTTATTTTGAGGCTCGGTTCGTTGTTGGAGACGGCTCGTCGGGGGGATGGGCCTCGATGATCCTGATATAATCGGAAATCGCCTTAAACTTCGTCCACATAGATTTTAGCTCAGAAAAAGTAGCTAGGAAAAATAGCCCAATATAAGCTATGACTCGGATTCGGCCATACTCTACACAATTACCTATAATTCAAATTGGCAACATTGGGATGGTGAAACTATTATACAATTATTTCGCATTTTATTAGCTCGGAAATATTTAATATAATTGGAAATGTAATCCTAATACATACGTTTTCTTTGTACACATTATATTTAAAGATAATTTTTTTCAAAGGCTAACAAATTTATATAAATTCTCTTATTTTAATTCAAATCATAATAAGATAATATAACATAACATAATTTCACGGAAAGTAAATATTTCCTCCAAAAATTCGGATTAGCCATGGGTAATTGTCTTTCACCTATCCTTTCTAACTTATATATGGAGTTTTTTGAAACAAAACTTCTCCCTACTATCCTTGACGCCCCGATCGTTTGGTACAGGTATATTGATGATGTCATTTGCTTTTGGCCTAATCCTAAAGATGTTAATGTTTTTCTTACCAGACTCAATTCTCTCGTCCCTTCAATTAAATTTACCCACGAGATGGAAAATAATAGAACCCTTCCCTTTCTTGATCTTCTTATTCATACAACTCATACAGGTTTTGAATACTCTACCTTTCGTAAGCCTACTAATTCAAATTCTTATATTCATTTTTACTCTTCTCACAGCCCTAAAGTTAAACGTTCTGTTTTTTTCTTCTATGTTTCTACGGGCATTAAGAGTTGTGAGCCCTGAATATATGGATTTGGAATTTTCCAATATCTTTGAAAATGTCCATAAACTTTGTTACCCTTACCCGTTTCTTCAAAACTGTTTTTCTTCTGCTAAAAAGATATTTTACCAAACTGTCCCTACTCTCCCTTTTAATAGTAATAACATTTTAGTTCTACCTTTTTCTCTTTGTTTTCGTGATCTTCCCCGTCTTTTGAATAACTTTAACATTTATGTTGCTTTTAAATATGAGACGACCATTAAAAATTTATTAGTACGTAATAATTGTAATAATTTGGGGGGAGGGAGTTTATTCAGTTGAGTGTTCTGGTTGCCTAAGTAAATATTATGGACAAACAGGTGAACAACTTTCTGTTCGCATAAATCAACATAAATATAATGTCTGAAGAGGGGAAGATAACAGTGCTTTCTTTGCCCACATGTCAGATAAGGACCATCTAATTAACTGGAACTCGGCAAAATTTATTTATCGTTCCAATGACCCTATAAAAAGGAATATCATTGATTGTGCTTTTATAAGCCAATATGATAATTTTAACCTTTCCCCTGGCTTATATAATTAGATGTTATAATTAAAAGACTAATACTTAAAGAAATTAGTTCTGACCTTTGTCTTTAGTTTTTTATATACAATCTTTAGTTATGTGGCCCCATTTTTTTTCTAATTGTCACTGCTCTGTTATGTACATTATATTTTCCCCACTCTTTCGCTCCTCATGCTTTATAATCTCCCTCGTTAGGCTATCTCCATTTCTTTAAATCTGTTACCCTTTCCGTCTTCTCAGTTTAACCTTACTACTGCTTCTTGTAATTCTTAATGTGAATCTTTACCTTGCCCCTTCCGTCTTCCTCATTGGGGATTTCTTGTTTTTGAGGTGGTCATTTATACATTTCTTTCGTATATATACCTCTAATATATTATTATTTCTTGTAGTTATCCTTGATAAGGAACTTAATTAAGTTCAAAAGTACTTGGAAACACCTTTTCATTTTTACCTGTGGGACATTGCGTTCATTTGCTACCCTCACGTGATACTTTGTGAGTTTTTCATTATATATATATATATATATATATATATATATATATATATATATATATATATATATATATATATATATATATATATATATATATATATATATATATATATATATATATATATATATATATATATATATATATATATATATATATATATATGTAGAAAACTCACAAAGTATCACGTGAGTAAGCAATAAATGCAACAAAGCCCACAGGGGAAATCAATGCGAGGATTCCAAGTACTTTCGAACTTTATTTCGAGTTCTTTATCAAGGAATAACAGAAGTATTTAAAATGGTAATATTTATAAGGATGATACAGATGAGAGGGAACGCCCACACAAAAGAAAAAAAAACGATCAACAAAATGAATTAATATGAACTGGAAACATTAGGAGGAGCGAAGAGTGACAGAAAAAGGAAGATAAATACAAACTAAGATCATTAAATCAGGTAAATTCAAAAGACTAAAGGTTGACAAGAGGACAAAAAAGACGCCTAAGCAATTAGGGAGAGAGGAATTCTAAGCGAGAAATTAAATCAGAGGTCAGGAATGATAAACCAAGGTAGAATAAGTTCAAATGTTCTAAAGACTTGACTCAAACGAAAATAATATACAGACATAAACATAAGGCTACATAGATGCACAAAAAAATAAAATTAAATAGTTTATTAAGATTAATATAAATATTTAGTCTCAAATTAAAAGTTTCGACAGTGCATTGTGAATATAATTTAAAAAATAAGCATCGAGTTTATATTATCCAGGACTTAAATTAAAATTTGGGAATTTACTAATAAAGGTCGATTCAATGATATTTCGTGAAATTGTATCGTTATTAGGACAGATGATTTTAGCAGAATTCCAATCAATATTGTGATTAAGATATGACATATGAACATAAAATGAGCTGCTTATTTCACGACGACGGACATTATATTTATGCTGAGAAATTCGTTTTTTTAAACACTTACCTGATTGGCCAAAATAATATTTAGAGCAATCGATACATTTTACGCAATATACATTACCAATAGGGGAAGGGGCGTTCTTGACTAATAGTTTAGAGATAGTATTATTATAGTTGAATATTACACAAATGCCTAGAGATTTTAAAATCTGAGGGAGAGAAGCAAAGGATGGATTAAAAGGAAGTACAAGAGTATTCCTGTTATTAAAAGGCGCGCGAGGTTCAAAACGATAAAAAGACCTTTTAGCTAACTGAAGGCATTTATTAAGGAAATGGAAAAGGATTGCAAAGTTTATGGACGATGTCAAAATTTTGGGGGAAACTTCAGACTCAAAGAATTCAGGACTAACCACATGAAGTGCTCAGGGAGAAACATTGAAATAAAAATAGATCCTTTGATTTTAATATGGTGAGAGGAGTAAAAGTGGATATAAGAAGAAGAATTAGTTGGTTTCCGATAGACAGAGAACTTAAAACCAGGAGACGTGCGGTGTATTAATAAATCAAGGAAAGGAATACTTCCATTCTTATTAATCTTCCTGTGGGCTTTGTTATATATATATATATATATATATATATATATATATATATATATATATATATATATATATATATGGTCACCAGTTATGATTGAGGAATGACACGGTCACCAGGTGTAGGAAGCAAATGACGGGTACCAGCATAGGGGTGCGACGAAGTCCTAACTTTTGAGTGATGGGTGTTGTTGCGGTGATTTATTAATCTGACTACAAAGATCAATAATTTTCAGGTGTTCTTTTGCTTGGCTGGGCTTACCGAAGGCTTAAGGCAAAGATTTACCTTACGAAAATAAACACTTTATTTAAATAACGAAGTTATACTACAGTACAGTGGCGGCAACAAAAAAAGTGACATGTGACAATTCAGAGAAAATGAAACAGAAAAATGTAACTTACATATTTTATTATGAATATTTCATGAAAGTTAATACTTGGTCATGTTGCCCTTGCACTTGATGATCATCCTGAGTCGATTGGGCATTGATTCAGTAAGGTTTGCGAAGTAGGTGGGGTCGATCGTAACCCAGATCTTCTTCAGTGATTCTATCAGATCCTCGATGCTGCCGAGTGCTGGCTCTTGAACTTTGGTTTTCATCAGATTCCAAGCATTCTCAATAGGATTTAGGTCCGGGGAATTACCAGGCCACTCCAAAACACTAATATTATTATCATTGAAGAACCTTTTCACTAACTGGGACCTGTGAGCAGGGGCACCATCATGCATGAAAAATTCACACTGATGAATTTCCCAAAATGGCAGCATGTGCTGCCTCAAAACTTCCAGATAGTTAGTCCCCCTCATGGTTACATTCTTGGGAAGGAAGTACAGACCCCTCTGCCCTTGTTTCCACTAAAGGCACCACACACCATCACACTATCAGGGTGCTTCACAGTTTTCACGGTATATTTTGGTTTATATCGAGACACATTGCTGGGACGACGCACGATCTTTGACTCTCCTCTGACCAGCCTAAAGGTGTTTTAATCACTGAACATAACCTTCTTCCAATGGGCAGCTGTCCAATGTTTATAGGTCTTGCACAAATTGAGCCTTTTCATCTTCATAGTCTTGGTAAGAAGTGGCTTCTTGGCAGCGCGGCGAGCCGGTAGGCATAAGTCCTTCTGTAAGCAATGACGGATGGTCCTGAGGGCGACGTTCTGGAGGAGGTCTGGGTGTTTTTTCTTGATTGAAGCGGAGGTTACAGAAGTGTCTGACATCACTTCACGCCTTAGGATATTATCAGTCCTTGGAGATGTCTTCCTAGCTGCACCAATGCCCTCCTTCATCTTTGGTATGGTACCTGGTGGCAATAACTCAGCTGCCCGTTTTAGGCGATGAATCGTATTTTTTGAGGTTCCTAAATCTGCTGCTACATCAATAAAAGACTTTCCCTGCTCTAATAGGGTCAAGGCACGGCTTTTCTCTGTCATAGAAAGCTTTTTCCGCCCCATTGTATCCATTTGCACAGAAGTTATAGCACGTCAAATGTAGGCACGAATGCAGGAAATCAGCACGCTGGAGTGCCATACACTAAAGCCTAACTGTACGAGCTCAAACGAGACACTGAGTTCCAGTAAAGCGCAGTTCTCTTGTCTTAGCTCAGGAGAGTCGTCCACTTGCGGCATAAGCCCCGCACCTTTTCATTGGCTAGTTGGCAAGTAAAATCGTGAAAACGATTTTGTGTATCGATTTCTGTTGCCAATATTAAATGTCACTTTTTTTGTTGCCGCCACTGTATAAGCAGCCCGATTACAGAGCGTATTCGACGTGAGGCTCGTATGTATAAGTATTAACAACGCGAATACGTGATGAAGGCAAAACAAGACTCAGTGATTAACCGGGAGCGTGGAAGATAAGTAACAATGGCAATGGTAATCCGACTAATAATGATTACAGGTAGTCTGATATGATCTCTATCTCCTTTTCCTATTCTGATTCTTCTTTATATATGCTCAAAATGCCGAGGGCGTGGCCAGAAAGGACCTGCTTCCATATTAGATGTCTCAACTCTCCACCCCTTGGGCGCAGCCTAGCGGCCTATACACCCTGTCTACATTTCGGATACAATATATATTCGTCATTTGATATACTTCTCGTTGCATCGCCTCGTGCGGTCAACAACTGTATGTATTCAGTCTCCTAAGTAAACCTCTATGTCTAATAATTTTATCTCGAGACAAGGCTTGGGCAGTCTTATCAAACAAGGTGTTCGAGCGTTTGGCCTTTGCTCCTTTTAACTCTCACGGTTTCCTGCTTAAATACAAATATATATGTACATTAACAAACCAATGCAATAATGAATCTTTACATTACATTTTAGTAAGGCATACTTGGATAAAATAGGAACAATTCGTGTCCACTTTGTGGTGGTGTTTTCTGAGCCTATTGAATCCAGCAGGAAGCCTACTTATGGTGTAGTTCGACCCCACCAAGATCATGCATCTACTATATACAATTTGAACTATCTACAGGAATGCTTTAAAAACCAAAAGCATCATCATCATGGCTCGTCAAAATCCAAATCACCTATAATATACAATAATAAAAAACTGCATCCACAGAAATGAGTAAATAATACCCCCCTTCCCCCCAAAAGTTAACCATCCCTTCCCATAAAATCATCTAATCTGCGTTTAAAAACAATCTAGTTTGGACTGTCTACTGTCTCAGGTGGCAAACTATTCCAGTAATCAAACACTCTATTGGTGAAAAAATATTTTCTAACATCCAACCTGCACACCTCGGTTTTTACATTTTTAGGTGGTGATCCCTAGTCTTATTACTACCTTGCAACTCAAATAACTTGCTAAAATCCAACTTATCCATCCCAGAAAAGATTTTAAAATGCTCAGTCATATCTCCCCTCGCACACATTTAGTACCCTCAGTCTATCTTCATATTCAAGGTGCTTCAGGGAAGGTATTATTTTTGTTGCCCTCCTTTGTACTGACTCTAACAGGTTGATGCCAAATCTAAAATGTGGTGACCATGCTTGTATACAGTACTCTAAATGCGGCCTTACATATGAGTTGTAGAGTTTAAGGATAACATCCTTAGTCTTGTAGCTAAAATTCCTCTTAATGTATTCTAGCAGACTATTTGCTCTAATTTTTGCCTCAATAAACTGCTCCGAAAACCTCAGTGACCTATCTACTACTACGCTTAAGTTCTTCTCATCCTCAACTGAATTCAGCCTATGCTCATCCATTTTATAGCTAAATTCCCCATTATCCCTTCCCATGTTAATAACTTTGCATTTTTTAAGGTTAAAAGTCATCTGACACTTCTGAGCCCAAACAAATAATTTATATAAGTCACTCTGCACTTTAAAGCTCCCCTCAACTTTTTTGACTACAGCTGCTAATTTAGTGTCATCAGCAAAAATGGATACTTTGCTATTATTTACAGCCTCCCCAAGATCATTTATATAAACTATGAATAATAAAGGACCTAGAAGAGATCCCTGAGTTACGCCACTGATAACATCGCTCCACTGTGACCTCACCTCATTCAGCAAAACTCTCTGTTTCCTATCTTTCAGCCATTCAGTTTTCAATTTAAAACTTCACCACATATCTCATGCATTTTTAATTTGTGAACTGGTCTCCTATGTGGAACTTTATCAAAAGCTTTGCTAAAATCAAAGTAAACTACATCAACATTCTCTTCTTTATCTAACTGTTTAGTTACGTAATCCATAAAATCCAGTAATACATTTCCTAATGTCTTTTAATTGATTTGAAATAAAATTATGAACAGTATAAAAACAGTTTAAAATATAGGAGAAAAGTTAATAAAAGTTCATAACTATCCCAGAAGTTCTAAGGGTCAATCATTGATCCTTTGCAATTATCAAATACACAACACACTTCTTCTCTAACTATGTCAAATTATAAACACCGCTTCCTGACATCTATAACCTTTTTTAATGAACGGAAGTTGGCCATTCCTAAAAAGAAATTCTCCGAATTATCTTGCACTACTCTCAACCACACCTACTCTCTATGAGGCACCACTTCCTTAGCCAATTTATTTTGCGTTTTAATGGCCTTAGTTTGATTCCACGTCATTGCACCTGAGTTGGCCAAGTGCAAGCGAACGAGGGAGGAATCGAATGGGAACAGGGGGAGAGTTGGGCAGAGAAGTGACGAGAATGTTGGAGAGTGTCTCGTGACGCAAGGAAAGAAGGAGCCTTCATCATGAAACCTTCAACAAAAGACTCGATATTTCCGAAGACATGATGTCATAGAGGGCGATGGGACCCTCTTACCAGATACCCCCATTCTGATGGAGAGAATTGGCTAATCCATTTGACGGGAGATTTGTTGACCAAATGTTACCAATAGAGATAATATCAGAGAGAGAAAGAGAGAGTAGTTGCTAAGGGCACTACACTTTATATTGTACTTCGTATTGGTCTTTAACAGTGTACTTTACCATATTTTTACGTTATCTTTATTGAATAAACTATTTATTCATAATTATTTTTAGCATTTTTCCTCCGCAATGGAGATCGAGTTCGTAGAGGACGAACTTTTTGTGAAGGTTTATAATATCACCAACATTAATGGATGGCCAAGTTCAATAAATACGATATCGTCATCATTAATCGTCTTTTCATTTTCTTTTACTTCTATTTATCTACCTTTTTTTTCGTATCTTTCCTCCATTTCTTACCCATTGAGCGAAATGCCGACCTTGGTTACACGTTTTCTTTTTAATTCTCCGATAAAAATTGGGATCAGAGTTTTAATGATCTCTTCGTTTATTGTGATCTTTAGATAATTATATTTTTGGTGCTAACTAATTTAGACTAGGTTAAGCTAGGCGACTATGTTTGACTACTAGTATAAGCCTGACTAATAACTAGACGTAGGCAAAGCCTTGTCTATACTAAATAGAGGAAGTAAAAGTCAACTGATCAAATATTCTCTTCACCTCGGCTCTGAATGAATAGACCAAAGATTTGTGACTTAAAAGAAATTGTTCCATTTTCTCCATTTATTATTATTATTTTACTATTAACTTATTTAAAAAAACTACGATGGTTCATCTCGCAGAAAGTTTGTAAAGATAGGATTCTAAAGAAAGTGTTGAAACTAGATAGTAGAAATGTGCATAAGATATGTTAAAATAACGCCGATCTTCATGCAGGAAATTGGAAATGAAAGGCACGGGATTGCGGACACTGGACTCGGAAATAAACCACATGAACAAAAACATCAAATAAAGAGTACATTTATGCACTCACCAAAAAGGGAAGTCGAGAGAATAGATAAAAGAACTAAATAGAGAAAAAATAAATGGGCTGAAAATGCAATTGAAGATTTATTCCTTAACTGAGGCCTTTTAGTCGCGTGTACGCGACTCTCTAAGTTACTATGTCGGTTCGTAGGTCGTCGGTCGGGTGGTAACCATTTTACTTTACAATGAGTTTTTGTGCAGGTAACATCGTAACTATTCAATCGATTTTAACGAAATTTGAAAACCTTATGTTGTTTTACATTCTCTTTCGGATGATATAATTGCCAAAGTCCCCCCGAAGTTAGTAAGATATTTATTGAAAGTTTTGAAGGTATAAGGTAATATGGTCATTAAGTCCTAATAAGTCAGAATAATTGAGAGCACGGGACTTAGGTCTCTTGACCTTGTTTAAATAAGGGCAAGCCTACTTGCGGTATTTTTCTTGTAGGTAACTCAAAAGGAAAGGGTATTCAATTCTTAACACTCCAAGTGGAATATCAATTATGACTAAGCTACGAATCATGTAAATTAATGAATATCAGTAAATAAATGAATAAACTAACACTGGTAATTAAAGGAAAATGAAACTGTGATAAACGATGAAATATTTAAGAAGGAAAATTTAGAAGAAATTGATGTGTTTCAATGATACGTCGACTCATGTGAAAATTCAATGGCGTAGGTTAATTAAATACTCAAAGGCTTAGAAGGAAATAGATAAAGCAGAATATCCTATATACTCATAGGCTTAGATACTAAATAGATAAAGCAGAATATCTTAATTATTCAAAAGCTTAATTACCAAATAGATGAAGAAGAATATCTTTAATACTCTAAGACTTATATACCAAATAGATAAAGCAGAATATTTTAAATACTCAAAGGCCTCGATACCAAATATATAAAGAAGTATATCTTAAATACTCAGAGGATTAGATACCAAATAGATAAATAAGAATAGCTTTAATACACAAAGGCTTAGATGCTTAACAGATAAAGCATAGTATCTTAAATACTCATAGGCTTGGATACCAAAAAGCTAAAGCAGAATATCTTAATTACTTAACGCCTTAAATATGAAATAGATAAAAAAGAATATATTAAATACTCAAAGGCTTAGATAACAAATAAATAAATTAGAATATCTTAAATACTCAAAGGATTAGATACTAAATAGCTCAAGAAGAATATTTTAAATATTCAAAGTATTAGATACCAAATAGATACAGAAGAATATCTTAAATACTTAAAAGAGTAGATACCAAATAGTAAAAGAAGAATATATTAAATACTTAAAGGATTAGATATCAAAAAGATAAAACAGAATATGTTAAATACTCAAAGGCTTAGAAACCAAATAGATAAAGAAGAATATCTTAAACACTCAAAGACTTAGGCCCCAAATAGATAAAGCAGAATATATTAAATACTTAAATGCTTAGATACAAAATAGATAAAGCAGAATATCTTAAATACTCAAAGGCTAAGATAACAAATAGATAAAGCAGAATATCTTAATTATTTAAAGGTTTAATTACCAAATAGAAAAAAAGAATAACTTTAATACTCCAAGGCTAATACTCCAAGAATATCTTAAATACTAAAATACTTAGATGCCAAATATATAAAGCAGAATATCTTATATACTCAAGGGCTTAGATACCAAAAAGTTAAAAAAGAATATCTTTTCAATACTCAAAGGATTATATACCGCAGAGATAAAGAAAAATATGTTAAATACTCAAAGGCTTAGATGTCAAAAAGATAAAACAGAATATGTTAAATACTCAAAGGCTTAGATACCAAATAGATAAAGAAGAATATCTTAAACACTCAAAGGCTTAGATGCCAAACAGATAAAGCAGAATATCTTAAATACTCAAAGGGCTTAGATATCAAATAGCTAAAGCAGAATATCTTAATTATTCAACGGCTTAAAATAGGAAATAGATAATGCAGAATAACTTCAAAAACTCAAAGGCTAAGCTACCAAATAGGTAAAGAAGAATATTTTAAATACTCAGAGAATTAGATACCAAATTGATAAAGAAGAATATCTTAAATACTCTAAAGCTTAGATGCCAAATAGATAAAGCAGAATATCTTAAATACTCAAAGGCTTATATAACAAATAGATAAAGAAGAATAGATCTAATAGTCAAAGGCTTAGAGACCAAATAGATAAAGCAGAATATCTCAAATAGTTATGGGCTTAGATGCCAAATAGATAAGGCAAAATATCTCAAAGAGTCAAATAGATAAAGCCGAATATGTTAATTATTCAAAGGCTTGATTACTAAATAGATAAAGAAGAATATCTTTAATACTCTAAGAAGTAGAAATAAATTAGAGAAAGCACAATATCTTAAATACTCAAAGGCTTAGATACCAATTAAGTAAAGCAGAATATTTTGCATATTCATAGGCTTAGATAACTAATAGTTAAAGCAGAATATCTTAATTATTCTAGTGCTTAAATACGAAATAGTTAAAGAAGAATATCTCAATACAAACCACAATGGAAACCTTATCCAAAGCCGTAGAGTCGCAGGGCATGATGCTACTTGCTCTTATGCAAGACAAACACAAGCACTGGCCACCACTTCCGGCACAAATGCCACTCAAACCGATGTTACCTTGGGCACACATCGCCCAAGCCAATTAGAGTCCATCATAATGTGCAATATTCAGGGTCTCTATCCTAAAAGCAACAGGAGCAAAGTTTCCTTTTTGGGAGACCTAGCAATAGAGGAAGATCCAATGTTTATTGCACTGACCAAGACACACCTGACAAAGGATGTGAGAGACTCTGAGATAGCTATAGCCAACTACACTCCTTTTAGAGCTGATAGAGAAGAAAGACGTCAGGGTGGTGCAATGATCTATGTCAGAAATGACCTAGCTGCACACACCATAACACTGTTATCCCACTCAAATGGAGTAGTAGAACTCATGGCCCTACAAATTACCAGTGTAAATTTAACTATTATTAATTGCTACCGTCCACCCCAATGTAGCCTAACAAGTTTTATAAATGCAATGGATCGCCTAACCAAAGTTACCGCTGCCACCCCTCCCGCCATGTCGGATATCATATTGTGTGGGGACTTCAACTTTCCCTTTATTAGTTGGCCAGAAGGTAGAACGTGCGGAGGTACACTAGAAGACCAAGCTCAAGCCCAACTCCTTCTGGAGATTGCCGACAAACTGTTCCTCAACCAACAAATAATGAAGCCAACAAGACAAAGGAACATTCTCGACCTCTACTTCACCAACAATGAGAACTCTATCAGCAACTACAGGGTAGAGAAATCAATCCTCTCAGACCATAACTTAGTACTAGTCGGCACAACTTACAAGAAGAGTAGGACATCCCCGGGACGCATGCCGCTGCCAGAAATGTCTCCTTTTGCATGCTTAAAATTCTTTAGTGAAAAGGTACACTGGGAGCAGTTGAGGAAAGAACTCACGGAAATAGACTGGAAAACAGTGCTGCAGGACCCTGACCCTAATAACAAACTGGATGCACTGAAAAGCACACTACTGGGGGTGTGCACTACTTATGTCCCAAGAAAAAGTGAGAAAAAAGATCGCAGCGGAACCATCCCCAAAGGTAGAAAAATACTTATGAGAAATCGAGCAAATCTCAACACCAAACTGAGAAAGAGCAACAATGCATTCCACAGGCTCGCAATCAGTGCAAAGATAGTGGACATAGAACAAAGGATCAAACAATCACACGAGAGTCAGAGGAAGAATGAGGAATACCAGGCAATAAAAAATATAAAGCGTAACCCAAAATTCTTCTTCAGCTACTGTAAGAAATTCTCCAAGACCAGATCCCAGATTGGGCCTTTAGTGAATGAACAAGGAATCACTACTGATGACCCGTGACCCGAGAGATACCTGCAAGCTGCTAGCAAGCCAATATAATAATGTGTTCAGCACACCAAGGGCGCAAGCAGTTATCCATGACCCCACAACTTTCTTCACTGATGGGACAACCAATCAGAACCTTCTCACATATATTCAGGTCACGATTGAAGACATCGCCAAAGCAATAAAGGAGTTAAGGACAAACTCCGCTGCTGGCCTGGATGGCATTCCTGCAATCCTACTTCGGAATTGCAGTGAAGTCCTAGCAGTCCCAATCCACATGCTCTGGAAATCCTCCTGGGACACAGGCACTATCCCAGCACTACTCAAGGAAGCCATAAGTCCAATATTTAAAGGAGGAGACAGGACTCTGCCGAAAAACTATCGACCAGTTGCCCTCACATCCCACATTATCAAGGTTATCGAGAAGTGTGTAAGGGACAAACTCATCGCACATCTCGAGATGAACTACCTTATAAAAGAGAGTCAGCACGGATTTCGAAAAGGTAGATCCTGTCTCTAAAATCTACTGACGCACCACGACTGGCTGCTAAAGAACCTATCGGAGGGGAGGAATGTTGACGTAGTATTCCTAGACTTCGCCAAAGCCTTCGACATGGTCGACCATGGAGTCCTACTTCACGAAGCAAGGGACCTAGGCATTGCGGGCAAGCTAGGAATGTGGCTTCAAAACTTTCTGTCAGGCCGCACCCAAACAGTCACAGTGGATGGCAATAGGTCAAACAAAATTAAAGTTAAAAGTGGGGTCCCACAAGGTTCGGTCCTTGGCCCACTCCTATTCATAATTCATATGAACAACATGAGTAGGAGTGTGGACTCAACCCTCCTATCCTTTGCCGATGACACCCATATCAGTCGTGCAGTAATGGAGAAGGAGGACGTGTGCCACCTACAAGACGACCTCAATGCTGTATATGCCTGGGCTTCCGATTGCAATATGCTATTCAACGAAGATAAGTTCAAGATGATGAGATATGGCACAAACCAAGCATTGAAAAACACTACCGACCTCTACACGGAGAGAGGCTTGCGGATCACGCCAAAACCGCACGTAAAATGTCTGGGGGTTCATCTAGGGGAGGACGCCACTTTCCAGCACCATATCACGGAGACCATTAAAAAGGCTCGGGGGATGGCTGGCTGGGTACTGCGAACTTTCACCTCAAGAGACCCAGAGATAATGCTAACCCTTTGGAAGGCGCTAATCCAACCCATCATGGACTATTGTAGCCAACTCTGGTCCCCACACAAACGAAGAGACATCCAGAGGCTTGAGGCTCCAAAGGTACTATACCAGGCACATTAGAGGGATGAAGGACCTCAACTACTGGGACCGACTGAAAACACTAGGTCTCTACTCCCAGCAAAGAAGGAGGGAGAGGTATAGGGTCATCTACACATGGAAAATCTTGGATGGCCTAGTTCCTGACCCTACACCCTCAAAAATCAAGCCATACTTCAGTGAGAGGCATGGGCGCAAGTGTGAAAGACAGACAATCCCACCAAGAGGTCCAGAGAGGGTCTCAAGACCTTACTTGCATCCAGTCTGGGGTATGAAGGACCAAAAACTTTCAATGCTCTCCCAAAAGAAGTAAGAGGGAGGACCAATTGCCCGGTGGACAGCTTCAAAAGCGCACTGGACAAGTTTCGGAGGATGGTGCCGGATGAGCCATTAGTGCCAGGGTATACCACCATCAGAAGGGCCCCCTCCAACACCATAACAGACTAACTGGACCTCGTGAGAAGGGACAGTAGGACTGGCACTAGCGGTAGATCACTACGGCTATGAGGACGGACCTCAAAACTTCTCCAAGTAAACCAAGTAAGTAAGTACCAAATAGTTAAAGAAGAATATCTTAAATACTCTGAAGCTTAGATGCCGAATAGATAAAGCAGAATATCTTAAATACTCAAAGGCTTAGATAACAATTAGATAAAGAAGAATAGATTAAATACACAGAGGCTTAGATGCCGAACAGATAAAGCAGAATATCTTAAATACTCATAGGCTTACATACCAAAAAGCTAAAGCAGAATATCTTCCTTACTCAACGGCTTAAATACGAATTAGATAAAGAAGAATATCTTAAATACTCTTAGGCTTATATGTTAAATAGGTAAAGCAGAATATCTTAAATACTCAAAAGCTTGTATACCAAATAGATAAAGAAGGATAGCTTCAAAACTCAAAGCTTTAGATGCCAAATAGTTAGCGCAGAATATCTTAATTTTTCAAAAGCTTAGATACCAAATAGATAAAGAAGACTAGCTTTAATACACAAAGGCTTAGATAACAGACAGATAAAGCGGAATATCTTAAATACTGATAGTCTCAGATACAAAAAAGCTAAAGCAGAATATCTTAATTACTCAACGGCTTAAATACGAATTAGATAAAGAAGAATATCGTAAATACTTAACGGATTAGATGACAATTAGATAAAGCAGAATATATCAAATACTCAAAGGCTTAGATAACAAATAGATAAAGACGAATATCTTAAATACTTAAAGGAATAGATACTAAATAGTTAAATAAGAATTTCTTAATTACTCAAAAGATTAGTTGCCAAATAGATAAAGAAGAATATCCCAAGTCTAAAAGACGTGGATGCCAAATAGATAAAGCTGAATATCTTAAATACTCTAATGCTTTGATAACATATAGATAAAGTAGAATATCTTAAATACTCTAAGGCTTAGATGCCAAATAGATAAATCAGAATATCTTAAATACTCAAAGGCTTAGATACCAAATAGGTTAAGCAGAATATCTTAAATACTTAAAGGCTTAGTTACTAAATTGATAAAGCAGAATATCCTAAATACTCAAAAGCCTTGATAAAAATGGATAATGCACAATATCTTAAACACTCAAATGTTTAGATACCAAATAGACAAAGCAGAATATCTTAATACTCTAAGTCTTAGATACCAAATAGATAAAGCAGAATATCTTAAACACTCAAATGTTTAGATACCAAATAGACAAAGCAGAATATCTTAATACTCTAAGTCTTAGATACCAAATAGATAAAGCAGAATATCTTAAATACTCACAGGGTTAGATACCAAATAGATAAAACAAGATATCTGAATTATTCTAAGGCTTAGATGCCAAATAAATAAATTAGAATATCTTAAATACTCAAAGGCTTAGATACCATATAGGTTGAGTAGAATATCTTAAATACTTAAAGGCTTAGTAACTAAATGGATAAAGCATAATATCCTAAATACTCAAAAGCCTAGATACAAAATAGATAATGCACAATATCTTAAACACTCAAATGTTCAGATACCAAATATACAAAGCAGAATATCTTAATACTCTAAGTCTTAGATGCCAAATAGATAACGCAGAATATCTTAAATACCCACAGGGTTAGATACCAAATAGATAAAACCGAATATCTTAAATAATCTAAGGCTTAGATACCAAATAGATAAAGAATAATATCTTAAATACCAAAAGCCCTAAATGCCAAATAGATAAAGTAGTATATCCTAATTATTCTAAGGCTTGGATACCAAATAGATAAAACAGAATATCTTAAATACTCTAAGGTTTAGATGCCAAATAGATAAAGCAGAATATCTTAAATACTCAAAGGCTTAGATACCACATAGATAAAGCTGAATATCTTAAATACTAAAAGCCTTAGATACCAAATAGATAAAGCAGAATATCTTAAATACTCAAATGCTTAGATGCCAAATAGATAAAGCCGAATATCTTAAATACTCAAAGGCTTAGATAGCAAATATATAAAACACAATATCTTAAATACTTAGAGTCTTACATACCAAATATCTTAAATACTCAAACGCTTAGATACCAATTACATTAAGTAGAATATCTCAATTACTCTAAAGTTTAGATACCAAGTAGTTAAATCAGAATATCTCACAGTTAGACTCCAAATTATCCTATCAAATACTAACTAATAATCAATAACTTGTGAAAATTATAGAACAAATAGGATACATTGTAAAATTTAGGAACAAGTTCAAGAATACGTTTAATTAGGGTTGTTTGTGACTACTCATTTGAGCATGGAAAATGAAAATCGGTAATAGGACAAAATAAGCTGAAAAGTGGTACAAACGCTTGGCGATAACTTCAGGAGCGAGTCTTCCTTAAGCTTATTTACTCAGGCTGCTTCGAGGGTCCATCCTTAAGGCAGGTAGTCTCGATGAACTTGCCTTACCGGAGGGTGTTTAATAAATCGAGTACTTCGTTTATTTGAAAGTTTTACCTCAGTTACGCTGTCGTTGGCAGATTGTAAATATATGTTAACTGAGTCTGGTTTGTAGTTGTAATGGGGGTAAATGTCTGTATCAGTAATGCCAGTACGGTATTTGTATGCGTTTAATTTTGGGTGGTGAGCACACCGGATCTTTGCTAGGATGACCCGTGTAATATGTGGGAGGTTTGTTCTGGGTCAATATGCGGAGGAATGGCGCTAATGAGATGGTTTGAACTCAGAGATTGGATGATATGTCATCTCTGTGTGTATTATTTTGTTTATAGAAGTGTTCAGGTAACGGGGAGCTTGATTCTGGGAATTATTATTTTAGCTTTTGCGCATGTTTCGTGGAGGATAGTTCGGCTCTTACATGCAATGTCAGAGTCACTTGCGTACTATGTCCAAATTGCGTTCCGTAGAGTTCTAGATAGTGCTTTATGGTTTATTCGAGTGGGAGCTGTGGTTGAACCGTATGGTGAGATGGACTGCTTTGTTGTGTTTTCTATAGTGTAATAAAATGATTTATACGAGATTTGGTGATCAGGCTGCAGAGAAATAGGCAAGTGAGGGATGGACATAATGTTAGTATAATATCTGGACGATGGATTCTTTGGAGTACCCGAATATGGTTCCCGTGAGCGCTCGAAGTGTATTTAATTTTACTCTATGTTTGTTTTTTTTGCGTTTGTGTGTGGGTATTCCTGTATACACTGCAATGCCGGGTACTGAAAGTGCTGTAGTCAAATGTAGTGAGGTGTTTGATGCAGTGCTGTTTGTGTATTTCAATTTCTGGGTTTGTAAAGGCAATATATGATTCTTTTAATGTCAGGCAGTCATTAGATTTGTTGTAGCGTGTTCGAAACAGGTTATAGAGTAGTAGATACGAGCTGAAGAGCGAGATGTTAAAGTTTAGAGGAGGGGTGTCATAGAGAAAAAGGTTGAAAGAAGTGAGGGATAGAACAGATGCATGCTAGATGCTATTGTGTATATGGTGCATTGGTTACAGCTCGCCGTGGTGAATTAAATATACTTGTCGACCTGTGAAGATGTTTTTTTAAGTTAGAGTAAAGTGTTATGTTTACTTAGTATTTTGTTGAGGAAGCTGTATGTATGTTATGTGTCGAAGGTTTTGTTTATCTCTTGCTGGCATTTATTGATGCTGCCTTTCTTGGTTAGAATATCATTACTCTGAGAATTGTTTAAGCAAAGCAAGACTTATTGCAAAACTGTGTAGTGGTTCCTTTTTGACAATGTGTGATAGTGCAAGTGTTCTATTCCTTCTTTTTAAGTAGTATTGTATGAGGGTTATTGACAGTTTAGTGAAGTTGACTGTTTGGGCTCGAGTAGATGGCATCGTGCGCGCCTTGTTATTCGTTGTTAGACTTGTCAAGTCTCACTGTTTTTTTTTATGCTGTCCATTGTGGGTTAGACTGTCTGGGAAGGCTTGCTAGTGCAGTTATTGCTGATTTTAAACAGTGATTAAATGCCGCGCGTGGTTTTTAATGTTTGTTATTTAGGGTTCGTGATAGTTTTGTAGGTTGTCCCAGGTTTTATGTGAATTGCCCGATTACGGGAAAGAAGCTGAGGTTGTAATATTTGAAGTTTCACTTTGCGAGTGACAAATTCATAAAAAGAGATAAAAAGAAAATATATATATATATATATATATATATATATATATATATATATATATATATATATATATATATATATATATATATATATATATATATATATATATATATATATATATATATATATATATATATATATATATATATATATATATATATATATATATATATAGAATCTTGCTACATGGCTTGTTTGTCCAACTCCATTTTGTTTTTATTGCTTCCAATGTATAGGGTGGGAACAGAATTCGTTCGCATGAGGACTGTCTCAGGAAAAACATAAAACTATTTTTATTTTATGAGATATATTCGTAAAATATGGATCAGTGTCTTCATGACATATTCTGTCGATCTCACCTAATAAACCCACCTGTAGCCTCGATGAAAGCCTCCAGGTGACCTCGGAACCGGCCACAGGTCTTCGTCACTATCTCCCGTCTTAAGCCCATGAAAGGGTTGGAAATCATGGACCTCAGCCCTTCATTTCTGTTCTCCTCTCCATCCGCGGGGACGCATGGGCTGCTGCCACTTCGGTAAGCTTCGGAAACAGATATTTGATAAGTTTGAAGATCTGTGCATTATTTAAAAAAGTGTACGTTAGATTTGATCTATCGGATGCAAGAGAAACATTTGATTTTGAAAGCGAGCAGCCGCCCTGATGTCAATTAAACCGTCCCTTAGACCACTCGGCTACGTGGAAGACAAAAAATCTCTCGAATAAACAAGCTCTTAAGGTACGCTTGCAAGGTTGATCGAGAGTATGAAAGGGATAGTAATTAATGGGGAATTCAAAGGACAAAGGAGAGTTGAGGTAAACACGCGGTGAATATACAATGTACAAATCTTTCATGAACGCGAAAGAATGATGAAATGAATCCAGCAAACCGCAAGAAACAGAAAGCAGGATATTTTTTCTTCGAAAATGTTATTTGCTAATTCGCAAAAATTCCGTACAGGGGTGGGATCGAACCGTGCACACTGAAGCAGCGTCTAACCGCTTTGATCTCAATTAAACCATCCCTTAGACCACTCGCCTACGCGAAAGACAAAAAAATCTTCTGAATAAACAAGCTTTTAAGGTACGCTTCGCAAGGTTCGAATTCCATCCTTGTACGGAATATTTACGAATTAGGAAATAACATTTCCAAAAATTTTCAAATTTATAAAATGGCAGGATCAATGGAAGTTTCTTCGGGACGCCTTTGCCCAGAACTTGGCTTAAATGAGCTAATGATAATGATGATGATAATAGATACATATGATTTATGCACTATTCGAGAATAAATTTTTCGAAAGGCGAACTTTTTAAAAAGAAAGTAGATATAACTAGCTCAGCCAGCGTCCGATGGCAACACTATCATGGCAACACCTGGCAACTTCACGACACTCGAGTGTTTTTAGGGGCACTGAGACAGATGCAAATCATATTTTATTGCCATCGTCTCACCATCAACTCAACTCACTTGCTCACTCACGTCAAGTGCCATCCTCACTGTTAACCTCCAAGTTCTCCATTCATGCTAGCTGCAGCCACTTGACTCGAGCAAGTAAATATAATTCCTAACGCACCATGTAATTAAAGATAATATTTATATATTTTTAAGGTGTTTACAAAACTAGCCGCTCCATTCATAACCCATGGTTCAAAAATAAAACAACCAGCAATCTTGTACCACGGAGAGAGTAGAAGCAATTTCGTGCTTTTGAGTACATGTGATTTCGATACGGACATGTAGCGTTCCAAATGACCTCTTTATTTAATTGGAGCTATGCTTTTACAGTAAAAACAAACTATACGCCTACTAAACACACATGACCTGCCCTCCCCCCCCGCCAATGTATGGTACTCGTAACTAAATAATTTATTATTTAATAACCAAGAGTATGCGGCTAATTGGTGCTGTAACGAGGCATTGACTAGTGTGGGCTTGCTACTGATTCCCCCTAAAATTGTCTATGAGCCAACACCAATTTAAATATCTACTAATTAGGTTATAATCATAGGCCAATGAGAAGGCAATACTCACACCGATCTGTATTCAACTGTAAAATTGCACCTTCAGGCAAATAGAGATTTTATTTAGAGGGAGAAAAAGGAAAGTCTGAGGAAGGCTTCTATTCTTTAATTTGGGTATGAGCTATGTTAGTTTAAGGCCTCCCACCCTTTCACCCTATTTCTACAACATGGAATATCGCCGCTTAAAACAGATATACTCTCAGAACAAGTGCCTTCCGTTCACTACTAGCAAATTAGCTCGAATCAAACCGAGGAATTGGTTAACATTCTCTCTCTCTCTCCGCAATTGAAGATCGAAGATGGGAAAACTGTGTAAAAAACACTAAGAAGCAACCCACTTGAAGGCAAAATCTCCGCGCTTGTCGACCTTGAAAGTAACGGTATGTCTCTTATAACTGAGATGCTAGTGAGTGTAGAATCAATTATTAGTTTCCGGGTTATTCAAATTAAGCCTCTACCCTGATTTCCTTTTTTCCTCTGGTCCACTTTTCTTTAAACATTATTGTAAGCAAAAATAAGCCTATCATTTACTTCAAGTTATAATTCTTCCAATTTTATGTCCGAATATCCCAGACGAGTTTATCGGTTCATAAATGGTGTTTGCCTTCACGGATAGGAATTTTTAGTAGAAAGTTAATACTGAGCTCATTATCGGAACTACCTCAACGCTTACTTAACATGAATGAAACATTTAAGGATAAATACTTATATGATAAAGAACAGAGGTCTATTTTTTAAATTGGAGAACTTGTTTTCATACCTCCACGGCTGGCTGGAGGTTTCCTGTATTATTGTTTGTGGGTATTCTCGATGTAATTGCACCCTCCCACCTCTCAATAGGGCAAAACAAAGCTGGTGTAAATTGACAAGCTGTAATGTAAATGAACATATGCCAGGCTAATCTTAATACTACTTTATTGCATTTGTTTAGTTGTTTGTGTTAATTATAGGAGTTCGTATGTTTCCTATTACATTAATTTAAACCGTCAGCATTTTATTGGTAAGTTTTCGCTTAATCTAAGGATTAAAAATCTCGACAACCTCTGCCACTCATTTTCATTTTCTCTTACTTCACATAGTGACATGTTGGGAGTAATAAGTTTCGACATGTACTCGTAATCTTCTTTATTTGACCTTATTACACTTCATTTTCCATTTGTCCTTTTTTCATTCAACCACTTCTTTTGATGCATACATTCGCTGCTTTCCCTCCCCCTTGACCTTTCCGACATGATTGCATCTACTCCACACATAACCTAGTACTTCATTTGTTTTGACAAATCAGTCCCCTAGTAACATAGAAGCTTGCGCTCCCCTCCCCTTGTTTCAGTATACGAAATAGAACTTGATTTTGCATGGTATGAATGGAGGTCAATGGCCATAAGTACCTCCCCCGCTATCGGAAGACTGATGAGAACAAAACTCGACTGACCTTCAGCTTTCAGAAAATATTACCTCAGAAGCGGTGTATACATTAAAAAATCGTGCCCTCAGAAGCAAGGTATACATGAAAAGTTAAACACAAGCAGCTAAAAATATTCCAACTCAATTCATCTGTGAACGTCATTAAAGTTTTGAAATATATGAGGTTAATGAGACAGAAGAAATTTTAAAAACACCAACATTTAAAGGAATATATATTTTTAGAAAATTTGGCATCGTCCAATTAATTTAAGGACTAATCTGCTTTTAATATATAGAGTAGGTGGAGGAATAAGTTGTGCTTATTCTATATCTTTTTTGTGGGTTTAATGCGACTTTTGAGGTTTCGCCGTAGATGTTGACATATGTGGCCAATTTTCCCGAAGCAAAAATAATATTTTTCAAAAGTATTTTGAAGAATGACAATCCCACATACTACACTTGTGTGTGGCAGAGTGAGTGAAGATTAACTATATTTTTAGAGGCGCTGATGGGTGACGATCCCACATTGTTTGACAAAAATTAATGATAACACTGGACAAAAAAATATATCTTTTGTCTGGTGTCTGAAATATTTCAACGAATTCTTCAGTGATTTTGATTCTGCTAAATTCGAAAATAACTTCAGTTTTCCTCCATCAAGTCTATTTTTCTGTCTCTCCTCATCTCCATTTTGGCTCTATTAGATGCTAAAAGTGTGCATGAAAATATTTTCAAAGGTGTACACGAGTTGATATTAGTGATTTTTAATGCAATTAAACAAGACTGTTTCTTTATTTAAACTATTTTAATTCTACAAGAGGCAATTAATATGAAACAATTAAGAGAGCATAACACATAAACAAACAAAGCACAAGTAAAAATTGAAAATGCACGTTGGCTAAGATTTTTGACAGAAAATTCAGGGATAAATTTACATTAATTTGCGCACCGTTGATCATGAGCAACAGGAGTATCTCATTTTAAAAACGAGCAATAGTCTGCTACCATCACAGCGTCCCAAGGTCGTTGGTAACGAGTTTCGATCTCTTTGATTTCCTGATGGAATCGTTCCCCTTGTTCGTCGCTAATATCTCCGAAATTTCCAGGAAAACGATCAAGATGACTAAAAAGAAAACGCATTTTGATATTCATATTCGCGCCATTATCACACAAAGTTGATATCAAGTTGGTAAAAAGGTCTTTATAGTTTTTATTTTTGTGCTTCCATAACACATTTGGAGAATTAAGGCAACACTTTTTAGAGAGCAAATCTTGCTCATTTTCTATTGCTTATTTCACCACAACATCTGAAAAATCGGAAAAAAGGAAAATAATTAGAATTAAGATAAAGTAAAGAATCCAGTGTAGTGAACATACACACTTACATAGTGACTAATTTATAACATATACACACTTATGACATATATGTACATATGTACATTAACTCCCACATATACTTATATACATATGGACATTGACTCACACACAGACTTATGGACTCTGACTCAAACCTAATATATTAAAGAAGGATGTTCAATAACTTAAAAACGAGACCTGAGAGATCAAAATGAAGGTAATTCTTCGATTCAGGAGACTGATTTCTTACAGGAATGATGTCCATTTCCTAAACACCAAAAACCTTGTAGACCAGTGTAATAAATAGGGTCATCAGGAACTACTTGTTCTTTCATATTGAAAACTCCTTCTTCCTTTATATGTATTTCCTCAATAAAAAGCGTAGGACCCCTCATTTGTAAATGTCGAGTAATCGAAGCTTCTTCATTTGCGACTGATTCCGAGAATCCTTCCTGGCAATTGTATCCTAGGTCCAATACACTTAATTCGACGCCCACTCGGCTCACCCTCTATGGTGATTGCATGTCTTTATGTGTGTATCTCTGCGGATAAGAGAGAGAGAGAGAGAGAGAGAGAGAGAGAGAGAGAGCCAACCACCACACAAATGGTGACGTACAATAATTTAATCCCAGAGTCAACTTCTTTATTGTATTTCTTGGTAATTCTTTACTGTTATAAAGTTGAATGTTATCTGCTGAACGGCCCTGATATCAGCTTTATGCCTTTAAACAGCCTTCTCCTTCAACAATCTTCATTCCTCATATCGGTGCATCTCTGCCCTGGCAGATGGTCGTCAGCATTTTTGCTTTTCTTGTCTTTACACGAAAGAAGACTTCTTAGAATCACCTATGTAAATTTTACCCAAGCTGTGCGTGACCATTGAAAATGCGGATGCCAAGGTCACCGTGATCCTTATTAAAAGGGCCATTAAAGGGATTGAAATCCAAGATCTCTTTCAACCCAAGTGGACACCAGGAGATTTCTAAGAT
This sequence comes from Ceratothoa steindachneri, assembly GCA_963969495.1. Lineage (NCBI taxonomy): Eukaryota > Metazoa > Arthropoda > Malacostraca > Isopoda > Cymothoidae > Ceratothoa > Ceratothoa steindachneri. The sequence goes on from OZ018324.1 coordinate 116,657,002, forward strand.
TGTCTCCTGGAAATGGTGTGGGGAGCGCAAATGTTAAATAAATATAAATACTTATTCCTAGAAATGGCATCTAAAGAAGAAAGAACCTTGTAAGTCTTCTCTCTATATATGTATGTAAAACTCTCCGTTCCCTGTATGCTACTCCACCTTCTATCCCTGAGTATGTACAAAGACTGCTCGTGCATCGCGTTCCACTGCAATAAGACTTTCAGTACAATCTAGACTTACTTTCTTATTGATGTTGCTATCTTTCTCTTAACGAGAAAATGTCTCTTGCGATTCGTCTTGATGTTGAAAAGAATTATTCCGTTTTCAATCGTGGCATCGTTAATCAACGTAAGTGCGCTTTAATGAAATACCAGACAGGTGTCCTAAAATTTCAAAGGTACTCATAAAAAAGAGTAGGAAATTCTCACTCATAAAAGACCCGCCTCAACTCGGCACTTGGAGGTTGTCCAATATTTTTTTCCCTTCCAAGGGCTTTTTGTTAAGCACTTTTGACTACCTATGAATTTTGTTCTCCATAATCTTTTTCTTTTTTTCTATTTATTTTTTATTCTCTTACTTGTCTGTCTATCCCCCTCCTTCTCATTGCGTCTAAAATAAATATGTGGCCTTGTTGGTTATAATACTTTCTTTCATTACCTTCGCCAAAAAGAGTTGTCGGAGGTTATGCGATCAATTATGTATGTTTGTGTCTATCCGTATGTTTGTCTACAAAATATCTAAAAGGTTATTGATTGATTTCCATAAAACTTTATGGAGAGCGGAGGGGGCCTTATGCCAAGGAAAAGTTGAATAGATTTGGGAACGGATCCATATCAGGGTACGAATTCAGAATCATTTATTCCCTTTCTTTAGCATTGCAGGATAGGGCACTTCCGAAAATTTCCTGCAATATCCTACAAATAATTGGAAAGTCAAATTCAAAATACCCAGAGCTCACTAACATACACAATTTGATTTTAATCTTCGAGATCAAAATATAAGTATATACACAGAAGAGGAGTGGTCACAAATTTAGAAAGCTTTTTAGTCACTCCAGTTTAGGATGAAATTTTCGTGAGGTGTTTCAGCATGAAACCCTCCTCCCCCGAATTCCATAAAGAGCAATATTGTTTTTATCTTATTTGGCAGAAAGTTCTCTCCAGCAACTTGGCTAGTAGACTAAAATTTCCCTTCTTAAAATTCAGAATGAATTAGAAATAATTTGTAACACTATTTAAATATAATAGTAATAAGAACATAAGAAAAGAAGGAGACTGCAAAAGACCATTCATGGCCTACATTTGGCAGCTCCTGTTATTTTTAGAATAAAGAAGAAAAGTCCAAAGACTAATATTCAACTTTAACAAAATGAATACAGATCGTGAATGACAACTGAGTCATACGTATCAATAAGGGGTTAATACTTCTTGGTAGACGTAAGAATGCTTGATGAAGGGAATCGGTTTACTTATTTGAGTTATAAGTACTTGTATGGTGAATGCAAGAAAATGAAGTTTTGGGGGTCGCGGTGACAAGATGAGGACATAGTGCAGATAAAATCTGTATATGTCTGTAGATCTATTTATCTACCTATCTACCGGTCAAATGCTGGTTTATTGGGAAGAAGACCCTTCCTCAAGGATTTGATGCCAAATCCCAATTTGTAGAGAAAAGAGAGAATGGATATTTTTGTGTAGAGAAAATTGGCGGAAACTGTGTATTCGCCAATAGCCGGAGTCTGTGCAATTTCTTATGCGTTTTCTCGTGATAATGTAGTTTGTGTATCTCCTTAAGTTTGCGGGTTTTTAAGTGAGAAGGGAGAAAAGTGGAGAAGCAGCATCCATATCCACAATCTGAACGTTGTGCTTTTATCAGGAACCATATTTAATTTAAGCTCAGGAATGCAGATATTTCCAAAGGCCAACATAAGACGACTTTCTCTTTGTGTGGTTCTCGGCTCGGCCCTGAGCCAGAGAAAAAGGCGTGTTTTGATGCCTCCCAATCGATAAGCGAATCCGGCGAAACGGAAGAGTCCACCCTCAACTCCAAATCGATCTGACGGAAGTGGTGGCGAGTAAGGGAAGTGGGTGAATTTCCCAAAGGCGAAAGAAAGTTCTACACAAAATCACCCATCCGCTGTTAGCGAGTTTAGAGCCATTTCCTTTATAAATGATCCATGCACATGTAATACAATACGTAAAATGATGTATTAATACATTAAATGTCATGGGATAATTGCATAATTGTAAAATTCATGAAATGAAACAAAGTAGTAATAACGGAGATCGCTGAGGGCATGGAAAAATCAACACAATAAAATTGAATAAAATAATCGCAAGATAATAGTTGAAAATAATGTGCACTTGGGTACAATAAAAACATAATAATTATGACATCCCAGTGCAAAACAAAATAATTTGATATAGAACAAAATGAAATTAAGATAATTACAAAATGGCTGCAAACAACAATATATGAATGAATCGACCATAAAGGAAATAACTGATGTGACAATTAATAACAAAATGAAATAATAATAAACTTCCTTCGCACAAGATATGTGCAATCTTGATCCAACCATATCAGCATATCTTATCTTAACAGTCAGATCATGAAGAATAAAAAGAATAAAACGATGAGTCACGCTAATCTAATTTAAATCAGCGTGGCTCCTATGAAAAAATCCTTTACATCGTTGTATATTTGAAATCCTAAAATAATACGAGAAATGAATATCAAAGCACATATGTACTTGATTATAATTTGGAAAATTTGCTCTCGCATGAAAAATAAATGGAAAAACGTCTCATTTCTAAAACTTCTATGCATAGCGAAAATGAAAAATGACTTTCAGACTAAATCTTTGCGGTCAAAGGCGCATATTTGTCAATGTGTATGTCAATTAATCTTGCTAGATTAAATTAGAGAGTAAAATTAAGAATAATGAGTGATCAAGGACGCATTTTCACTTAATATCACTATGATAGAGGGCACACTCGTATGCACGCAGGGTATATGGCAAGTTTAAAAGAGAGATGAATGAGTTAACATGGAAAGCGTTTGCAAATAAAATGGAAGCAATTATAGAAAAACGAATTCTCTTGTAGCTTCTGAGATGTCCGTATGATCGTTAGTTATGCATATGTAAGTGTGAGGTTAGAAGTGAATGGATGTGAGATAACAGACAAAAATCACTTACAAGAACGAATGCACGCCATCCTGAAAATTGTGAGTGGTCGGCGGTTAACCATTTGATTTACGTTGAATGAAGAATCACTTGTGCGTAGTGAGAACTTGTAAGCGCTACTGAAAAGTTGAAACTGTACGCGTTGTAGGGGTTTGATTGAAAGTTAACTCTCCTTGTTGGTTGCGTTCGTTGATTGCTCCTTAATTGCCAGGAGAATAAGATTAGTTGAAGGTTAGAACTTATGGGGCGAGGAGTGCAATATGCTAAGCTCTTTCTGAACGCTCATGAGGTTTTTCTCTGAAACTCCTGGTACGCATCAGGTTAATTATGAGTTACCTTATTCAGTTGCAATGCTGTATATGTCATCTGAGCGTCTTATATTGAGTCACTTAGGGATATTGAATGATTTGCATGACATGGTTTCGTTACAATGTGATTGATAGTGAATGGATTGCGGATGAATCGATGTTTTTGTCGTTGAAGTGCACAAACACTTTGCAGATTTAGCAATTTGGCTAGAGAAGGTTTTATTTGCAACCTTATATTTTGGCTGCAAATTTAAAAAAATGTTGGCGTTGTGTTAATTAAAGAAGGGTAATCCGATTGAGCGTGGGAGAGTTGCGCTACCTGTACGTTGAGCGTCCCGTCGAGTTTGACTTTTTTTCTTCTTGAAAGAATAGTAAGCTTCTCTTCGATCATGGCTAGTTCTGCTGCGTCTGATCAGGATGACTTTGGGTGGTGTTTTTGATGCTTGTGATGTCGTGATCAATGATTGCAGTGGAGTCATTCTAGGATTGAGTTGAATAAAGTTGAATAAGTGTGTGCCATTTTGTAGCGATGATGATGAGCCATTGCAGGGTAGTCACCCCTTTAGAGCGCCTTTTAGTCTCTTCAGTTTAAAGCGAAATGATCGTGTGAGGGTTAAGCACTTGACGCTGCTTTCTCACTCAACTCTTCCAAAAGACCAATGCTAATTTTTATCTTATTTGGCAGGAGTTCTTTACAGCCATTTGTCTAGTAGACTCAAATTTCCTTTCTTAAAACGCAGATTGTTTTATAAATAATTTGTAACACTATTTAAATATAATAATAATATTTAACTTTAACAAAATGAATTAATATCGTACGTGAATAACAAATGAGCAATTTGCATCAACGCGGCAGTAAATATTTTTGACTGCGTACACTGAGGAATGCTTAAAGAAAATAAGTGGACTTCAGTGAGTTAAAATCATTAATTGGTGACTAGAGCGTTATTAAGTTATTGAGGTGGTGGGTGTCAAGAGGAGGACACATTGTGGATAAAGACAGCGATTATTTGTATACCGAGGAGATGTGCTTGGTAAAGTGTACTGAGAGACTCGGGTGAGGTTAATTCTTCCTCGATGGATAGAGCGTACGAGCTCGTATACCAATTCGAATGGAGAGACTTTTTCTCTCTAATGTGATGCCAAATTCCAGTGTGTTGAGAAGAAAGAGATTGCTTATTTCTATGTAAACAAAATGGGTGGAGACTGTGTTTTCACTAATAGCTGTACTCTGCAATATATTATGCCCATGGGCTCAAGATAAATTAGTTCATTTATGCCCTTATTATTGTGGGGGGTTTATGTGAAAGGTGGAAAAGTTGGGAGGCAGCATCCACAGACACAATCTGAACGCCATGTCTTTATCAAGTACCATATTTTGGTATCGAGGAAGTATTAACATCATTAGACAGATTACAAATCATAAAAAAAACAAATGTGTTTAGAAGTATTCCAGGTAAACAATACCATATAGTTTTTGAAAGGTTTTCCAAAAAATACTAAAGGTAAATTGTTCTAAGAGTAGGTAAGTGGAGTTCTTCTCTATGCCAGTACTTGGGGCTCGTAGATTTTATTGGATTAATACTAAATATCCTTATTTCTTTTCAGTCTATATAAATAGTTTCTTGCTCCTCACCTTTTTTTTTACACTTGGCACTGTACCTGTAGTTTGTGCACCTCATTTTTTGCCTCCGTAAACATCAAGCAATAACATAGCGATGCGGCATCGTGGTAAACATGATTTCGCTGGAGCTCTGGCCTGTCTCGTAGAGCTATGACGCTAGATTTCTGAAGCCGAGGGAAAGGGTTCGATTCCAGCGAGCGCGGACATAAAATTTCAATTTTAGGGAAGGAGTTTCTACATATTGGACGGGTGTTATATTCATAACCCCCGCAGGGGTCGGTAGCTCTTACACAACGCTGCTATCATTCACAACGCCACTATCAATAGAAATGCCGCTATCATTTTCAATTCCGTCTTCACATCACAACATATCCACTCTCTCTTGTGTCCCGGACCCCTGTCGATGGGTCAGTATTATCCGACATACCTCTGGCGTCGAACGCTCCCCAAACCATTTAAGTCAAGAAGTGCCCCACGATCGTTCTTTGGTGTAAAATAAAATTAATAAACTTTGCTTCTTTAAGGTCATGGACACAAGAATGACCTTTCCCTCTTTAAAGACATAGATGTGAATAACTATACCTCTTTAAGATCAAGGAAATGATAACTTTTACCTCTTTAAGAACATAGATATGAATAAGCTTTAGCTCTTTAAGAACAAAAAAATGAATAACCTTTACCTCTTTAAGAATATGTATATGAATAGCCTTTACCTCTTTAGGATCAAGGAAATGAATAACTTTTACCTCTTTAAGAACATGGATATAAATAACCTTTACTTCTTTAAGATCAAAGAAATTAATAACTTTTACCTCTTTGAGAATATGTATATGAATAACCTCTACCTCTCTAAGATCAAGGAAATGAATAACTTTTACCTCCCTAAGAACATGGATATTAATAACCTTTAACTCTTTATAATCAAGGAAATAAATAACTTCTACCTCTTTAAGAATATGTATATGAATAACCTTCACCTCTTTAAGATCAAGGAAATGAATAGACTTTTACCTCTTTAAGAACATGGATATAAATAACCTCTACCTCACTAAGATCAAGGAAATGAATAACTTTTACCTCCTTAAGAACATGGATATTAAAAACCCTTACCTCTTTAAGAACAAATAAATGAATAACTTTTACTTCTTTAAGAATATGTATATGAATAACCTCTACCTCTCTAAGATCAAGGAAATGAATAACTTTTACATCCTTAAGAACATGGATATAAATAACCTGTACCTCTTTAAGATACACGTGTCTCACAATTTAGTGACTTTCATTCGAATTCAACAGCGCCAAGTCCAATTCCGTTTAGCAGCCTCCGTGAAAGTCGGTCTTCATTAAAGAATAGAGGCAAGATCAAGAGAGTTGCGCTCCTAGAACCATAACATTCCAAATGGTCTACTTATTGTATGTACCTTCGTTACATTTTTACTTCTCTATTGGACAATTCTAGAATAGGCTCGTACTAGGTTGATTTTTTAATTACGGCACTTATGCCCCTTGTTGCAGTCACCAGATGGTCGCTATTGAAAAAAGTCATTTCCCTAACCGCACCACTTTTCAAAGACTTGCCTCCCACCATTCTGTCTTAACCTCATAGCTAAAGCCGCTAGATTTGAGCACTCTACGACGAGCTCTGATGGCGGGAAGCGGAGGGGAGAGGCTATACGCTATAACATTTAATATTAATAGCCATCTACACGTGTCTTGGAAAAGTGGAAGCAACATGAAAAATGGGGAGGGGTGTGGGGAAAGTTGACCTGGAAACCGCACTTAACATCCAAGTCAGCAGAAGGATCATTTCAAGGTCAAGGTCATAAGAGGGTTTATTTCACTGTCTCTCCGGAGCCCCGAAACATAATGGTTTTAATTAAGGCGAAAAGGGCGCTCTCGCCCTTTTCCCTGGGGTCCTCCCGACACAGAAGGCCGCGTTCCTTAAAACCCCGTCACCCCTCCCGTGATAGAACCTCCCATAGTTGTAATACAGCTAAGTCCTGAAGAATTGTGCGTACTCCTGATTCATAAGGCCCTAAGTAGTTTCTTCTTTTGACTACTCGGGGATCGGTATCGTCCACTTATCTATTTCCCCTAACTTTCCTACCTTAATTTTTTCTAATTTCAATTATTTTAAAATGATTTCGTGTAAAAATGCCTCAGTTGGTTTTCGTTTTTAAGTAATAATGATAATGACAATAATGATAGCTCTTTAATGGATATATTTTATATGTTCTGCTTCTCTCTTTGCGAGAGATGTCAACTGCGCGTCGCAGAAGACGCATAAGGAGAAGTAAGCTTGAGAATCACGATCCCTATAATTCTCCAATGCGCACGTTTAATATCTTTAACTAGATTTAGGGTTCTGTATTTTGTATATTTGTTATGATACAAATACTAAAACCAATGTTATTACTACTATTATATCGATAGTCATCTCGTCAATATGGATAGTCTTATGGGACAATATGAATAGTGAACATTTCTCCCTTTGAGTTTAAATGTCTGTTTCAACCAATTTCTTCTCGATCTCTCAAGTCTTAATATTTACACCTAAATAAACCTCATTGTTTTGCAAGCCTCTTTACATTCTTCTCTATTCAAACAGGCTCACTCTTTCGATTCTTAGATGGGAAATCACCTACTTTCCAAACACTCAATTCATACTCTTAGAATTTCTTGATACCTAACAACATTTTTTTTAAAAAAAGGAGGATGAAGTTTATCCTCCTGATCCATCAATACACTCACCTCCCTTAGGGAATACCTTGAACAACTCTCTAATGAAAGGGCGAAGCAGAAGCGTTGATAAAGGGATAATCACATGTAATTGCAATGGATTTTATGTAATGCAAGAATAGAAAACTACCACAAAGAAAATTGGATGACCAGACAAATATATTTAAATATAAAATTATGGTGTTTTTTCTAGATTTCATTTCCATTTGATGAAAGAATTATCTTGTGTGTTGACGTTCAATTTGTTCTGTATAACTTTTTGAGAGGAAAAAGCAGCTAGCTTTTATTATGGGCTTTTTTATTCATATTTATTAATTTTGGACTTAAACACGTGCAATGAAGAACATATTCAAGGGTGTATGGTGATGGATTAGTGCCCGGAAATGTCAGACGTCGTTTGGTAAGTTAAATAACGGCGATTGTGATTTTCCCGATTGGCATACATAAAGAAGACCTAATGTTCTTGATAATGATAGAGGAACTGCTGCAATTGAAAAGGATCCACTCCAAAACATCGAAGAGATCCTAGAAACTTAATCCGCCTCGGTTCTCCAATCCGCCTTGGCCCGCTAATACTCCTTGGCCCGCCAATCCACCCTGATTCGCTAATCAATAAGATCGCAAGAAAATTGGAAAGGAGTCTACAGAAGGGATTTGGGTGCTCAAAAATTTGCAAATTTGTGATTACCCTGAATGAAAAATACTTTCCTACGCGTTTCTTGGACAATTTAGCAATAAATATGTTGACAGCCTAATTAAATGCTTTTTCACTTCTACATAAAGAATCAGGTTATATTTTGTCCGTGGATTCAGACAACTTCTATTCCGATGCGCAAATATTATTGTTTTTTTATTAAACTAATATACCCCTAATAATAATAAAAACATATTATATATAATATCATTATAATAATATTTTCCATACATCTAGCATTAGCAAAACCCTAAAACAACACTAATAAAGTTTTTAATATTTTTAGATTTTCCGACAGAATTTTATTAACCAAATTTATTTACAAACTATAATTTGATCGCATATTTCACTGGACCTATTAATTTAATTAATTAAACACGGAGGCATTTTAAATTAATTCAGGAGAATAACAAAATATAAAAAAACAGTGAAAAGTTTAGTGAGAGAAATATGAATCAAGAAAAGTCTAAGATTAAAATAGGCTTCGTTAACCTTGTGCATATGTTAATTATATTCAATTAAGAAAAACCAGCTCTGGGAAGCACAAGGTCTTCCTGTAAGGAGGAGAGACGAAGCCCCTCATCTTGTCGATCTATAATTTGTTGGAACACTCCTATTTTTCCCCTCTGGGAACCTCTTATTTTCTCACCCCCCTTCATGCTCTAAAACAGCCTTGCTTTCAATTTCTCATTCTTTCACAGCCTTAAACACACACACATACACACAGACGCATACTAAACGGAAGGAATAAGGGAAGACAAGGAAAAACAAGGCAGGCAGGACAATACTCCTTAAATGTTGGGGCTGGTGGGGCACATAATAAAGACGTATAGAATAAGTTTCGCAAATATGAAGCTAGACTCACATATACGCACATAGACTAATTGAGGGTTGGGGACTATATAAAAATTGAGGGACAGGGAGGGAATACTGGAAGTACCTGAATAAGAAGCAAGCTTAGTGGATTAGGCTTTGGATTTCTAACATCCGGGAAACGAGTTCGATTCCTGGCGACCCACCGCCTTCGGGCGGTGCATCGAGTCTTGATGTATACCTACAGACAACTCCTCCCACGTACTTTCCCAGGCACAAAACCAATCATGACACTGCTGCCTCCCCTCCCCCTCTCTCTTCTTTCACACGGACAACACATCACTCTTCCTTCCGGGACATATCGAAGTGTTTTCTAAATCCAAAATCGCATGACGTGGAACGGATGGCCCTACCTTGGGCCCCCAAAAGTTTTATGTTAGCTGGGGGGCGGGTACTGTGCCCTCTGTATGGGCCCTTTCCCTCCAAAATGAGCAGCCTATGGTGTGCACGGGATCCCCTCCGATTGTCATTCTGATTTTTATACGACTTTTATTTTTCGGTCGAAGGACCTTGTCCACGATTAAAATGAGACAAGGGAGTGGGTCAATTAACGAATTTAATTAATAACACAGTTCCTTCTACCTCTCCCCCTTTCCCCAAACCGAACTTAAGGGTGAATATTGTTATACGTCCATAACCTCTTTCCCGCGGTTGATTGCCATGTTACAAGTATCTACGAGATCTTAGGAGTAGACGTAAATCTTGGAAGTTCCCCATACTTAGTCGTGGGTGGTATATATGCCTCAAAGGCAGTACGAGAAAGTGGACTTGAACCTGTACACTTAACTTGCCGAGTTAGTGGAAAATCACAAAAGCCTGTCATGGGCGATTTTAAATGTCGTGGAGTTGACTGGGGTGATAGATCGTGCCACGGGCAGGGGGAGCGACTCATCGTCTTCGCTGACAATAGATCTTTGACACATTGGGTAAAAGCGCCGGCGAGAGGTGGGAACTTGTTGGACTTGGTGTTCACCACCGATGATGCCATGCTCTCTGGACTGAGCGTGGGTGAATGTTTGGGTGGTAGTGATCACCGAACAGTCTTATTCACCATACGCGCCCCGTGCACCAGTCTCTCTCGCATTGCTACCTACAAACCCAATTACCGCAGCGCTAACCTTAACAGCGTACGAGATGCGATAGGCCGACTGGAACCTGTAAGTGATAAAAGTGCCGCAGCAAACTGTTTGGATTCAAAGACCGCTTCATGAACCAGCAGTCCACGCTCGTTCCCCCAAAAGAGATGAATGGAAAATATGCTCAACTTAAATGGTTCAATCGAGGCATCGCCTCAGCAATTTGCAACAGAACAAAGTCTGCTCAAAGAGAATGTAAAACAACATAATGGTTTCAAATTTCGTTAGAACCAGCCCAATAGTTATGATTTTATTGCCAAATAATTTCTCGGCTAACCTTGGGAGTACTTTGGAAATTATATAGTTCCAAAGAAAATGTAAAACGACATAAGGGTTTTATATATTTTGGGGATCGGCCGAATCGTTATGATGTTATTGCCGAAACAAAATAATTCCTGGGCTAACTTTGGCAATTTTCTAACGAAATTTTCAAATTTCGTTAGAATTGGATGAATAGTTACATTGTTATTACGCCAAAAAAGCAAAACAGGAAATGACTGACGGACCGACCGACCGACCGACCGACCGACATAGTGAGATATAGAGTCACGCGGAACTAAAAATGAGCTACGTTAATTGGTAAAGTAGCGTCAGCAACGAAAATCTCATGCAATACAAAAAAGTATTAGAACTGTTAAATCACTACTGTGCCAAGCTATGCGCAACGAGAAACTTCGGGTCGCGTCCCTATACAAAAAGAACCAAAAAGAATTTTTCTTGCGGGTAAATAAGTACAAACCAGTTTGCCAGCGCATAGTCTCGCTAAGAGATGACGTTGGCGTGTTGCCAGAGTGAACCTGGCTATCGCTAACGTGTTGAACAACTACTTCTCCTCTGTATTTATAAGGGAAGAAGATGGTCCCACTCCTATGCTAGGGATGTATCTCAATGAAGAGGAGAACCTAAGCTAGATAATATTAGACGATGAGGAAGTAGAGGCTAGAATAAAGAACTCTAACCCCTAGAGGTTTCCAGGTCCAGGTGGCTTTCTTCCTGGAGTAATTCAGGAAGTGAGCCGTTGGATTAGCCACAACTTGCTGCGATCTTTATCGAATCGCTAGAAACGAGGGAGATGCCCGAGGACTGGAGGACGGCAGATGTGATCCCCATATTTAAGAAGGGAGAGCGCGAAAATCCGGGTAACAACCGGCATATAAGTTTGACTTCCGTTATGAGCAAAATGTGAGAGAGCATAATAGCAGAAAAATAGTAAAGCACGTAGAAACAAACAACTTGATCTTGGATTCCCAACACGAGTTTCGAAAGAACCGATCGTGTCTCACAAATCTACTAGAATTCTTTCACGGCCTTCTGGGTGAATACGATCGTAATCAGGCTGTGGACATCTTATTCCTTGACTTTCAAAAGGCCTTTAATAAGCTGCCACACCGCAAGTTGATGTGAAAAGTCCGCGTGGTTGTCATCACAAGTAGGGTGGTCAACTGGATTGAGAACTGGTTGTTGGGCAGGCGACAAAGAGTGAGAATAAACAGGGTAGCTTTCAGATGAGCCCCCGTGAGTATTGGAGTGCCCCATGGTTCGGTATTTGGTGCTCTCTTGTTCATCATCAATATAAATGCTATAGACGATGGGTTGCTTTGCTCGATGTCCAAGTTCGCGGAGGATATATAATTAGGAGGCGGCGTGAGCTCACACGAATGAAAGCAAAGATTACAAAACAGCCTTCAGAGATTAGGATTGACAAGTGCAAGATGATGCACATCGGTAATGCCAATCCTCGAAAATACTACCACTTGTTAGAGTTCTGGAGGTGACTGACCTGGAAAAGGACTTGGGTGTGCAAATCAGCAGTGATCTAAAGTTTCCCAAGGCAGTGTCGGGAATTTCGTTGTTCTAGAAATTTTGTTTTAGTCTAGTCAGATCTATGTCTTGGTTTTGGTAGTATTTCTTCTTCTAGTTTGTCCCAAGTCTTTTTGGCGTATGATCATATTAATGCGTTTATCGGTTGTCATATATGGTGTAATGCTCTTTGGGTGATGTAATCTCGTTTTCTTGTTTGTTTATGATCAAGGCGGCTTTGATTTGGACCCTTTGCATTTCCCTTAATTCCATGAGACGTGCGGTAATGGTGACCAACGCCGAGTATATCAACTTGGATCTAACGTATCAACATTAGAGCATTCTTAGTTTACTGTTGTTTAGCTTGCGGAAGCGGATAAGCTTAACAAGCTCTTTATGCGCTGCGCTGATCTGGTTCTTGAAGTGTTCTTTATACCCATTTGTGGAGAAATTAAACTAAAGTACTATGTCCTATCCAGAGTAATGGTAACGTTAATCTTTAACATAAATATCGGCAAATTGGTTGCGGTTAATTGGAATAATGGTGAACTTTTGAGCGTTCGTATTTATCTTCCATTTCCGCTCGAAGGAGTTTAGGTTTCGATTTCCGCTGCTGCCTCCCCTGCCTGGATTCTGTAGTTATTGTACATATGTACTCGGAAAAATATACGTGATGTCGTCTGCAACTACAGATACATATATCACGTAATCTTTGTCTGGTGATGGTAGGTCAATGGTTAACCTGATATAGCTGAGACAGCTTCCTTGCCTCAGAGAATCCTTTCGATGACTGGGTTCAGCTGAATATTTACACCTTGTATTCTATTCCTCTTAGCCAAACTTTGTCAGAGTTCTTTTGTACGTCTCTGATGCTCAGGTCGACATTCTTCCCTTCTGCCTTGGATTTGGTTAATTTTTTGGTAAGGAAAGCAAGCGAGGAGTTGGTTCCCCTTTCCTTCCAAAAACCATGTTGCTGGTGGTTGTGTGCTTCTTTCTCTTTTGGCTGGCTTGCAGGCTGTTTGCTATGATCTTTTCGAAGATCTTGCAAAGAAAGTCCAGGAGGGCTATAGGCCTGTAATCCAGGAGCTGGTTGCCAGGTTTGCTTTTCTTAGGAATGAATATAATCTTTGCAAGTTTGATTGCATCAGGGAAGTAGCCAGTGTTTAAGGCAACGTTCACTTTGTTCGCTATTCCCCGAAGCACTTTGCGCTAGCGCGTTGGTGATATTGTTTGTTAATTCGCGACCAACCTGGAGCCTTATGTTTGAAGGTATTAATGGTGTAGGCAAGTTCCTCCGTAGTTATTTGCTTACAGTGTTCCGTCATCTCCCTTTCCTTGGAGACGTGCTGGCATGGATAGTTTAACTCTGTAACAGCATTCATGTCTTTAATAACCTCACTTTGAAACTTAAGGTCGATGTTTTCGTTGTCTTCCGGTGTCATGGATAAGGCTTCTCTCCAGTGCTCCCTGAATCGTGCTTCAACCTCCTCTTTTTCTTCGATGTACGATGCGTCCTTTTTGATAGGTATTTTTTTCGTATATTCGTTCCCCTGAGTTATTTAGTTGTTTCCAAAATTTAGTTTGACTGCCTTCATCTTCTATTTAGTCAATCAACTAGTCCCCATATTTCGGTCTGTCTGTCTTGAATCATTTGGGTCAGCTCCGCTTTAACGTTTCGCATCCTGGTGACTATCTCTCTGCTAGTTTCCGTTCACCTTAGTTGGTTCTATAATTCCCTATACTCTTTGGCTATCTCTCTCATTTCGTTACTCCATCTGAGTTTGGGGATGATTAGGTAGTATGTCGTTAGAACGCTATCCTTGTTTGTCCTGGTGATTAAGCTGGCTCAGATCTCTAACTCAGCGTCTATCTCTTCAAAATTTGTCTCACTCAATTCTGCTGGCTGATAGAGGCTTAGTAGTTTTCTACCCTTTCCTGCTTGGCCTGAGCGAGAGACATCCACGGGGGAATCGTTATCTGAATGGGTGCTAGGGAGATGGTCGTGAGTATAAGGATGAGGTCACTTAGGATTAGTGGCCCCGGTGTGCTAAAGTAAATGGACAAGAAGTTGCAGATTGTCAGGATTATATCTGGTCTCGTATCTACAGGTTGTGTCACGTATGCGGGGAAGTCGGGTGCAACCTTTTCGAGCCTGTTTCGGTTCATTTAGTGTTCCCGATTTCTGGTATTAGTGTTTTCATTAATTTTTTTCTGGTATATCCTTGTTCTCTCAGGTTAGAATTTAGGTCACCTCCTGGAAAAACGTTTCTTTTGTGACCAAATAACACATTGAAATTGTGTAGGGGCAGGTACTGTCTTCTTGAAGGCTGGTATGCCGCCGCAACCAGATCCACTGCAAGGATCGGTATCCTGATCGGCAAATGTCTAGTCCATGTTCCGTTATTAGAATTGTGTCTGGGTTTGTTTTTATAGAAAACTGCCGTATCCAGTCTCTTTAGTAGTCAATCCAATCTATCTCAATTCACTGTTACTATCGTCAGTTTGTTGTTTGTACGTTCCCCGTTGTTGTAGTATGCTGTCCTGTCTTGTCTTAGTTACGTTATTTTAGTTCAGGATTTAGAGTTTCTTTTCTTTTTAAATTATTTGGGTGTCAGTATCACGCAGGTGTCCTCATTTAGGTTGATGTCGGCGTGGTAGAGAGTTATATCAATCCTCTTTTACTCTTCGTCGGCTTCGAAGTCCAATTTGTATCTGCCGGAACTGACACCCTCATATATGTCCAACGTTTTGATCTTCTTTGGGAAGGATTCGTTTTCACTAACGTAAATCTTTAGGTCAATTTTGTCTCCACTCAGTTTCTGTCTAGGTATTGACTTCGTCATATTTGTTTTAGTATGCGTGTGTGGTTTTATATCGATCTCTGAGCTATCTGTGTCTGCGGTATGTTTCTTTTTTGCTGTCTTCTTTGCCTTTCTTTTTTGTGTAAGTTACCGTAAGGATCTTTGTAGACATTTCCTTACCAATGTTCAGATATATTTTTAAGGCGTCATACTCCGTGAGCATATAGCCTTTGCGACCTGGGTGGAGGAGGTATTTTTCTTGGGTGACTTCTGCCTGTTCCTTCTCCTTTGATTTCTGCTTGAGTTGCTCTTTCTTTAGTGGGAAGATCATGACCATTATCTAAGGACCCATCTTACAGTCAGCACACTTTTCATTTTGGCGTTTGCAGATACTATAATTGTGCTCCAAATCTCCGCAGCACTCACTGGTCGTGTGATTCTCCATTTTGAAGCAGCAGAAGCACATATGAATGCAAATGAACTCTTTCGCTTCAATCTGCTCGCTTATTACTATCACGCTAAAGACCTAAAAGTTTCTTTCCTTGGTATTTAGTGCCCTTGCAGTCTCCGAGAAGAAGACTTTGAATACTTGACCAAAGAATGATTTTATTTCCTCTTGTATCTCTTCTTTGGTGTGTTGTCATGTCCAAGAGTCTAATCTTTTGTAGATTACGCTCCAGTGGCTCAGGATTTGCGGTGATTGTCGGTTGTAGATTGATTCTTTTTAGGGTGGTGACGGAGGCCTCTTTTTTGATGGCCTCAACATCACTTTCATTTTCACATATTGCAATGAATTCAGTAGCGACGTCTATGAGTCCTGCTATAATAATCTTCAAATATCCGTATACCACCTCGAACACTTTCCTACATCTTGATTTTTCATGCCAGGGGAATTTCCTGAGTGGTATCCTTGTTGTCGTTGTGAGCTCCATGGCTTTGACCTTATGGGGCAGGTATGAAAAAGTGAAGAATATGATTGAAACTAATTTATTTTATAATTTACATAATAAAAATAAACGTTTTGTGTATATTCTATCAATAATTAATATTTGGTGTGTCCTCCTTTAGTTTTTATAACCACTTTCAAGTGTTTTTGCATATTTGAGACTAAGTTGGCACAGATGTTTGGCTCAATTTTCTGCCAGTCTTCATGAATTTTGGCTGCTAATTAACTTTTTGAGTAACATTTGTACACCCTCACTCTTGTGCCCAAGTATGACCACAAATGTGCAATGGGGTTGAGGTCTGAAAAATGAGGGGGACATTCTATCAGCGTCAACTCCTTTCATTAAAAACTTGATATAAGGAAGGTTGATAAACCTGGTCTAACATGCTGGTTTAAGTGTTGGAATTCATTCTGACCTCACAAATGAACAACAATCCTGGAGCTGAAGACGACATACAGCCCCAAACCATTACACTGACACCTCCAAATATGACTGCTGGGAGAACACATCTCGGATCATAAGTTTTCCCAACTCTTGGACGAACATAAACACCTCCAGGGATTCCAAAGTTCTGAGGAGAAATACAAATTTATTGATTATTTTTGGTATCCAATAAAAATTTTGCCATCGAATAAATTGTTGGAAAATAATGTGGTGAACCTACCTCAAAGTTTCTTTCATCAGACCAAACAACTTTAGCCCAATCATCATCAGTCCAATCCTCATGCTCTTTTGCCCAAGAAAATCGCTTCTTCTTATTCACCTGAGATAAACACGGTTTCTTTTCTACCCTTACACCTTTGAGCCCAGCTTCTTATAACTTTCTCCTCACTGTGCGTCTTGATGTCTCTTTGTTTGTTGGTGCCCGAAACTCAGTGGCTACATCAAAAGATATTTTTTCCTATTTGTCAAAGATGTCCTTTTCAGCAACCTCTCTTCCCTCAGGTTATACACCTTTTGAAACATTGAACATCATGGTTTTTGAAAGAATTGGTGTCATTGTACCTTTTAATGATTGATTGGACACCGTTTCTCGAGTATTTTAATTTTCTTGCAGTTTTGACTTGGGATAATCCTTTTCTGGACAATGCAATGATTTGAGCTCTTTGAGCTTCAGGAATGTGTTTCTTCGGAGACAATTTGAACAATAAAATACTAATTGAAGTTAAAAATAAGATAATCACTGATAAAAATAGGAATAAACGTTAGTATGACTCATTGGATGGTTGAGGGTCGCCCCAACCACTTATGCACAATATTCAAAAACGCATTAAAGTGGTTATAAAAGGAAAATGAGACCACATCAAATATTAATTATTGATAGAATATACGCAAAAATGTTCATTTGTATTAATGAGTTTCAATCATATTTTTCACTTTTTCATACCTGCCCCATAATTTTGGCCAAGGATATATATATATATATATATATATATATATATATATATATATATATATATATATATATATATATACAGTAGGTGCAATAAATATCCGATACCTGGTCAAAAGTTTATTTACCATAGTTATACAACAGCAAAGTAATATAAAACTGAACAACTTATGTATTTTGTACGTTGAATACAAATTGGTATCAAATTGCACAAATAGTAAAACAATTACTATGATTACGGCAAAAGTAACAAACGAACAATTCAACAAGTATCCGATACATCTACGAAAACTAGTTAGTATTTGGTGATATGACCTTTAGTCGCTAGTACAGCTTCCAACCGTTTGGGATATTTAATTATGAGGTTCTTGCAAATATTTGTAGGTATCTTGGCTCATTCTTCCTGGCATATTCTTTTTTAAATCTGTTAGATTTCTTGGGTGCCTTTTCTGAACCTTTAGTTTTAATTCTCGCCACAAGTTCTCGATAGGATTTAGGTCCGGCGACTGACAAAGACATCCCATAACCTTTATTTTTTCTGCTGAAACCACGTTGCAGTGCCCTTGACTGTATGTTTTGGATCGTTTTCCTGCTAGAATGTCCATCCTCTTGGCAACTTCAAGTCGTCTGCAGACTGTAAGAGATTATCATCCAGAATCTTGCGATACATCTAAGCATTTATTTTCCCTTCAATAATATGGAGTCTTCCAGGACCTGCCACGAAGAAGCATACCCATACCATTATGCTGCCTCCTCCAAACTTCACTGTTGGGATTGTATTTTTAGGGTCATGCACTGAGTTTTTCTGCCTCCAAACGTGAATAACACTATTCCTTCCAAATAACTCAATCTTCGTCTAAATGTGCCTTGGCAAAATTCAGACGATTTCTGATATGAATTGGCTTCAACAAAGGTGTATTTCTTGGTGTGCCAGAATGGAATCCCTCGTTCCTAAGAACTGCTCTAATTGTATTTTTGCATATATTTGTCCCAGCTGCTTCCAAATCTTTCTGAAGTTCAGATCGAGTCACTCGAGGATTCTTCTTTACTTTACGGACTATATGTTTAGCCGCACGGTTTGAAATTTTAGATGGACTTCCTGAACGTGGTAGACTTACAGTGGACTGATATGACGTGAACGAGCGAATCGTTTCACCAATGGTTGAGATTGGTATTTTTACCATAGTTTAAAATTTTCTATAGCCCAAACCACTTTTATGTAACTGAACAATTAATTTTCTGCTCCTTTTGGCAATTCTTTAGTCTTCGCCATATTAGAATTAGAGTGTTGAACGATGACCTTCTCATGCAGCTCTCAGACACTGACTGAAGTCCGCTGTTTGACGTGGGTGAAGTAGCTTATATTTCTAGAAAGTTCTACAGCATTCCTGTCACGTAAACCACTGGAATGTTCGAGAGCTATTTATTATCGCTTTAAAACTAATTTTGTGGTTGTGTTGGATACTTTTTGAGGCGATAATGTAACACTTTTGTCGATATAATACCAATGCTTTACTATTTGTGTATTTTAATACCGAATTTGTATTCAACGTACAAAATACATAAGATGTTCAATTTTCGATTACTTGGCTGTTGTGTAACTATGGTAAATAAACTTTTGACCATGTATCGGATATTTATTGCACCCAATATATATATATATATATATATATATATATATATATATATATATATATATATATATATATATATATTTATATATACATATATATTCCAAGCCCAACACCTGCAGGAAGGGATCTTCGTCAATTGAGGTGGTTAAAAGGTGATGGATGGTTGCTCGTCCATCCGGTTCCTTGTGCTCCAAGTTGTCTCCTCTTTCGACTCCTCTTTGGACTCCTCTGTCTATCTACACATCTTCCACAAATTTTCGTATAACCTGACAAACCACTTTTCTCTCATACCTCTTTTAACATTTTTCCCTCATTGCTTTTCACTTAATTAAAAAGGATATTCAAAATAATAATAATAATAAAACGAATTTGACAAAGATTTCGATGAAGTAAGAAAGAGAAAAAGAAAAAATACAAGAAGGGAAAATAATAAAAATAATAAATAGAAAAATAGAAGGAAGTAGAAAATAAAAAGAAATAGGATAAAAAGTAAAGAAGGAGATAAGGAAGGATAATAAAAAATGAAAAGGAAGGAAGAAGAAGAAAAAAAGAAGCAGAAAAAGGAGAAGAAGAGAACCGAGGAGAAGCACAATAAAAAAAGGTGAAGCAAAGATGTATATTAATAATAAATCCCTCCCTTATCCACAACTCCATAGACGCATGCAGTTTCAAAGACGACTAAGAGGTTTATGTCCAGACCTGAAGGCGCCATCTATGTACATATCTGGTATGTGTACAAATCTCTTCGCGTGTATATAACCTTGCACACGCCCGTGTATTGCGCAATCCTATCGATTTTTTTTTCCGTCAGTGGAAGCGACCATCTTGATTGGGATGTCTGGTATTAATTAATGGTAATTGCATCATGATGCTCCGATTTCCTACCTATACGGCGCAAATGTATGTATGTATGCAGGCTGTAACCTTGCTTGTGTATGCGTGTGTGCACTTGATAACAGCTCTAGATGTGGGTTTGTGGACGTTTATGTCTTTATAGGAATTTGTCAGGTGGGTTTATCGCTTCGGTTTTAACGAGCAGGCAGGTGCGCGTCTTTGTATGCAAGCATGTTATTTTGTGTGTTCCTGTGTCTATTTATGGGAACTGTTAGTCTAGATACCTTTGTGGACAAGTCTACGTTTGTATGGGTGTGTACTTATTGGTTTGTATCTCTCGAGGTGTGTTAGTGTGTCCCCATTTGAGAAGTAAATACATAGTAATGAGCAAATGTGCAGCACTCCAACTTTTGTTGTCCCTAAGCTTTATTGGTTAGGATAATATTTAACTACACTTCTCACGTGTCCATGCGGGTGTCTTATAGGCCGATCGAAGTGATATGGAGAAGTTTCATAAGGTTTATGGCCTCGTTTATGAATCCGTCCCGTAGAAGAGCTAAAATTAAGGGTTTTTCTTGGCTGAATATCAAATTCAGGGGGGATGTCTGAGCGATGGGGCTCCATTGCAATAATAGTCGGGGGGGGGGGAACGGGCAGTATAATTTTCGGGCCTCCGTTACTAAATAGTGGCGGATTTAGGATAAAACTCGAGGTGCGGGAGGGGCTAACCTGAATTACTCCATCTAAGTAGTTTGAGAAAAGGGCATTAATAATTAAAAGTGGTTATCTTGCACAGCATTGATAAATAAGAGTAGACCACACGGGAGTGAGCACAAACTCTCTCAGATCAGAATTTTTTGCAACACATTAGAAAATTATGAATTGTGGTTTATTGTAGTTTTTGGACGTCAGCTACAGAATAATACTAAATTTAATAATTATTTTTTAGGTTTACCTGTTTTTTAAACATGTATCATATAAGATACATTCGATCGCAACGACTTAAAAAACTGTTTGTATAAATTATATATATATATATATATATTCTATTCCATATTATTACATACCTCTTTTTGAATAGAAAAATACAAGTAAGGCTTTAAAATGATATTTAAATATAAACTTATCTGAATTTTCTTAGGCGGGGGGGAGGGGGGGGGGCTAGGGGACTGAAGAATCAGCAAACAGTTTCTCGATTGGATTAAGGTCTAAGAAGTAAGTTTCCACGCCATAGCCGAGCCACTTCGTTGCTCGTGTCCGATACCACTTGGTTCTATGCCATGTTGGAGAACGCAGTGCTCAATCAAGTCGTAATAGCCGCTCTTAGGGGGCATTTTAATACCCCCATTTTGTTTATAGAGTTGTTCTTAGAGAGATGCCTCCCTACCTCTTGCGAACAAGTTTGCCTCTGCCAAAACCTTGTGCTATGCCTGTATGTTGGTATGTACGTGCCTGTGTAAGAGACTGAAAACTAGTTCATTATCAAATTGAATAAACTCTTGATTAAGTCTAGACGGATGTTATTAAAGTTCCGGAAGAACTTGAAGTAATAAAAAGAGAAGTCACGAAGTGACTGAAATTTCCATTCGCTCGGATAAATTCAACTCAACGTGGCACTCTTATTAATGCCAAAATTAAAAAAAGGTTGGCACTGGCGTTTCTTCGGGTGCTCTTAAAGTGATATTTTTAAAACGAGGATAACTATTTTTTTTTAGGAATAGTGGAAGATCGTTAATTACCTCATTGAAATGGAAAATGGCGTTGATTCCTTTCGGAAATTGGTTAGAAATATAAATGGAAGATTGTGGATAAAAGCCTTTTAAACACGTGAATACATAGAACAATAAAATTAATAAATGTGTATTAAAATGGAAAACACAGAAGAAGCAAATAGATAAATATGTATTAAAAACGGATTACACACAAGTAGAAAATGGAACAAGTATAATAAAAAAAAAGAGAAGAAACTCAAGAGAATATATAATATTCTTTAAATGATGAAAAGGGAAAATTGAATCGGACTATAAGGTAACAGGCGAAATAATCTTCATCTTTGTTTCTTTGCATATCGTCCAAAGCCGAGATTCTCAGCCTTTATTTCCTCATGGCCCCCTTTCTCTCTATGTTAAAATGCCCTTCCTTCTTTCAAAGATTGCCTCATAGAGTATATTCGAAATAATATTGAGACAAGAGGAGAGGCTTCGCCACTCCTCCTTACAGGAGAAACTTGTGCTTCGCAAGCACACCTTCGGGTTGTGGCTTACGGCTTATCCTGCTCTAACGTCTGAGTTTTTGTCTAAAAAGAATGAAAAAGATTCCCAGTACATATTTCCAAAAATATTACTATTGGTTTATCTTTTTTTACATTGATGCTTATTTTATTGGCCTAAAGGGGGGGGGGGACCTTTGACGCAATTTTTTTTAAATACGGAAAAAAAATAATTCTCTTTTTTTTTTCCATCTATATTTACTTTAATAATTTCATTTTTCTGTACTCGTTTTTAGTGGCCAGTAGCTATTTCCTCCTGTTAAAGATTATAATTGAAAATCTATTTTCGAAATAACCTGAATAAAATCGTCGAATAAACGAAAAAAACAACAAAAAAGACAGACATTCTTAAATTTGTAATTTTTTATGAACTTGACTATTTGTAATTCTTTTTGTTCTAAAAAAATATCACAAACATTCATTTATCATGTATATTTTTCTGAGCTTCACGATTTTTTTAAAATTTCCAAGTTCAAATATAATACTCTTCTCACAACCCTGACACTCCCATGTCTCAATGTTTTGAGCCGCAGTGGACGCGTTCCTGGCTAAGTGCGCGCGCGTGGCCGTCACGCAGCCAAGATCGCCCGAGACAAATTCCCCAGCGAATGGCACTCGTCTGTTTTCTCTCTGGCCTTCTTTGTCTCCTACGTCATATCCGACACAAACATCGACCGAGGCGACTGGATAACTGACGACGAAACCACTGCTTAGAAACGAGCTGGAGCCGACGACGACGACGACGATGTTTCCTATATACCCCTAGCGCCTCAGAACAATTTCAATAACAACTTCATTGACACCTTTCTTCACACCGTAAAAATCTCTTACCCAGTTGTCTTTCACTCAATCTACCTTTCGCACACCAAGCCTTCATCACTATTTGTCTATTTCTCCTCTCTCACTCATGATACTTTCTTCTTCCATACCATAATCTTACAGTCATACACCAACGTTGGCACCAACATACTCTCATACAGTTTCCTGGGAAATTATCCACTCATACCATTGCCATTCACTAACGATATAATGTTCCAGAGACTCTCTTACCATTTAAAGCCTCGTTCAAAACCTTGTTCCAGAGAATCTCTTGCCACTTAAAATCTTGTTTCAGAGAATATATTGCAACCTAAAGCATTGTTACAGAGAATCTCTTGCCACTGGCGTTTCTTCGGGTGCTCTTAAAGTGATATTTTTAAAACGAGGATAACTATTTTTTTTTAGGAATAGTGGAAGATCGTTAATTACCTCATTGAAATGGAAAATGGCGTTGATTCCTTTCGGAAATTGGTTAGAAATATAAATGGAAGATTGTGGATAAAAGCCTTTTAAACACGTGAATACATAGAACAATAAAATTAATAAATGTGTATTAAAATGGAAAACACAGAAGAAGCAAATAGATAAATATGTATTAAAAACGGATTACACACAAGTAGAAAATGGAACAAGTATAATAAAAAAAAGAGAAGAAACTCAAGAGAATATATAATATTCTTTAAATGATGAAAAGGGAAAATTGAATCGGACTATAAGGTAACAGGCGAAATAATCTTCATCTTTGTTTCTTTGCATATCGTCCAAAGCCGAGATTCTCAGCCTTTATTTCCTCATGGCCCCCTTTCTCTCTATGTTAAAATGCCCTTCCTTCTTTCAAAGATTGCCTCATAGAGTATATTTGAAATAATATTGAGACAAGAGGAGAGGCTTCGCCACTCCTCCTTACAGGAGAAACTTGTGCTTCGCAAGCACACCTTCGGGTTGTGGCTTACGGCTTATCCTGCTCTAACGTCTGAGTTTTTGTCTAAAAAGAATGAAAAAGATTCCCAGTACATATTTTCAAAAATATTACTATTGGTTTATCTTTTTTTACATTGATGCTTATTTTATTGGCCTAAAGGGGGGGGGGGAACCTTTGACGCAATTTTTTTTAAATACGGAAAAAAAATAATTTTCTTTTTTTTTTCATCTATATTTACTTGAATAATTTCATTTTCCTGTACTCGTTTTTAGTGGCCAGTAGCTATTTCCTCCTGTTAAAGATTATAATTGAAAATCTATTTTCGAAATAACCTGAATAAAATCGTCGAATAAACGAAAAAAACAACAAAAAAGACAGACATTCTTAAATTTGTAATTTTTTATGAACTTGACTATTTGTAATTCTTTTTGTTCCAAAAAAATATCACAAACATTCATTTATCATGTATATTTTTCTGAGCTTCACGATTTTTTTAAAATTTCCAAGTTCAAATATAATACTCTTCTCACAACCCTGACACTCCCATGTCTCAATGTTTTGAGCCGCAGTGGACGCGTTCCTGGCTAAGTGCGCGCGCGTGGCCGTCACGCAGCCAAGATCGCCCGAGACAAATTCCCCAGCGAATGGCACTCGTCTGTTTTCTCTCTGGCCTTCTTTGTCTCCTACGTCATATCCGACACAAACATCGACCGAGGCGACTGGATAACTGACGACGAAACCAATGCTTAGAAACGAGCTGGAGCCGACGACGACGACGACGATGTTTCCTATATACCCCTAGCGCCTCAGAACAATTTCAATAACAACTTCATTGACACCTTTCTTCACACCGTAAAAATCTCTTACCCAGTTGTCTTTCACTCAATCTACCTTTCGCACACCAAGCCTTCATCACTATTTGTCTATTTCTCCTCTCTCACTCATGATACTTTCTTCTTCCATACCATAATCTTACAGTCATACACCAACGTTGGCACCAACATACTCTCATACAGTTTCCTGGGAAATTATCCACTCATACCATTGCCATTCACTAACGATATAATGTTCCAGAGACTCTCTTACCATTTAAAGCCTCGTTCAAAACCTTGTTCCAGAGAATCTCTTGCCACTTAAAATCTTGTTTCAGAGAATATATTGCAACCTAAAGCATTGTTACAGAGAATCTCTTGCCACTGGCGTTTCTTCGGGTGCTCTTAAAGTGATATTTTTAAAACGAGGATAACTATTTTTTTTTAGGAATAGTGGAAGATCGTTAATTACCTCATTGAAATGGAAAATGGCGTTGATTCCTTTCGGAAATTGGTTAGAAATATAAATGGAAGATTGTGGATAAAAGCCTTTTAAACACGTGAATACATAGAACAATAAAATTAATAAATGTGTATTAAAATGGAAAACACAGAAGAAGAAAATAGATAAATATGTATTAAAAACGGATTACACACAAGTAGAAAATGGAACAAGTATAATAAAAAAAAGAGAAGAAACTCAAGAGAATATATAATATTCTTTAAATGATGAAAAGGGAAAATTGAATCGGACTATAAGGTAACAGGCGAAATAATCTTCATCTTTGTTTCTTTGCATATCGTCCAAAGCCGAGATTCTCAGCCTTTATTTCCTCATGGCCCCCTTTCTCTCTATGTTAAAATGCCCTTCCTTCTTTCAAAGATTGCCTCATAGAGTATATTTGAAATAATATTGAGACAAGAGGAGAGGCTTCGCCACTCCTCCTTACAGGAGAAACTTGTGCTTCGCAAGCAGACCTTCGGGTTGTGGCTTACGGCTTATCCTGCTCTAACGTCTGAGTTTTTGTCTAAAAAGAATGAAAAAGATTCCCAGTACATATTTTCAAAAATATTACTATTGGTTTATCTTTTTTTACATTGATGCTTATTTTATTGGCCTAAAGGGGGGGGGGACCTTTGACGCAATTTTTTTTAAATGCGGAAAAAAAATAATTTTCTTTTTTTTTCCATCTATATTTACTTGAATAATTTCATTTTCCTGTACTCGTTTTTAGTGGCCAGTAGCTATTTCCTCCTGTTAAAGATTATAATTGAAAATCTATTTTCGAAATAACCTGAATAAAATCGTCGAATAAACGAAAAAAACAACAAAAAAGACAGACATTCTTAAATTTGTAATTTTTTATGAACTTGACTATTTGTAATTCTTTTTGTTCTAAAAAAATATCACAAACATTCATTTATCATGTATATTTTTCTGAGCTTCACGATTTTTTTAAAATTTCCAAGTTCAAATATAATACTCTTCTCACAACCCTGACACTCCCATGTCTCAATGTTTTGAGCCGCAGTGGACGCGTTCCTGGCTAAGTGCGCGCGCGTGGCCGTCACGCAGCCAAGATCGCCCGAGACAAATTCCCCAGCGAATGGCACTCGTCTGTTTTCTCTCTGGCCTTCTTTGTCTCCTACGTCATATCCGACACAAACATCGACCGAGGCGACTGGATAACTGACGACGAAACCAATGCTTAGAAACGAGCTGGAGCCGACGACGACGACGACGATGTTTCCTATATACCCATAGCGCCTCAGAACAATTTCAATAACAACTTCATTGACACCTTTCTTCACACCGTAAAAATCTCTTACCCAGTTGTCTTTCACTCAATCTACCTTTCGCACACCAAGCCTTCATCACTATTTGTCTATTTCTCCTCTCTCACTCATGATACTTTCTTCTTCCATACCATAATCTTACAGTCATACACCAACGTTGGCACCAACATACTCTCATACAGTTTCCTGGGAAATTATCCACTCATACCATTGCCATTCACTAACGATATAATGTTCCAGAGACTCTCTTACCATTTAAAGCCTCGTTCAAAACCTTGTTCCAGAGAATCTCTTGCCACTTAAAATCTTGTTTCAGAGAATATATTGCAACCTAAAGCATTGTTACAGAGAATCTCTTGCCACTGGCGTTTCTTCGGGTGCTCTTAAAGTGATATTTTTAAAACGAGGATAACTATTTTTTTTAGGAATAGTGGAAGATCCTTAATTACCTCATTGAAATGGAAAATGGCGTTGATTCCTTTCGGAAATTGGTTAGAAATATAAATGGAAGATTGTGGATAAAAGCCTTTTAAACACGTGAATACATAGAACAATAAAATTAATAAATGTGTATTAAAATGGAAAACACAGAAGAAGCAAATAGATAAATATGTATTAAAAACGGATTACACACAAGTAGAAAATGGAACAAGTATAATAAAAAAAAGAGAAGAAACTCAAGAGAATATATAATATTCTTTAAATGATGAAAAGGGAAAATTGAATCGGACTATAAGGTAACAGGCGAAATAATCTTCATCTTTGTTTCTTTGCATATCGTCCAAAGCCGAGATTCTCAGCCTTTATTTCCTCATGGCCCCCTTTCTCTCTATGTTAAAATGCCCTTCCTTCTTTCAAAGATTGCCTCATAGAGTATATTTGAAATAATATTGAGACAAGAGGAGAGGCTTCGCCACTCCTCCTTACAGGAGAAACTTGTGCTTCGCAAGCACACCTTCGGGTTGTGGCTTACGGCTTATCCTGCTCTAACGTCTGAGTTTTTGTCTAAAAAGAATGAAAAAGATTCCCAGTACATATTTTCACAAATATTACTATTGGTTTATCTTTTTTTACATTGATGCTTATTTTATTGGCCTAAAGGGGGGGGGGGGAACCTTTGACGCAATTTTTTTTAAATGCGGAAAAAAAATAATTTTCTTTTTTTTTTCCATCTATATTTACTTGAATAATTTCATTTTCCTGTACTCGTTTTTAGTGGCCAGTAGCTATTTCCTCCTGTTAAAGATTATAATTGAAAATCTATTTTCGAAATAACCTGAATAAAATCGTCGAATAAACGAAAAAAACAACAAAAAAGACAGACATTCTTAAATTTGTAATTTTTTATGAACTTGACTATTTGTAATTCTTTTTGTTCTAAAAAAATATCACAAACATTCATTTATCATGTATATTTTTCTGAGCTTCACGATTTTTTTAAAATTTCCAAGTTCAAATATAATACTCTTCTCACAACCCTGACACTCCCATGTCTCAATGTTTTGAGCCGCAGTGGACGCGTTCCTGGCTAAGTGCGCGCGCGTGGCCGTCACGCAGCCAAGATCGCCCGAGACAAATTCCCCAGCGAATGGCACTCGTCTGTTTTCTCTCTGGCCTTCTTTGTCTCCTACGTCATATCCGACACAAACATCGACCGAGGCGACTGGATAACTGACGACGAAACCACTGCTTAGAAACGAGCTGGAGCCGACGACGACGACGACGATGTTTCCTATATACCCCTAGCGCCTCAGAACAATTTCAATAACAACTTCATTGACACCTTTCTTCACACCGTAAAAATCTCTTACCCAGTTGTCTTTCACTCAATCTACCTTTCGCACACCAAGCCTTCATCACTATTTGTCTATTTCTCCTCTCTCACTCATGATACTTTCTTCTTCCATACCATAATCTTACAGTCATACACCAACGTTGGCACCAACATACTCTCATACAGTTTCCTGGGAAATTATCCACTCATACCATTGCCATTCACTAACGATATAATGTTCCAGAGACTCTCTTACCATTTAAAGCCTCGTTCAAAACCTTGTTCCAGAGAATCTCTTGCCACTTAAAATCTTGTTTCAGAGAATATATTGCAACCTAAAGCATTGTTACAGAGAATCTCTTGCCACTGGCGTTTCTTCGGGTGCTCTTAAAGTGATATTTTTAAA
Organism: Ceratothoa steindachneri; assembly: GCA_963969495.1. Lineage (NCBI taxonomy): Eukaryota > Metazoa > Arthropoda > Malacostraca > Isopoda > Cymothoidae > Ceratothoa > Ceratothoa steindachneri. The sequence continues at coordinate 116,685,759 of OZ018324.1, forward strand.
ACGAGGATAACTATTTTTTTTTAGGAATAGTGGAAGATCGTTAATTACCTCATTGAAATGGAAAATGGCGTTGATTCCTTTCGGAAATTGGTTAGAAATATAAATGGAAGATTGTGGATAAAAGCCTTTTAAACACGTGAATACATAGAACAATAAAATTAATAAATGTGTATTAAAATGGAAAACACAGAAGAAGCAAATAGATAAATATGTATTAAAAACGGATTACACACAAGTAGAAAATGGAACAAGTATAATAAAAAAAAGAGAAGAAACTCAAGAGAATATATAATATTCTTTAAATGATGAAAAGGGAAAATTGAATCGGACTATAAGGTAACAGGCGAAATAATCTTCATCTTTGTTTCTTTGCATATCGTCCAAAGCCGAGATTCTCAGCCTTTATTTCCTCATGGCCCCCTTTCTCTCTATGTTAAAATGCCCTTCCTTCTTTCAAAGATTGCCTCATAGAGTATATTTGAAATAATATTGAGACAAGAGGAGAGGCTTCGCCACTCCTCCTTACAGGAGAAACTTGTGCTTCGCAAGCACACCTTCGGGTTGTGGCTTACGGCTTATCCTGCTCTAACGTCTGAGTTTTTGTCTAAAAAGAATGAAAAAGATTCCCAGTACATATTTTCACAAATATTACTATTGGTTTATCTTTTTTTACATTGATGCTTATTTTATTGGCCTAAAGGGGGGGGGGGGAATATTGACGCAATTTTTTTTAAATGCGGAAAAAAAATAATTTTCTTTTTTTTTCCATCTATATTTACTTGAATAATTTCATTTTCCTGTACTCGTTTTTAGTAGCCAGTAGCTATTTCCTCCTGTTAAAGATTATAATTGAAAATCTATTTTCGAAATAACCTGAATAAAATCGTCGAATAAACGAAAAAAACAACAAAAAAGACAGACATTCTTAAATTTGTAATTTTTTATGAACTTGACTATTTGTAATTCTTTTTGTTCTAAAAAAATATCACAAACATTCATTTATCATGTATATTTTTCTGAGCTTCACGATTTTTTTAAAATTTCCAAGTTCAAATATAATACTCTTCTCACAACCCTGACACTCCCATGTCTCAATGTTTTGAGCCGCAGTGGACGCGTTCCTGGCTAAGTGCGCGCCAGTGGCCGTCACGCAGCCAAGATCGCCCGAGACAAATTCCCCAGCGAATGGCACTCGTCTGTTTTCTCTCTGGCCTTCTTTGTCTCCTACGTCATATCCGACACAAACATCGACCGAGGCGACTGGATAACTGACGACGAAACCAATGCTTAGAAACGAGCTGGAGCCGACGACGACGACGACGATGTTTCCTATATACCCCTAGCGCCTCAGAACAATTTCAATAACAACTTCATTGACACCTTTCTTCACACCGTAAAAATCTCTTACCCAGTTGTCTTTCACTCAATCTACCTTTCGCACACCAAGCCTTCATCACTATTTGTCTATTTCTCCTCTCTCACTCATGATACTTTCTTCTTCCATACCATAATCTTACAGTCATACACCAACGTTGGCACCAACATACTCTCATACAGTTTCCTGGGAAATTATCCACTCATACCATTGCCATTCACTAACGATATAATGTTCCAGAGACTCTCTTACCATTTAAAGCCTCGTTCAAAACCTTGTTCCAGAGAATCTCTTGCCACTTAAAATCTTGTTTCAGAGAATATATTGCAACCTAAAGCATTGTTACAGAGAATCTCTTGCCACTGGCGTTTCTTCGGGTGCTCTTAAAGTGATATTTTTAAAACGAGGATAACTATTTTTTTTTAGGAATAGTGGAAGATCGTTAATTACCTCATTGAAATGGAAAATGGCGTTGATTCCTTTCGGAAATTGGTTAGATATTTTATGGAAGATTGTGGATAAAAGCCTTTTAAACACGTGAATACATAGAACAATAAAATTAATAAATGTGTATTAAAATGGAAAACACAGAAGAAGCAAATAGATAAATATGTATTAAAAACGGATTACACACAAGTAGAAAATGGAACAAGTATAATAAAAAAAAGAGAAGAAACTCAAGAGAATATATAATATTCTTTAAATGATGAAAAGGGAAAATTGAATCGGACTATAAGGTAACAGGCGAAATAATCTTCATCTTTGTTTCTTTGCATATCGTCCAAAGCCGAGATTCTCAGCCTTTATTTCCTCATGGCCCCCTTTCTCTCTATGTTAAAATGCCCTTCCTTCTTTCAAAGATTGCCTCATAGAGTATATTTGAAATAATATTGAGACAAGAGGAGAGGCTTCGCCACTCCTCCTTACAGGAGAAACTTGTGCTTCGCAAGCACACCTTCGGGTTGTGGCTTACGGCTTATCCTGCTCTAACGTCTGAGTTTTTGTCTAAAAAGAATGAAAAAGATTCCCAGTACATATTTTCAAAAATATTACTATTGGTTTATCTTTTTTTACATTGATGCTTATTTTATTGGCCTAAAGGGGGGGGGGAACCTTTGACGCAATTTTTTTTAAATACGGAAAAAAAATAATTTTCTTTTTTTTTCCATCTATATTTACTTGAATAATTTCATTTTCCTGTACTCGTTTTTAGTGGCCAGTAGCTATTTCCTCCTGTTAAAGATTATAATTGAAAATCTATTTTCGAAATAACCTGAATAAAATCGTCGAATAAACGAAAAAAACAACAAAAAAGACAGACATTCTTAAATTTGTAATTTTTTATGAACTTGACTATTTGTAATTCTTTTTGTTCTAAAAAAATATCACAAACATTCATTTATCATGTATATTTTTCTGAGCTTCACGATTTTTTTAAAATTTCCAAGTTCAAATATAATACTCTTCTCACAACCCTGACACTCCCATGTCTCAATGTTTTGAGCCGCAGTGGACGCGTTCCTGGCTAAGTGCGCGCGCGTGGCCGTCACGCAGCCAAGATCGCCCGAGACAAATTCCCCAGCGAATGGCACTCGTCTGTTTTCTCTCTGGCCTTCTTTGTCTCCTACGTCATATCCGACACAAACATCGACCGAGGCGACTGGATAACTGACGACGAAACCAATGCTTAGAAACGAGCTGGAGCCGACGACGACGACGACGATGTTTCCTATATACCCCTAGCGCCTCAGAACAATTTCAATAACAACTTCATTGACACCTTTCTTCACACCGTAAAAATCTCTTACCCAGTTGTCTTTCACTCAATCTACCTTTCGCACACCAAGCCTTCATCACTATTTGTCTATTTCTCCTCTCTCACTCATGATACTTTCTTCTTCCATACCATAATCTTACAGTCATACACCAACGTTGGCACCAACATACTCTCATACAGTTTCCTGGGAAATTATCCACTCATACCATTGCCATTCACTAACGATATAATGTTCCAGAGACTCTCTTACCATTTAAAGCCTCGTTCAAAACCTTGTTCCAGAGAATCTCTTGCCACTTAAAATCTTGTTTCAGAGAATATATTGCAACCTAAAGCATTGTTACAGAGAATCTCTTGCCACTGGCGTTTCTTCGGGTGCTCTTAAAGTGATATTTTTAAAACGAGGATAACTATTTTTTTTTAGGAATAGTGGAAGATCGTTAATTACCTCATTGAAATGGAAAATGGCGTTGATTCCTTTCGGAAATTGGTTAGAAATATAAATGGAAGATTGTGGATAAAAGCCTTTTAAACACGTGAATACATAGAACAATAAAATTAATAAATGTGTATTAAAATGGAAAACACAGAAGAAGCAAATAGATAAATATGTATTAAAAACGGATTACACACAAGTAGAAAATGGAACAAGTATAATAAAAAAAAGAGAAGAAACTCAAGAGAATATATAATATTCTTTAAATGATGAAAAGGGAAAATTGAATCGGACTATAAGGTAACAGGCGAAATAATCTTCATCTTTGTTTCTTTGCATATCGTCCAAAGCCGAGATTCTCAGCCTTTATTTCCTCATGGCCCCCTTTCTCTCTATGTTAAAATGCCCTTCCTTCTTTCAAAGATTGCCTCATAGAGTATATTTGAAATAATATTGAGACAAGAGGAGAGGCTTCGCCACTCCTCCTTACAGGAGAAACTTGTGCTTCGCAAGCACACCTTCGGGTTGTGGCTTACGGCTTATCCTGCTCTAACGTCTGAGTTTTTGTCTAAAAAGAATGAAAAAGATTCCCAGTACATATTTTCAAAAATATTACTATTGGTTTATCTTTTTTTACATTGATGCTTATTTTATTGGCCTAAAGGGGGGGGGGGAACCTTTGACGCAATTTTTTTTAAATACGGAAAAAAAATAATTTTCTTTTTTTTTTCATCTATATTTACTTGAATAATTTCATTTTCCTGTACTCGTTTTTAGTGGCCAGTAGCTATTTCCTCCTGTTAAAGATTATAATTGAAAATCTATTTTCGAAATAACCTGAATAAAATCGTCGAATAAACGAAAAAAACAACAAAAAAGACAGACATTCTTAAATTTGTAATTTTTTATGAACTTGACTATTTGTAATTCTTTTTGTTCTAAAAAAATATCACAAACATTCATTTATCATGTATATTTTTCTGAGCTTCACGATTTTTTTTAAATTTCCAAGTTCAAATATAATACTCTTCTCACAACCCTGACACTCCCATGTCTCAATGTTTTGAGCCGCAGTGGACGCGTTCCTGGCTAAGTGCGCGCGCGTGGCCGTCACGCAGCCAAGATCGCCCGAGACAAATTCCCCAGCGAATGGCACTCGTCTGTTTTCTCTCTGGCCTTCTTTGTCTCCTACGTCATATCCGACACAAACATCGACCGAGGCGACTGGATAACTGACGACGAAACCAATGCTTAGAAACGAGCTGGAGCCGACGACGACGACGACGATGTTTCCTATATACCCCTAGCGCCTCAGAACAATTTCAATAACAACTTCATTGACACCTTTCTTCACACCGTAAAAATCTCTTACCCAGTTGTCTTTCACTCAATCTACCTTTCGCACACCAAGCCTTCATCACTATTTGTCTATTTCTCCTCTCTCACTCATGATACTTTCTTCTTCCATACCATAATCTTACAGTCATACACCAACGTTGGCACCAACATACTCTCATACAGTTTCCTGGGAAATTATCCACTCATACCATTGCCATTCACTAACGATATAATGTTCCAGAGACTCTCTTACCATTTAAAGCCTCGTTCAAAACCTTGTTCCAGAGAATCTCTTGCCACTTAAAATCTTGTTTCAGAGAATATATTGCAACCTAAAGCATTGTTACAGAGAATCTCTTGCCACTGGCGTTTCTTCGGGTGCTCTTAAAGTGATATTTTTAAAACGAGGATAACTATTTTTTTTTAGGAATAGTGGAAGATCGTTAATTACCTCATTGAAATGGAAAATGGCGTTGATTCCTTTCGGAAATTGGTTAGAAATATAAATGGAAGATTGTGGATAAAAGCCTTTTAAACACGTGAATACATAGAACAATAAAATTAATAAATGTGTATTAAAATGGAAAACACAGAAGAAGAAAATAGATAAATATGTATTAAAAACGGATTACACACAAGTAGAAAATGGAACAAGTATAATAAAAAAAAGAGAAGAAACTCAAGAGAATATATAATATTCTTTAAATGATGAAAAGGGAAAATTGAATCGGACTATAAGGTAACAGGCGAAATAATCTTCATCTTTGTTTCTTTGCATATCGTCCAAAGCCGAGATTCTCAGCCTTTATTTCCTCATGGCCCCCTTTCTCTCTATGTTAAAATGCCCTTCCTTCTTTCAAAGATTGCCTCATAGAGTATATTTGAAATAATATTGAGACAAGAGGAGAGGCTTCGCCACTCCTCCTTACAGGAGAAACTTGTGCTTCGCAAGCAGACCTTCGGGTTGTGGCTTACGGCTTATCCTGCTCTAACGTCTGAGTTTTTGTCTAAAAAGAATGAAAAAGATTCCCAGTACATATTTTCAAAAATATTACTATTGGTTTATCTTTTTTTACATTGATGCTTATTTTATTGGCCTAAAGGGGGGGGGGACCTTTGACGCAATTTTTTTTAAATGCGGAAAAAAAATAATTTTCTTTTTTTTTCCATCTATATTTACTTGAATAATTTCATTTTCCTGTACTCGTTTTTAGTGGCCAGTAGCTATTTCCTCCTGTTAAAGATTATAATTGAAAATCTATTTTCGAAATAACCTGAATAAAATCGTCGAATAAACGAAAAAAACAACAAAAAAGACAGACATTCTTAAATTTGTAATTTTTTATGAACTTGACTATTTGTAATTCTTTTTGTTCTAAAAAAATATCACAAACATTCATTTATCATGTATATTTTTCTGAGCTTCACGATTTTTTTAAAATTTCCAAGTTCAAATATAATACTCTTCTCACAACCCTGACACTCCCATGTCTCAATGTTTTGAGCCGCAGTGGACGCGTTCCTGGCTAAGTGCGCGCGCGTGGCCGTCACGCAGCCAAGATCGCCCGAGACAAATTCCCCAGCGAATGGCACTCGTCTGTTTTCTCTCTGGCCTTCTTTGTCTCCTACGTCATATCCGACACAAACATCGACCGAGGCGACTGGATAACTGACGACGAAACCAATGCTTAGAAACGAGCTGGAGCCGACGACGACGACGACGATGTTTCCTATATACCCATAGCGCCTCAGAACAATTTCAATAACAACTTCATTGACACCTTTCTTCACACCGTAAAAATCTCTTACCCAGTTGTCTTTCACTCAATCTACCTTTCGCACACCAAGCCTTCATCACTATTTGTCTATTTCTCCTCTCTCACTCATGATACTTTCTTCTTCCATACCATAATCTTACAGTCATACACCAACGTTGGCACCAACATACCCTCATACAGTTTCCTGGGAAATTATCCACTCATACCATTGCCATTCACTAACGATATAATGTTCCAGAGACTCTCTTACCATTTAAAGCCTCGTTCAAAACCTTGTTCCAGAGAATCTCTTGCCACTTAAAATCTTGTTTCAGAGAATATATTGCAACCTAAAGCATTGTTACAGAGAATCTCTTGCCACTGGCGTTTCTTCGGGTGCTCTTAAAGTGATATTTTTAAAACGAGGATAACTATTTTTTTTAGGAATAGTGGAAGATCCTTAATTACCTCATTGAAATGGAAAATGGCGTTGATTCCTTTCGGAAATTGGTTAGAAATATAAATGGAAGATTGTGGATAAAAGCCTTTTAAACACGTGAATACATAGAACAATAAAATTAATAAATGTGTATTAAAATGGAAAACACAGAAGAAGCAAATAGATAAATATGTATTAAAAACGGATTACACACAAGTAGAAAATGGAACAAGTATAATAAAAAAAAGAGAAGAAACTCAAGAGAATATATAATATTCTTTAAATGATGAAAAGGGAAAATTGAATCGGACTATAAGGTAACAGGCGAAATAATCTTCATCTTTGTTTCTTTGCATATCGTCCAAAGCCGAGATTCTCAGCCTTTATTTCCTCATGGCCCCCTTTCTCTCTATGTTAAAATGCCCTTCCTTCTTTCAAAGATTGCCTCATAGAGTATATTTGAAATAATATTGAGACAAGAGGAGAGGCTTCGCCACTCCTCCTTACAGGAGAAACTTGTGCTTCGCAAGCACACCTTCGGGTTGTGGCTTACGGCTTATCCTGCTCTAACGTCTGAGTTTTTGTCTAAAAAGAATGAAAAAGATTCCCAGTACATATTTTCACAAATATTACTATTGGTTTATCTTTTTTTACATTGATGCTTATTTTATTGGCCTAAAGGGGGGGGGGGGAACCTTTGACGCAATTTTTTTTAAATGCGGAAAAAAAATAATTTTCTTTTTTTTTTCCATCTATATTTACTTGAATAATTTCATTTTCCTGTACTCGTTTTTAGTGGCCAGTAGCTATTTCCTCCTGTTAAAGATTATAATTGAAAATCTATTTTCGAAATAACCTGAATAAAATCGTCGAATAAACGAAAAAAACAACAAAAAAGACAGACATTCTTAAATTTGTAATTTTTTATGAACTTGACTATTTGTAATTCTTTTTGTTCTAAAAAAATATCACAAACATTCATTTATCATGTATATTTTTCTGAGCTTCACGATTTTTTTAAAATTTCCAAGTTCAAATATAATACTCTTCTCACAACCCTGACACTCCCATGTCTCAATGTTTTGAGCCGCAGTGGACGCGTTCCTGGCTAAGTGCGCGCGCGTGGCCGTCACGCAGCCAAGATCGCCCGAGACAAATTCCCCAGCGAATGGCACTCGTCTGTTTTCTCTCTGGCCTTCTTTGTCTCCTACGTCATATCCGACACAAACATCGACCGAGGCGACTGGATAACTGACGACGAAACCACTGCTTAGAAACGAGCTGGAGCCGACGACGACGACGACGATGTTTCCTATATACCCCTAGCGCCTCAGAACAATTTCAATAACAACTTCATTGACACCTTTCTTCACACCGTAAAAATCTCTTACCCAGTTGTCTTTCACTCAATCTACCTTTCGCACACCAAGCCTTCATCACTATTTGTCTATTTCTCCTCTCTCACTCATGATACTTTCTTCTTCCATACCATAATCTTACAGTCATACACCAACGTTGGCACCAACATACTCTCATACAGTTTCCTGGGAAATTATCCACTCATACCATTGCCATTCACTAACGATATAATGTTCCAGAGACTCTCTTACCATTTAAAGCCTCGTTCAAAACCTTGTTCCAGAGAATCTCTTGCCACTTAAAATCTTGTTTCAGAGAATATATTGCAACCTAAAGCATTGTTACAGAGAATCTCTTGCCACTGGCGTTTCTTCGGGTGCTCTTAAAGTGATATTTTTAAAACGAGGATAACTATTTTTTTTTAGGAATAGTGGAAGATCGTTAATTACCTCATTGAAATGGAAAATGGCGTTGATTCCTTTCGGAAATTGGTTAGAAATATAAATGGAAGATTGTGGATAAAAGCCTTTTAAACACGTGAATACATAGAACAATAAAATTAATAAATGTGTATTAAAATGGAAAACACAGAAGAAGCAAATAGATAAATATGTATTAAAAACGGATTACACACAAGTAGAAAATGGAACAAGTATAATAAAAAAAAGAGAAGAAACTCAAGAGAATATATAATATTCTTTAAATGATGAAAAGGGAAAATTGAATCGGACTATAAGGTAACAGGCGAAATAATCTTCATCTTTGTTTCTTTGCATATCGTCCAAAGCCGAGATTCTCAGCCTTTATTTCCTCATGGCCCCCTTTCTCTCTATGTTAAAATGCCCTTCCTTCTTTCAAAGATTGCCTCATAGAGTATATTTGAAATAATATTGAGACAAGAGGAGAGGCTTCGCCACTCCTCCTTACAGGAGAAACTTGTGCTTCGCAAGCACACCTTCGGGTTGTGGCTTACGGCTTATCCTGCTCTAACGTCTGAGTTTTTGTCTAAAAAGAATGAAAAAGATTCCCAGTACATATTTTCACAAATATTACTATTGGTTTATCTTTTTTTACATTGATGCTTATTTTATTGGCCTAAAGGGGGGGGGGGGAATATTGACGCAATTTTTTTTAAATGCGGAAAAAAAATAATTTTCTTTTTTTTTCCATCTATATTTACTTGAATAATTTCATTTTCCTGTACTCGTTTTTAGTAGCCAGTAGCTATTTCCTCCTGTTAAAGATTATAATTGAAAATCTATTTTCGAAATAACCTGAATAAAATCGTCGAATAAACGAAAAAAACAACAAAAAAGACAGACATTCTTAAATTTGTAATTTTTTATGAACTTGACTATTTGTAATTCTTTTTGTTCTAAAAAAATATCACAAACATTCATTTATCATGTATATTTTTCTGAGCTTCACGATTTTTTTAAAATTTCCAAGTTCAAATATAATACTCTTCTCACAACCCTGACACTCCCATGTCTCAATGTTTTGAGCCGCAGTGGACGCGTTCCTGGCTAAGTGCGCGCCAGTGGCCGTCACGCAGCCAAGATCGCCCGAGACAAATTCCCCAGCGAATGGCACTCGTCTGTTTTCTCTCTGGCCTTCTTTGTCTCCTACGTCATATCCGACACAAACATCGACCGAGGCGACTGGATAACTGACGACGAAACCAATGCTTAGAAACGAGCTGGAGCCGACGACGACGACGACGATGTTTCCTATATACCCCTAGCGCCTCAGAACAATTTCAATAACAACTTCATTGACACCTTTCTTCACACCGTAAAAATCTCTTACCCAGTTGTCTTTCACTCAATCTACCTTTCGCACACCAAGCCTTCATCACTATTTGTCTATTTCTCCTCTCTCACTCATGATACTTTCTTCTTCCATACCATAATCTTACAGTCATACACCAACGTTGGCACCAACATACTCTCATACAGTTTCCTGGGAAATTATCCACTCATACCATTGCCATTCACTAACGATATAATGTTCCAGAGACTCTCTTACCATTTAAAGCCTCGTTCAAAACCTTGTTCCAGAGAATCTCTTGCCACTTAAAATCTTGTTTCAGAGAATATATTGCAACCTAAAGCATTGTTACAGAGAATCTCTTGCCACTGGCGTTTCTTCGGGTGCTCTTAAAGTGATATTTTTAAAACGAGGATAACTATTTTTTTTTAGGAATAGTGGAAGATCGTTAATTACCTCATTGAAATGGAAAATGGCGTTGATTCCTTTCGGAAATTGGTTAGATATTTTATGGAAGATTGTGGATAAAAGCCTTTTAAACACGTGAATACATAGAACAATAAAATTAATAAATGTGTATTAAAATGGAAAACACAGAAGAAGCAAATAGATAAATATGTATTAAAAACGGATTACACACAAGTAGAAAATGGAACAAGTATAATAAAAAAAAGAGAAGAAACTCAAGAGAATATATAATATTCTTTAAATGATGAAAAGGGAAAATTGAATCGGACTATAAGGTAACAGGCGAAATAATCTTCATCTTTGTTTCTTTGCATATCGTCCAAAGCCGAGATTCTCAGCCTTTATTTCCTCATGGCCCCCTTTCTCTCTATGTTAAAATGCCCTTCCTTCTTTCAAAGATTGCCTCATAGAGTATATTTGAAATAATATTGAGACAAGAGGAGAGGCTTCGCCACTCCTCCTTACAGGAGAAACTTGTGCTTCGCAAGCACACCTTCGGGTTGTGGCTTACGGCTTATCCTGCTCTAACGTCTGAGTTTTTGTCTAAAAAGAATGAAAAAGATTCCCAGTACATATTTTCAAAAATATTACTATTGGTTTATCTTTTTTTACATTGATGCTTATTTTATTGGCCTAAAGGGGGGGGGGAACCTTTGACGCAATTTTTTTTAAATACGGAAAAAAAATAATTTTCTTTTTTTTTCCATCTATATTTACTTGAATAATTTCATTTTCCTGTACTCGTTTTTAGTGGCCAGTAGCTATTTCCTCCTGTTAAAGATTATAATTGAAAATCTATTTTCGAAATAACCTGAATAAAATCGTCGAATAAACGAAAAAAACAACAAAAAAGACAGACATTCTTAAATTTGTAATTTTTTATGAACTTGACTATTTGTAATTCTTTTTGTTCTAAAAAAATATCACAAACATTCATTTATCATGTATATTTTTCTGAGCTTCACGATTTTTTTAAAATTTCCAAGTTCAAATATAATACTCTTCTCACAACCCTGACACTCCCATGTCTCAATGTTTTGAGCCGCAGTGGACGCGTTCCTGGCTAAGTGCGCGCGCGTGGCCGTCACGCAGCCAAGATCGCCCGAGACAAATTCCCCAGCGAATGGCACTCGTCTGTTTTCTCTCTGGCCTTCTTTGTCTCCTACGTCATATCCGACACAAACATCGACCGAGGCGACTGGATAACTGACGACGAAACCAATGCTTAGAAACGAGCTGGAGCCGACGACGACGACGACGATGTTTCCTATATACCCCTAGCGCCTCAGAACAATTTCAATAACAACTTCATTGACACCTTTCTTCACACCGTAAAAATCTCTTACCCAGTTGTCTTTCACTCAATCTACCTTTCGCACACCAAGCCTTCATCACTATTTGTCTATTTCTCCTCTCTCACTCATGATACTTTCTTCTTCCATACCATAATCTTACAGTCATACACCAACGTTGGCACCAACATACTCTCATACAGTTTCCTGGGAAATTATCCACTCATACCATTGCCATTCACTAACGATATAATGTTCCAGAGACTCTCTTACCATTTAAAGCCTCGTTCAAAACCTTGTTCCAGAGAATCTCTTGCCACTTAAAATCTTGTTTCAGAGAATATATTGCAACCTAAAGCATTGTTACAGAGAATCTCTTGCCACTGGCGTTTCTTCGGGTGCTCTTAAAGTGATATTTTTAAAACGAGGATAACTATTTTTTTTTAGGAATAGTGGAAGATCGTTAATTACCTCATTGAAATGGAAAATGGCGTTGATTCCTTTCGGAAATTGGTTAGAAATATAAATGGAAGATTGTGGATAAAAGCCTTTTAAACACGTGAATACATAGAACAATAAAATTAATAAATGTGTATTAAAATGGAAAACACAGAAGAAGCAAATAGATAAATATGTATTAAAAACGGATTACACACAAGTAGAAAATGGAACAAGTATAATAAAAAAAAGAGAAGAAACTCAAGAGAATATATAATATTCTTTAAATGATGAAAAGGGAAAATTGAATCGGACTATAAGGTAACAGGCGAAATAATCTTCATCTTTGTTTCTTTGCATATCGTCCAAAGCCGAGATTCTCAGCCTTTATTTCCTCATGGCCCCCTTTCTCTCTATGTTAAAATGCCCTTCCTTCTTTCAAAGATTGCCTCATAGAGTATATTTGAAATAATATTGAGACAAGAGGAGAGGCTTCGCCACTCCTCCTTACAGGAGAAACTTGTGCTTCGCAAGCACACCTTCGGGTTGTGGCTTACGGCTTATCCTGCTCTAACGTCTGAGTTTTTGTCTAAAAAGAATGAAAAAGATTCCCAGTACATATTTTCAAAAATATTACTATTGGTTTATCTTTTTTTACATTGATGCTTATTTTATTGGCCTAAAGGGGGGGGGGGAACCTTTGACGCAATTTTTTTTAAATACGGAAAAAAAATAATTTTCTTTTTTTTTTCATCTATATTTACTTGAATAATTTCATTTTCCTGTACTCGTTTTTAGTGGCCAGTAGCTATTTCCTCCTGTTAAAGATTATAATTGAAAATCTATTTTCGAAATAACCTGAATAAAATCGTCGAATAAACGAAAAAAACAACAAAAAAGACAGACATTCTTAAATTTGTAATTTTTTATGAACTTGACTATTTGTAATTCTTTTTGTTCTAAAAAAATATCACAAACATTCATTTATCATGTATATTTTTCTGAGCTTCACGATTTTTTTTAAATTTCCAAGTTCAAATATAATACTCTTCTCACAACCCTGACACTCCCATGTCTCAATGTTTTGAGCCGCAGTGGACGCGTTCCTGGCTAAGTGCGCGCGCGTGGCCGTCACGCAGCCAAGATCGCCCGAGACAAATTCCCCAGCGAATGGCACTCGTCTGTTTTCTCTCTGGCCTTCTTTGTCTCCTACGTCATATCCGACACAAACATCGACCGAGGCGACTGGATAACTGACGACGAAACCAATGCTTAGAAACGAGCTGGAGCCGACGACGACGACGACGATGTTTCCTATATACCCCTAGCGCCTCAGAACAATTTCAATAACAACTTCATTGACACCTTTCTTCACACCGTAAAAATCTCTTACCCAGTTGTCTTTCACTCAATCTACCTTTCGCACACCAAGCCTTCATCACTATTTGTCTATTTCTCCTCTCTCACTCATGATACTTTCTTCTTCCATACCATAATCTTACAGTCATACACCAACGTTGGCACCAACATACTCTCATACAGTTTCCTGGGAAATTATCCACTCATACCATTGCCATTCACTAACGATATAATGTTCCAGAGACTCTCTTACCATTTAAAGCCTCGTTCAAAACCTTGTTCCAGAGAATCTCTTGCCACTTAAAATCTTGTTTCAGAGAATATATTGCAACCTAAAGCATTGTTACAGAGAATCTCTTGCCACTTAAAACATTGTTTCAGACACTATTTTGCCATATACGACCGTGTTCCAGAGACTCTCTTGCCATTTAAAACCTTGTTGCAGAGACTCTCTTGCTACTAACAACCTTGTTTCAGAGAATCTCTTGCCATTCATAACCCCATTCAAGAGACCCTCTTGCCACTTAAAACATTTTTCCAGACACTCACTTGGCATTTAAGACCTTGTTCCAGAGACTCTCTTGCCATTAAAAACCTTGTTCAACAGAGTCTCATGTCACTTAAACGTTGTTCCAGAGAATCTCTCGGTATTTAAAACCTCGTTGAAGAGACACTCTTGTCACTTATAACCATATTCCAGAGACTTTATTGTCACTTAAAACCTTGTTTCAGAGATTCTCTTGTCATGTAAAACCTTCTTTCAGAGACTTTCTCGCCATTTAAAACCTTTTTCCCAAGACTATCTTGCCATTTAAAACCTTGTTCCAGAGACTTTCTTGCCATTTAAAAACCCATTCAAGAGACTATCTTGCCACTTAAAACCTTGTTCTAGGGGATCTATTTCCACTTAAAACCTTGTTCCAGAGAATCTCTTGCTACTTAAAACCTTGTTCCAGAGACTTTATTGTCACTTAAAACCTTGTTTCATAGATTCTCTTGTCATGTAAAACCTTGTTTCAGAGACTTTCTCGCCATTTAAATTTTTTTTTCCCAAGACTATTTTGCCATTTAAAACCTTGTTCCAGAGACTTTCTTGCCATTTAAAAACCCATTCAAGAGACTATCTTGCCACTTAAAACCTTGTTCTAGGGGATCTTTTGCCACTTAAAACCTTGTTCCAGAGAATCTCTTGCCACTTAAAACCTTGTTCCAGAGAATCTCTTGCCACTTAAAACCTTGTTCCAGAGAATCTCTTGCCACTGAAAATCTTGGGATCTCAATTTCCTTCCTCTGTATCTGTACCATTATCATTTCACTGCATCCTAGTTACTTGTAACTTACAATCTGTTCAAGTATGACGTCACTGAACTGGATACTATTTCCTCCCCCCCATTCTCACTCCCACCAAATAAAATTGTCTTACTCTCCTCTATATTCAATTTTTGACCTCTCTTCTCACACACCGTATCAAAAGCTGCAATCAACTTTTATAAATATCTTCCACTCTCAGCCACCCCAACCAGGTCATCAGGATATGGTAACATAAAGATCACCTATCACTCACTTCCCTTTTATCAATCTCACACAATTTTCCCTCATTCTTATACGTACTTCCTTCATTACTCCATACATAAATATATTTAATAGCCATGCCGATATCATACAACCTTGTCTTACACACCCACGTATGTCAATTCACTCACTAGGACTACTTTTTCCTTTTAAACCATGCCTTAATTTCAACATAAATACTCGTTACACTATCCAATAGTTTACCACTCACACCATACATTCTTAGCAACTGTCATAATACTTCTCAATCTATACGATCATAAGTGATCTTTTTTAGCCAGCTCTTTTAATGCAAATATATGCTCTGAACACCCTCTAATCTAGGCTTACCTTATCTTTTGGGCCTGAGAACGGGACATTTGCAGAAGAATGCTAGTGATGCCCTAACACCAGGGCAAACTAGAAACCATTTTCATACCTTTATATACCTACCACACAATTTTATCACTTTCACTAATTAATTAATTAATTAAATTGGCATAATTTGAAATCGTCAAACCTGGAAATTTTCAATTTTTATTATAGCGTTTGGTTCTTGTATACCAAAATAAGTGTATTCATAACTCACCACCTCTTTATTGAGGTTTAGTGCTGACATTACGAAAAAATAAATTACTGATAACTTATATGTATATTAAGCCTTTATTTAATTTAGCACCGGTCACATTGCTATTTTCCATTGAATTAATTTTTATAAGAAATATTTATTAGTTTCGTTTTTCGATAACTCACAGCAGCTCAGGTGAATATTGAATTTACATTACAAAAAGTGCTTTTACAGTTGCTTCATTTATGTCACCTCTTTCTTGAGACATTTCATTGTTTTTCAGCAGCTGCTGCAATATCACCACACAAAACCACTTTCTATCCTTTGAAAAAAAAAGCCCCGAGGTGAAGAGGTTAAACAACGTAGAAGATTTTTACGATCCAAGATTATGAAGAGTTGGTTGAAAAAGGTTTGTGTTTTCTTCAGAAGAAGTTTGCAAGCGATTTTTAGCTCCAAGCTTTATTTTGTTAGTAAAAATAGCTGAAAATAAGGTAAATAGGTGTTTGGGTTTCATTTGTTTAGACGCAGAAGGTAAATCATAAATTTCTATTCACCAACCAATGTAGGAGTTAATTCCCGGCCCAATTTCTTTTCGCGGTACAGCGTTGAGGAACTTACCTTTTATAGCACTTTTATGAACGCAATGACTGCAAATTGTTTGTTTGATCAAGAATTGGTTTGACGAAGTTACCTGAGTATCGTTTGAACTTGGAGTTAAAGATAGCTGGAAAAAATATAGTGAGAATTTATTGTAGTTTGAAAGTTGAAACTGAAAGAGTCGATAACTCTATTTTGGCAGATCAAAGGAATAAAATACAGAAAAGATGTTGCTTTTAGAAAATGTGGAGAGTTTTCGGCGATCGTTCATATCTCAGCGCTTGTTCAGGCCCAGTCACTGCCTCGGGTCCTCATCGCCCGTTCATCTCTCAGCGCTTGTTCAGGCCCAGTCACTGCCTGGGGTCCTCATCGCCCGTTCATCTCTCAGCGCTTGTTCAGGCCCAGTCACTGCCTCGGGTCCTCATCGCCCGTTCATCTCTCAGCGCTTGTTCAGGCCCAGTCACTGCCTCGGGTCCTCATCGCCCGTTCATCTCTCAGCGCTTGTTCAGGCCCAGTCACTGCCTCGGGTCCTCATCTTCCAGCTGTTTGAGGCCCGAAAACATGGCAATAAACAGCTACCTCTCTATCACAGTACGAACCTTCCAAAATCATAACTCAATCTCAGTTCAACTATCCACATCACTGCAGAAGACATGGGAATAATTATAATAATAAAAACAAAGTATTCATGGCCATTAAAGCTGAGTTCTCTAAGCTAAAATATAGGAGAGGTAGAAAGATAAAACCTAGACACTCCTTTCCTAATCACTTCTACCTAAAATGCTCCCTCTTTTTCTAACAAAATGAATGATAACCTTTTGGGCACCAAAAGGGGTAAAATTATTATTTAGTCTTTGCTGTTACCATAGCAATTTTAAGCCCACCTCACAGTAACTTTGGGCAGGCCTGGCTACTCATCCACATCAAGCAAAGAACAAGATCCCTTAGACCCACCCCCCCAAAAAACCATGCTTCAATTTGATGGTTGCTAGTTCGGTCTATTGCATAGTTATTTGCTTGCGTAGATGGGAAGTGCTCCTCAGCTGTACCCAATGCAGTGACCAAGAGGCTTACAGTTGTTACAGTTGCTATAAAGTTCTCGTATCCTGGCTACGTTCATTTGCTGTTTAACTGACATTTATCTAGTCTAAATTTCAAGTCAGTTTCAAAATTAAGTTTTACGACATAGGTATTTGCAGTGGTTTTCGTTATATCTATGGCTAAAATTACTTTACTTAACAAACGTGTGATTAAATTGAAAAACTACAGCAATGAGACAACAATTGTTGAACTACATTGCCGTTCTTTGCTTTGCGGGTAAGAATGTATTTTAAATAAAGAATGTGCATTTTTACTTGAATGGAGATACCAAAATCAATATAAATATATTCTAATAGAATCCTATATGATACCAAATATTCAACTAAATCTGGTAAACTCTTGATGAATTTGAAAGTTTAACAGCCCCACAATTTTTTATATGTACCAGGCAATGGCTTCGCCATTCCCCAACCCCCCTACGATGGGAGCTTGTGCTTCGCTACTAAGATTAAAATTTTAAATCTGAAAAAAAGCAGTCATGGTTAAATTTTTATAAATTTTCTGAACTCCACCATTTATAATTCTTTGGATTTTAAAAAATTCACAAAATTTTGATACTTATATTTATTTTTGAACTTCACCATTTTGTTTTTTGATATTATAAAAGAATTATTATAAATAACTTTGATAAAAAACATTAGTCCTAAGCAAACTAAGATGAAATTATTATTCAAATACTCCAAGAGAATCCCCTTCTTAAATTATAGAGTTAGTGATGATAATGATAACACATAAATTTGATTTTTAGTTTAAAAACGAGATTGAAAACTTTGACATTCGAGGCCAATTTAAAGACGACCGGAACAAATTAATAAATCTAACCAGGCAATGGCTTCGCCACTACCCCTACGGGGGAAGCTTCGCTTTGCTACTAAGATTAAAATTTAAAATCTAAAAAAAAGCAGCCATGAATAAATTTTTATAAATTTTCTGAACTTGGCCAATTATAATAATTTTAAAAAGGAACTCTAAACTAAATTTCCCCCCTTTCAAAATATCACGTTGCTAAAATACAGTTATAGAAGAAGATATATATAAATAAATTTTCTGAACATAACCATTTGTAATTATTTGGGTTTTAAAAATAACTTTGAGGCAAAAAACATAAGTCATAACCAAACTAAGATGAAATTATTATTTAAATACTTAAAAAAATCCCCTTCTTAAACTATAGAGTTAGTGATGATGATGATAATGATGATGATAACAAGACACCGGGACAAACCCCTCAAAATGGGACAGTTCCTGCCAAATCAGAACATATCACAACCCTACCAAATGACTTGATCTAAACCTCCCTATTTAACCCCTCAGTTATCATTCTTATATGTCCAATCAGAATTTTTCTATATACTTTACTTAAAACACTAAGAGAACATATCCTCTGTATTTCTTGAATTTAGCTCTCTTACTTTCACCTTTCTACAACGCCATTATTACTACGTTCTTCCCCTTTCTCAGGCACTTATGCCTGATGCCATAAATGTTATTCACAGTCAAAGCTTCCACGGTACTCCACGGTACACAGGAAAATGTGTGTGGAGCGAGTGATCCTGAGTATTTGCCGAAAGGGATTATGAATGGAAAGGAGAGTAAAGGTGGTGGTGATTCCTTGTTTGAGAGTGTATGGAATGGTTTGCAAGATTTGAAGAGTGATGGAGTAGATGTGAGAGTGCCCGATAGTGTAAATGACTTAAGGAAGGAGGTAATGAGTAAAGTATGTAGGAAGCCTGAGAGCATTGGTATGGCAAGGGTGCGGAACTTCATGAAATAATTGACAGCGATATGTATGCAAGGGATCCCGCCGTTTCAGGAAGTGTTGATTGTAGTGAGTCGTTTGTATGGAGTGATTGTTTATGTGCACTTTGGTGGTAAGAGGCTGATTGTGTACAAAGATGAGAAGATGAAGGGTTTGAATCCTAATGTGGTACATCTGCAATGTTTGAGCGGTGTGCACTACAATTAGGTGATTGAAAAATGTTCATATATGAGAGAAAAGAATGATTGTCTGGATGAAGATGAGTGTGTGGTGAGCGATGATATGGGAGTTGATGACAGTGTGGATATCAGTGCTGATGTTGGTGTGCTTGTTCCTTCTGTGTATTGCGAACATGGTGGACCTGATATGATGGAAGCGAGAGTGAAAGTTGGTGAAAGGTTATTCTGTTGTTTGATTGATACTGGAGCGCAGGTGTCTTTAGTGAATGAGAGGATTCTGAGTAAGTATGATGAGCTTAGATGCTGCGAGCATAAACCTGTGAAGTTACGGATAAGTGGATTAGGGAATGGCATGATAGTGGCATGGGAACAGGTTAGTCTGAAAACGAGTTTGGGTAATGGTGTGAATGTGCAGCATGACTTTGTGATTCTGAAAGATGAGCAAATGTCATGTTGTTTTCTGCTTGGTGTGGATTTTATGAGATTGAATGATTTGTCTTTGGATGCTGATAAGGATTGCATTATGAAAGGTGAATGTGAGGTGATGAAGTTGAATGAGTGTGCAAAGAATGTTGTCAAGTTTTGCGGTATGATTGAGTTGGTCATGGATGATGAGAATGAGATTTTAAGTGATGATGATATTCTAGAGATGCAAGAGATGTGTCCTTTTGTTAGTGAGTTGAAGAGGTGCGTAATGACGGGTGCTGATTTGAATGAATGGCCTGATTGTTTAAGTGATTTTAAAAGGTATGCTAAGGATTTTGCTGCTTGTATGGATGTTGTATATTTTGTGAGGTATGTTAACGGTAAGGATGATATGTATGTACCTGTGATGTCCTTGGTTGGTATGATTGGTCTGGTGAAGGTTGTGCATGATAATTTTGGCATATGGGCAAGTTTAAGCTGTGGGAGTGTATGAAGGAGCGTGTGTTCCATCCGTTTCTGAGAACTGTTGTGAATGATGTTGCAACTACGTGTGAATGGCGTCAGAAGCGAAAGGTGCAAGGTGTGCAAGTGAAACCACCGATGTTGAAAGTTGATGCGAAAGAACCGTTTGAATTGGTAGTGATTGATTGTGTGTCTTTGCCGCGTACGAGTGCTGGGAATGTTGGTATGGTTGTGATGGTTGATCATAAAAGTAAGTTTGTGTATGCAGCGCCTGTGAGAGATAAAAGGAGTGTGACTGTTGCGCGTGTGGTTGAGCAGTTGTTTTTTCCTATGTGTGTATGGAAGCCTAGAAGATGTCTGAGTGATAATGGGCCTGAATTTGTAGGAGAAGTGTTTGAGCAAATGTTGAGAGAGAATGGTGTGGAGCATGTGAGAACAACTCCCTATGTACCGTCTTCAAATGGATTGGCTGAACGTACTATAAGAACCTTGTGTGAGATGTTGAGAATGATGAGTACGACAGTGAATGACTGGGATATATGTCTGGGGAGAGTATTGTGGGCGTATAATTCGACTGTGCATAGTGCAACTGGAATGTCCCCATGTCAGTTTGTGATGAATTTTGAAAGGCAAGTGAAAGATAGGTTTCGTTTGAGTGAAAGTGAGCAGATTGTATGGCGTGAGGCACATGAAAGGTTCCGTTCATTTGAATTGGGTGCGAAAGTATTGAAGGTGAGAGAAGTGAAGGGTAGGTTGAATGTGTCAAAGATGAGTGAGAAGTTTGATGGACCTTATAGAGTTGTGAGAGTTTGGAAAAATGGGGTGACGTATGTTTTAGAGAGTTTGAATGACGATATGACTGAGAGAGTGCGGGCTCATCAGAGTCAGTTAAGGAGATGGAGAGAACCTCCTGACTACCTGGTGAGTCATCCTGTGTACGAACTGTGTAAAGAGAGAGGTAAAGTGCATGATGATGAGATTGAATGTGATAGTATGGATCTGTCTGGGAAAGAGCTAGTCTTAGTCTCGAGAAGTAGAAAGCGTACAAAGAGGAGTGAAAGGAAGAATGCAAGTACGAATGAAAGTAAGTCTGAGCAGAGTGTTTCTGGTATGGGGGATCTTGAAAGGGAGATTGAGATTTTGCGTAAACAGGTGAGTGATTTGGCTGGTATAAGTAGACGAGTGAGTGAGCTGCCTGTGCCTGATTTTTCTGGTTTCCAGAACAGTATGAATGATATTGTGTTTGGGCAGAATGAACCTAGTGTGGCTGATTTTTCGGGTTTTATGAATGGTAATAATAGGGGTGAGTTTGATGAAGTGGCGGATTTTTCGGGTTTCTGGTGGGAACCAGTCGAAAGGGTTTCTGGTATGCCTGTTGAGAATACAGGGAATGTGAGTAACCTGTCTGTTTCGCAAGAGTGTACCTTGAGTTGGATGAGAGCTGTGAGTGAGGAGCTGATGAATGGGGGTATAAAGAGTGAAGGTTTTGAACAGGAGAATATAAAAGAGTTCTGTCGTGAGATGCGGGGAATGGTAATGAGGGCTAAGAGTATGGTTGACGAGATGATTAATAGTGACGATGAGCCTGACAGGAAGACTGATGAACAACCCCGACTGATTGCTACGCGTAGCCAGGGACCAGTAGACGAGTGTGAATGGTTGCAGAAGGGTGCGATTGAGTATAAAAGGTACTGTGAGTAAGGATTGAGAGTGTATTGTGAGTGACTGTGGTCGAATGGCTTAAGGAAGGAGGGGTGTGGTGGAGCGAATGTGAGTGTGTGTGTGTAAAAAGGGCCATTTTCCTACCCCTTTTTACAAATACCCTCTCCCTCCCTCTGTAAGAATGTGTGGGTGAATGGGAATGGGTTTGTTTTTTTGTTTGTTTGTTTGTTTTTAAATTCATTAGCATGTTATTATAAAATGGTTTTTCTTTCCAGGCGCCATAATTTGGAAAGATAAATAGGACCAGCACTTGTAAAGTTACCCTTATAGTAGAAGCTAACTTTAATAATAGAATATTATAAAAGCCTAAGGCCACTAGTATATGACAAAGGTTCCAGGCCGTGCTCTGTCTTACTTGAGAATCTAAAATAGTTTAGCTTTGAGGAAGGAGGGCTTAAAATAGCCACACGACTGTAACAGGTCAGTTATCTCAGTCCAAGCTCGGAGGCGCTAGTTTTCAATACAAAGATTTCTGTTGTACCACGTGAGGCCATTTTTTTTTTCTGTTATTCATTGACTGTAGAGTCCCAATTTTATTTGGGTTATTTGATTATTTTTCATTGTTCTTAGGATCGATTATTAATACTTCTAAGTAGGACTTATTTATTTTTGATTGTAAATATCATTGTAAATATTATTGTATTTTTTTTGTTAGTAAAGGACTGTACATACAATCCATTTCATTCTCCTTCGATTTCTCACGTCCGGATTAGTGTAGGATGCGGGTTAGATCGATTGGGGTTAGTCTAAATTTTTCAGCCCGCTACAACATGTTTGTGTGTAGACTTTATAAGCCTAAGTTAAATTAAGTGCGCCGGCAGTCATCAAAAGGTCTCGCATATAAGCAACATAATATTACTTAAATTTATGGGGAGAGATTATGCAAGCTATTTTTAAAAATATATTCTAAAATTTACATTGAAATAGTGAGATAGAATTCCTATTGAATATACCTACAAATCACTAACCTGTGTATTAATCAATGTCAATACTTATATGGACTTAACAGCTTTCAGGGAAGCAATATCAAAATGTCTAGTTTACACAAATTAAATAGTCGTTTAGGCTTCGTAAAAATAGAAGTTGATATTGTAAATCTAACGTCTTCCTGTGAACGAATTCTAAAATCTAGGCCTAATTGGATATATTAGCTAAAATAGAATAAAAACAAAACTAGGCCCTAGAAAAAAAAATCCCCCGGGTCATCTCACATTTATGAATCAATTAAAACTTGTATTCGACCTTAGTCACTACGAAGCTCTAAGATTAAGTACTATGTACATGGTGAGGGGCGTAATTTGTCGCCTATTTTAACATAAAAGAATATAACAGAGTTACATGTTAAAGACTTGAAGGTTTGTACTATTCATTTAACTCAATGAAATCACCGTCGGCCTCAAACACGTCCTCCAGGCGACGTCAGAACCTGCTACAACCCTTTCCAACGGTCCCCTGTTAAACAGGGACAAAGCTGCAGTGATCCTGTACCACCTTCCTGGTGCACGGGGGCTTGTTTCTCACCCCCTTTCTCTCAACCACACCCCACATATAATACTCAAGAGAGTTACAGTATCAGGAGTTTGTAGGCCAGATGTTTTGAGTGATTTGGTCAAAGAAATTGTCTTAAAGCCAACACTGGGTCTTCCTGATGTGTGACATGGCGTAGAGTCTTGCTGCTAGACGTACGGCCTTCCAGCGGTCCCTTCTGGATCCACGGCAACACTAACTCCTCCAGGCACTTGATGTAACCTTGGGTATTGAGTGTAAGGCCTCCCGGAAAGATAAACGGGGGCATAACATGGTCCTCGTGCTTCCCGAGCTGCCGTACCTTTGTAATAACACCCTAAGTTATCCTACTCTTTCCTGATCGTCTGCACCGTCCTCAGAATGACACCCAAGAGTTCCTTGCGTGAATCCCAAGCAGCAGTTTGCCTTGTTCAACTTTTTGAGGATTGAATCCATCCATGGTATTGTTTTCATTATAGGCGATGTCAAACTAAGCCTACTATCTAATATACATGTGTTTCCGAAAGTCTGTTTGTATCTATATATATATGACCGCTATAAAAGGCTACTTAGAGTGACCTTGAAGGACAAGAAAGGTTACCATTGGGGGTAATTTGATCCGAGGAGTAACATAGGCTTACCAAGGTCGAACGGTATCTCACACACACTTAACACTCGCCTACTCGACGTAATCAGTTTGAATACTCTCCACGTATCCAGTCTCTCCTACCACCTCACCCAATTTGGTCCCTTCCAAAACCTGGCGATTCTACTCATCAATCCTTCATCAAACTATTTGTTATAAATGATAATTAAGAGAGTGCCGATGAATGAGTCCTGTAGACCGCTGCTAGTGAATCCTGACCAACTAACATAACCCTGTATCACTTATCCTGACACCAAATTCGTTATCCCTTTCCCGCTACGCCTCTGGTTTCCAACCAGCACACCTTTGTTAAGTCCAACTAAAGTAAATCCATCGCTTGGGATTTGTAGTACTCATCTACTAACTCATGTAACCAATGTAACAATTTCGTCAGACACGACCCCTTTCGACGAGACTATTGTTGAGAGTTTGATCATTTTGCTCTCTCCAAGTATTTGATGAATCGATTCTCTCGGAATCCCTTCTGTATTTTACCTCCTTTTGAGGTGAGACTTTAAGGCCGTTAGTTGCCCGCTTGGCTGCGGTCTCCTCGCTTGTGGACGGAAGCCCCTTCGGTCGATCGCTAGTCCAACGTCATCTCGCTTATTTCCAACGATACGTTGAAGAGATGCCCAGCAGATGGTGGTACCTCTTTGCTACCTTCCCGCGACAAACTGAACTAGAGCGACCGACAGAGTTAGAGAGAGTGAGACACAAAAGTAGAGAGGCAGAGAGACATCCACTCACTCACGCATCTCTTCAAACAAGCGTTGGAATAGTCACGCCGTCTCCTAGGAGAGGCTGACCCCTCATCCATTCACCCAACCCCACCTCTCTTCACCTTCACCGACATGGTAGAGACTCGACGAAGGTTCGTATCCTCTTCTTCATATCGGGAGATATCTCTCTTTAAGAAATATCCTAATCACGCCCTTTGGGGTCCTAATAAACGAGAGTTGGATCCCAAGCAGTTAAGTAAAACCTTATACTAACATAACCCCAACCTTTCATGTAATTCAAAAGGCGAATTTTTTCTCAAAAAAGATGGGAGGGGGCAGGCTGGGGGAAAACAGGGGTGGGGAGAGTGGAGCTAATCTAAGAACAACCACTCTAAATGGAGCTAAAAGGAAGGGGCGAACCAGCCTCCCATCTCCTCCTGGCCACGAACAGGGACGAGTGGACGAAAGCTGGTTGGCGACTAGCCAGTGACATTAGCCGCAGGTGAGAAGAGTCTTGTGCAGAGGGTGGGGAGAAAAAGGGCACTGGGGCCGGGGTGGTGGTGGCTCCAGTGCAATACTTCACGCAGGGTAACCCCTTGAGGGGTTTAAATGAGGGAGGTTTTGGATTCCATGCAGGGGGATCCAAAACTATCATAGGGATTTAAGCTTAGGGGATGATGGAGGGATAAGAAATAGGACTTTATTCAGCGCTTATCTGTTGATTATTTGAAATATGACAATAAATAATGACAGGAGGGGGAAATAAAAAGATATATAGATCGATAGATCCACAGATAGATAGATAGATAGATAGATAGATAGAAAGATCTAAAGATAGAAGGATAGATCCGCAGATAGATAGATAGATAGATAGATAGAAAGATCTAAAGATAGAAGGATAGATCCGCAGATAGAAAGATAGAGAGATCTAAAGCTAGAAGGATAGATCAACAGATAGATGAATTTAAAACTACTCTCCAAACCATAAGACAAACCACAAAGTGTCTACACTTTAAATACAGGCGATGAGACTCGTTTATCCTTACATAGAGACCCAAGCAGACAACTTTTACCATCATTCGCTACCACACACATGCATCCACACAGACACCCACAATGGTACATTCACGCTCTAGTGTACACACTCTTGTTATTTTCTCGGGGAAATAAATGAAGCCTCTAATGAGTTTGGGCAGGAGTGAGTGTTTGTACAATTTCTTGCCAAGCACCGTTTTTATAGAACCATTTTGTCTCTGAGGGAAGTTACGTCAACAGAAGGGGTAAAGCCCCATCCTTCCAACTGGCAAAGTGAAATTCAATGCAAGTAAAGCTCATTAACTCCAGATAAAATAAAACCCCCCCAAATAAATCAGCCGAGTGAATTATGGAGGGAAGGTGTCATCCCTTAATTTAGTGGAAAAAGTTAACGGAATTTCCTTTAAAATCACCTCGATAGAGGCAGAGAAACATGGACGAACTACCATGAATATGAGATGTGGACAAATCTCTGATTTTGGCGTCAATGCCTGTTACATTTTCTCTCTTTTTGATACTTTTGACGGGGCGAATACTATGAAAAAAAAACAGATATACACACAAATGTCGATTTAAAAAAAATATATATTTAGAGCCCATCTGGCGACTGCCCACTTGGGCATAAGTCGCCGGAAACACGACAGCCTAGAACTAGGCTACTTTAAAATAAGAATATGCAAACATAACAATGATAAAAATGTGAAAAACCTAACAATTAGGAAGCAATCTCCGGCGTCGGGTGGAGGTTCCCTTCACCCCGGTGCAGGAGCGTGCAACCTACAAAGAAAATAATAACATAAAAAAATTACCTACTTAAATGAAGGGGAGATGCCGGTCCCTCCCCTAAAAGTCAACAGGTCCACAAGTCAATGTGCACGAACCCGTCCCGAGTACAAGAGACAGGTGGTAGCGACCCAGCGCATCCTGGTACCGTGACAGGTAACGTGCGCGAGGATCACCCAGACTGGGACATTCGACAAGAATGTGCCAAACAGTCTGGGGGACGACGCAGTCGTTACAATAGGGCGCAGGCGAGCGCTCCATCTAATAGCGATGCGTCACACGAGGTATCCGATTTGGAGACGACAGAAAGCGACTTGAAGCCATCACGGAATTGGGGGATAGGTCCATGGGAATAGTCGCAGGACAATGGCACGCAACTTTAAGTTCCCTTCGATGGTCTCCCATCTTCTTTGCCAAGCAGTCCGAAGAGCTGCCCGTATTCCTGCCATGTAGTCTTTGTGAGAAAGAGCGAAACGCTGGTCCGGTCGCAGAGTCCTCGCGGACTCTTTGGCGCCCTCATCCGGGCGCTCATTCCGCGAAATTCTTACATGTCCAGGAACCCTGCAGAAGATAATCTTGATATCCGCCCGGCTTGCCAAAACCGTGGTGTCACGGATATCGCGAACCAGGAAATGCGGAGATTCCAATGCCCCGAGAGCACTCAGGGCGCTTTGTGAGTCGCTATAGATCACAATCCGGTCTTCGAACCGAGCACGTCGCGTAATCTTCCGTACCGAGTGGTGTATTGCCACCAGTTCGGCCGTGAAGACAGACGAAGCGCCTGGCAGAGCCCCGCTTACTTCAAACAGAGGGGATAAGGCGAGGAAGCCGACTCCCTCTTGGGACTTGGAGCCATCCGTATACACTGGTACGGTTCCAGCGCGACCCAAGGTGTGCTCCAAAAAGGTCAAACGCAATACTCCCGGCGCCGTACAAGCTTTGGGAGCAGCGGCGTGGCGACAAATAGCCAAATGTGGTACCCTCCAGGGTGGCGTCCTGGGCAGAACCAGGGGCGCCACCGGCCCGAGAGCTATATCTAGCTCTCGAAGGAGTTTCTTGGCCTTAAACCCAAAGGGCTTAGGGTATGACTGGCATCTCTCGGCGGCATAGGCACCGTCCAAATCAGCTGAGGATGCAGTGAAATCTGTTGGCGACTGAGGGAGGCATGGGCTCGCACGTACAGGCGAGTGATGCACTGCACCCGGCGCAGAGCGAGTGGCATCTCACCAGCATCGACCAAAAGACTCTCAATGAGGCAAGTGCGGAAGGCACCGGTCGCAAGGCGAAGGCTGGTGCGGTGAATCGAATCTACCTTCCGCAATAAACGCCCGGCTTCGAAAGCATGAAACTCGCATTCGTAGTCGAGTTTCAAACGAACAAAGGATCGATAAAAAAGTAGCGCAGTAGCCCTATCAGCGCCCCAAGCGCTAAACATTACGGAACGGAGAATATGCATGGTGCGGGTACAAGAGACCCTAAAGCTGCGAATATGAGCCTCCCAGGTGAGGCATCGGTCGAATACAAGACCAAGGAAACGGTGCGATTCAACCACATCCAGGCGCACCCCTTTCAGAAACAAATCTGGCTGGGTTGGAGCCGTGGGTGGCGGCAGAAGTGCAACACCTTAGTCTTGGCCAAAGAAACCTAAAACCTGTGCACTTCGGCATAGCGAGAGACGCGGTTCAATGCCTGTTGGAGTCGATACTCCAGAGTTGACATCTAGGCCGCGCAAAAAAGAGATCGAAAAGGCGTCCACGTAGAGCGTAGTGAGAACATCTTCCGGCAGCACGGAAGTGATGCCGTTGATGCTCAGGGCAAAGAGTGTGACAGTGAGGACACTTCCCTGCGGGACACCCTCTTCCTGCTCCTTTGGGCCGGAGAGGGCTCTCCCCATATGTATGCGGAATCGACGATCTCGCAGAAATTCAGATATAAACATTGGGAGGCGTCCCTTCACCCCCATCGTGTGGAGAGTCTCCATGATACCGTATCCCTATGCGGTATCATAGGCCTTCTCCAGATCGGAAAACACCGTGGCGTAATGCTGTCTACGAAAGAAGGCCTTGCAGACGGCATTTTCCAGTCGGAGAAGAGCATCCGACGTGGAGTGGAACTTGCGGAAGCCGCACTGTGCAGAAGACAGATGGCCTCCGCTGTCCAGGAAAAAGGCTCATCTAACATTTACCAATTTCTCCATCAACTTGAACACGCAAGAGGTTAGAGAGATTGGGCGGAAACCAGCAAGAGTAGAGTGATCTCTTCCTGGTTTCTGAAAGGCGAGCACAGTAGCGATTCACCAAAAATCTGGGGGGAGACCCTCCACCCAGATTCTGTTGAACAAATCTAACAGAAAGGCCATGCCTCGCTCACTTAGGTGTCGATGCATTGCGTATGGGACATCGTCCGACCATGGGCGGTGTCCGCGCACCAAGCAAAGAGCGGAGTGCAACTCACTCACAGTAAACCTGTCGTTGAAGGGTTCTCTGCCTCTGGAGGTAAAGTCCAGCCGGTGGCCTTCAGCGACATGACGATGTGCATTGAATGATATAGGAGCAGCATGCCTGTCGTAGAATGGACTCTCGACGATATACCATATATAACTATTCGTTGAGGGAACTTATTTAATTATCTTTAGAGTGCGTGGATGTCTAGGCTGGCCAATATTATGTATCTTCGATATGCTTAAGAAATGGAACTGAGCTCATGGATAATAATATTGCTATCATTAATAAAATAGAGTTTTATTAATAATAACTATCAACAACACACAAAACGGAAAATATTAACATAAACAGAGAATGGAAAGGGTCATGGGGAATCAAGCTAATCCGAGGATTAAAAGATTTAAAAAGGTAAAACAAATATAGAGTTAAAGGGAGGGGATGGTTCGCTAAACCAATAAAAGCACAGGATAGAGTTGACAAAAGGGTTAAATACTCAAAGATAACGTTCGGCTTACGTAATTATACTTGTTGTGCAGAGGAAGGCGACGTGAAGGAATTTTTGGTCCGCTGGCGAGTTCCAGCCGAAGGCGGGGGAATTAAATGATCCTGACGTGGCGTCTTGGGAATGAGAACCGCTTCTTGACGAACGGCTTGAAGAACAATGGCTGTTCTACGTTGTTCTCTTCTGAACACAGATGGGGGGAGAACCGTCTCTTGTATACGGGCTCGAGAACAATGGCTGTTATAATGTTGTTCTCTTCTGAACAACAAGGGGGAAGGGTGAGAACCGTTTCTTGGCAAACGGACTCAAAAGAACAATGGTTGTTCTACGTTGTTCTCTTCTGAACAACAAGGGGGAAGGGTGAGAGCCGTTTCTTGGCGAACGGGCTCAAAAGAACAATGGCTGTTCTACGTTGTTTTCTTCTAAACAACAAGGGAAGGGGGAAGGGGGGAGAACCGTTTCTTGTCAACGGGCTCGAACGAACAATAGCTGTTATAACGTTGTTCTCTCTCTGAACAACAGGGGAAGGGTGAGAACCGTTTCTTTTTAACGGGCTTGAACAAACAATGGCTGTTCTAACGTTGTTCTCTTTCTGAACAACAGGGGAAGCCTTTTGGACTTGGCGTCACGAAGGCTCGAACCTTGGCACTCAAGGGATATTGTCCTTCTTCTGGACAAGTGATGGTGAATCTCGAGTACGAGGTCCTTTGGCGCACAAGGGGAGAGTGGGTCTTAGTGATGTTTCGCGACGAAAATCTGGATCTCCGTCTGGTCTTAGTGGTAAAGTTTTCAAATAAATAGTCAGAACATCCCCTTGGCGTGGGGGACAATGGAGTGGGAGCTTCGAGGAAATGCACAGCCGAGCCTGAGAACATGCCTTATCTGCCCATAAGCCTAACTCAATCTGGCGAGGTCGACGCATGGGGCGAACGGGGGAAGATAAACCGGCTTCTCACCTCCACCGGAAGGAGCCCCCAGGCTAGATGGACCGGCCTCAGCCAGGTCCTTCTTCAAAATGGAGAAGGTCTTGGTAGTCGTAGGGGCACCGATCGGAGGAAATCCCTCCCCTCCTTGTACAGCCTCGGAAATCCTAGCCGTTTGAGGAGGACCCTGTACCGAGCCCGGATTCCCCCCCATGTGAGGCCCTACCGTCTGAGGTTGGGTTGCCTCAAGGACCATGTCTACCTTAGGGGGCGCCTCCAGTTGGCCATTTCCCCAATACATTGCAGGTCCCGTTGGCTGTATCGTCACTAGTCTTGTGTGGGGAGGCACAGGCCTTGACCCCGGCAAGGTTCAATATTCTTGCCAGCAGGTTTTTTGAGGTAAGGGGCCTGGCTTCCCTCTCACCCCTAAGGAGGTTTGCCCTACCGAGCCGCTTCGATGGGGAGCGGCTGGCTAAGGGCTGCCTGCTGGCTTTTTTGACAGTCCCCTTGGAAAGAACAGAGGGGACTGCCGCTGGAAAAAGGGAGGTGCCCGAAAGCACCTCCAGAAAAGGGGTTGAGGGGAAGTCCCCTATACCCGTAGGCGAAGGAGAGAAGTAAGCCTCCTCTCCGGTTAGAGAGATATGGAGGGTCCCCTGCGCAAGCACAGGGGGGGGGACCTCCATTTTTTCTGTGGAGCTGCCCGAGGGCGGCTCCGTTGATGAGCAAGGGGGAATTAAGGGGAGATGTTTTTTTTGGCATCATTGGGCATGGTGACCCTCTTTTTTATACGGGACGCAATAGCTCATCCCCTCTTGCAGTAGCCCGCACTGCAAGAGGTGCTTACAGGCCCGGCAGAGCCAGGCGCCGCCATTTGGGACCACCCCTTCCACCTGGTGGCCTGGTAGTCCATTGGCATGGCGTCTCCACCTTGAACGCGGCGTAAAAAGATAGATTGTGAAGAGGAGAGGAAAAAGGATGTGAGGAAGGTATGAGCGGGAATGAAGCAGGTTGTTAAAAACCAACCACCCCAGACCGGAGCTCAGGGGTTATGGAACGTTGTCCCCTCCCCCTTAGCCACGATCCGAGACGGTTGGTTGAGAAGAAGGTCAGCATCTACCCTGTGAAATTAGAGGCTGACCAGAGAAAGTTGTGAGATAGTTTGTCTGAAAATCGACGAGGTAGGGAAGAAATACAGGCTATCTGAAGGAAGGAAGAGAGGCTAAGCTAGGGACGGACGGAGCGCTGCATCCCGTCAGCACTGCGGCCAGGATGGCAAATCACCGCGCCCCTTACGGGGAACACAAATGTAGATAACACAGCAATAAAGATACAAATAAATGATTAGCTGTGGTTGAGAGACCACTGAAACACAGTCAAAAAGAGATTTATAAAGGATATGGCGATGTTAAGAGAATGAAAAGTATGAGAAAGATATAATGACTCCGAAGAACCAGAAGTGGAGACTACTATAGCAATATTCAAAGGAGGTAGTTGAAAGGTAGTAGCGACCAAATAAATATTTGAATTCCATTGTCTGTCCTTCGTTCTAAAGACCTCGTCGCATGCATGGGGCTCAAAATAACTTCTTGTTCCTTTGGGATTGCAACTAAAAATCTATTTACAGTTCCTAACCGAGGCGTTCTTTATAAACCAGCTGGTTTACGTGTAATGCCGAGTCACTTAACAATAAGTCTGTGTTCTTTGCTATGAGTAATCCCGTTCATTTCATTAAGATCCGTTATGGAACATCTATGCTTCAATAACCACTCACTTCATCTGAGATGAATATTCAAAACACCAGATTAAGGATTTAACCAGATAAAATTAGTTTTGAATAAAACCATTGTGAGGAAATTTTTTTTTAAAAAACCAGTGTGGGAAAACAAGAACTTCCATTTCTTCACTCGGTCTCCATCAATTTGAGTAAAGAAAAAAAAAAGCCGCCGCCATCAATGAGGAAATAAACTACGAAGAGACGCGAGTAATAATAATATTAAATATAAGATTGGCCTACAAGTTTAATCCATTACTGACATAAAGACAACAATATTATGAATAATAATAATCACTACTCCTTTTATTTTAGGAGGATCTCTCAACAGCTTGCTTCTTAAAACCACCCAACATACCTTACCCCTCAATCACCTATACCCATATACCTCCCTCGAGTGGATAAGCAAACAGGACCTCTCAGCTCTCCGGTATCCTATGAATAAGAGCCTCATTATTGAGCGGGTTGACAACTCATCCCGATTACTTCGCCCCGTCCCTCCCTCCCCGCTCTCTAACCCCATTCAACCCCGAGATTTAGGGGATTTAGTGGATCTCCTTAGTCATGGAATCAACACCATCTGAAACTGCTTTCCCACGAAGTGGGGTCGGCCTCCATCGCCGCCCATATATAATATCCACGGTTCCAACCCTGTTAAACCGGAGTGAGGGAGTTTCCTTTTAAACGTAAAAAATAGGTTAGATGTGACCAACGTGAGTTTGACTGTCGATTTTGAATTATTTGTCTGATCAAAATTTTGCCATTTGGAAAAGAGAAGAAATTAATTTGACTAACAAGAGGCTTTTTTCCCCCTCAATAAAACTCCTCATGGGAGATGCCCCTTTTATACTGTTACACCTGGTACCTGGAGAACCGGCGTGCCCTCCGGGGTCCAGTGCGCCTTGCAGTCTTGAACTTTATTGAGACTACCTGGGCTTTATTCAATATAGGACACTTCCAATTTTGCCCTTCTGGGGCCACTTTCTTTACAGCCCTCTCCTCGTCTATTTTCTTGGGCGTTGACTGATTTCGCAGGCTGGTCGCCGACAGGCCTTTATCCAGTCATCCTTGGTCGAGGCCAGAAGATGGGGTGGGTCTGGTTTATCCCTCCTTCTTGGCCCCGTTGGGGGAAGTGAGGTTTAATATGTCTACTCTTATCATGCACTCCCTCCCCCTCTTCTCCCATTTTTAGTTTCCTTGTCTATCCCTTTACGCACCCGCATGGGGATCTCAGGAGACATCTGTACGCATGTGCGCCCTCCCGGCCCCCAAACCCGCATTTTGCTCTCCCTGCAGTAATGCCGTTATACACTACATCTTCCTCATATTTTCACTTCCTCCAACCTCACCACTTTTTTACACATCTCTCCTTACGATCTTTTTGTAGGATGCGGCATCGTTGTTATTGCGCTTTAAATTCGAAAATGGGTGAGGGGAGACAATAAAAAAGAGGGAAAAGAGAAACGAATAAAGAGGGTGGATAGAAAAACGGGAGCAAAAAAAGAGGATAATGATGGTGGTTGAAATAATCAATTATAACCCTCCAGGATAACCATGAAAAAGTTCGTGAAAGAGTTTGAAGCACCCTTTTTCCCCTTGCTGAGCTTACGTTCCAGCGTTTATCTTTTCTATATGTACATTCCATGATGCTTTAACTGAACCCTTCCGGCCCCAACAATCTGCTTTAATTAGATTCGCCACAACAGTCCTTTGTAATTCTCGATCCTCTGCACCTTCAGGTAATTTTTTCTCTTTCCCTCGTTAGTCGCCCTCAGAAAGTATCCCTCCCCTCGAAATAAAAAGAATTAATATTATTCACAGATATTTTAGAGTTATTACCAATAATAGTATTAGTGATCATATTATTGGTAATAATCTTGATTCCGACCGCACGAATCATAGGTTCGATCTCGTGACGTTGCTGAGTGAAGAACTCGTCTCTCAAAAGATATTTATTATATAATTATTATTACTAAAAAGTTGTTATTATTATTATCATCATTATTCTCATTATCATTAGCCTTCCTAGGAGAGATCGTAAGATAGCAATCCTCCGGAGCAATTAAACTATCACGACACCCTCTCCTTCTCAGTTCCTTGATAATTAAGCTCTCGAATGATCGTATTTACTCTTTTAATTAAAAGAATAAATGGAAAATTTGAAAAAGGCATTAAAATAATAAATTTAAACCAACGAGGGCATCTCTCACCGTAAGATGAATAGAAATCTCTAAAGTATAGTTAAAATGTATGTAAGATATATAGCCAACCTATACCCGAGAGACGCCGTCGCTTAAGTGCCATCGTTATTCAAGTGTAATTCTCATCTGTCTATGTATGGGGTTGATCTACTTGTATGTGGTTGAGTACATCGTCCATTCCACTATCGGTTCCTTTTCAAGGGCGATTGATTGATTGATTAATTGGTCTGTCCTTGACACTTGTCAAATTGTTACCAATTGACGAGGCAAATTTGCTGCGCATTCAGAAAACTCCACCCATTGAATTCAGAGGTGGAATTTAAACCAAAATCTTCGTTAGGGTTTATTGGGAAGAGGCGAAGTTGTCTTATCAAGGACAAAGCCTCATTGTCGATTTAGAGCCACAGGACGACCGCAAACATTTTTGCGTCACGGGCAACTTGACGTCATTTTCCTGTCAAATTCATTAAATGTTCAGATAAGGAAGCCATTTTTTTCCTCAAATTTTAAAGCGAAGACCAACAAGGGGGCAGAAAGTAAGTGTGAAGAGATCTTTAAAAAAAATGGGGAAGATGGAGGAAGTAAAAAATGTAAGGGAAGATAAGTGAAAATCACATTACACGGGACATACCATGGATGTAGTTAATTAATCGCCCAAACAGAGGAAAAGTGCTATCACAAACCGGTTGATCGTTGAGGAATATATTACGTGAACCATTAAAAGCTTAATGATTGTTAATTACATCCATGGCTATTATCTACATCCATTGTGCATCGCGTGCCATGTGATTTTTACTCTTATTATAAACGAAAAAAAACCCGTGCCCCCTCCTACTAGAAAAAAAACACTTTCTCTTACTGGATAAAACCTAGACTTCATTATTCAGACAGCTTCTTGAATCACCCTTTTTGGGGAGTTAAGAATGGTAGCTCTGGTGATGAGCGTCGTGGTTCTGATAGCGATGAGCATTGACGCCACAGGTTTGAATCCAACTCCTTTATTCACCTTCATATAGCAGTTAAAATAGTTTTCCCTATTTTCTCAGTCTATAAAAGTCGCATTTTCTTTCTTAAGCTTTTAATGGTCCACGTAATATATTTCTTAGCGTTTTACTGGGTTATGATACCAATTTATCTTTCTTTGGGCTGCTAACTGTATATATATATATATATATATATATATATATATATATATATATATATATATATATATATATATGCAGGTCCTCCTGGCTGAGTAGACGTAAACTACCGGCGAATATCCTGCTACCCATCCAGCCAAGAACAAGGTCTGTTGACCAAAGTCGCTTGCTCTCACTTGTTCTGATTTATGACCTTGTGACCTTTAAAAATTTCAATAATTTCCGGACTTACCTTGGCAGGACGTTGGCAATTA
Source organism: Ceratothoa steindachneri (assembly GCA_963969495.1). Classification (NCBI taxonomy): domain Eukaryota; kingdom Metazoa; phylum Arthropoda; class Malacostraca; order Isopoda; family Cymothoidae; genus Ceratothoa; species Ceratothoa steindachneri. The sequence continues at coordinate 116,721,858 of OZ018324.1, forward strand.
TATCATTCGAAAGAGAATGTAAAAAAAATAAGGGTTTTAAATTTCGTTAGAATCGGCTGAATAGTTATGAGACTATTGTCAAATAATTCCCCGGCTAACGTTGTGAAGATGTTGACAACTATATCATTCAAAAGTGAATGTAAAACAACATGAAAGTTTCAAATTTCGTTAAAATCGGTCTAATAGTTACAATATTATTACCATACCAACATAAAAAAAGCAAAACGGGGACCGACCGACATAGTGAGAAATTTAGTCGCACGCATCTAAAAATAGGCTTGAAAGGGCTTCTAAAGCAACTTACGTAAAAAAATGGTAGAATAGAGTGTCTAAGGATTAGACCCTAGATGATTTTAAACTAGTTTCAGACTAGTGGGGCGGGGAGGGGATGCCACTTCTCTAGGTGCCAAATATAACAGTCTGCACGGCTCTCCCCTTTGTGCAAGATAAAGGAGGCAAAGATAATAGTATTCAACTTGTTATTCGCATGAAAACTTGAAGAAGTTTGGTTGCTCGCTTTACTTTCTAGGAGACGAAACTTGTCTAAGGGGTTTAAAGAGTTTCGCTTCCTATTATTACCTCGGTTTTATGAACTTGATTAACTTCTAGCGAAGTTTGATTTATGCAAGCAGTCTGTGCCTGTAGGTTCTGACGGATGTATTACCTACCAATGCCTACCTATGTCCTTTCATGTTGCAGCTGGGCTGCTGTTTTCTTAGATCCTGACTGAAAATGTGCCATAAAGAATTGTCCTCACGTTGCCTACCATTCTAAGTTGTCGGTCTTGGATGTCCTATTTTTGCCGCATCCTCTTAAACACTTGTGCAAGACTGGAATTAATTCACCGACTTTAAGGGCGAGTTTTTGTAAGCTGAGACCTTCCACGCGCAGTCTGCCTATCAGGTTTCTTTCTTCTATGGTAAACTTACGTGTTTTCGCTATTATCATATCACTATCAGATCCTGTCTACATGGAATATTATATTAATAAACAAATATGGTGTGATATGAAGACTTTAACTGCAACCTACCGCATACTGGCAGCAGGATTTCATACATTTCAATAGCATCGCAATTTGAGATATTTAAAATAAGTTATAAGGAATCTTGTACTTTTATTTTGCTCTCCATGTGTATTGGACACATGCAAAGTAAACCTACACCAACACATTCATAGACACATCCAAGGAATATTAAAAGTTCAATGTGTCCGAAAACTTATATAAATATATATATATATATATATATATATATATATATATATATATATATATATATATATATATATATAAACAAAACACAAGGAAAAGAGAAAGGAGATTCCTAACCTTTACGTCTTTATTTGCGAAGATCTTCACAAAAAAAACAAGGAGGCAGAATTCATGAGCTTATTTATATAGAGAAGAAGGTTGGCTCGCCCACCCTTAGGTAAGGGAGCCAACATCAAGGAGAATTTGAATTTGAGACCTGATGTACTTTTTATAATGAGATCTAAAGAAAATAACCCTTTTATCCAAATTAAAATTAGGGAGAGTCTCAAAACATTCCAAAATATTTCTCGAAACAATTATTGTATTTGTCAATGGATTTGTCACTAACTCACTTGATTGCGTGATTACAATTGTGCATATGTAAAAATAAGGCAGATTGCTAATTATGGTTGCATACATTGATATAGGTGTAGCTCAAACGTATCTGTAGTTCTTTCCCGTTTTGACCATAATAACATTTAGTACAATTATTACCCCAATAGAATAAACAGTGCTTAGGGTGGTAGGGGAGTTCTGACAGGGATGCGATGTATCGTTGACTCATATTTAAATCGCGCAATTATTTTAAGAGGTTGGAGGAGACGAGTAATTCTAGTGAAAAAAAATTGCTATAAGGTAAGGCAGCGTATTTTGGGCATCAGACAATCTAATATTCTCGTTGACATGATAAAAGGATCTTTTAGCGACATCTTTACAAATGCTTAGGAAATATAATGGCTAGTATAATTCAAAGCTTATGGTATAAATATCGCCTTTTTTTAATAAAGTATTCAGGGGACACTTTTCGTAAGGCACGGAAAAACCTGGAAGCATAAACAACGTTTTATACTATTGTGGTGGTTTGAATAAAAGTGCATGCAGAGTTTGTAGAGGAGGGTTTTCTGTATACTTCGTAATTGAACCTTTGAGGAATCCTATCGATTAAGATGTCTAAGAATGGGATTGTGCAAACGTCTTCAATTTCTAAGGTGAATTTGATTGAAGCCACGGTTATTTAGTGCGGTTAAAGAGAAATTGGCATTTAAATTATTAGGCCATAATAGTAAAGAAAAAAAAGTCTCTCGATAATAGGAAAATACCAATAAATATCCGTCGAATTTGCAGCACATAAGAAAAATATACTTGTGTTAGGACCCCACCCCACCTTACACACACACATATATACACACACACACATACACACACACACAAATAACTTTTCCGAACAAGGTTGGAGCGATTGAAATATAATTTCTTATAAATGAGCAGATAGATTTTGCTGAATTTTTTAATTATTTTTTATCATAAAAATTGCTTCATTTGGCCCCCAAAGAGGGCCCATAACAAAGTTATTTGTTGAACACATCTCTTCATATACTGGTCGTGTTTTTGCCAACGCTAACAGTCACAAGTAATGATTTCCCTTCGGCTATTCAAGGTATTTATTTTTCACACACATTAACTTCCTCTCCTTTTACTATTATTTCGATGCCCCGGTAGGTTTCATTTTTTTAATTTAAATTCATGTGAGCAATTTGGATTCTTCTTCTTCGGTCGACTGGAAAGGAGACCTTTGGTCTGGTCTGACGCGCTAATTTACCTTTGATATTCCCAGGCAGTTTTCTAGGATTAGAGCGACGCGTAATGCATAGATGAGTGAGAGCGGAATTAATGTATTGTGCAGCTGTTCCTCTCATATCAACACCCTGTGATGTTCTTCATAAATATGTACAATAAGTGCGATTGTTTCATACGAAAACAATTCATGTCATCATTAAAAGGCATCATCAGTGAGTTATCTTTAAATGGCCTTACGATCAATTTCGATCCTGATTTTCTAGAAAAAAAATATTTGAAAGTTACAAATTTGGTTTATTTACTCCCAAAATAAATAAAGCAAATCACCTGAAAGTTTTTTTTAAATGTTCCAGTTCGAAAAAATTATGGAATTAGCGTGTGGGGTGAACATGTGACCTTTTGAACTCGAGTGGTAAGTATAATACCACACTACCCAACCTTTATTTCAACCTAGAATCAACGGAGTTTGTTTTTTAAATTAAACTACAATGCAACATCTATGAAATAGGGTCAAAATAGCAATGGTGTATCTTCTCAACATTGTATTGGGAACGCCTGGGGGACGTTCTTCATTTACTCCAACCAAACAAGTTGTTTGAGAAAGACAACAGTGGGCGTTTAAATACCCAATTAACTTCTTTTTATGAGTATTAGATTACATTTGATACAGCCCCTCGCTTGGCGCTGATGATGAGCCTCGCCCAGGCGTGCCAGAGTAGCGTCGAGGAGGCAAACAATTGCTTTTCAACCGCACCGAAACTCATTTATCCAGGAGCCATTTTATTCGTCCTGGATCTTATATTTAGTAAACGTCCAAACATATTACCAGAAAATTGGAATTTCATAGAAATAAATGGAAGGAATTTGTTTTAATTTCGTGTTTATTTCGTGAAAGTTAGTATTAGCTTTGAGCTCGATTAGCACGATCCTATTGCTTATTATATCTAAAAGAAATATTAAAATTATTCTTAATTATGTTCTAACTGTCGTATGTACGCTCATACGTTTAATATGTATAGCCTCTTCATTTGCTACATGTGCAGTGTAACTTTGATCACTAATTCGCTTTATCACCATAAACGAACAATTTTCAAGGCCCAATTTCCCATATAGTTTTACAACTCAAACCAACCATAAATGTGATATGCAATTGATATTCTTATCTATCTACTTATATCTCCTGCATAATTAGCTCGAGATTTACTTTGTTGTAAATCATCAGAGCAATTTCAGTTTAACTTCCAGTCCGGTTTCTCTCTTTACATAAATTAAGCGTTTCAGGAAGACAAAATTCACACTAAGCAGAATAAATCAAGATACATATGACTATGAAGGAATGCTGTGATTTTAGCTTCTTCAAGAGGACAAAATTCACGAATAAAAATGAGTTGAGGAGATTCATTTAAGAGGAATAATGGAACTGTTTTTGTTTAGAAGAGTGTGATAATTTAGACTCTTCAGGAACTCAAACTTCTATCTAAGTAGATTAATTCAAGGGGGATTTTTTTTAATAGTTTTTACGCACAGTCCTTATTTAGGCTCAGTGTGCTGAAAGAAAGAAGTAGAAGAGGCTAAGCTGGGGCCGGACGGGGCGCTGAGTCCTGTCAGCACGGCGGCCAGGAAGGTAAATCTCCGCGCCCTTTACGGGGAATTCATGGGGGAAAATGGAAGTGTTTCAAAGTTCCTAAATAAAAACGGATTACAAACTTAACATGAAGCAGATTGATTCAAGAGCGTCACTTTTAGTATTGTCGGTTAATGAATAAGGGACACTGTCATTTTTACCTATTTGGAAAGTCAAAATTCACATGGAAATTAATTCATGAGATAAATGAATTGTTTTCGACTCAAAAATGATAAGGCAGGATGTCATTTTAGACTCTAGAGAGATTAAATCGACAGTGGGAAGAGTTATTCAGGACAAATAACGAAAGTGTGTTTGGTTCATGAATAAGAAGCCATGCTATCAATTTGCCTTGCTCAGGAAGAAGTATTGTGTTTTTGGTTCTTAAAAAACAAGGGATGCTCTCATTTTAGCCTTTTCAGAAAACAGTATTCATACTAAACATATTAATCTAGGAGGGAGAATGGAAGCGTTTTCCGTTGATATATACGAACGGATGTTATCATTTAAGCCTGTATAGTAAGGCAAATTCCAGGCTAAACAAATTTATTCATTTTAGCCTATTAGAGGCAAAAGTCCCACTAACAAATTAATTTTGAATGATAAATGGAAGTGTTTTGGTTCATGGAAACAAAGAATGGCTGTTATTTTAGCTTCTTCAGGAAGACAAAATTCGTGCCGAGGAGATTAAATAAGAAGTGATAATGGAAGGTTTTCAATTAATGACTAACAAAGAACGCTGCTATTATAAGTCTGTAAAAAGACAAATTCAAACTACAGAGGTCAATTCAAGAGGAGTAATAGAATTGTTTTCGTTAAATGAATAATAAGGGTTGCTCTCATTTTATCCTCTCAGGGAAGAGAAAATTCACAAAGAGCTGGTTAATTCATGGGCGATAATTGAAGTGTCTTGATTTAATGACCACCCTAAGATATTGTTAAATTAGCTTCTTCCGGAAGACAAAATTCGCACTAAGATTATCCATTGGTACAGATGACTGGTTTTGGGGGGAGGATATACGCATAACGAGGGTTGCTGGTTTGTTACCCTCTTCAGAAAACAAAATATTAAAGATGGAATTTGTGTTACGATAATTTTGTGAAACAAGTAAAAATAGTTACCCCCATTATTTACAACATAACAATATGGACTACATAACATAGATAAGATGCCAAAGAGAAAGAAATAAGGAAAAGTGACTGTTTGAATCGGATATAACTTCGTAACTTTAAAAGACCTACCATTTAGTATTTTACAATTTCAATATAAAACACTCAAATCAGTTCATTAATAAGACAGAATGTTGCGTCCTTTTAGCCTCTTCAGGAACTTAAAATCACACTAAGTAGATTAATTTAGGCAGAAAAAAAATGTGTTTTTAGTTAACAAAAACCAATAAATGTCATTTTACCGTTGGATGACATATTTTCGACCAAACGAATTAATACAAGAGGATTAATGAAAGTGTTTTTGATAAATAAATAACAAGAGACGCTTTCATTTTCGCTTTTTAAGTAAGATAAATCACAGTAAGTACATGAATTCAGAAGTGTTAAAGGAACGGTTCGGGGTTTAGGAATATCAACGATTTTTGTCTTTGTGCCTCTTCTCGAACAGAGAATTCGCGTAAACAAATCACATCCAGCGAAGGTAATGAAAGTTTTTTCCTCTATTCAATAACAAGCTATGCTTTTATTTAAGCCATTCCACGAAGACGAATTTCTCACTAAACAGATTTATTGAGTAGGAATGATTGAAGTAATTAGGATTCATGAATTTCAAGAGTAAGCTCTCCTTTTAACCTCCTCGGAATGATATAATTCATACTAAGCAGATTAATTCAGCATGAATAATGTGTAAGTGTTTTCGAGTAATGAATAATAAAGGGATGTCTTTTAAAGCCACGTCTGAAAAACAAAATATAAAATAGGTAAAGTTCAAGATGCGATGCCGACATTTTATCCTCTTCAGGAAGACAAAATTCACACTCCTTAGCGTGGAATAAGCTCCCTAGTCATATTTTTGAATAGTTAGAGTTTTAAATGTTCCCATTTATTTCTATGAAATTCCAATTTTCTGGTAATATGTTTGGACGTTTACTAAATATAAGATCCAGGACGAATAAAATGGCTCCTGGATAAATGAGTTTCGGTGCGGTTGAAAAGCAATTGTTTGCCTCCTCGACGCTACTCTGGCACGCCTGGGCGAGGCTCATCATCAGCGCCAAGCGAGGGGCTGTATCAAATGTAATCTAATACTCATAAAAAGAAGTTAATTGGGTATTTAAACGCCCACTGTTGTCTTTCTCAAACAAATTAGAAGTGTTTTCGATAATACCTCCCCCTAGCGTGGAATAAGCTCCCTAGTCATATTTTTGAATAGTTAGAGTTTTAAATGTTCATATTAGGGGGCTAAGGTTTTTTGTTTAGAAGAACAAAGTAAATGGGATACCTTGATTTTGTGGTTATATTTTATTCGTCCATTATTATTAGTTTTATATCAATTATTATTTACTATACTACTTCTTTTTCACATATTGGGTTTCTTGTTCCCCTGTTCCCTTTGCGCTATTTGGATTTCGCTTTTTCAACTGGAGTTGCAGCTTGGCTGGTAAGGAAAATAATAACATTAATAATTATAATATCGATAATAATGACAATACCAAGGGATGTTATCAATTTAGCTTCTTCCGAAAGACCAAATTAGCACTAAGCTTATTAAATCAAACACTTTCATGAACTGTGTTTTCGGTTCATAAATAATACCTGTAGTGGGAGGTTACTGGGTATCAACTACACCAAGGAGAGAGCTTCTTTCTAACAGGAGTGAAGGTACAGAAGACTATTCATATCTGGTAGACAAATCTTTCATGAGAAGGCCAGTCCCAAATTAAACCATTGTCCACTACTGGGTGCCACAGCATCTGTTCAGTGCCTTTCCCCTCTCTCTATGATTGACTCCTTTTCCCAATGGGAACATACAAGTGCTCATTTATATCAATTAATTTATCATCTTGCTTGTTCTAATGGCTTGTTGGCAGGCTTGTTAGAAGGATCGAGAATGGTTGATGGTTTTACAAGAGGTTGCCTATCTTTATTCTCATTGATAGCCTTCATTTCAAAACACCACTATTCTTCTTTTGTATGAAATGGTGTGCTGGCTGTTCCATGCTAATCAAGTTTATCCGTCGTCATTTTTTGCATGAATTGCACTCAACATTTCTTTTTGGTATATATTCTGTTGTAAAGAAATTAATGTCTTTATTTTAAAGGAAGTAAGGTAACAACATAGTTTATATACAAACAAAATCCATTTTTTATCATTGTTTACTAAGCAGTGAATCCCTTTTATTGAAGAATTCATTCGACTTGGATGAAATATTTGATTCGTTCTTCTTTTGCATCTCCTTCATGGCACAGTGAATTTTGTCATTAAGGTGGTGTTGTAATGGCTTAATTGAATGATGAGCAAGGTCCGGTAAATATGAAAGAAGAAGAAGAACTTGCCAACCTAACGCATTAACTTTCTCTCGGGGTCAAACGTGGTATACACGGGTGTACATAATAATGAAGGAGAAGGATACCGTTTTGTTTGACCAGTGAAAGACGATTATGTACAAGAGTCCCATTTAAATGTTGCAATTGTTGAACATACAGCTTAGGCTAGAGATGAACCAATATTCACACGTTGTAACCGTTGTATTTCAAACAGTTCATGTGACACACAAACACAATTTTCGCAGCTAAAAGGAGGCATAGGCATTGCTAGTATAAAACCACCTAGGCATTATTACAGTTATAATGAAACGCATGAAACAAGATTGGGCCAATTTAAACAAATCTGAGAAATATTTATACAATTTTCCTAAAAGCATCAATTTATTAACACGTTAATAGTTTTGATAATAAAAATGTCTAATGTGTAATATCATGAACCAATGGGTCAGTGTCATTTGATGGACAGCAATATTCTTAGTAAGCATCACAACATCATTCATCTTGTAGTTGCCTTAAGACAGTCTGATATTTAATTTTGTAGAGAAATCTTGCCTTTTCAAATGAGGCATTCCTCTTAGCCCCTCACTCTAGGCTAAAAACCAAATTATGTTTAAACGAGAATCAATTCTTAGCCATAGGGAAATGTCAGTGTACCTTAAGAATGACTTCCCTTACTTGCCAAAGACCTGCTACGAATGCCGTTGTTATGAGATACAAGTAGTTATGGTTTGTGGCAAAGACACCAATTTTTAATCGTGTTCAATTTATCTCAATCCCCGAGGACATGGATGATTCTCTTTTTGTTTATCTCTTAACTCTCATGGCAAGGAATGGCGCAAGATGATAGAAAGGTGGTATTAGCCAATATAAAGAATGTTTTAATTAAGTATCTCTCATTGATGTGTATTTTATTAGAGCGTTTGACTTTGCTTTGCAGTTGACTCTCACTAAATTATATGTAAGAAACCACAGGGGATATTTCAATCATTATTGGTTCTCCAATTGGGAATTCTGAACCAGCTAAGATTTCTTAAAGTAAAACTGAAGAAGCAGGACCCAAATGGCATCCTGAGTGATCTTTCACAATTCAAGGGTAAGAGTTGTATATGTAAGATGAACGAGTTGTTTCATTGAATATTATTGTTAACATGATTGCATCGTGAATTTGTTTTTTGAATTGTGACTTATCGTGTCACAGATAGAGTCTGGTATAATGATCTTTGCAGATATGGGTATTTAAAGAAGCAAGGAGCATATAACCTTTTAAAGGTTATACAATGATACTACAAAGAATGTTGCTAAAATTCTATGAATTTTATTTTCATATTATTACAACATTTTTTGTAAGGACTTATTAGAAATTCGATACGCAAAAATACAGAATTATTTATAGTCTATAATTAACAATAAACATAATAATATAGCCCCAGGTCTCAACATAATGGAAGATGCCATAAATTCATGGAATAATTGACTTCTTGTGGAAAGGAATTCGTTGATCCGATATCACCAAATGTTTACAACATGTTTTCGCGAAAGAAGCAGAATCTGAGGAGCGTAGTTTTTTAATCGATTCCTTAATTTAAAATAGGGAAAGAAAGCTTGGAAGACAAACCACGTAATGGGAGGCTAAGTTTATCAGTAAAGGCTGAAAACATCCAAGTTGTGGATGAATTAGTGATGGACGACAGAAAGGTGACCATTCGAGAGATAAGTAATGCCCTGTATATTAATGTCAAACAATTCTATCCAACCTTGCACGATAATTTACAAGGAAATACGGTTTCAGTAGGCTGGGTTCCAATTTTAAAGAGGCCTGAGTAGAAGATAAACAGTATTGATGTTCGCTGGTAAATCAAAAATCTCTTCCAGGCTTACGGAAAAATGTTTTGACAAAACTAATCTCAACTAATGAAACATTTTTTTCAATCTATATACTTAGAATCATTTGAAAAATGGAGACAGACATGGGAGGCGGTTTCCATTAAAGCTTGTCCAGTTCCATCTATAGGCAAGGTGATGATTACTGATATGGGGTATTAAGAGGGCATTATTCTTCTTGGGCCGTTTTGAAAGGCCCACTGAAACAGCTCCATGATCGTCATTTATTGCACCAAAGCCTCCTTCTATTGGTCTGAGAAAAGAAACTTTTGGCTGATTTAAAGTGTGAAATACTATTCTATCTTCCTTTTCATCTGATTTAGCTCCAAGTGACTTTTGTTTGTTCGCAAAATCAAAGTTTAAAAGGAATTCACTTTTAATCACTTAAAGATGCGAAAAAAGTAACAAACACCTCGAGTAAAAATGCCCCCAAAGCCTTCTTCAAGTGTAACATTAAATAACTGTTTCCAAGCTGGAAGGAATATGATGATAAGAGTGGTAACTACAGAGTATTTCAAAAGTCTCGTTACACTAATTACGACGCTCTGAATAAAGGACACAATGATAGTTTTGATGCTGTTAGACACGTTTTTATAATTTAAACATATATATATGTTTAAATTCTAATATTAATCAATTCACTGCCCTCGGCGGCGAGCACACTCTCCAAGCGAGATCTGAATGAAGGCCGCGCACATGTTGAGGACGAATTCCTTACTCATGCTGGCTGACACACGATTGAAAGAGGAAGTCAGTTTATGGACGGTGCTGGGGCGGACCTTGCAAGGCTTTGCTCTTGACATGCGCCCACCCACATGCTGTTAACGAGAGGATTAAGGTCGGTTGACTGTGGGGGCCAAAAGTCCTTCGACCAGAAGTTCATGTTCAATCCCAACTACTCTTGCACGGTTTTTACCGTGTAAGCCGGAATGCCATCCTACTGGAAGACGTAGTCCGCCTTCTTCGTGATCTTTTTCACCCAAGTTGGACTTTTGTGGCCAAGATATCCCTGCAATCGGACGAGATCCACACAGGCGTCATCTTTTCACCATTCGAAGCCGCGACGCCGAACATCATCACGGAGGCCGAGTGCTTGCTCATGGACATGTAGCAGACCTTGGGAACGTCCTGGGCAAAACTTACTAAACGGTCGTTTTGCTTGTACTTGACCGTGTATTTTTTTTCATTAGGAAAATTAAAATTCGATTGTGATGACCGTTTAAGACGTTGAGAAGCGACGACAACACTCCTGATGTTGTTTTCGCATAGGGTCAGTGAGCAAAGGCCTTTCCACGAACCTCAAGCTTTTGTCGCTTTCCACCTTGGCGGCCCTAGACACAGTGGCCACCGATATGTTCTTCTTTCCAAGGACAGTCATTTTCAGCTTAGGAGCACTTTCGGAGGCCTTTCTCACAGCCAAACGATTGACAACATTAGATCAGCCTGAACGAAGTCGATGGTTGAGGTCTTCCCCGTTCTTGAGCCTCTGCGAGACTCTGTGGACGTTCATCCAGCTGACATTGAGCCGCTTTGCGATGTTTACTTGTTGTAACCCGCGCACAGGAAGGCAGAGGTCTAGATTCTTTTCACTTCCACCTCAACATATTTGCAGACAAAGGAAAAGACGTTTTAATGACACGTGCTGGAAAAGTATAACCTTAAGTTTGTTTGACCGAACTTTTTCTATCACACCGGAAAGTAAACCACTCGAAAGATAAAACAGCGAGCATAACAGAACTTTTTCAAAACCCCGTATATAGAAGTCATATTGTGATAATAGTTAAAATTTCAGTAATATTTTTTTTTTTTTAGAAAATATTCATGTCATTCTAAAAACTTTAGTAACACCGTTCCTATAAGATAAACTTGTTAAGACACAGTCCAGCAACTCAAATTATAATTTGCACTCAATTCTCCACTTTGCAGGAGAAGAAAGGGGGGGGGGAACTCGACCTTGCTTCCTTTTATTTAAATTATAATTAGGGATCAGTCATTCTCTAAAAGAAAAGGCAATCCATTTGGCTGACTAATGTGTTTGAGGGCAAACTATAAAGAGAAACTATTTCTAAGTCATTTTCCTCCATAACTAATAAGAATAGCTAAGATTTATGTTTCCGTGAAATTAATACTCTTTCATTAGAATTGAATCTTATAATGGTATAGACTCCTTGTGTTTTTAAAGAATTCCCATTATTTGACTCATCAGTTCCTTGTTATCTTTTGTAAGTTGGCTAGAAATTATTTATCTCCTACATGTTGAGAAACTTGTAATGCCACTCCATTCCCTAAATTATAGATTTATACACTCAAGACCAGCAAAGAACCTAGGATTTTCTCTTTGACTAATCGTGAAAGAGTGGAGAAGGTATGAAAAGGAGGTCTTGCGAGGACCTTTATAGTTAAAAAAGTTCAAATAAATATTGTTTTATTCCCTATGTTTTTATAAGAACATAAGGTGCTCATTCAATTTATTTTTTATCATGTGTATTCAAGCGCTTTAAACTACAAATGTTGGCAGATAATTTAAAGTTGAGACGCGTTTATAAGTAAAATGTTACCGAGACATTTATCTACCGTTTTTATTTCAATTCATGCCCATTTGTTCGTAAAGTGTTTTTAATGCGTTGAAAATGTGAATAAAATTTTATATTATCGAAAACATTAATAATTTTGAAGACTTCTATTAATTGGCCGTGAAGACGCTTATCTTCAAACGAGAGCAATTTCACTTTTTTAAGTTAAGTCTCTTCATAAGTTCTGTCTCGCACACCGGAATGAGCTTTGTCACCCTTCGCTGTAGTCTCTCCAATGCATCGATGTACTTTGCAGATCAAGATACCAGACATGAGTTGCATATTCTAGCTGTTGACGCAAGAGTGATTTGAGTAACCAAACTAATAGTTCTCTACTCTTATATTCGAAATTTCTCGCAATAAAACTGAGTGTTTTATTTGCAGTTTTAGCTATTTGAACGTAGTTCTCTGATTTTTTTTCCAAAAGTCCCTTATGGGGAACTGAATCAAACACTTTTTGAAAATTAAAGTAAGTAAATGATGTCTACCGCTGTTTGAAGATCGTATTTTCCTGCCATAAAATGAAAAATTCAAACAAATTAGTTAAACACGAGTGACGTATTCTGAATTCGTGTTGGCTATCTTTACTAAAGGTTTGTTCATCCAAGTCACCCACCATTCTGTCTCTAACAACTAACTTATTAAGTTCACCAATAACTAAGTTTAAGCTAATAAATATGTGAGTGCTAGCTCATGCCTTGCTAAATACCTACTAATTTCTATGACTATCATATTGTCTAAGGTTTATGAATGTTTGTGGGCAATATTAGGAGATACCAGTTTGGCTTTTGCAAAGGACTGTATGCTTGTGCTGGATACTTTAAATCCAGTTTTTCTCTTTAGAAATTCTTAGATTTTGTTCATTAAATTCTCATCGTTGATCTTAAATTTAGCGCTTCTTTTGAATGTCATAATAATATGTACCTTGTATTCATAATTAAATGGAATTCAGAGGCTAATTCTCTAATATTATTGTGGAATATTTAACTAATAGATTGAATAGTAATTGATACAGATATTATAGGGAGTGGGTAGTACAGGAATGTAATTTCTCGTCTACCTCAGGTTAGTGTTCTTGGTCTTCTACTATTTATAATGGATACGCATGTTATGTGGTTTGATGTAGCGATCAACTTCTTGCTTTTCCAGATGATTCACCGCTTTAGGCGTCAATCTCATCTCTTTATAGGAGATTTAAGGTTTGAATCCTTTAACAGATATCTAGTCAAATTTAATGAATGGTTAAACTCATGTGGGATGAAGTTGGATCATATTAAAAATTAAATGATCATAATTAGTAGTTTCAGGACATTGGAACTAGGGTCGCAAATTATCGACAATATTCTTATCGCTAAATTCTCGAGTAAATTTTTGATTACCCGTAAATTCCCGATAAATTTCTAGTTAAATTAACTGTATTAGAAATAAAAATAAATTAAAGGTTAGGCCTACTGTTTAATTAAAAAATGTACTCGTCATGAAATGCAAATAGGACAAAAAAAACGAGTAAAAGTTCACGTGGTGTAAATATCTAGGGCCTACACATTAAAAACAATCGAAAATACGTGGCGGTATTAATATTTATTATGGCTAGCCTACTTAGAATCAACCAGTAAATTGATGTAACAACATAATGTTATGAATTTTACGAACTTCTGCAGTGTTTTAGAAGATAATTATTATTATTAACACATAGTTCAATGAGTACGAAATATATTACCAGTGATTTACTACGCCAATGCATACATAGCACTCGTATTCTCAAAGAACAACACATAGCACACACAGTACAACTAAACACGGTCCTAATTCGTCTTTTAAACTAAAACTTTTTCTATGACAATTCAAAATTAATTTCTTTCGTAAATACGAAAGAAAATTGTTTATTGAGCGTAAACCTAAATAATCATAAAGTTACATTAAATTACCGATAAACATGTATCGGTAAATACACGGTAATTAAATTTAATGTATCGATAAATTACCGGGAATTTTTTATCGGTTGTGATCCCTAATTGCAACACACTACTAAGGATCTCTTTAAATTCTTAGGTGTCATTCTTGATTGTAAATTCGCTTTTGAGAAAAATATCGTTAACTTTAAACGCGTCTGTTATTCACAAACGAATTAACTTTATATTTTTTTGAGACCGTAGAGGCAATGTTAGATTAGCCAAAGGAAAGTTTTCGACATTAAATCAAGCACAAAATTATTCATCCATATTAGATTCCCTACAATAATAAACGAACATTGATGCGTCCTACGCAGGGATTGCTCATCCTATAGCTTTTTGCATATCTAAGGAAACCCGTGCAATTGATTTTGAAAATGATTACGTAACTTTTAATTAAAGCAATTATTTTCGTAGACGTATAATTAAATCAGCTTTCATGAAGGAAATTGCACACTTCGATTCATCCTATGGTCAATTCAACACTAATCCATTGCTACGCAGTGCCAAAATTCTACCTTTTTTAAAAAAATGCTTCTCCGCATCGTCCCCTTGATCAAATTATAGTTCGTAACTTTGTTCTCTAGTTAATCATTTTGTGTATTCATTAGTTTATCAGGAACTGAAGATACATATAGATATTTTCCACATCGAACATTTCTCAATTGTAATTAATATTGTCTTAAAATCCATCTTAAGAACGTTTATTTGATTAGAAATCAAAATCAAATCGCATATTCATAAGAGATCTTTGTGTCGAATCGATATTTCTTTTGCAAGCAATTTTCCCAGTTTAATATTTATCCAATTAGTTCGGTATTGCAATTAGTCTGTTAAAACGTTGTTGATATGACCTAGATATGCTCAGTTATCAGTTGAAGTTTGTTATTCATAATTCCCTAAATAAACTCACTGGGATCAAAACATTTTAAACGGCCTTAACTTTATTATTAACTTATATTCTATGAAATAATAACTGTAAATACAGTAAGGTGTAGAGAGAGGTGTTTTCAAATATAATTTTCTTCTTATTTTTATAAGTTTCTATTCATTTTCTCATGCTCTTTGACCTGAAGAAGTCAAAAATTACAAAATTTGACATCTAATATCGGGAAGCATTTCTGGATGGAATTTTAAATTTTCTGCCTTGCACTCAGCCAAAAACATCAGTTTCTGAAATCCTTTGAATTATGTTTTACAATATAATTTTTTCTATAAACAAATAAAGCAACAAGATATGCCCCAAATTAGTATTTTTAATTATCATTCTAACTTTTATAATTATGATAGTCTTGCAACAGGAAATTGCATTAGTATATACAAAAATTTCTGAAATATCAAAAAAATTCGTTTTCTCACACTTGCATCAGACAAGGCGCCTTATTTATGACACAACTTTAAGATTAATATTTTGTCACAAGTTTAATCGATCAAGAAGTGAAAGCATTAGATGATGATTAGTTTCTTAATAACATTTACGTAATCATTTGTTGAGCTTTTGTTTCTTTAAGTTGTCAAAGCGACATCTGTTAAACTAACAGCTTGAAGGAGATTGTTCTTTTGCTAGGCATCTGCTATTAGGGCACCTGAAAAGTCGCTCATCATCTTGAGACTACAAAAAGTAATAATGTGATTGGCCAATGAGCTCAACCAGGCTGGTCCTAGCTGTGACTCTGGAATAAAATCCCTCCTATTCTGAAACTCTTCAGCTTATCAGTGTCAAGTAACTGAATATAAATGTATCAATCAATCTACTGTTGAACCTAGCTAATGACAGGACTTTCTGAGTTTTTGTAGTTTTTGTAGTTTTTCTCGGAGAAGTCTGTCCAAACGCACTTCACATCCTCAAACTAGGGTTTACCTGGCCATTTCACCTTCTCAATCCGCTTATTCAAAACTACTATATAGTAGGATTTCTAAGATGTGATGTTAAACATTTTCTCTAGCAATTTGGCTGCTCTTCTGTGAATTCCACTGTTACTGGATGTAGTGTAAAAAAATAGGCAGTAACATTATAGGTAAGTTCCCATCTCTCAAGTAAATCTAGTAGAGTCTCATTCTGAGCTGAGACAAAAGAATTGTCGATAAATGGTATTGCCAATAACTTTTTTTCGGTGTAGGAATGCGGCCAGACACTAGCAGTCTTAAAGTCTCTCAGGTACTTCCAGGTTCACTGCCCAAGACATCTTTGAGCAACTTTCCATTCTAGTGTGATGCAACGTGGAGTGGGAAGTTTGAAAAAAATTGGACATGTGACTTGGGTGATATTATAACTGGCCAGAATAGTGTAGCGGCGTGGTATAGAGGACGATATGACGAATATATCCAAATCAGCTCATACAGCTTTCAAGGTGGCAGAAACCGTAATATTAACGTGATTGCTTGATAAACTAAGAAAGGCAATTGTATTGCAGATGACATCACAGCTCATGATCTTCTTCGGAAACGTCAAAGTCACAATAGTCCTAGGGGTCAGAACATCCATGACTTGACTGATGGTAAGCCATATCCTCTAAGTTAACGTAGTTGTCAGCGCAGACGCCTCTATTAATGTCCTCCATATAAATAACTCTCTGTTTCTGCTGTTGATGTAAGATAGTATTTATTTATTAATGCTTTAGGAAATTTCAAAAGCATTTAGTAATGCTTCATTCAAAATTATCTTATTTATTTATATTTATATATCATATATATATTTATTAAAGCTTCGTACAAATACGATCCTATTTATTTATTAATATTGCAGCAAATTCGCTCCCATATACTAATTAATTCTTCCTGTAAATTTGCTTTCTTTATTGCTTACTTCTTTCTGCAAATACGCTTTCACTGCCAATATTCACGTACATCTTTATTTCCTGTGAAAAAGGTCGTATTTAATAATGCTTTCCTGACATAAGCTCATATGTATTTATTAGTACTTTCTGCAAATATTGTTAATATATATTTACTAATCTTCTTTAGAAATACGCTTGTATTTTTTATTAATCCTTTCTCCAATTACGCTTGAATTTATTTATTAATGCTTACATTTGTATACGCTCCTATATATTTATTGATGACACCTGCATTTACACTAGTATTTATTCATTATTGACTAATAAAAAAGACTCGTATTCATATATTAAAGCTTTCTGAAAATCTGATAGTGTTTATTTATTAATGCTTCTTTTAAATTTGCTCATATTTATTTATTAATAATTCCAGCATTTATTGATGCTTTATTCCAATACGTTCGTATTTATTTATTAATATCCACTCAAATTACCTTGATATTTTTTCATTATTTCTTACTTTAAATAATCTCTTAATTCGATTAATGATTATTTATGTTGTTGTTGTTGCATTGCTACTCAGGAACTGATGACCTCTGCTCTCTTAGACCTCTTTGGGAGATTAAGTAAAAAAGCCTTGAATCCTACGGCCTGTGTTGTAGGACCCCGTCAACGTTACCACAATTAAGTGGGGCCGCGTCTTCTGTTTGAGTGTCCTGAGGGAATAGGTTAGAGTAAAGGGTGGTTGTTGAATGCTGTGGGATTTCTATAGCACTCCTCTGTGCTGGGGATCCATGCAACAGCTCTGAATACTTTTCAGAAAAAGCGATTCAAGCACGCCAAGAAGTTTATCTACAAGTTAAAACACCCTTTGGAGTCAGACATGTTGTGGTTTTTATCCAAAAAAAGGAATTTCTGCCAAGACCAGACGATAAATTCACAGAAAAACAGGTAGCTCGTTGTCGAAACTAAGGCCATGCCCAGTATACTCGTAATGCAGATGAAACTTACAGCGAAAATCATGGTCTTCGGTGTCGTCACCAGTGAATGTGACGTACTGCCACCCGACTTCCTCTGTGAGGGTCTCAGACTGAACACCGACGGCTACATACGTGTTTGGAGCGAAGGATACCTTACATGCGGCAGCAAGACTCCGCACCCTGCTAACGTCAGCCAGAGGATCCAGTCCTGGCTGTCAAAATTTTTCTTCGATCACACAGCACCTGATATTTAGCCTCCCAACTTGACTGACTGCAACCACAGGAAGATTCATCGAGTGAGATCGACTGACCATGTCATGGAAACTAACTGACTCAAATTTGACTACTACATACCTGATTTTCCAAATATGTCCTTTAAACATTGCCATTTAATAATAAATTAAATAGTTTAAAGGACATATTTGGAAAAGCGGGTATTAATCTAGCCTTTAAATATAATAATTCCTTAAACCAATTGATGATGGCGAGGAAACCCAAAAAACATCATAACATACGAGTATATGCAGTACCATGCAACGATTGCCATAAAGTTTATAAAGGGGAAACAGGGAGAAATCTAGACAAGAGATTGTACGAACACAAAAGAGATATTAGAGTGGGCAGCGAAAGTAGTGGAATATTCTGCCATGTTAGAGACAAGAATCATACGATCGATTTCAATGGAAGTAAAATGTTATTTAAATCGGCTAACTATGTTAAGAGAAGAATCGTAGAATGGAGCTTGATATTGTCAGTTCCTAATTTAAATCTATCTGAGGGTCAATTTTCTTTTAATCCTGTAATAAGATCGCAAATAAATAAAATAGTAAAATGTCAGCCCTTCAATATGTTCAGGCTTACCCCCCCCCTCCCAGATTAGCCACAAGTAGAGGATTGGGGGAAAAAGAGGGGATCTTGTGTTATGCTTTTCTCTTACATTTTCTGCCCAGTGTCAGTTGAAAAAGGGTGTGAGATACACCGAAACTGTTCTGAATTAAATTGTCTTCGGAGAATGTGGTTTAATTCCTCATATATATATATATATATATATATATATATATATATATATATATATATATATATATATATATATATATATATATATATATATATATATATATATATTATAGCTTCCTTCAGATATGAGTAGAATATACATCGTCGACTACCCCTAATTGGTGCGCACGGGACCGAATAGTCATGTTATTTTCTATGATATAACTAACCTTCATAATGTGGGTTCATCCTCCTGTAAAGTTGTGAGACCTTGTGAGCACTTATTCCTCTAGAATGAAATACTGGGAGGAGGGAGGACGGCTTGAGAGAGTACAACAATGCGAAGCCCATCCCTACACACACAATAAAGCGAAAACTAATATTTATCTCCTAAATTCCCTCCACAGGAAGTGTCAACTAATTTCTTCGATCTCCGTGGAAATTTATAGCATATAGACATCAAAATTGCTTTTTGCCGACATAAAATTGTGAGCAGCTATTATACTGTTTATATTAATTAGTTCATGCGAATAAGATAACTCTAACTTCTAAAAGTAATTAACTAAATGACAAAATCTTCATTTTCTTGAAAAAATCATTTAAATTCCATTGATATTGAGCAGAATATTCTTAAACATTTGCCTCTGATAATATTCAAGTTTCATTTCAATGATCAGCGGCTAAAATGTTGTGTAATTCGAATAGATAATACTTCAAACACTAAAGAAAGATAAGCATAAATGCAGCCATAATCAAGAAACAACATGATTATTTCAGAGAAAATTGAACAAAGTACAGTGGCGGGAAATTGCTAATAGACAATTCGTTCTGTCTACCCCCGCACGCCAAACTCTATAAATATTTTCTTGACCAATCTGTTGTCATTGGTGCGGCAAAGCAGTGAAATATCCTCGTTTTACCCAATGAATGAAATATGAGAATGGCTATGTTAATATTTCCTTCATTAATGGCTAGTTGCTTGAAAAATAAATAATAAAATATGGAAGTTTTTCGAAGGTTTTGTTTGCGTCTCGCTTTGAATTTACGGAAACAGGTAGCATAAAAATATATTTAACCATGGTTTGAAACCATAAATCTTAATATGATATTATTATTCATTGTTATTATTTATCATGCTTCAATGAGATTAATTCATTCAAATTCATTCGTTTGCCACTGTGTTTGCTCCTATGCCTTGCTGTTCTTCAAGTCATAAATTTCGACAAAAATGTGGTTTCCCAGAATTTATGTATGTCAATAATAATAACTGCTTTTTATGGTGCTCTTCAACGCCAGAGGAATTCAATAATGAGACGAAAAGTTTTTACTGAAAAATATTTGGGTTGTTTGAGCATCGAGGCAATATTCATTCGGCGAAAAAGAACGAGGAAATATCTTTTGTTCACCACAAATGCAGCTCCAAGAAGGCCACAATTAATTTAGAGTCAGCGTCAGAAGAAGGACCTCTTTATTTTTCCCTTTCCCTATCCTTTTATGCTTTCCTATTTTTTTAACTTCCACCCAAATCTTGTATATAGTGGCTTTAGGGTTGGAGTTGCTGTTTTTCCTCTGGCCCGATGTCAATTCAGGGGTACTCAGTTCTACAGGCATCTTTTCTATGCCAAGGGGAGCTATCTGGAGATCGTTATTTGTTGCGGGCAGTAACAGTTTCAAGGGAATAGCGCACTGACGCCTGGGGTGAACAAAAGGAGGACAGTATGCTGGCCCCCAAAAACAGAGGGACCTGTAAAGGGTCCCCATGAGTGGATACATCAGCCTCAAAGGAGAATTTTTAGTCAGCCTCATAAGATACACTGGTGAAAGCGACGACCCTCTATCAGGACCAAATGTAGAAGGACGTCCCTAACCTATTCATTTCTGAGGCAAATTTTACTTGTTTACCTTTGAAAGAAAAACAAAATTCTGATTTAACACTTCCACTCACTACCTTGTAGTCATATCCACGCACGGTAGAGCATTCAGGAGTTAACATAGAAGAAAGTCCGCGTTCAGACTCCCGACGAAAGCTCGTTTTTTTCTCCAACTTCCTTCTGGCAACTCGTGCGTCGGTGCTGTCGTAAAAAAAAACAACCTTGCTGTTCCTTTTGATCCATCAGCAACAGGTAGATGGGGGATATGCAGCCTGAGCTATGACCCGTCCCCCAGATAATACCATTCAAGCTTACATGTGACTTGAGTGAATGAACCATGGTGAGCTCTGAAAGACGGAGGCCTAAAACACATTACACAATTCTATAACCCAATAAGGGTTGTATGAAAGGGCCTGGTTCAAGATGCTACAACCAATAGCACCCCTTCCTTCACTTTGAAGAGCTGATTGACGTGGAAAATAATGTGTGACTTTGGGTTTATGGGTCATAGGAAGTTGGGTGGGGCTGGGTAGTTTTTAATTATCGTTGATGGTGCAGGCAACATTTTGTGGGAAATTGGTTAATGATGATGAAGAATCTGATGATATAAAATACTGACCTTAATATGGAATCAATGTATTTTAAATATTTCTGTTTTATCTGCCACAATAATTTGTTAAATTCATATTTCAAGGATTAAGGGTATAATTAATATAAAAATTGACGTTTACTCTTTCGTATCGTACAAAATCATCTCCCTACCCCTGATTTATACACTCTTGCATTCTATTGGGCAGAGTCAATAAAATTTTACATAATGCCATAATTTCTGTGAACACTCTCCCATATACAGTGAGATGTGCTTCTGCAGAGAGCTGATTCCATTTTCTAATGAGCACTTCTTTATTCCGTTTCTCACCATTGTACTCCAAAGGGTTTCTATAGGGTTCAGTCGACTCCTAAGTTAAGGATGAATCCGAGAATGAGACAGGTAACAGTTCTCATTTAATCATAACCTCGGTTTTAGGTACAATACCCATCATCTGGTTCTATAAAATAGATGGAGTCAGAAAATAACAGCTATGATCACAAGAAATTATAATTGTGATCAAAATAGAGGACAATAGAAATTGATACGGTAAAATGTGGGCGGGCTTAGACTGACAAAAACAATGAAACGAAAACATTAATTAATTAGGTTATGGAAGGGATCTTTGATATTATTGATTGCTTAAACACAAATAATGTCAACAAGAAGCGAAGAGCAAAAACAGAGAATTGAGGAAGAGATTTCTGTATGCGACGTCATAGGATCGGTAGGTTGTAAACCCTTTTAAGAGATTCATGGAATTAGGAGTGGAAAGGCAGTAGAACCAGTATTAAGACTGGGGTTTAATTGCTTTATGAAGAGTGATTCAAAAATATGAAGGGAGGTAGAATCTTTGGAGTGTCCTAAAAATCCAAAGTTTAGGTGGGAAATATCAATCTTACATTGAATGGAGTAATAAGAACGGAGCCAGTACGCGGGCTTATTTATGCCTAGGTGGGAACAGACTCGAGCCTTCAATGAGCGGCCGGTGCTTCCAATATAGGTCCCGCGGTGGCATCTAGGGCAAATAGATCTATAAACAACCGAGCAGCTCATCTCAGGGGGATGGGGGGGTCTGTCCTTAATTCGACAAAATTGTCCTAAATGAAATTACCAAGGAAAACTATTTTAAAGTTAGTGTGTGTGTGTGAAAAATCTTTTCAGAAGATTATTGAGTTTACGGCATAAGTGAGAATTAAGGGGACCGCTATCTGGGAGGAGACAATAGCGAAGATTCATGGGAACAGTTGCAATTGGTTGAGGTGGATAGTATATTTTGTCCACAAACTGACGAATGCACCTTTGGATAAAGGAAAGCTGAGACCCATTCTTTTGGAAATAACATTTGAGGAAATCCAATTATTTGTGTACGAGAAAGTAGCCAGATGATAGTTGAGAGCCATGATGGAGGAGAGTTTCAATGTTGCAAATTTTATATGTAATGTCACAGAAACTATAAAGGTTCATACAGAGACCGGTTGAAGTGCGGGTTAGGAGGATATCTAAAATGGGAGTTTGCCATCTCTTTCTTTTTCTTGTGTGAATTGTATGTTATTATGAGGTTCATTATGTAATGCAATAAAGAAAGGGATTGTTGTTCAGATTTGAATACTAAAACCGTATAATCAACAAATCGAAGGTAAAAGATCGGAGTGAAAACAAGAGTGGGGGAGGGACACTCTCTCAAGGCAATTTCTTCAAAACTAGAGATAAAGATGTCAGCAAGTAGAGGACCAATGGGGGAATACATTCCTACACCATCAGTTTGCAAGTAGATAGAGTTTTTGAACCAAAAGTGTTTGTTTTTAACAGTTTCTCGTGGTATAACAAGGACCGAGTGGTGGTGTATGTACATATAGGTTTGTTACATACTTCAAAAACTCCGTGATTAACTTTTCTCTAAGAGTGCTATATTTTATTATTATTATTACGTTATTATAATCTTTAAGGGTTTCTAGTGCCATGCTCAGAGTTTCGTGGATGGAATTAAATGCTTCTTAGAAAAATAAACCTTTAATTGCAACATGAACAAAAATTAAAATCTAACAAACATACTACACAGCTTTGAATTAAACAAGTTTAAGTGACGCTTATTAAATTACACAATTGAATATACAGTAATGGTTGACCCATAGCTCAATTTAATATTGAACGCTAATTGACCTTACAAAAAATAACAGATAATAATATTTATTTACCTTTAAAAACCCAAACAAGAATTGGGTTTAAGACTGACCTTGGCCTCAATTTTTATGTAGCCTTAGGAATATTGTTTTTGGGCAGGCGCGTGGACGTCTTTACTACCATTCCAGATGGTTGTCTGGTGCAAGGATAGCTTTAAATGCACATATGAATTCGGTGCGTGGGGCGGATGGCGTTAAGCACATTGTCTTGGTAAGACGATTTCAGTAATGGAACAGGGAAAGTATCCTTCTTCCACTCTTCGGTTTAATCTGGAAATAATTCGCACTGACGAGCGATTAGCAAACGAGTGTATCCGTTGACGAAGGGGAGTGCTTGAGGAAGTTCACTTTGGGGTATTCCTCAATGGCGAGGACTATCTCTGGGTTTTGGGATACACCAGGATAGGGGACTTCTCTTACCACAGATAGTTAAGCTTGTTTCTCAATACAAGCTAACTTAGATTTTCCGGTGTGAACACTAGGAAATGGCTTAGCATGAGCTTCTTCTGTGTTCCTTTCGTAGGGTTGGCAGGCACCGAGCCGGACTTCGTTGTTTCCACCGCAAACTCAATCTTTTCTTTCTTCTGCCGTTATTCGATTATATACTTCGCCCCCCCACTGTGGGTAGGGGAAGGAGTGAGGGGGGGATGAGGACAGCGGAATTAAGTCTCCTCCTCTAACAGTTTTTTTCAGAGTCTTTCACCTAGCCCTAAAGGCACCTTCTGGCATTTGGTTGTCGCTCCTATAATTTCGCATATGATGATTAGTGCAGGTCGTGGTTGTGTGAAGGCCTTTCGGGTGATACTCAAGGTGAGGGAAGAGAGGGGAGGGGGGTAAGTAATAGGATTACGTGGCCAAAAATGCCAGGACGTTGGGGTTACCGAAAAGGGCTTCAGTTTCGAGGGTAGAATATCAATTTCCCTACATTCCTCCCTTCGAAGAGGTTAATTGGGGGGAGGGAACTCGAGTGAAAAACAAAAACAATTAACTAAATATCATCGACAAAAGCAAACATACCTGTCTTAGACCATAATAATGATTCTTACGGTTAGGTGGCTCAACCATCCTATTAACTTAAATTTATTTGAACTTGGGCACACATGTGCGCGCGTACAAAGGAAGAGTATCGACAGAGGCCTCGCAAGCCTTCTGGGGTACGTTTCACAACACCCAATTCAACATACAAACAAACAAAAACCCCAAATTGATTACACATACACAAAAAAGGAGCCTAGATCTGAAGTTGTATCTAGCCAGCTACTTCCTTACATTGCTAAACTTTAAGACCTTAATTATATACACAAAACGCAAAAAAAAGAATGGTTTAAAGATTAACGGGCGATGAAATAACCTTCTATGGAGTTTCGGCTCAGCTTATACAGAGGCTTTACCTTATCGGCCTCTTTGATATAATTAATATTAAAGTAGTGCTCGGTGACCAATACTTTACAGCGCATGAGTCGGCCGTTCGGATTATTGTGGCCACCCAAGTATGTTACAAACTGGTAATGGTATTCCAACGTACTCGTACTACCCTTTTTTATGGCAACTAAATAATTTTAATCTTCCTATTATGGCTAGGGCGGCCTGTTGCATGGTTGCATAAGTGATGGGAACAGGAGTCCCATCATCATCCTTTATCAAGCTAAACTAGGAGATCGGGTTTGACTTCGATCAAAGATGGTCGGGAAAAATTTTCCTTACAAGATCGTTAATACACCTGGCCCTCACGGCGATTGGGGTTTTTAATTGTAATTCCGTGGACTTTTCGTTCTGGGCGAAGACTCTTTTCATCTGTATTCTTCTTTCTTCCGCTCGTCTGCTCGTCTGTATTCTTCTTTCTTCGTCTTCTCTTTCTGTCTGTATTCTTCTTTTTCTACATCTCTCACTCTCTGTATTCTTCTTTCTTCTATTCGTGTGCCCATGCATATTCTTCTTTCTTCGCCTTCTTTTTATTTTTCGCTGCCTTTCCCTCTAGAGCTGGGAAGGGTGGTCCTACTTCCAAGGCCATATCGAGAGCTTGGGAACTAAGCTCTTCGTCTACGTGGTTCTCGCGATGAGATAAAGGGGTCGGGACCGTAGACCTCTTATTTGCGGGCATCCGCGTGACTACGAGCTGAGCCCCCGGATTTGGGAAGAGCTGGGCGCTCTGGGCTATTAATACTGAGCAGAATCTAATAGGCGCTGCCACTACCTTGGTCCAGCAAGAAAAATACTTAGACTGAATGTGGCATCCGATGACGAGAAACTGGGTTGGTCTACCCAGGAAATCCTGGACGACCACGACTTCTGGTGCTGAGGCTGACAGGTGAAAGCAATTTATTTGACACCACGATACAGGTGCACTCCGTATAGCGTAACAAGGTTGAGACTCAGCGACCATTTACGGACCCAGTCTTGAACTTTATTCCTATGGGATAATTTTTGTTGAACCCAAAGTTCACGTGTTGATCAGGGGAATTCGAGGTGGTCAAAAGAGGTGGGGAATTAGGAGGTTGTTCTGGGTCAAGCCTTGCCGTGAGGTTATATACCTGCTAGTGCGAGGGAGATTTAAGCCTCGACTTTTGGGGGCAATTATAACTAATGTGACCTGGTGTGCCACAATTGAAGCATGTTATGGTGGTTCTGTGGTGTACGGAATTCTTGACGAACTTAGGCGGGTTATTTTGCGGGGCTTTCTGGGGATACCCCCCTTTCTTTGGAGAAATGGTTTTTGAGGATACCCACCTTTCTTGGGATAAAAGGGTGGGTTCATTCTTACCTCTCGAGGGTAGAAACTATGGTTGGAAGCATGCAGATCTGCTTCCTCCACGCAGTCCTTGAATGACGCGGCTCGCCTGTCCTTGACAAAGGCGCATATCTCTGGGGGAAGGGTACATAGAAATCGGTCCCTCAGCATGGAATCGGCGAGGAAGTCGAACTCATTCCCCACTTGTTCTGACTATAGCTAGACTGGGAGATAACTTCTGAGGATAAATCCAAATTGCCTGTAGGTTTGACCTGGCTGAATTCTGGCGTGCCTAAACTTGATCCGATACTCCTCGGGGTTTAGGTTGACGGCGGCCAGTAGCTCGTGTTTGCAAGTGGTGTAGTCCACGGAAGCCTCGTAAGGTAATGAGATGAATACGTCAAGAAGCAGAATAGTAAGCAGAGGCACTAATCTGGCGATCCCTTCTGTCTCTATGTCCCAGTGATTCAACTCGAATATCTAGGTACGAATACAGGTCTTCGTTTTCTTTATAAGCTGGGAGTTTCATCGCGGCTATCTGTGTAGCCCCAGCTCAAGATCCGATAGAATTGGCTTCCGCCAGATCTTTGCTGATTTCTCTTTGATTTGCGCGTACTCGTTCTCTCTCTTCTGCACCCCTTTCTAATTTTCATTCTTCTGCTTCGCTTTCTGCTTTTCATTCTTCTGCTCCCCTTAAGTAGCGGGGCAATTTGCCTCCCTGGCCCCGGTGCTAACGGGACTCAGCGCCCCGTCCGACCCCAGCGTAGCCTCCTCTTCTTCTTTAAGACAGCTTGTATTTATCCCATAGTTGCTCACTTCCCCTACAACCTCTCCCACAACTTTCTCTGGTCGGCTTCTATTTTCTCAGGGTAGATGCTGACCTTCTTTTCAGCCAACTATCCCAGATCAGGGCTGAGGGCAGGGAGGGGACAATGTTCCCTAACCAGTGAGCACCGGTTTGGGATGGTGGGTTTTTAACAACCTGCTTCATCCCCACCTATACCTTCCTCACATCCCTTTTCCTGCTCTCTTCATACTCTATCAATTTTACGTCGCGTCCAAGGTAGAGCCGCCATGCTGAGGAACTGCCAGGCCACCAGGCAAGAGGAGTGGCCTTGAATGGCGGCACCTGGCTCTGCTAAGCTTGTATGCACCCCTTGCAGGGCGGGCTACTGCTATGGGTGATGAGCGTGTGCATCACGTGAGAAAATTAGGGTCATCATGCCCAATGATTCAAATTTGAAAAAAAACTTCCCCTTTTCCCTCACAATCAACGGAGCCACCTTCGGGCAGCTCCACATAAAAAAATGGAGGTTCCTTTCCCCCCTTATGCTCTCGCAGGTGACCCTCTAAATTTCTCGAACCGGAAAAGAGGATTACTCCTCTCCTTTGCCTACGAGTGTAGGGGACTCCCGCTCACCCACTTATCTGGAGGTGCCTTCGCCCCCCCACCTCTTTCCAGCGGCACTACCCTCTTTACTTTCCAAGGGAACTGCCAAGAAAGCCAGTCAGCAGCCCATCGCCGATCGCTTTCCATTAAAGCGGCTCAGTAGGGCAAACCACATAAGGGGAAGAGGGAAGCCAGGCCCCTTCGGTCGCTTTCCTCAAAAACTTGCTGGCTAGAATACTAAACCTAGCGTGGGTCAAAGCCTGTGCCTCCCAAGACAAGACTAATGACACTGCTGCCACCGTGTTGGCTAAGGGCAACATGAACCATCAGAGAAGAGCTTTATCTAGTGTGATTGGTAGAGAGCCGAAGGTGACCCGTTTCTCGGACGGGAGCCTTCCTGCGAATGCGGCGAATCCCTCCGAGGTGGCCAAGATAAGTGCTCTTTCGAAACTTGATGGCACACGTTGAGTGTGAGGCCGCACTCTAACTTGAACTTTGTGAAAGGAGAAGTTTATGCGAGGGAACTCGCGGACTGCTCCATAGAAGATATCACTCTAGAGGTGGCCGTCCACGGTGCGGTCAAGGTCGAGCGTGTGATGAAAAAACAGAGAGGTCTTTCGAGTGATACTTGAGGCGAAGGGGGAGAGGGGGGTGTTAAGTAATAGGATTACCCCGCTAAAAATACCAGGACGTTGCGGTTACCGAACGGGGCATCTGTTTCGAGGGTAGAATATCGATTTTCCTACACTTATATATATATATATATATATATATATATATGCAATACTGAATTGCCTCTCTTCTCTCTGTGTTCTACATTTATTTTATGCCAAGAAGCAAGAAACGTAGATTTCCGTTTTTGTATATTCGTTGAGATATAAATTCATAAACTAAGTATGTTATCATATCAAATTTTTCCGTGATTGCAGCAGAAATTGGAATATGCTGTATTTTGAAACTAACTTAGTGAAACAATCATTAGGTTGAGATTTTATATCTACATAATATTCCTTACATGTGAAATCTGGAGTAATCATGTGCAACCGATATGGGCACACCTTCTTCTCTGAAGATGGTCCATACAGGTGAGAAAAATTACTCTAACTCGAGTCACCACATATATGCGTGAGCTGTAAGGGCACCTTCAATTTCTAAAAGTTCCCTTAGACCGGCGTATGAAAACCATCCCTATATACCATCGGTAGACCTGCCACTATTCAGGTCCACATTTATCTGCTCAAGATGATATCGAGTCCAGTTCTCTCTCTTACCTATATATGTCTTTGTAGGAAAATTGATATTCCACCCTAAAAACACAGGCCCTGTTCGGTCAACACAAAGTCCTGGCACTTGGCAGCGTAACTCGATTACTTAACTCCCCTCTGTCCCCTCGACTCGCTGACCACCAGAAGGCCCCCCACAACCACAAGATGCACGATCTCAGATTTCTGGGCCGGCGAGCATAACATTGGTTACACAGGCACTATTTAGCCAAAGAGCTGGGATCTAATTTCACTTCATAGACGAAATTAGAGGAGCGGCGACCAAAAGCCAGAAGATGCCTTTAGGGCTAAGTGAAAGACGCTAGGAGAAGAGCCGTTAGAGGAGAGAGGCTTAATACATAAGACCTCCCACCTCCTTTTCCTAATCCCAGTGGGGTGGTGAAGTATATAGGCCGATAACTGGAAAAGAAGAGAGAAAGATCGAGTTAGTGATCGACACGGCGAAGTCTGGCGCAATGCCCGGCAATCAAAGAAAGGAACACAAAAGAAGCTCATGCTGAGCCAGTACATCTCTCGTCAGAGAAACCCCCTATTTCAGTTTGCAACAAAAAAACAGAGATAGTCCTCGCCATTGAGGAATAACCCAAAGTGAACTCCTACCCCCTTTCCCATCCATTCACTGGTTTGCGCATCGCTTGTCAGTGCGAACCATTCCAAGATAATCCCGAAGATAGTAAAATGCATACATTCACGGTCCCGTTGTTTAAATCATCTGACTAAGACAATGTGCTTAACGCCATCCGTCGCCCGCACCGAAATCACGTGTTGCTTTAAGCCAGTCTCCGCGCCAGTCAAACAGCTGGGTGTCTGTGAACACGTAAATGCGCCTGACCACAAAAACATTCTTTCGTCTACATAAAAATTCAAGGCCAAGGTGAGTCTCCAGTCGGATTCACGTTTGGTTGTTTTAAAGGTAAAGAAATTCCATTATTTTTGAGTGTCAATTAGCATCTAAAATTAAAGTGAACTTTGGGTCAACCATTACTTTATATTTATTTGTTTTAAATTAGTAAGTCTCACATAAACTCATTTAATTCATAGCTGTATAGTTTTTTTTTAGATTTCACTTTTTTATTTTGTTGTAATTAAAGATATATTTTTTAGAAGTATTTAATTCAATCCTCGAAACGCTGAGCATGGCACTAGAAATCCTCAAAGATGAAAATAACGTAAAATAAAATATTGTACTCTTAGAGAAAACATAATCAAAGAGTTTATTCAAGTACGTAACAAACCTACGTACGTACTCCAACCACTCGGCCCTTACAATACCACGACATAAATATTTGGTGTCAGATTTTATGGGTATTGAAAGAATTCAGCATATCTGTTTGTCTTGCTTTGCCTTCAGGAATAGTAAATGTGTGCCTAGCGTTCGAGGAAAAGTTAAACATAAAAAGGTCTGTCTATAAATTTGTGGTTAATTGTCATGGTGATTAGCCAGTTAATGTTATTAATTAATTTTTTGTAGAGTTTTATTCCAATTAGCAGAAAGTGTTGGGTTAAGGGTGAGTTAGTCAGCGCGATACTTGTTCGAGGTTGCCTAAGTACCTTTAGCATATTGGTGAGTTTCTGGACGAACAGACAAGGTAAAATGGAAGCATTTGACAGATTTCACCAACAAGCCCAAGCTTTGGGACTAAGAAGCAAGGAACTAGTTACCTACGTCCAGGAACAAGAAGACATACGAATGCAAGTGGAAAGGAAAGCGGAAAGAGAAAAGAGGCAAGTAGAAAGGGAATCAGAAGAATGCGTAGAGGTAATATAGAGGTATAAGAGTTTAGGATATATATATATATATATATATATATATATATATATATGTATCGAGGCCTCCCTCTTGGTGAGGAGAGCCAAGGATATAATAACAAAAGACATCTGGGTTTAGCTTTGCCCCTCCGATGTTCTGCGGTAACATAGGAGAACGGCAAAATGGTAAATTTTAGGAGACAGATTCCTGACCTCAGCTCAAAAGACAGGCCATTCAAGGGTGTACTTATAAACAATCAATTCCAAAGTGCAAACTGCCGATCTCGTATTACCCTCTCTCAGAGTTACAAGACGCCAAGCCCGGGAGACCACCCTGGGGTCTCACCTTGCTAGTCCTCTCTCCACCTCCCCATTACCCCGCGGGAGTAATTTGAGTATATAACAGGTTGACATGAGGAAACCGGGATTTTTGTTCGTTCCCCACCGAAGAGACAAGAAAATCACCGGTTGACAGAAGATTTTTCGAGTTGACAAGAAAACTCAAAAATCACCGGTTGACAGAAGATTTTTCGAGTTGACAAGAAAACTCAAAAATCACCGGTACAAAATTATTGCAAGTTGAAGAGAACTTGCAGTCCTTGTACAATACTAGATTGTACCAAGGAAGCTCGGCGCCGTTCGAGCCCCAGATTATTTAGTATCAATCTACCCAGCTTGAGGACTCCAAATCTTACTCTATCTGAGTTGGACCAATCCCAACTAGATAGAAAACAAGAGAAGACAACTATTTCTTCTCGGCCGGAAGAAAACGAGGTCAAGGTCACCACGACCGCCTAGAAAGAGAAGGATTAAGCTTTCACTTGAAGCCGCCTCCCTCAACTCAGATCTCTAGTGACGTCACCCGTCAAATCGACAGGCTGGTTGATGAACACCATCTATTGAGCAAACAACCAACTACTCGAGCTATGCCTGTCAGGAACAAAATCTCTGAATTTATTCTAACTGGTCTTGGGTATTAATCTCCATTACCTTATGTAAGTAAAGAATAATCCTGTTGTTTATGTCCCCGTGCATAATAATTAGTTTATTGAATGTCTGGCTAATGACAAAGATATTAACTTAAAATTGTTTGCCCGTAAAATTATATCTAGAATCGAACCTCAAGAGCTTGCCAAGTAATCCCATTTTCTTTTTATATGTGTATTAGATCTGTATGTTTAAATGTTATTTTAATGAGAGGGTTTATGTTCATTACAGTCTATTTTTTAGTAAGCACACTGTTTTAATTATCCTCGAACGAGTTGAATTGGCAATATTTGATAAAATCAAGAATGAAACCCCATTTATTCATTCCCTCAAATAAATATAAAGTTTAGCACTCTTAGAGAACGATCCTCAATCGATCACTGAGGCACGAAACAACGCCTCAAGTCAAAGTTTATTTGGCTTATTAAAAATAATAAAACAGATAAATATATCTATAATCTCGGCTAACCCACAACAGAAAGAAAATTACGGAGGAAAGTGGAAAGAGAAAAGGCACAAGCAGAAAGGGAGGCAGAAGAAAGAAAATTACAACTGGAAGCAGAAGAGAAAGAACGAGTACCGCTCAAGAAATGGGAATGAGCAAGGATCAGGCGGAAGCCAGTTCCGTTAAATCCCGAGCTGGGAATACACAGATAGCTGTGAAGAAACTCCTACTTTATGAAGAAAACGAAGACCTGTGTTCGTACCTAGCACAATTCCAGAAGATATTCGAGTTGAATCACTGGGACATAGAGACAGAGGGGATCGCCAGATTAGTGCCTCTGCTTAATACCCGACTCCGTGACATATCCACTTTGTTACCATTCGAGGCTTCCATGTATTACACCAGTTGCAAACACGAGCTACTGGCCACCGTCAATCTAAACTCCGAGGAGTATCAGATGAAATTTAGACAGGCCAGAATTCAGCCAGGTCAAACCTACAGGCAATTTGGATTTATCCTCAGAACGTATCTCCAATTCTGACTAGAGTCAGAACAAGTGGAGAATGAGTTCGTCTCCCTTGCCGATTTCATGCTGAGGGACCAATTTCTATGTACCCTCCCCCCAGAGATACGCGCCTTCGTCCAGGACAGAGGAGCCGCTACATTTAATGACTGCGTGGAGAAAGCAGATATGCATGCTTCCAACCATAGATTATACCTTGAGGTGTCAGAAGTATCTAGCCCTTGTCTCCCAAGAAAGGTGGGTATCCTCAGAAACCCTTTTCTCGTGAGAAAGGAGGGTATCCCTGGAAACCCCTACAAAATAACCCCCTAAGTTTGTCAAGAAATCCGGACACCCCAGAAACCCTATAACCTGTTTTAATTGTGGTACCCTAGGTCACAATAGCTATAATTTTCCCCCAAATTCGAGGCTTAGGTCGCCGTCGAGTCAGCAGGTATATAACCTCACTGCAACGCTTGACCCAGAACAACCTCCTAATTCCCCACCTCTTTTGACCACCTCGAATTCCCCTGATCAACACGTGAACTTTGTTATTCACAAAAGTTCTCCCGAAAGACTAAAGTTCGAGACTGGGTCCGTAAATGGTCGCCTAGTCTCACCCTTGTTACGCGATACAGGGTGCACCTGTATTGTGATATCAAATAAATTGTTCCCCCCTGTCAGCCCCCAGCACCAGAAGTTCATGGTTGTCCAGGATTTCCTGGGTAGACCAAACAAGTTCCCGTCGTCAGATGCCACATTCAGTCGCAGTATTTTACTGGCTGGACCAAGGTAGTGGGAGCGCCTATTAGATTCTGCTCAGTATTAATAGGCCAGAGCGCGCAGCTCTCACCAAATCCGGTGGTTCAGCTCGTAGTCACGCGGATGCTCGTAAATAAGAGGTCCACGGTCCCGACCCCTTTATCTCCTCGTGAGAACCACGTAGACGAAGAGTTTAGTTCCGAAGGCTTCGATACTGCCTCAAAAGTAGGTCCAACCCTCCCATCCCTATATGGGAAGGCAGTGAAAAAGGATAAAGAAATCGAACTAAGGAGAATAATGATAGACAGAAAAATAGAAGAATATAGAAAGAGAGGTCGAAGAAAGAAGAATACACATTAAAATGGAAGACGAAGAAAGAAGAATACAGACGAGAAAAGAAGCGAAAGAAAGAAGAATACAGATGGAAATAGAACTAGCACAAGCGAAAAGAAAAGAGAGAGAATAAATATAAAGAAGGCTCGCCCATGAAAGGGCATCGAGCAAGGATCAGTTGGAAGTCATGGTCGGTGTATCTTGGCCTGGAACTAGAAAATTACTTACGATGAAAACCCAGCCAAATGGGATAACGATGGATGAATAAGGAAGTTGGAAAGAGGTATACCCATGTAAACTGAGTTAGATGGTAGAGTCGAATAACGAGTATCCCCTACCTTCAGTAGCCTTCCTCCAGAACGAAACGGCCACGGAGTTACATTGAAAACCCCAATTCGCCGTGAGAGCCGCACCCATTAACAATCTCTTAAAGCAACTTTTCCCCGACCCCATTAGAGGGAATCCAAACGTGGTCTCCCAGTTTAGCTTGGTAAAGTATGACGATGGGACTTCTTTTCCCTTCACTTATGTAACCATGAATCAGGCCACCCTAGCCATAATGGGAAGATTAAAGTTAGTCAGTTGCCATAAAAAAGGTAGTACAAGTACATTGGAATTTCATTACCAGTTTGTAACATACTTGAGTAGACACAATAACCAGAACGGCCGACTCATGTGCTGTAAAGTATTGGTCATCGAGCACCACTTTAATATTAATTATATCAAAGGTGCCGATAAGATAAAGTCTCTGTATAACCTGAGCCAAAACCCCATCGAGGGTTATTTCACCACCCGTTAATCTTAGAACCATTATTTTTTTCTTTTTCGTGTTTTGTTTATATATTTAAGGTCTTAAGGTTTAGCAATGTAAGGAAGTAGCTGGCTAGATACCACTTAAGAGCCCAACTCTTTTTTTTCTTTGCATAATCGATGAATTGTGTTCTTTTATGTGTTTTTCTGTTAAATTGGGTGTTGTAAGGCGTAACCAGTAGGCTCGCGAGGCATATGTCGATCACCTGCCTTTGTACGCGCGCGCGTGTGCACCCGAAGCCTGAGATCAAAGAACCTTAAGTTAATAGGATGGTTTACCCAGTTAATGGTAAGAATCAGTATTATGTTCTAAGCATGTAAATAATCGACACAACGAAGTCCGGCGCAGTGCCCAGCAATCAAAGAAAGGAACACAGAAGAAGCTCATGCTGAGCCAGTTCCTGGTGGTCACACCGAAAATTAGCTTTGTTTGTATTGAGAATTACTCTCGTACATCTCTCGTCAGAGAAACCCCCTATCCTAGTATGCAACAAAAACCAGAGATAGTCCTCGCCATTAAGGAATACCCCAAAGTGAACTCCCTCACGCCCCCCCCCTCTATTCACTTGTTTGCTCATCGCTCGTCAATGCGAACTATTCAAAGATTAAATCGAAGATTGTAAAAAGCATACCTTCACGGTCCCGTTGTTTAAATCATCTGACTAAGACAATGTGCTTAACGCCATCTGTCGCCGCACCGAAATCACCTGTTGCTTCAAACCAGTCTCCGCGCCAGTCAAACAGCTGGGTGTCTGTGAACACATCCACGCGCCTGACCGCAGAAACATTCTTTCGTCTAAATAAAAATTCCAGGCCAAGGTCAGTCTCCAGCCGGATTCACGTTTAAGGTAAAGGTAAAAAAATTCCATTATTTTTAAGTGTTAATTAGCGTCCAATTTTAAAGTAAGCTTTGGGTCAACCATTACTTTATATTCATTTGGTTTAAATTAGTAAGTCCCACATAAACTCGTTTAATTCATAGCTGTTTTTTTTCAGATTTCACTTTTTTATTATGTTGTAATTAAAGATATATATTTTTTAGAAGTATTTAATTCAATCCTCGAAACGCTGAGCATGGCACTAGAAACCCTCAAACATTAAAATAACCTAAAATAAAATACATATAACACTCTTAGAGAAAACGTAATCACAGAGTTCATTCAAGTACGTAACAAACCTACGTACGTACTCCAACCACTCGGCCCTTACAATACCACGACAGTGTGCAAAGTGCAAATTTAGGTTTCATTTCCGACACTTGCATTTTATGCAACCTGATTTTGTAACTTCTCAACGTGGTTTCCATCTCCGTCAAAAGAATTTAAAATAAGCTTATGCTTAGGAGCAATGTATAAAAGCGTATAGCTTATCTAGATACATATGGCTACATATTTGTATTTGTTGAGGCTCTTTTAGGTAAGAACATATGAACTAAAGAAACTCCTTTTGCTCTCAAGGCGTGTGGCCATAACGTAAGCTATCCTAACCTAACCTAAATGATAAAGACAACTTTTAGAAAATAAATTTGTTCGCCCCAACCAACATAAATTGTGTTTTCTTCATAGGTTTGTTTGCTAACTGGTGACGACTTAAACATACACACACGTACACACACATATGTGCGTGTTGGCTCGACCATTATTCTTCTGCGTGATATACCTATTTAAATTATAGGTATGTGACAGTGTGTAACGCGAGCACACTTCAAGGCAATATTCTCTATTTCCTATGCTTCTAAATCTAATTCTTATTTTGTGGACGCTGGTTTGAAGATTGAAATCAACTCCATTGTCATTTGCGGTTGCCTTTGGTCTCTGTCGTGAAAGTTCATTTATGGCTTCATCTTGTTCACCAGGTGTGCCCCCCCCCCTGGCTCTTACACTATAATGATATGTAAGGTAACCTTCGTGATTTTGTCTCACAATCCATTTTTTAACCGTATGTCGACTGATGCCAACTCTTGCACTTTGAGAGTAATTTTTCTTCCCCTTTTCTTCCTCTTTCTATGACCTTTCCTCGGCCGTCGCAAGTACTGGATGTCATTTGCTATTTTAACAAGGGCAGAGATCTACCGATAATGAAAAATTTGAGGATTAAGCAACTGACACAACATATGTAGGAAGGTAAATTGCTTAAGAGCTAAATGTAAAAAAGAAAGGGAATAAATTGAAAAATCTCACACGCTCAAATTTAGTGCAAGTTTTTTATAGTTATCAGTTTACATAAAGATATGGTGTCACACTTTGCACAGCTAGTTTTGGTGGTAAAGAGTTAAAATTTATACAGTATCTGCGTGCAATTTTTGTACATGGGAAGAATCATGTGAATTAGAAAAGGTTTATACAAAAGCTGAAAAATATGGACACAATCTGGTTAATTACCTATCTCTGGTAGGGAATATCTACTGCTAAGTTAGGCCCCCAGTAATAAAATGTTCAACTATGACAACTCTTACTAGTATTGTTCAAAAGGAAAGGACCAAAGGTTCAAAATTACTCCTCTAAGCACCTGGAGTGAATCATGGGGCCATTTTCACGTCCCATCTGTTTTCTGGAACCAGCCGACAGATTCACCTTACGTCGATGACAGGTTACAATGTATTGTTTCTTTGACGTTGGAGCTGCCCATAGCAAACTACGTTCTCCATGGTGGCTTCTATTTATGTAGAGAAGACTAATACAGAGCTGACTGCCCCATGGATTGACCTCGGGGTGGAGGAACTAGCAAACTTAAACCCAATCTAACTCATGGGAGATGCAATCGGAAGTGGTTGCAGTTCAAGAAAAAGGGAAACATATTAAAGGATAAAAGAAAAAAATTAAGAGGTCCTTCATCTGACACGGATTATGGATCGATCAGAGAATTTTTCCTGATCCCCTCCAGTGACTAAACAAGACTAACTGGCGTTGAGGCCTCCTCTGGGTCTTTTTGCGACTAACTTGGTGGAGAATGTATCAAAGTTCTTCATTCCTTTTCTAGAGTGACACTCCCTTGATGGTTATACGTCAACTTTCTTTTTTCATTAAACCCTATTTTCTTCTCATAGTGAATTTATTTGTCATTGGAGAATCCAGGATTTTTTATTAAAAATTCTTGCTGAAATTTATGGCACGAAGAACAGCAAGGCATGGGAGAAAGCCCTTGTCGCAATGAGATTATCTATTCAAATTCCTTCGATTGCCCATATTAAATAATAACAATTAATTCTAACTAAACGTTTAATTAAAAATGAATAGGATATTGACATATATAGGTTTTATTTCCTGCATCTTCATTTTAGGCAACCTGTTTTTGTAACTTCTAAGCGTGGTTTCCATCTCCCTAAAAAGAACTCAAAATACTTAATTCGAAATTTATTTTCTAGACAGTCAACGAATAAGGGAACAAATGCTAATACAGTCCCTTACGCATTTCTTTGATTGAGAGAAAAAATTCTGGATTGCTAGGTATCATCCAATGATATCTGATTAGACAAAGGAAATTTTAGTAATTTGGAAGGATATAATCGATTGTCACTGATCAACCTGCCGTGGGTGTATCAATAAAGTTTTTGTATAAAAAGATATTATAAATGAAGTGAGTATATATATGGTTATAGGACTTCCCCAATTTGTCACATCAAGCGTCATTTTATTCCATTTTATTTCAATAATTGACAGAAATCTTCAACATTCGTCGGTTTTCGATCCTTACGTTTCTCATCGATAATTTTCCATAGGTTTTCTAGTGGGTTTAAATTGGGGTTTTGAGAACTCTAGGTTATCACATGGATATTTTCAGCATCCAAAAACTGTTACACTGTCTTTGCTGTAAGGCATGGATCATTGCCCTGTATATAAACAGGCTTTCGTATTCAAGATAATAGTAGAAAGGGAAATACATATTCCTGAAGTAGATCTTTGTATACGAGTACCACAGCGTTTACTTAGTCGCGTAAACGGACGAGCCTACAGAATCCAAAACATGAAAACAGCTCAAAGCATAACGCTGCCATCTCAAGAATTGTGCAGACTGGTTAATTTGCAGAGGCTAGACTCAGTAGATTCAATATAGATTAGGTCACTATGCACTTTAATGCGAGACCTAGGAAAGCCTAGGCCACGAAAGAGTAATCAGTCAAACACCCTATATGTTATCTAAAGTTTCAAAAATTACCCATCAAATGACTCTTTCTCGTGAACAGCAACGTACTATTTTACTGTATGATTACAAGTCCGGCATAAACGCTGCCAATCGCAAAGTCATATCAACCACGCATTAAGAAAAGACACAATAAATCGTCGCACAGTCTACGATTGGTTTAAAAAGTTTCAACTGGCCAATTCGATATCCAAGATCAGCCAAGAAGTCGTCGCCCCTCACCTATTGACAATGAGCGTTTGTGCGCCTGTGTCAAAGCTGATCCATGTCTGATATCACGCGAGCTACATAGTTTAAAAGTTTAGTGTCAGCCATACAGCCATTTTTAATCATTTATAGGAAAACTGGACTTATGGATTCCAAGTAAACTGACTGAGTTCGACCGTCAGCGCTGCATAGACGCTTGCATGATACTACTGTCCAAGAGACGTCGTTTTGATTGGCTGAATACAATGTTTACTGCAGATGAGAAATCGTGTTTACCCTCGAACATGGTACGCAAAAGAAGCTTGCCAGACAAAGGTGCACCTGTATAACTTCAAGCAAAGGCTGACTGACATCAAAAGAAGCTTATGGTTTGTGTCTGGTCGGATGTGAAAGTAACATCATCCGTCTATCGAAGCTCAATTGTACAGTCAAAAACTGCAACAAGGGGCAGATACAATTGCACGGAAATGACCCCAATTGACTGGTGTCATGTTTCTTTATGATAATGCGCGACCACACGTTACAAATCATACCCGCGCAGAACTTCTGGAGCTGGGGTGGGAATTTCTTTAAACACTCTAATTTGTGATTTATTATAATTAGATATGACAGGATCTAGCCTAAACAATCAAGGGCTAATATTAAAATTTGGGAAAGTATTAATAGAGATACACTCCAAAATATTTCTTGAAATGTAGTTTGTACATTTAATAACAGGTTTAGCACTCATCCAATTAATAGTATGATCCTGACTATAGATATGTAAAAATAATGCAGATTGTTGACAAAAATTACGAACATTAGTTTGGTGCTGTTTAACTCTAACAATCAATTCTTTACCTGTCTGTCCATAATAGTATTTTTCACAATTATTGCAACCAATAGAATATACAATGCCTGGTTTAGGGGGTGAATTTTTTACGAGAAGGCGATGGATAGTGTTTTCATATTAAAAATAACATTTATGTTCAAAGGTTTTAATGTACGAGATAATTTAATGAAACTTTGGTTAAAAGGTAAAACTAATACATTTTTGGCATGAAATTTAGGGATGTTACGATTAGGTTGATAAAATGAACGCTTAGCAGAATTATAACATTTTTTAAGTATGAAGAAAGGGTAATACAAATTTAAACCTATATTATATATCCTATCAACCTCTTTTTCCAAATATTCGGCGGAAGCAATTCTCAGCACACGGAGAAACATGGAAGAGAAAACACTTTTTTGATACTAATATAGTAATCGGAATAGAAATGGATGTATGAGTTAATGGCTGTAGGTTTTCTATAAATTTCATATTTGAAACCTTGGTATGTTCGGTGGATCAAAATATGTGAGAGAGGGATGGTGTTATCTTTTTCATTTTCTGAAGTAAATTTAATTGAGGGGACTAACGTGTTATTTTTTTCAAGAAAAGTATTGATATTAAGATCATTAGGCCACAAACAAAGAATGTCATCAACATAATGCATCCATAAAATAGGGGTTATGTTGGTCTGGGGAAGTATTTTGGATTAAAAAAACTCCATATATAGATTGGCCAGTACTGGGGACAAACAATTGCCCATAGCCATTCCAAAGATTTGACGGTAATATTTACCGTCAAAGGTGAATTTACAGTTGTTAATACAGAGGGAAATAAGTTTAATAATACTGGAAGCCAGTATAAGGAGAACAACATTAACAAGGTACTCTTCAAGAAAATTTAGGAGATCGGGTACGAACACTTTTGTAAAGAGGGGACATACCTCGAAACTAACCAAGCTAAAATTATCAGGTTAATGAAGATCATTAAGTTTCCTAATGAGATCGAGATTATTAACGATGTGAGAACTAGAAACAGTCCCTACCAAAGGACTTAGGAGAGAAGCTAACCATTTAGATAGGGTATATGAACACCCAACCGAGCTAATAATGGGACGGATAGGATTTTCCGGCTTATGGGTTTTGATGAGCCTAAAAAGGTAGGGAAGGGAAGCATTTGAGGATTTAAACTTATTAATGAGGTCAGGATGACCTTTAAGCAGAGAGCGAAGGGTTGAATGAAATTCTCTGTTTACCTGGTCAATAGGATTCTTTCTAAGGTTTTCCTATGTAGAGGTATCAGAAAGAAGGTTATTCATTTTATCTAAATATCAAGATTTGTCGATAAGAACGGGGGCAGCAGATTTATCAGCCTTACACACATATATATTTTTATTATTCCTAAGAGAACGTATTGGTTTATTAAATCAAAGGGGATAATTATTTTGTACATCGCTTAAGCATTTATACACATAACCTTTAGCACTTGAAATTTCGTTATGGGACAGATCACTTGCTTTTTCTAATTGTGCAACAGCATTAGCAATATTAATACAATTTAGGGTGGATGGGATAGAAAATTTTAATCTAAAACCTAATGCGTTAAACGTATCGGCACTTGACTTGAAAGGTTGATCACGTGGTTAGGGGAACTCTTTTTTGACCCTTCACTGTTTGTAATAAAGCGTTGCAACTTCGCGGAGTGTCTATTCTTTTCCTTAAGGCAATTTATCCTTAAGTTGTAAAAAATTCCAACACGTAAGGGATTCAACCAACTCTGAGGGATGTTTTGAGAAAAGGTTCGGCGACTTACAATAAGATCGGCGAAGGCTTGTTGCACCTGGACTTTAGTAATGGCGATCTGTTTCCGGAGACTTCTTTCTTGAGTTTCGTCGAAAGAAAAGCCATTGATCATCTTGTATCTGCGTCCATGTAGGGAGCGTGGTATGACCTTTTCTTCATAGCAGGAACGTAGAACTTTTAACTAATTCTTCAATGAGTGGACGTGGAATGATGCTTACCACGAAATGAGTGAGGTAAGCACTGAAATCCTCACCGTCATTAAATGCTGGAAGCTATAAAGCGGGGATCTGGAGGGGGAGGGGGGCTTCATTCCTGGAACTACTGAGAGGGTTCCTTAGTTATTCCTATTTAAATCCCTTTCATTGTGCCACACAGTTTCTCTTTCTTCGGCTTCAGCTTCTCTTCTTCTCTGCTAAGCTTCAGCTTCTCTTCTTCTCTTCTCAGCTTCACCTTCTCTTAGTACTTTCTTCTCTGCTCTTTCGTTTCTCTCCTCATCCTGAATATAGGCGACTAGCTCTTTACTGGAGAGACCAAGCATCTCACCCTGTTGCCTAAATCTCTCGAAGGACGTCATCTTGTTTCCTTACGCGAGCCTTAGCCGATCGACGCGTTCAAAGAATCTTACGGCAAAGATAATCGGGCTCTCGCGATATTTCCCCAAAACTATAAATGGAATCTTACCCTTGTGATCACACACACGGACAAAAGCAATAAATTATAATAAATATACTAATTCCTATATGAGTACCTGATATAGGACCTCTTAATCCGGCACGGGGATTACAAGGAGGGGAAGTTTGAAAGATTTTCTCCAAAAACACACACATAAACAATGGCTTGTTACTAAATATGGCTTCACGGGTACCACAAAAGACCAATTACTCAAAATAAACTAAAAAAAAATAGAAAAAAAATCCGATCTTTAAATAAACTGTAACCAACTTGGTAAATTTTCTATTAATTCAACTGAGAGACATAAAAACTAAAGGAGTCCTCAATTAACCCAACTAAACCTGACACCAGAATTTAATATATATATATATATATATATATATATATATATATATATATATATATATATATGTCTTTTTTTAATGCAAATTTTGTTGAAGACCATTGTGTATTTTGCCTTAATTAATTTCCTTTGGAAACTTTCTCTTCTTCTAACTATCTTTTTCATTCCATCTTGTAGATGGTGAA
The DNA here is from genome assembly GCA_963969495.1 of Ceratothoa steindachneri. Taxonomy (NCBI): domain Eukaryota; kingdom Metazoa; phylum Arthropoda; class Malacostraca; order Isopoda; family Cymothoidae; genus Ceratothoa; species Ceratothoa steindachneri. Next base: position 116,764,752 of record OZ018324.1, read on the forward strand.
TTACTTGTCCAGTATTCATTTCTATTTTAAATGAATGTGTTTGGTAAAAAACAAGCTGAATCGCTAAGCTTTCGATCTTATTCGATCATCTTCGGAGCGTTTTGAAATGTTCTTCCCTCCTTTACCGATGTAATGAGTGGAGTGAGGATCTGGCAGAAAGTGTAAGAAAACGATTTTTAAGGGGTATTTATTCCCCCTTGGATAACAATATTTTTAAAATTCTACTCACAGGAGTGGCTCATTTCCTCTAACGTTACGTTTAGTAATTTAGTTTGGTTTTACCAAACATATTCATTTAAAAAAGAGATGAGTACTCGACAAGTAATCTACCATCTGCAAGATGGAATAAACAAGATAGTTAGAAGAAGAGAAGGTTGCCAAAGGAAATTAATTAAGGCAAAATACACAATGGTCTTCAACAAAATTTGCATTCAAGAAAGACTGCTACCCAGCTATACTTATATATATATATATATATATATATATATATATATATATATATATATATATATATATATATATATATATATATATATATATATATATATATATATATATATATATATATATATATATATATATATGTATCTATTGGTTGGGAGGAAAGAGATAAAAGCCACGAAAATATGTACATATACAGTTATATATACATATATCCTCTAATGTACGTACGCTTGCTTCGCTTCGCTGCGTACAAGTACGTTCACTTCATAAGAGTAATCCGTTGATTACGAGGTATAAGAGTGCGATTTGAATACAGGGGCCGATAGCGTTTAATGAGTTTACCAATTTGCAGTTCAAGGATATATTTAAAGAGTGAAAACCAAAAATATAATTTTAATAAGTCACTAGTTAACATATATATACATACGGGAAATATAGGTAATGTAAATAAGGACAATTCTGAGAGAATATATGTAGATTAATTGGCAATCGAGTAAAGTTAATTACTCATTAATCAGCTTTTAAATGGGATATTATAAATCATTTATACAGAGGGAATATTTATATGACGGAAAGTGGGTCGATTAACGGGAGATACAAGCAAGTGTCGTTTTACCATAATGGAGTCACCTCGTGAAAGGGAACCCTTTAGCGAGTCAAGGCGTGTAAATGGAGACGGACAATGGTCGTGACTCTCGATCGAATATCCTGACGGTGACGAGGATAAAGAAGGGGGGAACCAGAAGACTAGTTCACGATCCACCTTGAAGACGTGCGATGGCTTCTCTGCTCCAGAGAAGTGCAACCTCCAAAAATCGATACTCTGACGCGACTTGGTGCAAAATCTCACGCGAGAAACTATAGATCCTTGAGGGGTGGGTTCCAGATGAGACGAGTGGAATCCTAGCCAATCCTTCGGGGACGAAACGATTTAAGGCTTGCTCTCAACAGAGTAAGCCTTGGCAAAAGAGATGAATCTGCCTGGTGAGATTCAACCTCGAAGGTATAAGCGAATACCAGGGACTTGGGGAAACAGACACAAGATCTGAACCGAGGGCGACGGGTTCTCAAACTCAATCTCTCGATATTCGAAATCCCAGGGTATTTATATGACGCCCATTTTTTTGGTTTCTCCTCGTTGGCAGACTCAGACGACTGGTTGACCACTTCCGGCGGCCAGATGGATTAACGTTTGTCGCCTGACCCAAGTTTTAATGGCCTTTACGATGTGGGTGGGAACTTTCGGCTAGCAGTTTCCCGACTACGGAGATTAGCAGTTCCTCGGCGAGGTAAAAGCTTTTACCACACCCAACTTAGTTAAATGCACCTTGAGGCGGCTGACAGATATTCAAATTCTTTCTCTTTTTTTTCTCTGTGGATTCAGAGATTACTCGACGTGGAGTTATACTTAGGAGATAGAGAGAAGGAAGGATTTCAAGAAATAAATGACGTGGGTATTCTTCTTAGCCTCCCTTTCCCTTACACAATTATATAAAAGGATCCAAGAATTGTGTTCCGGATAGCTTGAGTAGGAACCCCTTAGAGCCTACTTAAAATAATCTAGGATAAATTTTATACTTCTAACTGTTATGTTTAATTTTGCTCCTCTTGTTTAACATATATATATATATATATATATATATATATATATATATATATATATATATATATATATATATATATATATATATATATTCGGACAATAAGTTTCTCTGTTGACTGTCGTGGTACGACATTACATTATATCAATACCATATTATATCTATGGGCGAGGGACCAATAACTTAAAGGCGAACCAACAAGGGACAGAACGCCACGAGTTTCGACGCGCGGAACAGCGAGAAAAGAGTGCAATGAGGTCAGGTAAAATTTGGGCAATGTCAAAGCTCAAGGTTATTTAAAGAGGCATGTAAAAAAATATACTATTATTTACATGAAATAAGAGAATTAATGGGCCAAATTAAATTGGTAAATCAGGGGGGAATTGCAGAGTTATGCGTCAGACTCTGAAGTTAAAAATTAATGTATTACAGAAGGAGACTATTCAAATGGGGAAGATTAACTCACATTGGTTGCTGAAGGAAAAGAGGAGTTGGCTTACGGAGGATTGCGGGTGAGACGTCAGTGTAAGGCTTCACGGATGTCTTCTGCAAGCAATAAACGTGAGGGCGAGGGCACTCGGAGCTTCTGAGCGGGAAGTTGACGTGATGGCGGTTCTCCCAAGGAGGGAGAGGGGCGGTAACGTCCTGTCCAGGGGAGAGTATTTCGGCCATTCGAAAACGAGGAGGAAACGAGAAGGGCTTCTACAGGAGTTGATGAGTGGAGTCGAAAAAATCGCTCGGTGGCGATCGTCAAATGGAATTACCTCACTGGCTGGGGCTAATTCCAACACAAAAAAGTTCAGCCGTTACTTTACTTTGTTGTTAGCACCTGACTTGGAACTAGGGGAATCTTCTTGGGTCCGGGCGAGACTCCTCAACTCTGTGTCTCCCGCCTGGAAGATGAGCCCTATATATCCGAGGCTTCCCCCGCAGGGGTGAGGGAAACAGCGTTATTCTCGAATGGCCTCGAATCTTCACGTCGAGTCGATTCTAACCCGCAAAAAGATGGTCCGAGGTGGACGCGGTTCGAGGCTACCACTTGTGGATGGGGAGGGCAAGGCTTACCAATTTAAGCCTAACCAAATTCTAGAACCTTCTCCAGCGTATGGACGTCACTTCCGTGCTGGAAAAGAAATTCCACGTGGAATTCCCCCACATTTACAAATCAAAAACGATCTGGTAACACCTTGTATCGTTCGGATCAACTAACTCCCTGTATTTTATATTTCCCTTTTGTATCTTTTTGTATTGTGTTTTTTTTATATTTCGTGCGTATTATTTATTATTTTTTTGTGTAGCTCTAGGTCGTTATCGACCTTAGGTGATCGACTCCGTTTGAACTAATGTTAGTTCCTGTAGCCCATGTGTTCTTGTCGAGTTCATTTATTCCAAATGTTCTTGGATACTCTTTGTACTTAAATATGTCCGAACCACCAAAGTGCGACCTGTTCAAGGTCAGGTGTCCCCCAATTATCCCCTCCATTGAGGTCGGGGAGATTTGAGACTCTTAATACCTGTCCAGCTGTTGTCAGAATTCACTTTATTTAAAGTAACATTTTGGGAATGGAGTTGTCAAGAATGCATGTTTCTTGCCGCCATAAGCCCTGTCGAAACCATGAGCTCAGTCCACGTGAGCGAGGACCGTGAGAACAGTCAGAATATCGAACTGCTTACCGCAAAAAGCGAGGGATCGGAATCTCAAACGCGCGCTTCTGTCACCTCCTGGTGCGTTATATCAAGAAACCCCCGCGGGAGTACTTCCCATCCCTAAAGCACCGTGTTAGTTCGTGGAGAGATTCCCCCACGCGCACTCTTTGCGGAGGCAGTAAGGGTTCCGGCTGCTCCCTATATATTGTTAGTCCCGATTGGGCATCGATAGTATAGGTCTGCCGTTTACAACGAAACATGTCATTCTCGATCGCGCTCTAGTTATCCAAGAGCCGAAGGCTAGAATTTTATCGAAGAATCTGAGCCCCAGTCAATTGGTTTTGGTACATTTCGTTTGGCACGAATACTCCCTCCAGTTATTTTTTCTCCTGGACGTTAAGCTCCCCGTAGTTAAAGTCCCTTGAATAACTATTCGATCTCCCTTTTCATCTCTCAATGCCTCGAACCCAAGCCAGGCTGAGACAAATCATCTGTGGCTACCTTGCCAGTCACCCCTGTGTGCGTATGTACAGAGGCTCGTATCGCATCTCAACCCTCTCCCTTAGAGCTCGCTCTGAGTAGCTCTGTTAGTTCGTTTCTTGTATACATCGGGTATCCATTGCCATTATTTTATTTAATCTATTTATTGTGTATAGCTGTGTAAATATTAAAGTATATTTTGTTCCTACTTTTTCATAAGCCCCATAGCCCGCAGCCTTCATTAGTTTAATATCAGCCAATTGCACTCAATCTTTTTGTATTTAAATCCTTTGCATTTGTACAGGGAAGTTGGACTCCAACCTACCCCCATCTCTGTCGTGACCAAAGTTGAGTCAAGGTCACTTGTTGACCTTGAGCGTCCATGCATATCGGCTAGAAGTGACTTATATGTCGCGGTCATTCTACGACAACCTGTCATCGACAAATCTTTGGCATATCTATAGTTGAGGCTCTAACGGATTTATTGAAGGCATGATAATTTACGGATAATGTTACTGCCTTTATTTAGACACTACATTCATCAACAGTGAAGTTTACACACTGAGGTGCCAAACTGCTATAAGAAATATCAAAATCACATCCAGAAAATCATAGGAGTAGTTTGGGAGAAACTGTTTGGAAAGTAATGGGGGCAAATAATCGCTGATTTGAGCATCTGAATTGAGCATCTGACGTCTTTTCCAAAAGAAAATCCAAAGAGGCTGGCTATCAACACAAAATGACTCAGAAAAAAGAAGAACAGTGAAGAAATAGTGGACGATTTTTCTAACAGCAGGAAGGCAAGAGCCAGCTCCGTGGAAATGGCTGAACTGAGTCATTGTTTTTGGTGGAACGCTTACTCGAGATATTTACTTGAATTGACCAGGCATTGTACTCAATTGGAAATTCTGATGATTGTAGATCACTTTGAGTACGATAAAAACACAATATCAAAGCTGAAAAGGCTCAACGCCTTCCTTGTGCTATTGTAAACTCCTGTATGAATGATTTCAATGTCTACTACAGATGCTCCCGTAAATGATCTAATTTTAATCCAGGCCGTGTTGAACTACAAAAAAACTGCCCGTGAGCTTGTTGATATAGTACTTAATAAAATGGAAGCCCACAAATTATATCTAGCGCAGGATTGCGTGCCATTTACCCTATTCTTAAGTAGATTGAGTGACACATTGAAGCATAACATTGCTATAAAGTTACATGCCATTAAGAAAAGAGGCAGCTTTAGAACAAAAAAGCCTCTATCATTTCCAGTGAATTAAACTAAGACCACCTTGGTTGATCTCCTTTGTTCAGAATAATATTTCTTGTTAAACACACTGAACAGTGCGTTCAAGTGGCTTGTAGGACCTGTCAGGTCTTGGCCACATAAGGCGTTGGACTGTGTTACGAATCTGAAACCAGTAATGCCATTGCTGAACTTGCTGTCAAGAAGATGTAGGACTTTGCTGATTTCATAACAACAGCAAAGGGACAAAATCTCATTCAAGTTATGAAGTTCAATAGACTGCCCTTTGGCAGCCTCAACAAAAATACTCAACAACTGACTCATTTAATGCCATTATGAAATTATTTCTGATGCAAAACTTTTGACTTATTGATCGATTAGGCTTGTGGAAAAATGTTAACCTCAAATTTCCCGTAAATAAGGCGGCTTGTCTCTCTTTAGTGTGAGAAAACGGATTTTGTGATATTTCTGAAATCCTTGTACTAAGGGACCATTTCTTGTTTCAAGAAAGAGGTCAAAATATGAGTCAAGGGACCCCGGAACTGGAATTATTTTGCAAATTCAAGCCAGAAACTTTGAAAGTTCTATGCGCCAATGATTCCCAACATCCTAGGTCAAAATAGTTGTAAATTCCAGCTTTACCAGATTTAAAGGCTTTTTCTTATGAAAATAAGAAAAAGTTGATTTTTAAATAAGCCTAATCTTCACGATTATTTGGAATCTTTAAACAAAATTAACGTAATTTACTAATTATTTGTAGGAGAAAATTATTGGCAGATAGCAAAAGAAGTATTATTCATCTTTGAAGAAAAAAGTTTAAAAATGCTGCGTAAATATTGTCTTTTTATTCGAAGGTAAAGCGTTTGATAAATGCTTCGCTGGTCACTAATGGTTTAAGACTCACAACTGGAAATTAAATTCAAGTACTTAAAATTCAATTTACGAGCCGTTGACCTGCGCATCAGGATTTAGAGTAGAGCGTTCTAGATTCACAAGATCCAAGTAAATATATCTGAACAGTAGAATGCGTCATTTTGGGGTCGGTTACAGAGTTTGTCACCGTTAAATTGGAATCAGCGGCATTATTGGTTTCCCTATCCAGATAAGCGCTAATAAAATCCTAACTCTCATGAAGCCTATCTCTGGATATTTATGACCACTCTTATGAACGTAATTGCCCTGGAAACGTTATTTTTGCTTCGTCACATCCTAAAATTAATTTACTCAAACTCACACGCAGATACCATTTTTTGCGGTTGAATCCCTATTCCTCTGCAACTATAATCACTCTCACATGCCTTTTATACTAGCAGTTCTAAATTTCTAACACTAGAACACAAATCATCTCCAGAATCTTCTCTAACAACCGCTGCAGAGTGCAAAGCTGATCTCGCAGCCTCTCCCAAATCTAAAGCACTTCGTTCTACCCCCAAATAGCCGGTCAAACATTCCACCCACCTTTGAAATCCTACCCCAGTGCAGAGTAAGCATATAATTTTAACCTTCAAGTATCAGCTACTTCCTCACACGGCTTTTTGATCACACACATATATGCACACACACAAGTATTTCATCTTCCAAACACGAGGATTTTGATGTATTTATGCCATTTTGATGAAAATCAAGATCTGGTGTTGCCTCAGTGGATTCATTCATTCTATTTCTTTATGTTGTTAGTTATATTAATTTATACATTTCTTTTCAATATATGTACTTTTATTTAAACTCAATTTGAGCCGTGGGAAAAAATTTCAAATGAAAGAAGTCGGCGGGCGATAAAAAAATTTAACTCTTGTATCTTTGTAAATGTTGTTTAAATTTATTACATGGCGCGATATAACCATGTATTAGTATCTATAAAATATACCACGCAACATTTTATTGACTGCTACCACAGAAATTGGACATACAATTATTATTTAAATTTCAAGATTGAAAATTTGTGCATACAAATATATCATTCTGGGGGCGATGAAAATTGAGCTCGCGAGCGAGGGTTTCCACACCCCAGGATTTAAACTATTCAAGTCTCTATATCAAGCATAGGAGCTGGAATGAGAGCTCGCTTTATGTAATAATAATTTCTTTTGGACTTCTCTCCATAAATTCAGGTTTTATTTTCATAAATTTTATATGCCTCCAATAAACATTTACCGCCCTGATCTACTTTTTCAGCAATCTCAAATCTTAGGCCTCGCGTTGCCTCTTTTTTCTAGACTTTCCTCTGTATGCCCAGGTAAACAATTTCGTACACCACTGGAATGTAATTTGGAGCTAAACTTGAGTTGCCCTGTCTTATATACAAGAACTTTGAATAGTGTGGATTCGCAGGAGTAGTAACCTATTAATAATTAAGATTATGGTAAAAGAAAGAAGTTCATATCCTATATAACCTTTTGCAGTTGTATAGTATTTGGTAAATTACTGGCCAGAATTTTAATTCCAAGAAATATTGAATCAACCTTGTAACAATCTCTTCCCTAAATTGTCCCCTAATTACCGAGATCTATTGGGGTAGATATCCGATGTCCTCCGACCTCCCTAACCCAGCTAATAAAATTCTCGGATCCGTCCTTGCCAATAGAGAAACTACCAGAAAACATCGCGGTGTCTTCTAAACACCATCATTATTCGTATCTCAACTCTTAAACATCAGCAAAACGATCATTCCATTTGAGCGCACTTGCTTCTCCTAGATTTTTCTTCCGTCCGGACTGTTTCGTTTCTATGTTTATTCTCCTGGCGATACGTCACACCGATCAGCTATTGAAAATAATCAACTTGAGGTCGCGCCGGCGACTCCCCCCCCCCCAGTTCTCATTTCCGGTCTTCCGAAGGCTTGAGGAAGAGGAAGACTCTCAAAGTTTGGTTTATCAGTATTCCGGTTTCGTTGTGCGTGGATTTATGTGTTGTTTTTTTTACATTCCAGGCTGAGGACGAGGGGCATAGGGCTGAGGAAAGCATTATCTAGAATTTGTTGTTTAGATTTGTTTGGTGTCTGAGTTTTGGGGGCAATCGCACTTCCTGTTTATCTTGTTTCTTCGGTATCTATCTTCGTGATTAACCAAACCATTATTCTCCTCTCGTCAGCTAAAAATTCAAATGTTTACATTACCCGTAGTAAAAAGTACGCCATTGGGAAATTAGAATTCGGTGATTTCTTCTTGGACCTCTTTAAGAAGCCCAATTTCTTTGGGGGTCTCCTTAGGCAAACCAATTTCTTCTGCGTCCTACTCAAATTTATATGCGATTTATCTATAAATGTTCGGCTTAGAAGCTGTCTCGAAGCTTCCCATTTGGGGAGTATGGACTGTGGCCGAATGGGTGAAAGGCTTGGCCGGAGAAACAAGGAGCGTTAGACGGCCTAGGTTTGAATTCCTTACTTTTCATTGACGGTTATAGTTTTATTTAACACTTTTTCACGGTTATTAAGAATTCTTTGTATTATTATCTCTTTTGTTATCTCCATTTCCCTTTCTTCTCAAATCCGTATAAGGCAAACCTACTAATAGTCGTATTAGTAAGTTGCGCCGTCGGTTCCTCGCAAAGTGAATGAGTTTACCAAACCGGATAATGAAATGCACATAAAGATCAGAAAGCTAATCGTTGGTAAACCCGATGGCACCTGCGGCCGGCCCTCGTTAAGGGTGGTAGGTCAAGTGTTTGTGTTAGTTGGTTATGATTTTTTTAGGCTTTACCTTTGCTTTGCTATTTCAGTAAAAGAAGGACAAGGCAAACTTCGATCCATGCTAGCCTCTAGTAGATCAATAAGACGCCCACCTCTAGCCTTTATAATTACGATTTTGTAACCTCATCATCTCGAGGCTCTTTACCATATTTCATGCTTTTAAGAACGTGCAAAGTTTAATCCTTTTTGCTTTTGCGACTTTGTCCTCATATGTTAAGAAATTGTCATCTCGTGTTTGTGTGGCTATCGCTATCTTTTAAGTCCTGACAGAATGGTTAAACTGTATGAATGACCTTTTCTCTGTTGTGATTTTATTTCCAAGTTTACTCGTTTTTGTCATTCACTTTCTTGCAATTTTTAAGTGTTTCGACTATTTCATTGATTCGTTGTTTTCTATAGTTTTCACAAGATTTGTATATATTCTCGATTTTTATTCTATTATTATTATTAAGCTTGTTTCTTCTGTTGATGCTGTGGGGTTTGTTTTACCCTCTCTTCTTCTCGGCCTTGTAACTATGGGCACAACGGAATCCTTCTTGGTGAGAAAGGACTGCCTGTAGTATGGTACACGGTGCAATCTGACGCTAAATGATGATTCTTGTGAGGGGTTCGATCGTGGAAGAGGGGCGGTGATTCTAAGTAATCAGAGCAATTCAACTTAATTTGCTGGCCCGTCTTCGAAACCAGGTACGACGCAGTGGCGGAGAGCGAAAGGAAGTGTATGGCTTTAGCTTTATTCAAAATACAGGATATGCTCAGAATGCCGTAATTTAAAGCTTACAAGGGTCTTTATATGGGGAAGGAGGGGCTCGACAACGAAGGGTATTACCAATAAGATATGGTAATACTTCAAGAAAGATTGGGAAGTGGTCGGACACGTGGCAAATGCCTTTTAACGTGGGAAAATGCAAAGTGATGCATATCGGCCACAGAAATCCCCAATCTCAGTATATCCTTAAGGGCACTGCTCTTGAATCCACCGACACTGAGAAGGATTTGGGTGTGACAATCACTAGTGACCTCAAGTTCTCGAAACAGTGCATTGAGGCGGAGAAAAAGGCCCAAAGGATGCTAGGCTATATTAAGCGCCAGTTTGGTTATCGGAACCAGGAGATTGTACTGTGCCTGTACAACTCACTTGTCTGACCGCACCTGGAGTATGCCGTACAATTTTGGAGTCCTTTATTGCGAAAGGACATCGCGAGTTGGAACGCGTACAAGCCAGGGCAACCAAACTGATTCCCTCTATCCGACATAAAATTTATGAGGATAGACTAAGGGAATTAGATCTGTTCTCGCTGGAAACCCGTAGACTGCGTGGTCAGCTCATCGAAGTTTTCAAAATACTTCGAGGGCTCGACAATGTTGACTATCGGGATATTTTCACACTGAGTGAGAACAGAACGCGCAATCATGGCTTCAAACTTAAACTGAAGCGTTACAACCGCAATCTGTGTGGAAATTTTTTCACTTACAGTATCTGCGGCATGTGGAACGCACTTCCAGTGGAAGTTGTTAACAGTGAATCTGTTGACCAGTTCAAGTCAAGACTAGACAAGGTCTTGAAAAGTGACCGCTAGGGACGCAAAACAATTGAGCAGCCATGTGCCCACTCGATTGCTAGTCCAAAGGTACCCTACTTGAATGGACCATAAGGTCTCCTAGGGGACCTTCTTTCCTTGTTGTTACTCCTTGTTGTTCAGATTCGGGGCGCACGGTAGATGGCGCTGTTAGTCGGCTACAATTTTGGGCTACAGCATATCTCTTATGACGTCAGACGGTAGCGTCAGATGTGACCAATCACTGCGTTATATTTTTTTGTTGTTTTGGGGATTTGTAACTTATAGACTGTATTATTTATTAAATATCTGCGCTCTGCTCGTTTATAGTTTTTTTTCTAAGTTAGGTAAGGTTTCTTGATGTCTTTTATTGTTTTTGTTTTGTTTTCGTATCTTTTGTTTGCTGCGAACGATAACAGCTTCTTACTGGCAACATCGTAGCTTATAAATAGGTCCCGTTTTGCAAATGTTTTTCTTTCGTTATTGTGTTTTCGTGCTCTCCATGTGCTTCTTTGTTATTCGAATTCGGCTTTACTTTGTATGATCGCGAAAAACTTTTAGATTATTTAGAGGCGCATAAACTAATCAAGAAACCTATAAAAGTAAGAATTGTTTGTTATTAGGTTAGGTTTTTCTGCCAGTAAAAAGCTGTTGGGGAGAAAAACCCCCAGTAAATTCAAGGGGACTGCTCGTGGGGATGATATCACTGCAGGGGGACCACCCTGGGATGATCCTGAGTTTCAATCAATTGTCGGGGGGGGTCTGGGGGGCGCAGCTTCCCCAGTATATACTCATATACAAAAAATATTACGCCAATATTGTTCACATCTGACGCTACCGTCTGACGTCATAAGAGATATGCGGTAGCCCCAAATTGTAGCCGACTAACAGCGCCATCTACCGTGCGCCCTGAATCTGAAATGTTACCTAAGATATTTCTTAAGGAGGAGCTATGGGCTAGTTTAATGGAAGTCTCACAATCCTATATTACGTGGGAGGAGTATTCACAAGTTTTTTTTTAAATGGATCTACCAATGTTAACATAAGAAGGGCAGGTTGCTACTCAAATAAGCCTGCTTATTCGCTAATTTTTCTCTTTGGACGAGTGGGCGGGCTTATAATCTAGCTTAGAAGTGGGTGGCACCAATGAATAGAAAAGGATTTTTTCTTCTTTTTTCTAGTATAACAGATTCCTAAGCATTTTCTCAGTAGTGTTTCGTTAATTTTATTTGCATGATTATTATAACAATACCTTCGCGAAAGGTGGAAAGGTTAATTAAAAAATGTATTAAACCCGAGAGAGTTAGATATGAAGAACATCTTAGCTCTTACATTATTTGGGTTATGGCTCGCCGTAGATGGCAAAACTTTTTTTATTGTATGGTCTATGCTCAAAAAATCAATTACAAAGTTCGGTTATACATAAGAGCATGGGATAAACACAGCTGAGCTTTGAAAACAAAATGTAACCTTTATGAAATGCTAAGAGTTTCATTCGTATGTATGCGTCTATTTATTATCGATTGATTTTTCTGTCTATTGAATTATATGCAAATGTTTTAAGGTACTTAACACTTCAGTATATTTTAACTTTTGTTTAATTTTTACCCACCCCCCTGTTTCATTGTATGCCTTTTATCTAAAGTATTTTAGTTTTATGAGTATTTTCGTGTGTTAGATTCCTTGTGTCATTCTTTTGCCAGTGTTGCAGAGTATGTAATAATTTCTCGTCTATCACTTTTTCAGTTGCATAGTCAGTTTTTATGTGACTTCTTTTGAAGAAGCCGGAGTTGGTATTGAGGGATTTTACCATGGATTTAAAGGTGGTTTTAATTGACTTTTTCATCCTTCTGCTGATTGTATGTGAAATTACCTCTGTTGATGGAGTGGTATGAATTAATCAGGTGCTCCGTGAGCGCATTGCTAAACCCATCGCGCGAACATACCTTAGTTTCCTCTCCAGTGAAAGTCTAGCTGAACTAAGACAGAGGACACTCACTGGGGACCCTGTTTTTCTCCTTAGGTGTTTTTGAATACCAGTTGTCTGGTTGAAGTAGAACTTTAGTGGATGGGGCTAAAAAATATTGTTGATACACTGTGAGAATAATAGAACTTGAATAAAACCTATCAGTGAGCTCAGTTTATGCAATTTTGAAGGAGCACTTTAACTTGAGCAAACATCTGCGGGATGGTTAAAAAGATGTTGGGCGAAGATAAACTCGTAACCAGGACCAATTTAGGTATTTAGGGTTTAAGCAAAAGAGATCTTAATCCCGATGAAATTTGAAAAGAATCGTTACTTGTGATAAAGCATGGTTAAACCACAAATATGATCCCGAAGATTAACAACAGTAGAAGCAATAGCGACATAGAGCTCTTAATAGCCCAGTCAAAGGAAAGTGAGAAGGAACGACAGCAAAAGTGATGCAAACTGTTTATTGTGATGGGTGCAATTGTTGTGCTGTTGATAGACTTATTTGAACCCCATAGAAAAATTAATACGTTATATTACGAGGATGTTTTTTTAAAAAATACAGCTTAAAATTTTGAAAATAACGCCGATCAAAGCTTAATGCCAGATTTCCCCTTCATCATGACATTACTCCAGCTCATTCGTCAAAGATTGAGAGGTCAAAATTCAAAACTTTCCTTGGGAATTGGTGTCACATCTACTAAATCTCTTTAATTTGGCTCCTTCTAACATTTTCTTCTTAGAGAGTTTGAAGAAAAACATCAAATGGATTCATATTTCATTAACTGAAGAGGTTCAATTCGAGTGACTGATTTCTACGCAAATGTATTAGAAACTGGGAAACATTTTGAAAATATGCTTAGCGTTAGGAGGAACTTATTTTAAAATTTAGAAAAATAAACTTTCTATTATTTTTGTTTAGTTTTATTATAATTTTCCAGGAACTTTCTGAAAGTCTCTGTAATAATAAACCACCTGTTTCATCTAACTGGTGTACGAGAAGGTTTCAATGATTACAGTACAGTGCAGCCCATGTCCACTTAGAACTGCTTATGCTTTTTATTATATCTTTCACTCTTGTTTGTGTTCTTAGACAAGTATTTCTTTTATTGGCCTTGTGAGCTATTCCTAACAATCACTATTCTAAGTTTCTTTGAGTTCTATTCCGTTTTTTCCCTTTTTTTTCAAGCGTCAAAGATTCCACTGAAAAGGAAGAATTTGTAATATGCGTTGTTAAATTAACAAAATTTTCAGCATATATGTCCAATTACTTCTCAAGATTGAGCCAAGCTTTCCCAGCGCCCAATCCTAATTATGTTATTATGATTTAGTTTTCCATGTTCAAGTTAGCAATCACGAGATGTCCTTAGTATTTTACTACCTGCTCGGAACTTTGATCCTAAATTCTAACTGCCCTATCTTCTGCACAAGATTTAGCCATTGTTATCCTATTGTCCCTAATATATTTCTTCCACTCTTTCAATGATTTTTTCTCTGTTTGTCATTTGCAGAACTTAACAGTTATTTTGACTCACAAGAATATTGGATGTGTTCAAGTGTCACCCCTTAAAATTAGTCTACTTAATATTGACACAAGAAGGATGGATTTTTCCTATCATAGGTTTTAGGTCGCTCTCGTGGCTAAAAATAAGATCCATCTGTTCACGTTTCCAAGCTCATCACTTGGTACTACTTTGACCAATCAAATATGCAACTACAAATAACACAAACATTCATTTCATTATATAACCTTGGCGACTTTTCACTCGAAAGAGTCGAGTCTTTTGGTCCTGAGTAGTTATCTATTGTAAGTAAACCATTTTATAACCTTCCCTCCCTAATTTTATCAAGTAACCTGTTCATGCATGGATAGTAATACTAGCAAACACTCATGAACAAATTAACAAAGCAATTTTTCAAGCAATTCACAATGCAAGATGCTCGGATTTCCTACATTCATGTAGACATTACTGTGTTCTCTGTGAATTATCTCCTATCTATCATCGATAGATAAACAAAATAGGTGAAAGCTTTACCTCTGACATCTGCAGGCCACAGAATCTATTCGAGTGATTTTTCACGGATGAATTTCTCGTGTTGCGATACCTATCATAATAATTTCCGACAATGTTAGCAACTTTTGCTGCAGTCTCTACTCCGAGTTTAACAGACACCTGGACATTCAATATATCTTTACTTTCCACGATAACACGACGAGAGGAGGGGGCGGGGGGCATTCTTGGCATCGTTCTACGGACTAGCCCAAAGGTTTTTGCTTGCTGGTTCTAGTCTGTAACAATGGTGTTATAAGTTACTTTGGAAATACTTGCCTACCGTTCACAAAGTAAGAGAGAGTAAATTAAAAAGTAAGCCCAAAAGTACACGTGTTTTCGTTTCCTAAAGGTAATGAAGAGGCACGAAACTGGATTCGTGTCATTAAACGAGCCCAGTTTACTCCAACAAAGAACAGCAAAGTAATTTGTTACACGCCTTTTCGTCTTCGTCATTAGATTAGTTATTGTAAGCGTTGATTGTGTGAATACTATATAAAAAGGTAAAAGAGTTATGTGATGATAATTAGCTGCACTCGTTTATATTTATATTATGTAAGACATAGGTACAAAAAAACACACAGCATTTGTTATACTAAAAAAAATAAATAAATTTTGCTATGCGCATGCGCATATTCCAGTTATCATTTAATCATACTATCAGTAATCCAATACAATCACTGGGAAGATATTAACTCTAGGAGACAACTACAGTATACGTGTGAAAAATTGATTCGTATTAGCAGTTTGTGAGCCACATTTCTTGCTAAATGATATTCAACGGAGAAAAAAAACGTACCGAAGGACTGGCAGGAGATTTACGGCAAAATTGAAATAGCCTCAGCTTTGTGAAAGTGAAATTCGTTTACAGTTACTACAGTTACCACAGTTATCCCATCTCATATCAAATGTGTGATGACTCTTCACTTCAAAGTGAAATTGCACAAAGTATTGCAGGTGTAGCACAGCACAAATAAGATAGATAATTTATTAACGTAGATGAGCTCCAAGAAAAACTGCTTTTCAGGAATTAAAATCTTGGACCGTTATTAGAAAGGATGAATATCTTCCTTTATACTACAGTTTACATTTAACTAATCCGAAAGTATAACTGGAATTAGGTTTTGAACCTAGTTTTACAATACATATTTTCAATAGAAATGTGAAAATACACAAAGTAGGAGAGAGTGAGATCCCTTCGCATATTTAAGACGCCCATGCGTTTGAACAACTAATTACCACTTAACGAAATCTTGTGCGGAGAATTATAATACAAAAATCAAGTAATGCGATGACTACGTTGCAACTGGTAATTTCACAATTGTCAGTCTTGCAAGATCAGTCTTATAAGTCCAAGGATGCTAGAAAATTTCTATGTGAATAGCTCTACTTATGACTAAAGGTAAATTTGAGTGTTTTTGAGAATTAATAGTTTTCATATTTGCTATAAAATTCTTTCCCCAAAGGTTATAGACTTTTGAGAGACTCGCATTTCCGTATTCTCTTCCAAGCTACGCAACTACTAAAAGACTGACTGCTAAAATCATGAATCCTAGTGAAAAGGAACATAAAAGTAATGTTATTATGTGTACCAATAATAAATATAAACTTGTATCAGAAAGCAAAGCGATAAAACAGTAGCGTTATTGTTAGATGAAATTCATTTGAAGCCATATTTTGATTAGACAGGTCGAAACGTTGTTGAGTCAGCTTTCAATTGTAGTGAAGCCGCAACCAATACATTTGTTTGCATGATAAACGGTGTCTTATTCACATTCCAAGATATCTTTCTTGTTATCTCTTGCAAATGTATGAAACTTGGAACAGATTACGTTGATAAAGCAAGTAATTATAGGATTATTGTCTGTCTATAAACAGATAATAATGTCATCATTAAGAAAGCAATATCATTCTTTTCTAATTCTCTAAAATTAAGTGTCTATCTATACCCAGTAGAAAAGTCTAGAGCCCTCTTATCTATGTTTGATTCTATAAACTTAATTAAAAGCAAGATAAATAAGTAGCTAGGTCAAAAAATGAGAATAAATGCATGTTTTTTTCATGTTCTTTTATGATGAATAACATCTGTCAAATTTATGTACCTCTATTTACTACTTTGCAGAAATTAATACTGTCGAAGCAGATTCATTGTTGAAGCATTTCTATGTTATCTCTAAAGTATTTTAGTCACTCTAATCTAGAAAAAAACAAAATAGAAATCTACATTTTGGTGGGATTAGAACGGTTCCTTGAGAAGTCGCCTACCTGGCGAGGTACGATGCTCGGCACCCAGTACCTGATGCAGTGTCGGTTATCATTTTTTGCTATCGATTAATTATTTGTCTCTAGATTTCTCGAAAATATTCCTAAATGGAAGATAATAATAAATGAAACCTATATAAATCAAACCTGAATGTGATACATCTTGATGTTGAGAAATATAATGATGTACAAATTAGCAAATTACTGTTGTTATGCTTTCTTCAAAAAGATGAAATGTTTATCTTATTAAAATTTGATTAGTATTTCAACGAACGATGATAGTTTACCAGACAACCACAGCTACATTAAGGCATAGGCTCTTTATTATATTCAAATTATATACCAACTAATATTGTGAGATATAACTATACTATTAGGAACAAATTTGTACAACATATTTTTTTTTAAATTAAACTCACAAATAAATTTAACTATGGATGTGACATTAATGCTCTAACAGAAAATGATTCTCATTTTCCAAATAAGTTTTGAGTTTGGGGAATAATGCAGAAAAAAAATTATTGTATGGTTCTTTTCTAATGTACTTTTAAATAATTATTTTGCAAGGAAAACAACTCCATTTTCGTGAGCGTTTGGGGAAATGAAAGGAAGCTGCAGACATTATGCTAAGCATCATTGTGACGGATGAAGTATTAATAAATATTATATTCAGAGGTGGGCGCTAAATACATTTAAAGTATTTAAATACTAAATATTAAATACATGATAAAAAGTATTTAGATAGTAAATACATTAAATGTATTTAGATACATTTTTAAATACATTCCAAATACATGATATATAATGACAATTGATAAGGACCATTGGTATCACAAAAAAAAATATCCATTAAAATGAAATTGTATATTATAATTACTAATGTAGGAGTTGATGACAATTGAACTTAGGTACTACAGAAAAATAGAAAGTTCCATAGAATGAAATTTCAGTTAGATATTTATATCAGCATTACATTTAAGTAATATCAGTTGCTGAAATGTTTCGTCAGATAAAGAACTCCATTTTGGAGATAAGGTCAATCCTTCTAAAGAGAAGAGCCCTTCCACAGGAGCTGACGACGGAAGGGGTGTGTTGTATTTAATAAATAACTTTTTGTGTTTGGATATCTATCTACACTTTGAATGGTTTTATTTGAATCCTGAAGGTAACTGAATAATTCTAAATCTGTGGTTGATCGTGTTTGAGTGGGTTTTGTAAATCCAAAATAATCGTCACGGTCCGATACACCACTGGATGATTCAGGTTCGGGTCCCTCTGCTAAATTCTCAATCAATTGAATCCTAATAATTTTAACATAGTCTTGGTGGCTTGAACTGTCTCATGAAACACTGATATCTAACCAGCGGAGTTTGAAGAATGGATGGCTTGTTGATACAATAATGACATCTGTAACGCTGACTTCATTTGCCAAGGTCGAGTAAGATTGGTAGCGCTTTCCAAAGCCCTTAGTGACTGCACTTAGAAGAGGTTGGCAAAATTTCAGAGAACGTGATTGAAGGCTCTTCAGCTTTTCTTTCACAGTGAGCAAAGTATGGAGAAATTCTCTATAAAAAATAGTTTTTTTCTCCCTGTATAGGATCAATTGCCACTGCAATAGGAGCCAAAACTGAGACATATTCCCCAAGAAATTCAATTTCGTGACTTCTGAACACTGGAAGTTAAAGGGACGTTATAAGTTTATTTAATTCGTCCTTGTGTTTTAAAAGTAATGACAATGCATCAAACAGAGAGTTCCACCTTGTAATGCAAGGCACCTGTGATGAGGAGTATATAACAGTTTTGATAATATCTGCTGATTTTGGACGAATGCTTTTGTTCCATGCTGAGTGTCGTGGTTTACGGCCGAGTACGTGTGTACGTTTGATTCATACATGAGTTAATCCGTTCCACTTTTCTCTAAGAGGGCTCTAATTCAATTTTTTAACCAGGGAGGCTTTGTATGATGATATATCTATTGCCAATGCTGCGTTCGAGGATCTAATTAAACAACTCCGAAAAAATATACCTCTAATCACATAAAAGAACGAAATCTTAAATCTTCAAATACACTAATTCTATAGTAAGTGGGTCTAATAAACATTAACACTACAAATAAGTAATAGGAGATGGTTGACGCAAAAATCACTTCTAATACACGAGATTTATGCTCAATTAATGCGAGTTTTTAAGTTATTTGAAATTGAAAGAGTTTGGTTAGGACTACCAGATTGAAATGGTTTTGTTACGAATACACTTTCACACAAAATGGGAAATAACAAAATTAATATTTTTTGTATTCGTTTTACCTTTAACTCGGAGTGTGTCGATAGTTGGGTGACCTTGAAAGTGGGCCGCCTCGTTGAGTTGGTCTGGGCGAGTTTGACTGCGGACGTCCTCGCTGAGGCGAAGCGGGTCGGGAAAACAACTGATGCTTCTCACGGGGTGGTTGAGGCGAGTGACGAGCGTGGTGGGATGAGTCGAGAAAACAACTGATGCTTTTCCCATGGTGGTGGAGGCGAGTGGCGGTGCTTCTCTCGACTTGAAGATGTAAATGAGGGGATCTTGGATAAATGGAAATTATCCCGATCCCTGTGTTACCAATTTTGGCTTTTCGATGATGAGACTTAACCAAGATGTGAATCTCTTCTCGAATGGGAATTCACTTTGGTTTTCCTTAATGGTGAGGGGTATCTCTATGCTTTTTCAGAAAACTGAGATACGTGATTTTCTCTGGAATCGCCTCGATACCACTATTCTGCTCTTTTAAGCGACCAAAGGAAAAGCCTCGGGAGGGTAAGTTCCGCTTGGTTCCAACTATCTTCTTTATTCTCTGTTTGACTCAGGGACTCGTCTTATTGTCTCGATGGCTACGCGAATTCCCTTCCAAATTTTTCCAGATCGAAATATATATGTCAATTATCCACTGTGGGGAGGGGGGACGAGGGAGTTTAGGAGGGGCGAACCCTCAATAGCCAACAGTTATGCCCTTCTCCTAGGGCATAAATTTTCGAAGCTGTGACATTTCGCCCCTTCAGGTTTACGCATGGGGAAGCTGAGATGTCGTCTATTTGGCGAAAAAATAGACATAAACAATTTGAGGGGACAGTGAGCCTGTTCCTAGATTTTCTGCCGACGAACCTTTAGGCAGCAAGATTTTCATTATAAAGGATCTCGCACCATCCTATGTTTATATTAACAGACGAAGGGAGCAGGTGTTGGTTACTTGACTCCAGGATGAAATTTTACACCACTAGTCTCTTAAATTACGAAATCTGCTGACCGAAAGATCTCCTCTACGAGTGTATATCCAATTTCACCTCAAGTACGAAATTGGAGACGCATTTTTCTCAAGCTCGAAGGCCAGCTGGAGCAGAGGTAAGATTGGCTGAGAAAAACCGTTGGAGTAAGAACCCTCCTGCGGCCCGTCCACAAGCCCTCTCCTTCCTATCCCTACCCCAGTGGGGTGACGAGGTATAAATACCAAACACTTGGGAAAAACGAGGTAGAATCCGTGAGTCAACCAGGCTACAAAGTCTCCTACAAGAGAGGCCAGGCTGCCAAGGGGACTAAGAAACAGCTCATCCTCGAGCTAGTCCCTGGTTATCAAACCGAACTTTAAGTTAACTTGTTTAAGTTCAACTTATCCTCGTCAGAACCCCCCCCCCATTATCCTCGCCCTTGAAGAAGACCCCTCCCCCCCTCGAGTTCAGTCCTCGCCCTGGAAGAAGATTCTCCCGAGTACACTCCTCGCCCTTGAGGAATTCCGAAACGGAGAAGAAGAATCTCCTTTTCAAGCCCGTTACCCGGTGGTCACACCGAGCTCGCAGTTAACTTAGTTTAAGAACCAAGTTCAACTTACTCTCGTCAGAGAGACCCATCCTAGCCTAGTGCATCCTAAAGCACAGGGATAGTCCTCGCCCTTGAAGAAGACCCCTCCCCCAAGTACACTCCTCGCCATTGAAGAACCCCCCCCCAGAGTACACTCCCTCCAGCACTCCCCTGAGTCAAGGTATTCAAGTCTTAGCGCATCGCTAGACAGTGCGAACTGCTCCTCAGAGTAATCCGAAGAGGAGAAAGGAACCTTCTTTCACTTCCCGTGGTGATATCCCTTCCTGCCGAAGCGTGTGGACCCCAGCTGCCACAGTCGCCAAAGTCGGTGGTGGCTTTCAAGTTATTCGTCCGCAACCTCCATCTGGCCAGTCGGCACGCGTCTTTGAGACAATAACATTCCCGAGGTAAAGTGCTCATTGAGTTCAAGGTCCGACTCAAACCCGTTCCAAGGGGTATCCACAAAGGTATTTGCGGCCGGTAAAGGCAGTTAGCATTTTGTTTTGTTTTTTAAATTGAAGTGAGTGGTGGGTCAACCATCACTATAATGTCAAGTAGGTCAAGTTAGAAAGCCTTACTTAGAAATTATTGAAGTCCTTATTGTGTATTTCTATTCGTATCCTTTCTGTGGTTCATGTTTATTTTGTTTTTGTGTTTTAATTAAAGTTTTAGTTTGTTTTAACAATTTTGTTTATTCTTCCTCGAGTCGCTACGTTGGCACAGGCAACCTTTAAAGTTTAAAGGAGTCAAGACCCTAGATAATAATAATCAAAAATCTTATATAGCACTCTTATAGAGATTTCACGTAATCAAGGAGTAGTACGTAAACAACCCATACGTACAAACATCCTTCCATCACTCGGTCCTTCCATATACGAACGACATTAAATGTTTGGTGTCAAGGTGTGGGATCCTACCTATACCACGATATTTAAATATTTAGTGTCAGGTGTGGGGTCCTTCCTCTACCACGACACAGTCCAATGTTTGTCTCATAAATGTTTCCATAAATTTTACATATTAATATAATCGAGATAAATTCCACCAACAAATATGTCTGCTTTCATCCAAGAGCTGATAACTCCCAAACTGTAAAATATTTTCAATTTCATATTTCATAAAGAGCCAAATCTTAACATACCCAATGAACTGTAACGTCCAAAAACCTACGGTGACGAGTTGACCAAATATCTGCAATAAGGCACAAGTAAGAGGTGCTATCTAGTTTATTCTTCAGTAGAGCTCTTGTCACTTTCTCTTCTTCTATAAGACTTTGGCCTAGCGTCCGCCTTGAAATGACGTCAACTGAAGAATTTAGACCTGCGGTAGGGGGATGTGTGATTATTGTGAGTGAAATGAGAATATAAAATTTTATATATAAAATTTAGCTATATGAATATCCTATAGCTATATAGGAATGGTACATTAATTCATAAATATATTATTAGTCCTTCATATTCAGAATTACATAGTAAAATATTGACTTTCAGTATTGTTAGAAATATATACATTATCAAGCTTTATTCACTACATTTTTGACGGGCGGGCATGCTGGTTTTGACATAATGATATACAGGTATTGATACTATATAAAATACATCGTTATAGGAATTCATCTATAACTATATATAATCGATCAATAATTGTACTAATTATTCCTGAAATTTTTTTATTTAATAATATCTTCAAGTAAATGATAGCACGCTTTAAGAATATATGTATGTGGATTCTCATGAGATTATTGCAATATATTAAACTCTGTTGTGTGTATATGTCTTCTGTCTACCTTTATTTAACTTCGTTATATAGCCTACATAGTAACCAACAATCCGAGCGCTTTAGTTTTTCCGTCGTTATAAGAGCTTAACGTGTACTAGTAATACTATAATTGTAAACAAAATTTGTAACTCAAAATGCACCTTTAATTATTCTCACAAAAGCTGGTTGCTCCATGGTTGATAGGGGATGCACACATTGTACGATAAAATCGGCAATCAGCTTATCAACAACAGATTATTTTACTTTCTCAGCATTCGTCGCAAAATATTTCAGTAATGTCTTTACTTTAACACCGCCGCATGAAGGACCATCGTCTAATACTGAACATTTTCTTTTTTAATCTTTTCTTTGAGCTGTCACTTAGTTATCCGCTTTTTACACCAAAGCAGGATTCTTTCTCTGTTGATAAATGTACATGATCAGATAAGTGAATGACATTTGTTTCACGTTGCCATAATTCACGTTAAATTCAATCAGCATAAAACATGAATCAAGGTGTTGCAAAAGGAAGCAGGTAGGTTCGTACATGGTAAACCTACTCTACTTAACATTATCGTTAGCTAGTAGCAATTTTGCCAAATTTTTAAAATAAGAAATAATGAAACTTTTCAATTCAATTAGGTATCAAATAATTAGCTTTAATATATTCTTACCTTCAAATGAATGCGTAGATTGGAAGTAGCATTACTCGCCGCAGAGATTTCGCCATTGCATGATGAAAATACACACTTCATTTTTTTTCAGGCGAAAGATTTCTCTCTAAAAATTGACCATCTAGATCTAGTAAAGGATGACTATAATTGCATGATTCTTTATCTTCCTCGTCTTTATTATAGTCTAATCTCTCAATTTCCCACTCTTTCGAAGAAGCTGAAGTTGCCATGCAGCAGTTGAAATAACGCTGAGCGCTCTCACTATACAACCGAACACAACTGTTACCATCTGTTAACTGAATTTGAACTGATGCAAGCAATCTTCCCTCACCGGTTCACGCAGTCAATCGCTTGTGTCATACAAGTTGCGACAAGCTAAAACATGCATTACACGTTCTTAACAGCTATATAGACCTATTATCAGTAAAGTATTTACAAAATACAATTTTTAATACATAAATGTATTTAAATACAAAGTGTTTAATTACTGCCCACCTCTGAGTATATTCACGACTAATTAATTATCATTGTAAAATAAAATGCAAAAATACGTCATAAAATACGCAAGAGGGCTCCTTCTCAGTGATGTCATGCAATTCATTCTGACTCGAGGCATCAGAAGTCGATGAACGATTTTTAACGAGCAGTGTCTCTTAAATCTCTCACTCTCACTCTCTTATATATATATATATATATATATATATATATATATATATATATATATATATATATATCAAATCAAACTATAAAAACACTTTAGTAGATAAAAAAATTGTCCTGTAATTTAATAAACTGATATTACTAAAGCGTTTTTTTTTATCTTGAAATAAATTCACGCTCTTGTAAATTTTCGGACAGAACAGCATCGGAGAGTAAAGAGTATATAGAGGAGAGTGGGTCACCATGCCGTAATAATAATGTGCCCTTTCTAGAACAAATTTACTTGCCTACTACTGCAAGGCGCGTAGTATTCGAGATACTAGTAAGCTCGACGAATTTAAATGTTCAATGCAGTTACACGCATCTTCGATATTATGGTAATAACGGAATCATGGGCGGAGACATATAGGAGAGACTATATCGGCGAATTGCAACTACGAGGGTATAAGTTAATCAATAAAGACCGTACGCATATACGGGGTGGAGGAGTACTAGAATACACCAAAAATCATATAAGTTTAACCGAAATTAAAATTGATTCTCCTAAAGAAGTTGAAGTAATATGCGCCAAAATAAAATCGAATGGTTTTCCAATAAATATCTTTGTAGAGAATTAGATGAGTAATTCATTCCGTGAAAAAGCAAACGAAACATCTCAAGTAAACCATTAACCAAAAGAGTGGAATCATGATATCGAAGTCAAATTGAAGGATAGGAACTGTGCATATAAGCGTCACAAGAGTAACCCATCCCATGAAAATAATCAAATTTACTTAGCTCGACGAAGGGAATGTCAGAAGGAAATACGAAACGCTAAAAAAAATATGAAATTCAACTTGGCAAAGAAAGTAAACATAACCCGAAGATTTTTTCGATTATTTATCCAAATAGAAACCCGATAAATGAAACAATAGAACCTATCAAACATGCCAATAAAGAATTAGTTTCAGGTGCAGAATAGGTGACAATATATTAAATAACTTTTTTTAATCAGTATTTATAAACGATGACGGACATAATATACTACGAACGCACGACGTCCTAAACTTTAACGGGCATAGCCTTTTAACCGATATCGAATTCTTCGAAGCAGAAATAGAATTTTATATGAGTAAGTTAAAATCCAGTAAATTTCCGAGTTCTGATTTCATCTATCCGACGCATTTAAAAGAAATTCTAAACGTGTTATAGAGACCGCTAACTAAATTTTGTAAAAATATTTAGAAGAAGGTGTCGTGCCATTAGATTTTAAGCTAGCGAATATAACTCCTATATTTCTGACGGGGAAAAAGATAACTTCCGACGAATTATCGAGCTATAAGTTTAACATCCATCGTAGGTAGATTAATGGAATCCGTCATTCGCGATAGGATGATCGATCATTTGGAAGCGCTTTAGACAGAAAAGTTCATGTTTAACTAATCTTTTGGAATTTTATGACAGCATGATTAAAAGCTATGACTAAATTAGATATTTGGACATATTTTACTTAGACTTCGGTAAAGCATTAGACACAGTTACTCATAGGCGGTTACTAACTAAACCTTTTGCTGATGGAGTTAGGGGAGACCTCCTACAATTGATAGAGTCGTGGCTTAGTATTCGTAAGCAGAGAGTACATTTAAACAGTAAATCTTCGGAGTGGAAAAATGTAACTAGTGGCGTGCTGCAGGGGTCTGTGGTGGGACTATTGTTGTTCCTTATTTATGTAAACGATATGGACACTGGTCTACTGGGTAAATTATCCAAATTTGTGGAAGACACAAAAATTGGGGGGGAAATTCCCAATGAGAACGATAATAAATTAATTCAGCGGGTTCTAGATAAAATCTTCGAATGGTATAATAAATGGGACATGAAATTCAATTTAGACAAGTGTAGAGTTTTGCACGTAGGTTGAAATAACCCAAGTTTTAACTATTAAATGGGTGGTAAAAATCTAATATCCATGGATGAAGAAAAAGATTTTAGGGTGCGGGTTTCAAAGGATTGTAAGTTTAATAAACAGTGTGACGAAGCGTGTAAGAAGGCAAACAAAATGCTTGGATTTATTACGATAAATTTTCAGTAAAAACACACAAAAATAATCATACCCTTATACAAGAGTTTAGTAAGACCACACCTGGAATATGCAATACAATTGTGCTCACATTATACATATGCAAACATCAATAAAACTAATTCCCTTAATTAGAAATAAGTCATATATAGAAAGACTAAATATATTAAAACTAGTAACTCTCGAGACTAGCCGATTACAAGACAAGCTTATCGAAGTATTCAACATTCTAAATTAATTTGAAAACAAATTTTTTTTCTCAGTAAGGCCATGGTATCACGCGTAAGAATATTTTTAAACTGAAAGGACGGAGGAGGTTTCAAACGAACATAGCTAAAAAACATTTCACCTTTAAAATCATCGATAAATGGAACGCAATCCCCGCCGAGGTAGTAAATGCTAATAGTGTGAATAGTTTTAAAAACAAAATAGACAGTTGTTTTACGAATAATGATATTGTTTAAATACAGAGCCGTGTTGTTGATTCAATATCACATAAGTAAACATCGTAACGACAATGTTCAAAAGAGGACAAGAGGACTACTAGCATATTAGCATAGAGTGGGATTGGCATTTGAGTGGACTAAGTTGTCCTTGCTAGCTCCCATTGTAAAAATATTTCCTTATTCCTTGATAATGAACTGAACAAGTTCGAAAGTACTTGGAATCCGACTTTCATTTTCCTGTGAGATCTTTTGCATTTATTGCTCTACTCACGCGCTACTTTGTGAGTTCTCATATCAATATATATATACTGTAATACTCTAATCGTTCTGCTTGTTCCTACTTACCTTCTCAATCGTTTGCACTTCAAAGAAACCTTAGAAAAATAAAAAGGTCAAAGAAATTCCTAAATTTGCCTATTAAAACCCATGGAACAAAGTTTTAAAAAAAATATTACCTTTAGAATCTACTATGGAAAGAATAACTGAAAAATAATATACCCAATTCACCATGCATATTAACTCTATCCTGTCAAGCTTGTTAAGAATTCTTACCTAGCTTAAACTAAATCCTATACTTTTCAGTCTTGTTTATACAAACACATTAACAGGATCCGAATAAGCAATGAAAAAAAATCATCATTACATAAATACAAGCTTCAAAATAGGTACAAAATTGCTTATAGCCGCCTGTTTAAAACATTCATTAATTTGTCCCAATTTATGTTCATCCTGAACGAATAGGGTGAGTGGCGACCCCCAAATCTTTGGTGTTTTTATTTGTTTTATTTTCATCAGGATCATAATCATTTTGGCCTGAATTTTGTGATCAAATCTGACGAAAACGTTTGTTAGTATCGGAAATCCCAGATTTAATGGGATTAGTCCTTAGTCTTTAGAGTGGGCAATGATGGAAAGATTGATTGTTTTGAAAGAATTTACATACCTTCTCCAGAGATACTTTCAGATGAGTTGTAGGAAGGGATGCATTTGACTCTATTAGTGTATGGAAATAAAGATGTTAAAAGTTTGCCAAGGGCAATTTACATGAGACTAAAAGCTCCTCTTTTGATAGAGAGGTTGTTGCAAGTCGCAAAAGACTCAGTCCAATGTTTATATCCAAGGTTAAGAGTGATAAAAAATCGATAAGGATAAGGGATTTGAAAAGTCTGGACGTTGTAGCCTGACAGAATTTGAAGGATTTGATAGTATCTATAAGAGAAGCAAAACTTCCTGCAAAGTATAAATAGGTAACGATAAATGAAACCTCACGACTCAACAACAAATGTGAACAATACAAGCTATAATAACATTATCGTTAAGAGGGTATTTTGTAAGTGACGCTGCCTTCGGACATTCGGTACACCCCGTCACAGTGTTTAACTAATAAACATCATAGCTCTCTGAATTTTAAAACCTGTATATATCGTCTGAAAAAGACTCGATACACCCAACTCACACCCAGCCCACATCACCAGAGGGAAAGGGGACCCCAAGATCACCCACGTTCACCTTTAATCCCAAGTTAGGGGAAAGTTATGAACTCGTCCTACAAGAGGCTGTCTTGAAATGTGTACCTAATTACTCGTACTCTCAAGATCCAAGATCGCGTCGAAAAGGAGAGGCGCGCTCACCTCCGCTGCCTCTAGTACAAAAATGGTCAGTCCTAGAGAGAGAATTACACCTGCTGAAGATAGGGAAATCTGCTAGACATACAAAGGAGGGCAGACAGACGAAAAAAGTAGACAAAGAAAAAACGTTAGGAAGACGGAGGGAGGGAAGGGGGGGTGGAAACAAAGGGCTGAAATATTTTTCTTACACATTGCAGGTTCCTCGTCTTTGCAGAAATATTATTTTCATTATATGACCTCCTCCGGCATGTTTAGTAAAAAGGCGAATGAACTCGGATATGGGGCCGTGGCTTGGGGAGCTGCGCACCCAAAGACTTAACCGTACTAGAGTGAAACGGAATGACTGCAATGTTCGTTTGTTTTTACCCCGTTCAGTCATGCCGGTTAATTTACGTTGATGTGTGTAATAAGTGGCTGTATGAAGTGTGAGAGGTATATATGATGTGAAAAGGAAGAAATTTGTAGTCAATGTATTTAAACAGGGATATTGTAGATGCTTAATTTATGTGAGACAAACATGAAAAGGAATGAATAGTTTGTGTGGAATGGAATGGGATCAGGTGTAGATCAGGTGTGTCACAGTGTTTTTGTGTGATGTAATGGTTTCGTCTGAGTTTCTGAACTTGAGAATTATTTGGATGAAGGTAAGATTTGTGAGGATAAAAGTGAGTGTGGTTGTATTGCATGAAACTGGTAATGATAGAAGTGAAACTGCCAAAGAAAGCTTTGGAATGACTCGAGACGAGTGTTGGATGAAGTTGGGAATGGCTATCTGTTGGTGGTTGGTGATTGTAGGAAATATGAATGAACAAATGGGTGAAAAAATAAGAAGAGAGCTAACTGAAGCTGTTTATACAACGGGAGAGAAAGAAAACTAATACGTGGTATGATTCTATGTTGAAAAGTATATGTCGAAACCACTTTCTTTCTGCACAAAGATGTGGATAAATATACATGGGCTGGGGAAAAGAGAGGAGTGGAAGTTACGAGTATGATTGATGTGTGCCTACTAAGAAAGGATATTCTGCAGAGCATATTTGATATGAACCTGTAAGGGGTATGAGTATGGAACTATCTGATTACATGATTGTGCTGAGTAAGATTGAATTAGCTAGTGTTTGGATAAGAAGACGTGAGAAACGTTGGAAGGAAAGGTGAATCAGAAGTGAATGGTTGATTTATCAAAGAGAAAGGAGAGAATATTTGAGCCTGATTGATAGTAGAAGAGACGAAATAAGTGTTAGCAATGTGATAGAACAAGTGTGGGGCACATTGAAGGAAGCGGTAGTAGATAATGAAATAGCTGCTTGTGGGTGTACCTGAAATGGAAAGGGAGGGCAAAATGCTAGTGGAATGACGATGTAAAGCATGTGTTAGAAAGCAAATACTTAATAGTGCAGATGAGACTGTCAAAAAGATGCTTTTGAATGCATAAAATGAGATGCAAAGCAGACTGAAACAAAGATTAAACAGAGTAGGAAAGAAACAAACGAAGCTTTTAGACAAAGTATGAAGGATTATCCAAATGGCAAGAGGAAGCTTTCTAGAAGGATTGGAGAAGGGTGAGGAACCTGAATAGAAATAACTGCGTGAACATCAAGCACAAGAATGGCAGAGTCCTTGTGAGGAATGAGTTGCTAAAAAATAGATGGCGAGAATATTTTTATAATTAGTATGAGGTGAATATGGAAGATGGTGCAAATATAAATGTTTGGCTTCTGGCCTGTAAATCGGGTGCATATCGTGTTCTGAAAAATATAAGCATACAAGAGGGCGTTAGTGCTGGGAGAGGTATAAAAGTGAGAAGGTAGCTGCTATAAATAGATAGTCGTTGACAGGTTAAAATGGTGGTGATTTTGTTGGTCTGGTGGCTGTGTTGTAAGGCCTATAGATGCATAAGAGTAGCGTGGTATAAGGGTATAGGGGAGAAAGGCAAATGAAAGAATTAAAGGGGAATAACATTGTTGGGTTGAATGATATGTAGAAAGTTTGTGATTATGTAGATAGGGGAGTATTATGTCAGGTTTGAGGAATGTATGGAGTGACTGGTAATCTCTTGGATGTTTTAAAAGGTGATTATGTTATAGCCGGAGTGACTGGTTTGACATACGTGAGAAGTAAGAAAAGGCTGTATCATGTCACCATGACTGTTTAATATTGTTATAGATGGAGTAATGAGAGAAGTAAGTACGGAAGTAAGAGAAAGGGATGTGAGGTTGAGATATGGGCTCAATCTACATTTGTTGGTTTATGATAATAACGTGGTGATGGAAGCTGATAGTGAGAAAGATTTTGAAATGTTGATCGGAGTTATTGACATGTGGGTGAAGTGAGATGGCTAAAGTTTGATGCAGAATTGGGGAGGTAATGATGGTATTCGGGGATACAAATGGGGTTAGGTCTGTTTTCTGAGTCGTTGGTGTCATTCTTGAACAAACAGAAGATTTAAGTATCTAGATTAATGGCCACAAGTTTTGAAAATAATTTATATTTTTATTTTTTATTATATTTTTTTAATTTACGTTTGGAATAATTATTCTAATATTTAAATTATTGAAGGTTTATTAAAAAGTCAGCATTTCAAAAATGATAAGAAAGAAACAATGCATTCCTTTGCTAAATCTAAAAACGCATTCTGCTCATGCTCCTGTAGAAGTTCAGTTTCAGTTCCTTGAACTTTTTTATTCGATCAAAAGGGTAAACTAATGACAATTATGGATTAAATGAATGAATGCTATGTAATTATCATATATTTCTTAATATTTTGGAAGAAAAATAAATGTTTGAATCTTATTCAATTTCAGAAATAGTTCTTTCGAAACAAAAACGTGCAACCATTATTGCTCTGCACCAAAATGGTCTGAAATGCAAGGAGAGAGTTGCTAGGGTTATTGTATCAAGGAACACCATCTTTAGGAATACTAATCACTTATAAAAAAATGGTTATCCTCCTGTGAAGAAGTCTTCTGGACGCCAAAGAGCTTCCAATGAACGCCAAGATTGCATTCTGGTAAAGTCCTAACTCGTAGAACTGGTTTCCTCCAGTGCCAAGTTTGCTCACGATTGGAGAGCAGCAGGTGTGAACGCTTCAGCGCGAACGGTGAAACGGAGATTTTTCAATTAGGTCTTAAGTTGAGAAGGGCCGCGAAGCATCATCATCTCTCCAAGAATAATAACCTTACGGATAAGCTCCACGTTTGCAAGAAACATAAAGAATAGACTGTTGAAGACTGGGGCAAAGTGATATTTATTGTTGAACTTCCCGAAGATCCCTCGTTAGGAAGAGAAAAGGAGAACGCTTTAGAAAATCCTGTGTCATGCCCACGCTGAAGCATCCGGATTATCTCCATGTCTGGGGTTGCTTCTCATTTAAGGGAACTGGAGAAGTAATAGTTATGCCCAAGAACATTGCCTTGAACTCTAATTGGTACTAAAACGTGTCTCATTAGTACCTTTCTCCCAAAAGTTGAGGACCAGTTTGGGGGTGATAACTATTTTTCAGCATGATGGCGCACCTTATCACAAAGCAAAAGCAATAACCAAGTTCCATAGCTGAAAAGAACATGAACTTTTGGAATCTAGGCCCAAGAATTAACCAGAGTGTAACCTATAGAGAATTTGTGGGTGAGAATCAAATTTGTTGTTGATAAGCAAAATCCATCTTATTGTGACCAGTTGCAGGTTATTATTGACAAAATTGGAGAAATATCAGTCAAGATATAAATACAAATTTGGTCTCCATCATGCCAAAACGAATTGAAGTATTCCTGAAGAACAAAGGACATCATTGTAAATATTAACTACGTGCATCAATTGACTGTATCTAAATATTTGTATATTTAACCTTCAAATTATGATACAAACATACTAAACAAAATGCAAAGTTAGATTGGTTCTATTCTTTTTATTACATGAAAAAATATAGTATTCTCAAAACCTTTTGCAATGAATGTAAGATTCTTACTTAGTACATGCTATTGGTAGAGATAAAGTAGTTGCGACTACGGTGTTTTAAATGGTAGGAAAGTTTCTGGAGCAACTAGAGCGTTAATGAATATTGGGTTTATAGAGCAAAATGGGGAGGAACCTGCATGAGAGTAAACTGGTGCTAATGGTAGCATATATGAGTCTATGGTAAGGAGAATGAATGATCTCGAGTAATAACAGTGCAGATGGGCAACTTGGGAGTGATGCTTAGGGTGCGAAAGATGGATAGAGGGAAGAGCATCTGGGTCAGAGATGTTTATGGTGTGAAGTAGGGCTTAAATGAGGTTGTGACTGAGTGTTCTGAAAGGTATGGGTATATAAGAAAATCCAATAGAAATACCCTTGTGTCACAGAATATACGAGAGTGCCAGGGTATGAGAAAGCTTGGAAGACCGCAAAGATGATGGGTAGATTATGTAAATGAGTGTTTGAGAGATAAACTGCTGAAAGGTGAGAAAGCGAATGATATTGTTTATAAGAGGTGTGCATGGGGAGGGGGTTGTGGGTGCCTGCTTCGCTCCTCCTATTCAGGGTTGAATCCTCAGTGGAAGAGATTCTACAGCACAGAACACGCTATTACAATGAATGGTTTTCAGTATGGAGAAAATTAGAGGTGCTTAAAAGAGGCAAAGAGGCGAGTAGTTTCGGTGGCGTTGAAGTGCACTGACCTCACTTTGTGAGAAGCTGCTAGATGTTGAAGATTCATGGGTCAAATTTATTATTTTGCATAAAAGCCATAGACCAATTTTTGTTTTCGTTTTTTGTATTATTTCCATCGCAAAAGAGAAGGAATTTCGAGTTATTCATCCTGAGCTTTTGTGAACTTTATGGCAACTTGTTCTTCAAGATGTTAAAGTAACTTCACATGTCTAGTTATTGTGGTTGGCAAGCTTTGTCTATTTTTTTTATTTTTCCAATGCTTTTTATCATTTTTGTCCTTTCTACTTTATATTATCCATTTGCTTACTACAAGTATTTTCGTTTTCTTATTTTTTCTCGCTTGACTCTTTTATTCTTCTTTATTTGTATTCACCAAGTGTTAATCCTTATTCATGATGGCTAGTTTCTGTCTTCTTAATCTTTTCGTTTCTCCCCATCTAACTCATGTGCAAATTCATGATCCTCATTAAACAATGATCATTACTTACCACAATTCCCTACTAGCACACTTAGTGATTGTTCAATTTGGCTGACACCAAAACTAATTCAACTCCTCTTAACGAGGAAAGAGTGCCTTTAATTTCCTACACCCCACAAATATCTATCTCCATACATAAGCACATGCGCGCACGAAAGCACCAGCAACATACGAGTACACATCTCCACCACATTGCATTTATAATTCTTATCCTACCTTCGCACTGCCTTCCTCCACGGAAGTGTGTCAGCGCTTTTTTGCCCTATTTCGCTGAGTTCGCAGGATTACGTCGACGCGCCGTTCTTCTCCGAAAGCCACGATAGCATCGTTTTGCCTAATTCTAAGAATCCCGACGTTATTTGCTGTCTTTGTCGCTAAGATAATACTTGCTCCTTGAGGACAAAAATAGTAGATACCATAAATGGTACACATGGAACATGAGGGTACACAAATGCATTCGTTTTACGAACAAGGAAATAATACCCCCATCCCTTGAAACATTATGAAATAGCCACACGGCATCAACGTAAATAATAATTGCCTTGGTAATGTTATGACCTTATGTTATGGCCATTGTGTAATCGTCCATGAAGGTATTAACTAGAACCACAGGGTAGTATGCAATCATCTATGATGGTATTAACTACATACACAAGGTAGGATGTAATCGTCCATGACGGTATTAACTACATACAAGTGGATAGTATGTAATCCTCCATGTAGGTATTAACTAAATACAAAGGGGTAGTATACAATCGTCCATGGCAATATTAACTACATACAAGGGGTTAGTATGTAATCGTCCATGAAGGTATTAACTAAATACAACGGGATAGTATATAATTAGCCATGGCAGTATTAACTACATACAAGGCGGTAGCATGTAATCGTCCATTATGGTATTAAATGCATACACAAGGTAGTATGTAATCGTCCATGATGGTAGTAACTGCATACACATGGTAGTATATAATCATCCATCATGGTACTAACTGAATACACAGGGTAGTATGTAATCGTCCATGGCACGGCAGTATTAACGACATACAAATGCAGTATATAATCGTCTATGACAGTATTGACTACAAACACAAGGTAGTATGTAATCGTCCATGATGGTATTAACTGCATATATAGGGTAGAATGTAATCGTCCATAACGGTATTATTTACATGCAGAGGTTTGTATGTAATCGTCCATAACGGTATTAACTACATACACAGGGTATTATGTAATCGTCCATCAAGTCATTGACTAAATATAGAAGGTAGTATATAATCGGCTATGATAGTATTAACTACATACACAAGGTAGTATGTAATCGTCCATGATGTTATTAACTGCATACACAAGTTAGTATGTAATCGTCCATAGCGGTAATATTTACATACACATGGTAGTATGTAATTGTCTATGGCGGTATTCTTTACATACACATAGTATATAATTGTCTATGGCGGTATGAACTACATACACAGAGTAGTATGTAATCGCCCATGAATGTATTAACTACATAAACAGCGTAGTATGCAATTATCTATGACAGAATTAACTACACGCAAAGGGTAGTATGTAATAGTCCATGATGGTATTAACTACATACACAGGGTAGTATGTAATCGCCCATGAGGTATTAACTACATACATAGGTTAATATGTAATCGTCCTTGATGGTATTATCTACAGATACAAGTTTTTATGTAAACGATTGCCTTAATTATCTCCATGATATAAGGCCCTTCCCTCCCTTTGAGGAAAGGGGAAGGGTAAGGATGATAAGTTGTTATTTAATTAACGTAAAAAGATAAATCAACGAGGGCGTCTCCGTCAGAAAGTTTGACTTGCTAGAGTGGTAAAGTTGGGGAAGGGTGAACTGAAAATGAGTGGGAGGTTCACAGAGTGCGCCAGTATTCGTTTGCATGATGATAGTTTCAGGAAAAAAATAAAACAGCGCTTTATTTTGTGGGAAAATATTCGTCAAATTTTGGTCAGTTTGTCTTCATGATATATTCCTACGATTTCACTCGATGAACCCGCTTGTGGCCTCGACGACTCCCTCCAAGCGACCCGGAAACCGGACACGGGCCTTCGTCACTATTTCCCGCTTTAAGTCCCTGAAGACCCTCGTAATCCTGACCCTCAGCTCGTCGCTCAGGTTGCAGTCAGGCAAATTCGAAGGCCAAATGTCAGGTGATGTGTGATCAAAGAAATTCTTTGACAGCAAGGCCTGGGTTTTCCAGACTGCTTTTGCAGTCTTGTTGCCATACTAAGACCTCCCTGCAGCTAACAAGTCGATCCAAGGCTTCACCATTTCGCTCAGAACACGTATATAGAACTAAATGTTCTGTCTGAGGCTCTACGGGAAGAAGTGGAGTGGCATGACTTCACTTTCATTGCTAACGACACCGAAGACCATGATTGTCGCTTTAAATTTCATCAGCATGAACCTGGGCTCGTACGTGAGTAAAACAGCGAGCCACATGTTGTACTAGGACTTGATCTTCTTGTTTTTACAGGAATTCTTCTCTTTGATGAAAAACCACAGCATGTCTGGCTCCAACGGGTGTTTAAACCTGTTGATCAGCCTCGTGGTGCGTTTGAGTCGCTTTTCCTACATCGTCTTGTAGAGAAATTGTCATTTTCTCATCTTGTATGAAAAGTAGCGAATTTCCTTATGCACCACCAGCCTGACGAGCCTTGCATCTACATATTTTCCATTGCAATGGCACGAATCGACTTTCTGAGACCATTGTTGATGATCTGGATTTCAGCGATGAATTCCGGCGTTCTGTTGGCGTCAGATCGTCCATCATTTTTTTTCTTACTGCGCTCTCCTTTTGTCGAATCCTGAATCTTCTTGCTCCTTTCTCACCATTTCCACCATCCTTCTGTTGACCTTGTGGAAGTCTGAAATATCATTGCTTGTCCTCTGTCGCGGATTCCAAGGAGGACTCCAAGCCTCTTCCTCAAATTAGGGGGTTCAAAATTTTACATAGTCAATTATTCTATAAAATATAGAGCAAAAATGGTTATTGTTTTTAAGAAGAAAAAGACTGACATGTAAGTTAAAAGAAAATATGAGTAAAATTAGCAGTTGAAAAGTGCAAATGAATGCGAGGAAGTTAAAGAAGAGACTAAATAGGAGATTGTGATAGGTAGAATGCGCAGCTCTGCATGATCTGACTAAAGTCCGCATTTGAGTTGGTTTCCTCTGCTATATTGAGTCCTGGAGGGCACGCAAGCCTCTAAATGTTAGCTGTAGCAGGTGTAAACATCTCCGCCTGACACCCAACGCAGGGGTAGGAGAGAGAATGAGCCATCGTCCATATCGGGATACGGCGTAGCTAAGTTTGCCACATCGGATGTAGTTAGTCGCCGGTTGGAGTCTCCCGATGCGGGTCGACTTCACAGATAGACCTGGTTTGAATCCTCCCTGAAACTCTAGATCCCTAATAAGAAATAAAGGACCTCTAAAATGAGAGAATATTGGTGGTGTAATTTCAACCAAATAATGACTGTCACCATCAGAGTTGGGTGGAGGTTATGTGATCACTCGTGTCTGAGTGAGTGTGGAAAAGATATATCAAAGGGTCATTGGCAGATTCCTATGTAGTTTGTGAAGGGGTGGATCTTATTTTTTTGGAGGGGAGGAGGATCCAGAAAGTGAATGAGTGATCAATAATTATTGATCACTCATTCACTTTCTTTAACAATATGAGATAGGATATTTTGGGGAGGATTCTGATCCTGATCTGGATTATGGATCACTCAGTGATCTTTGGCAAATTCAGATCCGGAATCAGATTAGGAATCACTCATTCACTTTAACCTTACGAGAAATGACATTTTTTGAGGATCTCGATCCCGATTCCGATGCGGATTTTGGATCACTCATTCATTTTTTTTAGTCTTGCATGATGTAACATCTTTTGGTGGATCCAGATTCGGATACGGATTATGGATTACTAATTCACTTTCGTTAACCTTGCGAGAAAGGACATTTTTGAGGATCCAGATACGTATACAGATTATGGACATTTTTGAAAGATCCGGATACGGATTATGAATCACTTACTCACTTTCTTTAACCTTACTAGACATGAGATATTTTGAGGATCCGTATACGGATTATGGATCACAATTTATGTTTTTAATTTTGTAAGAAGAAGTTTTTAGCGGATTCAGATCCGAAATCAGGTTATGGATCAATAATTCACTGGGGAAAAATGTATTTGGTGAATTGACAAAAATACATTTTCCTACCTAATTCGAGAATACTCAATTCAAATCTAAAATCAGATTATCTCTAAATGCTACATATTTTTCGTAATATCAATAACTATTATTATACAATAATTTTCATTTTATCACGCCTATCATCATGCCCTGAAGTAATTTTGAATCATCCTTTTGCGTTATTCATAGTAAAGCAGGTTTTTTTGCACTAACATTTTATTGCATATGAGAAGAAACTTGAATTACACATTAGGATTACAAATATTGTAATCAAATTGATGCTAATTTATTAATGACCGTACATCAGGCTGGAGGACCTCTTCTTGATTTCAATCGGGCAAATATTTGCGTTTGTAACTCTTTCTCTTGTAAGTCTTCTCTGGCTGATCTCTTCTAATCGTCCAGCAGTAGTCCGATGGAAGAGCGCTACCAGTGACCTTGGTAGCGCTCTTCCATCGTCATCAAATCCTGATGGAAGCGTTTCCCTTGTTCGTCGCTCACGGCTCCCAGATTCTCGGGGAATCGGTCGAAGTGACTATTTAGGAAATGCAGCTTCGCACTCATGCTGCATCCCAGATCACGATATGCTAAAAGCATTTTAGTAACCAGATCCTCGTAGTTATGTGCTTTTTTGTTTCTCCAAAAAAGTTACGAACAACGGCAGAAAATGAGAGCCAGGCTGCTTTCTCTTTTTTATTCATGGTGTTCACGAATCTAGAATCACTCAGAAGTCTTCGGATTTGGGGACCATCAAATACTCCTGCTTTTATTTTTTCGTATGAGAAAGCAAGAAACGCCGATACTATGTACTGAAAACAATCATTGTCAGTGCTCAACGCCTTGACATACTGCTTCATCAACCCCAGTTTGAGATGAAGTGGAGGGAAAACGATCTTCTCTCGACTCACGATTGGCTCATTAACAATGTTTGGCATTCCTGCTTCCAAATTTTCCCGAACTGGCCCATCTTTTTGGGACCAGTGTTTGTCACGGGCTCGACTGTCCCACATACAGATATAGCATGGAAACTTTGTATATCCCTTCTGCTGGCCAAGTAGGAAGTTGACCATCTTAAGGTCTACACATATGATCCAATTGTGTTCATGGTACTTAAGAAAATCCATGACCATTCTTATGTCATCGTGAGTTTCTCGCAGATGGACAGAGTAACCTAGAGGAACTGCTCCAAAGTCATTGCCATTATGCAAAAGGACACACTTGAGGCTACGCTTGGAGCTATCCAAAACCAGTCTCTACTCAGCAAGGCTATAGCTGCCAAGTCCCAACTCAGTAAACAGACCAGGGACATCGTGGCAGTATACAAATGTACTCTCCCTTGTTCGGTAATATTATACCTGTACCAACCTGCCAAGCATATGTCTTTCACTCAACCTGGAGTCTAAAAGTTCTGCAGCTTTTTTGGAGAGCGCCAAATCACGTATCAAGTAATTCAAATCCTCTTGATTGAAACAGTGAGGAGTGAATGACTGTTCAGCATCTGATGATGAATCTGCAGACTCTGAATCCATTCCGTGGACGTCCATTTCAGGTATATCATTTTAAAAATATGCCTTATAAATGCAGATCACAAAGTTTGACATATTGCGCCTTTGACGAACTAGCATGTAACAGCCACATATGTAGCAGAAGGTGTCTGGATCATTAACGCAATTTTCCCTTGACGAAGCCACCATTCTTACATGAGACCTGAACAAAAGAAACAATAATGTCAATATTTTGCACAATAACACTTACTACTATCATACTACTATCTACTGTGAAGTATTTGCTTTCTACAAGCACCTTCTCTGTCAGTCTGGAGGGCAGTTTTCGGGGAAACGAGAAAATAGAAATTACAGAATAACTATAGCATGTAGGTAAAAATGGATTATATATTTTAAATCAGCATGAAAAAACGAATTAAAGTTCACAGATAAATCTAAGTCACCATAAAATGTGATTAAAATTGTTCCCCTGTGTATTTCACTTTCTCTAATCGAGCAACATAGGACATTTTTTGATGGATCCCGATCTGGATACGGATTATGCATCACTCATACACTTTCTCTAATTTGGCTAATATCATAAAATATAATGTGAGGGGAAATAAAACAAGAGGGAAAGTCCCTCTAATGACCAACGGCGTTTTGTGATAAGATAATAAATAGTTATTGCATTGATGATTTCCCATGATTCAAATAACTTACAAGTGCCTTTGAATGGCTAAATGAGGCTTTTGCCACTAGATGGCGCCACCCAGCACCAAATCCGATGGCAGATTTGAAATCTCCAGGGTGAATAACCATATGTCCCACGGTCATATGGGTCATTTCATAGCTTTAAATTGGTATAATTGAACTTTACTCCTTTTGACAAAAAAGCGACGCCGAGACGTGGCGCCTCGCCGTAGGTAAAAATAGCCAGGGATTATCTATTTATAAAGCTCTACCTAGATCCTCTTTGATCCGGATTTGGATCATAATTCTTATCTGTGAGATCAAAATATATATTTAGAGGGGCAATGTTTACCGAATCACAATATAGTACTGGAGAGAAGTAGAAACATAGGACTGTTCCTAATGTATAACTGAGATGATGTAAATTTAGTCTGCTTCAAACAGATTTTGTATATCTGTTGTACGTAAAAAGTTATATCTGGACGAATCTCAGATCCGAAAAACCTATATCTGGACGAATACCGGATCAGAAAAATCATAATTTTGATGATAACCCACAAACTACTAATGGTAAACATATGGTCGAGGTTAGATAATATCACTTAATTTTCGTGTGACGCAGATCTGAAATATCTTTTGCACTTAGAACTCCCACATATTTGATATCCTTGGAATAAAATGTAAATATGTTTATAAGTTTGAATTTAATGGTCTTGTTTTTCATGCGAATGTTTCTATGGTAACACTTCAGTTTCGGGGCGCACGGTAGGTGGCGCTGTTTATAGGCTACAATATACGTCTTATGACGTCAGACGGTAGCGTCAGATGTGAACAATTACGGCGCCCCCCAGACCTCCCAAATTGATTGAAACTCAAGATCATCGCAGGGTGGTCTCCCCGCAGTGATATCTCCCCCACGAGCAGTCCCCTTGAATTT
Source organism: Ceratothoa steindachneri (assembly GCA_963969495.1). Taxonomy (NCBI): domain Eukaryota; kingdom Metazoa; phylum Arthropoda; class Malacostraca; order Isopoda; family Cymothoidae; genus Ceratothoa; species Ceratothoa steindachneri. The sequence continues at coordinate 116,805,230 of OZ018324.1, forward strand.
ACTGGCTATTTTTCCACCAACAGCTTTTTACTGGCAGGAAAACCTAACCTAATAACAAACAATACTTACTTTTATAGGTTTCTTTATTAGTTTATGCGCGCCTCTAGATAATCTAAAGGTTTTTCGTGATTATACAAAATAAAGCCGAATTCGAATAACGAAGAAGCACATGGAGAGCACGAAAACGCCATAACGAAACAAAAACATTTGCAAAACGGGCCTATTTATAAGCTACGACGTTGCCATTAAGAAGCTGTTATCGTTCGCAGCAAACAAAAAATAGGAAAACAAAACAAAAAAATAAGACATCAAGAAACCTTACCTAACTTAGAAAAAACTATAAACGAGCAGAGGTGCAGATATTTAGTAAATAATACAGACTAAAAGTTACAAATCCCCAAAACAACAACAAAATATAACGCCGTGATTGGTCACATCTGAAGCTACTCTCTGACGTCATAAGAGATTTATTTTAGCCCAAAATTGTAGTCTACTAACAGCGCCACCTACCGTGCGCCCCGAATCTGAAGTATTACCGTTTCTATTTTATACGAATATGTATTTACCGGTATTATAATTTTCTTTAAAATCACTGATGATGGCTCTCACATGATCACTCTTATAAGCTTTTGTCTTGGATGGTCTGAAAATTCTTTCCTGATTGTTCGAATCTTAATAACAATGGGGTTGATCGAAACCTGCGCTCGCTATTTTCAATTTACTATAAGTAGTCATCACAACGACATTACATATTTTATACAATAAAATATAGAAACTATTACCTTAATTTTTAAAATCATTAAATTTAGCATATTTCATAGAATCAAATAAACAATTATTATAAGAAATAGTCAATCAGTATAGTAATATTTGTAATATTAACACTAGCCAAACAAATTTTAACTTTGTTTCTGCAACTTGAGTAAATGTTATGGTAACTAACTAATTTTGACGCGCTGATTCCAAATCTGTGCTCAGATTTGTCCTAGCGCGTAAGATTCCTGAGTTATGCAATTAGGTTATATGGCTTATTTAGTCACCTTGAATCAATTAATGATATAATTATTACTGGTTTGAGAAGAATTAGACGTTTCTGGGCAAATATTTGGAATCGGAGCACCCTATTTAGCATTATGTACGTCCTTTTGCAGACCCAGACAACATATGTATTACATATAAAAGAGGTAGTACTCGCCTAACTATAAATTTCTTCAAAAATGTTTGAGACTCTTGCCTTGCGCTTGTACGTGGATATAGGATCCTCCTGTTATAGGAACCAGCAGTAGTCAGCCATCATATTTTCATTGAAGCGGCCTTAATACCTGCTTTCCATCATTGCGATATCTCAGTGGAACCTTTCCCCATATTCGTCACTAATATCACCCATATTTGATGGAAAGAAATCTAGATGCGAATGCAAGAAATGCATCTTAAGAGACATCCGACACCCTATTCGTTGATAGGTCTTTAGCAGGTTGTCCACTAGTTCTTCATAGTTTTCACCCCTATGATTACCCAGGAAGTTCTGCACTACATGGACAAATGAATCCCATGCTGCCAACTCAAGTGGAGTTAGTTTATTTCTGAACTCCCTGTCACGTATCAATTCTCTGATCTCCGGCCCTAAAAAAATTCCAGCTTTGAGTTTGACATTGGTTTTCTTTGCACCAAATTTCTCTTTGAGATACTGGAATCCATCAGACTCATGGGCCATTGCTTTAACAAAATTCGTGATAAGGCCAAGTTTGATATAAAGTGGTGGAAGGTAGATCTTCTCTGGATGTACCAAAGGCATGTGCTTCACATTGTATCGGCCAACTATGTGTTCTTCTCTTTCGGGCCACTTTTTGACAATATAATGATTCCTGTCGTCACTGCTTTTCCATAGGCATAAGAAGCACATATTCTTTGTATATCTTAGCTTCAGTCCAAGAAGTAAAGAAATTACCTTTAGATCACCAGAGATATTCCACTTATGATGCGAGTAATGAACACCTTCCAAACTATATTTCATTGAGTCATATGTCTCTATCACCCCAACCATAAGTGCAACAAGAATTGAAGGTGTTTTGTTACCATTGTGTTGCAACACAGCTTTGAGGTTAGCAGTGCTAGCATCGATGGATAGTCTCCATTCATCAGATAAATGCTGGTTTCCTAGCTGATTCATGAGGCCATTAAAATCAGTACAGAAACCAGCCCTATCTTCTTCTTTATAGAAGGCCTCATGGCGTTTACGGAAAGTAGATATTTTTGCACCATCCTCTACAAGATTACATTGCTGTAGTCAGGAGCCCAACAGTTCTGCATTCTCCTTTGACAATGACAAATCCCTCAGCATTCATTCAATCTTTTTGGATTTATCAACTGGATCTTCTTTTCTTTAGAATTGTGGAGAAATGGCTACATTAAGCCTCCTGGAGGAGTATAGGTACATTCAAACCCCCCTCCCTTCATGAGGAGAAGCGTGGGAAAGGTAGCCGGCGAAAATGCTTACCATGTGTGATCTCCTCGCCGCTGTGGGCAGTTGGAGCTAACATATGTTTGAAGGCGACCACCTAAGGTCCTTAAACGACGCTCTAACGATCGTATTACCTACGAGACCCATAAACCCATGGTTAGGAAAAAAAAACGGTGCGAGTCAGAAGGCACGCCAAGTAGCGGTGCGGTTGCGAGCCTATAATTTGCGAGCTGACTTTGGCACCCCAGTGCCACCTCAGGAATTCTCGCTCTCCCCAGATGCTAACTCTCCATTCGCTCCCCTCCCCTTTTGCATCTGTGGCCTGGTCACTTCCCCCTTTAGATGGGGCGGCAATCCGCCTATATATAAGCCCCGCAAAGAAAGAGAAGAAGATTATCAGAAGTCGATACGCTAGAGGTGGATTAGTTCGTGAAGATCGATCCATCGGCTAGACAAGAAGATTATCAGAAGTCGATACGCTAGAGGTGGATTAGTTCGTGAAGATCAATCCATCGGCTAGACAAGAAGATTATTAGAAGTCGATTCGCCAGAAGAAAGATTAGTTCGTAAAGATCGATCCTTCAGCCATACAAGACTATTTCCGTGAGAAACGATAGGATCAGATTGAGAAAATCGATCCCCCCCTTTCAGGGCCGTATTAACTTAATTAGTCAAGTTTTATATCGGTGCCATACCGAAGAAGCCCTTTCCGTCTGCAAAGAAGTCCGACTGAAGAAAAGCAAAGCCGCTCACACTCGAGTGATTCTCACATCTCAAGCAATCCCTCCTCGAAAATTTCAACCAGCGGCCACACCACTTCAAAGCGAGAGATAAGTCCTCCAGCGACATCCGGCAATCCCTAATACCTACCTGTAAGTTAACAATAACATTTATATCTCTATTGCGATAGTAGAAGTTTAGTACGTCCCACGTTTTAAAGGAGAGTAGAAACCATTATTCTTGAACCTAGGTCATATGTGTTTGTAGATGACAGTACATTAATTTAATGTTTTATGCTAAACAAATAGGGTCGTGATAAAAATACTAATTGGCAATTGGTTTGTTTATTGGAAGCCTACTTGTTTATGTGTTGTCATTGTAAAATCTTTGAGGCCAAATATAGAAATGCTTTTACTGTTGGTTTGTAATATTTAATTTAAAATACATGTTTATTTTTGGTAGATTCTGGTGTTTCCTCTTATCCTTATGTGTTTAAAAATAGCTCTTCCTTAAGGACTAAACCACAAAAATAGCACTCTTAGAACAAAGCCTACTTCATCATAGAAGTAACTCACGCTCCTTAAAGCACACCGCTACTAAAAGGGTGTCAAAGCGTAGAGTGATCAAAGCCAAGGGTCATTCTACGACATATTATAAAAGTGGTGTCAGGTCTAGAGGTTTTATATTAGAAAGAACCCAGCAGTGTCTATTTAAGGAAGAGCTAACACATAAAAGGAACACCAGAAATAATAGAATATTTGACGAGTGGGAAATTGGTAAAGTTAGAGGGGGATACCATCTAAAGGTAATTGTTAGGCCAAGTGGTAAGTTTCGGTGGTGGAATAGGTAAGGCTTGATTAAAAACAAGGTAGATGACTGACATAAGCGCGATCGCATTGTTTGACCTTTATCGGAAGCAAGGTCAAAGCCTCGGACTGCAAGGAACCGAGCTGAGTTCGTTTATTCAGGAGAAAGAGAGAAACGAAAGAGAGTTTATTCAGGAGAAAGAGAGAAACGAAAGAGAAGAAAGAAGAGAAAAGATGAAAATGGAAGCAGAAAAGACGAAAATGGAAGCTGATGAAAGAGAGAAGATAAGGGCCCACGAAAGAGCCCTTAGTAAAGACCAGTTAGAGGTGCAGTCAGTGTCATCCAAAACAGGAGTGTCACCAGCGGCCAGCATGGAACTCCCGGAGTACAAGGACGAAGAAGATTTATGCTCTTATCTCTCCCATTTTGAGAAAATATTTGAAGTCAATAATTGGGACCTAGAAGAAGATGGGGTCGCCAGACTGTTACCGCTACTCAATCGTAGGATGAGAGAGATATTCGTATCTTTACCCTCAGAAGCGACTGTGGACTATTCCACTCTCAAAGCCGAACTTCTCTCAGCTACAAACCTTAACCCGGAAGAATATAGGATGAAGTTCAGGCAGTCTCGTATAAGACCTGGACAAACGTACAAACATTTTGGCTTTGAGCTTCGTCGAAGCCTACAGTTTTGGATGGAGTCAGAAGGGGTAGAGAACGAAGTCGCTGCGGTCGTCGACTTCATGCTTAGAGATCAGTTACTAAGTACACTACCCCAGGAAATCCGTGCATTCGTTAAGGACCGAAAAGCTTCTACCTTCAACGAGTGCCTGGACGAGGCTGACCTCCACGCGGTAAATCATCGGTTATATCCTAGGGAGTACAAGAAAGAGAAGGCTCCCTCCCCAAAGAAAAATGGGCCGCCACCCAGGCATTTACAGAAGAAGCCCTTTAAGTTCTCAGTAGCAAAAGGAACTTATAAGCCAAATTTTGGAGGAGAAAAAAATCAAAAAGAAGTTAGGATTCCACAAGGATCATACCCTAATACCGGCACGTATCCCAGGAAGCCCGTCACTTGTTATACCTGCGGGATAATAGGTCACCTGAGTTTCCAGTGCCCACAGAACTCCCGACTGAGGGAGACCTCGAGACAACAGGTGCAAAACCTGACTGCCGCGATCCCAGCAGGACAAGCTGATTCGTCCTACGTCCCCGCGCCAACATCCGAAGGGCCCCAGCAACAGGTAAACTTTCTATTCAACAAAAGTTCGCCAGGCGGCCTACAATTTGAAGAGGGCACTGTTAATGGGTGCCGAGTATCCACTTTAGTCAGAGACACCGGATGCACGAGCATAGTGGTATCCGACAAGTTGCTGCCCCCAGTAAACCCTGCCCATAAGAAATTCGCAATCGTCCCCGACTTTTTAGGACGCGACAATCGATTCCCCGTCGTGAGATGTCATATACAATGCAGATATTTCACCGGTTGGACGGACGGGGTAGTAGCCCCGATTAATTTCTGCGCAGTACTAATCGGACAAAACCCCCTAATTCCCCAGCAAGAAGTGGCCCAACAAGTAGTCACCCGGGCACAAGAAGCCCAGAGGAAAGAGCAACCTGCTAAGTTGACCCCGAGGATTACCCTCGAAGACAATGGGTTCAAATTGACTTCCTTCGCCAGTGCTCAGAAGGAATGCCCCACTCTTAAACCTCTATGGGAGAAAGCTATTAAAGGTAAAATTCTCCAAGTGAAAGGAAAGAAGCCTATCCAGTATATCGTAGAAGACTCACTTCTCTACCGTACTATCAGCGAGGAGGATAAGGAGAACAAGAAAGCACTGTGTGTACCTCAAGAATACACGCAAAGAATTTTGAATACCGCGCATGATGGAATATTAGCCGGACACTTTGGGCACAACAAAACGGCGCAGCAGATATTCCGACACTTTTATTGGCCCCAGGCCGCCAGGGAAATTGTGGCCTATTGCCGATCATGCGACGTGTGTCAGAAGGATCCCTCCAGAGGACGGGTACCTCCCGCTCCCTTACAAAAGGTGCCCGTTATTACCAAACCTTTCTTTCGAGTGGCAATTGATTTGGTGGGACCAATTCACCCCCCTTCAAGTGGAGGACACTCCTACATCCTCACCCTAGTGGATTGTGCCACCCGGTTCCCAGATGCCGTGGCCCTACGGAAGATTGACACTATTTCCTGCGCGGAAGCATTAATTTCAATTTTTGTACGAGTAGGCCTGCCTAAAGAAATTCTATCTGATAGAGGGCGCCAATTCACCTCAGAATTGATGGAGTATTTTAACAAACTACTGTTAGTCAAGCCAATTTTTACGAGTCCATTTCATCCAGCCGCTAACGGAATCTGCGAGAAATTAAACGGGACTCTCAAAAATATATTGAAGAAGTTGTGTCAAAACAACCCTACACAGTGGCACAGATACCTGCCTGCAGCCCTTTTCGCCTGCCGAGAAATACCTAATCGGACGTTGGGATTCTCGCCCTTTGAGCTATTATACGGGAGAAATGTGCGAGGTCCTATGAGTATTCTTAAGGAATTATTTTCCAACGCGAAGCTCGAGCAAGAAATCAAATCGTTTTACGCCTACGTGATGGATATGCGCGAGCGCCTAGAATACTGCTCTGGCTTAGCTCGAGAGAACGCCGAGAAAAATTTAGCCAAATACCGGGACTATTTCGATATGAAAGCAAAGGCTCGAAAATTAAAGGCAGGAGATGAAGTCTTATTATTACTCCCGACCGAAAATAATAAGTTATGGGCCCAGTGGAAGGGACCGTTTGAAGTAATCGAGGCACGGGGTCCAGTCGATTACTTGATAGATACCCCAACAGGGCGAAGAACCTATCACATAAACATGCTAAAAAAATATCACCGCCGCGCGTGCATAAAGAATATTACCCTTCTAGACGAAGAAGAACCGATGGATGCCGTTTACCCGGGTACGCCCCTGCAAGTCATACACACCGTGTGTGTGGAACAAGACGAGGAATACGAACTTCCCTCGCTCTCACCTACCCCGGAAGACCCTCGGGTGGATTTAAAGATAAATCCCCACTTAGAAATTCAACAAAAAGCGGAAATGTTGAACTTGCTCATGGAATTCCCAGAAGTCATTTCTGAAAACCCTGGATGTGCCAAGGATTTTATCCATGAAATAAAACTAAAAACTAATTCAGTGGTTCGGAGCAAACCATATCCTTTACCAATCCACCTACGAGAAGCCTTCAATAAGAAAGTCCGGAATTTACTAAAATTGGGAATTTTAGAGCCATCGGAGTCCGATTATTGCTCCCCCATAGTAATGTTTAAGAAACCGGATCAATCATTTCGGATGTGCGTGGACTTCCGAAAATTGAATTCAGTGACCGTTTTCGACGCCGAGCCCATCCCACTAATAGATCAAAATCTCCATTTATTTGAAGACGCTAAATTCATCACCGAATTGGATTTATGTAAAGCGTACTATCAAATACCTCTCGCTAAGGAGTCCAAAAAACTGATGGCTTTTGCGACCGAGAGAGGTCTGTTACAGTTTACCAGGCTACCCTTCGGACTACTTACAGCCGGTAGCAATTATAATAGGATGATGAGGCGAATTATCGCTGGCCTAAGTGACGTGTCGTTTTACTTCGACAACGTGTACGTAGCTACCCGTACATGGGAGTCACACTTACACGCCTTACGCTCATTGCTGGAGAAATTGAAGGAGCAAGGTCTAACCGCCGGGCCGACCAAGTGTTATTTTGCCTACGAATCCATTGACTACCTGGGATTCAAAATAGGACAAAAACACTTGACTACCCAGCAAGAAAAAGTGGACGCCATAGTCAAGATGCCCCGGCCGAAAACAAAGAAACAACTCCGATCGTTTATGGGAGCGGCCTCGTTCTATAGGCGTTTTGTACCACACTTCGCTTCCATTGCGGCCCCACTGAATGATTTGTTAAAAAAGACAGCGTCAGACCCTGTCACGTGGAACCCCCATGCAATAACTCAGTTGGAGGTTCGAAAAGGAAAACTCGTAACTGCGCCCATTCTTCGCTTACCAAATCCCAACAAGATCTTCGGCCTTCGCACGGACGCTAGTCGGGACGGGTTAGGCGGAGTATTGCTTCAATACGAAGATGACGAAACAGCCTATCCCATAGCTTATGTCAGTAGGAAACTGTTGAGTAGAGAAAAAGCCTACGCTACTATCGAAATCGAAGCTTTGGCCATAATATGGTCCATAGGTAAATTCAAATATTATCTAATAGGGCGCGAGTTTAAGTTGGAATGCGACCATAAACCGTTGTCATACTTAGGTAAAAATAAGTGTAAGAATGGAAGACTCCTGAGATGGAGTTTACTCTTGATGGAGTACCAGTACTCCATTCACCATATAAAAGGGTCCAACAATTGTATGGCCGACTCGTTAAGTCGGAACCCTGTCGACGATTAAGGAGCAGCCCAACTATTGTATTATAGCAAAGTTAAGTGTGAATCAGTAGAATTGTAAGTAAGTAGGGGCGAGTGGTAGGTAAGAAAATCCTAAGTTGCCACAGTAATATAGGAATTAATGTAAGGTCAGGTGAAATGTTATCGAGGCATTCCCGAGTGAACTAGAATTTATTGTATAATATAATGTTCCGTAAGTTACCCATGTATATTATTGTAAGCGTCGGATTGGAACCCCCCCCCCTCCCGAAAAATTTTCTTAAGAATGGAGGTAAATGTGGAGAAATGGCTACATTAAGCCTCCTGGAGGAGTATAGGTACATTCAAGCCCCCCTCCCTTCATGAGGAGAAGCGTGGGAAAGGTAGCCGGCGAAAATGCTTACCATGTGTGATCTCCTCGCCGCTGTGGGCAGTTGGAGCTAACATATGTTTGAAGGCGACCACCTAAGGTCCTTAAACGACGCTCTAACGATCGTATTACCTACGAGACCCATAAACCCGTGGTTAGGAAAAAAAAACGGTGCGAGTCAGAAGGCACGCCAAGTAGCGGTGCGGTTGCGAGCCTATAATTTGCGAGCTGACTTGGGCACCCCAGTGCCACCTCAGGAATTCTCGCTCTCCCCAGATGCTAACTCTCCATTCGCTCCCCCCCTCCTTTTGCATTTGTGGCCTGGTCACTTCCCCCTTTAGATGGGGCGGCAATCCGCCTATATATAAGCCCCGCAAAGAAAGAGAAGAAGATTATCAGAAGTCGATACGCTAGAGGTGGATTAGTTCGTGAAGATCGATCCATCGGCTAGACAAGAAGATTATCAGAAGTCGATACGCTAGAGGTGGATTAGTTCGTGAAGATCGATCCATCGGCTAGACAAGAAGATTATTAGAAGTCGATTCGCCAGAAGAAAGATTAGTTCGTAAAGATCGATCCTTCAGCCATACAAGACTATTTCCGTGAGAAACGATAGGATCAGATTGAGAAAATCGATCTCCCCCTTTCAGGGCCGTATTAACCTAATTAGTCAAGTTTTATATCGGTGCCATACCGAAGAAGCCTTTTCCGTCTGCAAAGAAGTCCGACTGAAGAAAAGCAAAGCCGCTCACACTCGAGTGATTCTCACATCTCAAGCAATCCCTCCTCGAAAATTTCAACCAGCGGCCACACCACTTCAAAGCGAGAGATAAGTCCTCCAGCGACATCCGGCAATCCCTAATACCTACCTGTAAGTTAACAATAACATTTATATCTCTATTGCGATAGTAGAAGTTTAGTACGTCCCACGTTTTAAAGGAGAGTAGAAACCATTATTCTTGAACCTAGGTCATATGTGTTTGTAGATGACAGTACATTAATTTAATGTTTTATGCTAAACAAATAGGGTCGTGATAAAAATACTAATTGGCAATTGGTTTGTTTATTGGAAGCCTACTTGTTTATGTGTTGTCATTGTAAAATCTTTGAGGCCAAATATAGAAATGCTTTTACTGTTGGTTTGTAATATTTAATTTAAAATACATGTTTATTTTTGGTAGATTCTGGTGTTTCCTCTTATCCTTATGTGTTTAAAAATAGCTCTTCCTTAAGGACTAAACCACAAAAATAGCACTCTTAGAACAAAGCCTACTTCATCATAGAAGTAACTCACGCTCCTTAAAGCACACCGCTACTAAAAGGGTGTCAAAGCGTAGAGTGATCAAAGCCAAGGGTCATTCTACGACAAGAATCATCCCCATACATTTCATGATCATTGTTATTCTCCTCTTCAGGCGATGAATCATCTTCTTTAACTGCACTAGCTGATGGAAGAACTGTGATTGGCATCTCCATATTATGGGGTACTGGTTTTATAGCTGACTTACAATCTGGATATGCAATTTTTGACTTCTTCTTATTTGAGAATCCCGCAATATTTGTCATACAAAAGTAGGAAATCAAAAACATGATTTTTTTTGGCTCACGCTACACCATTGGTACAGCATAAGGCATACCCTTCCGTTTACCATTTAACCACTGTGTGAGTCCCGTATAACACACAGTACAAGATTTCTGAGGTACCCAGAGCTTGTCTTGGTCACCAACTTTACAACCAAAATAATAATTGTATGCAGTTTTCACTCTTTTAGCTAAAGTTTTCCGCTGGTTGCTTGGAGTATATCTTCCACAGATATAACAAAAGTTGTCTGGGCTATTTATACATCCTCGCCGATTCATGTTTTCAACTTAGTTGATATATATCCTGTTGTATACTTTTGTACACTCTTATTTCATTTACAAATTAATTGAGAGATAAATCTGAAAGAAAGATGGAATTAATCACTGTATATAAATACCGTTTCAACACCACTACTATAAGGGCTAAATTGACAAAGTGATAAAGCAGGAGTGTGACGCAGGAACCAAACAGATACAACACATCTAAGGTAGCCGTATCAACACTGCCCATATGTGTAACTAAAGAGTATGTGTGTAACTCAGGAACCTTACGTGCTAGAACAATTCTGATTACAGATTCGGAATCACCATACTCGATTTAGTATAAATCACAAGCTAATACCCAATTAGCAAATTCATTGTTGACTAGTGTAATTGATACTGTGTGATTAGTGGTTTGATTAGTTTGCAGACAATTTATGTGTGACGTAAAAGGACTCATAATGCTCGTAGGCTGAGGGCAACGAGTGAAAATATAGCGCCAGTTGAGTAAAGTTAAGTCACATTGTGGCTGATTAGTTACAGGCTGGAGTACAGTAGTTCGCATCCTACCTTAAAATCCTAGGTCGTGTACCTATGATCTCAGTGGTTGAAGGTTATTATACGGATCAAAACTGAAAATCTTCAGTGTAGTGAGATTCAGACATGTTTCGTCCAAGTTTCGCGCGAATGGCCGACGGATTTTCGATTAAGTCTTGTGACTTAATTGCCTTATCCGATACGATGTGTAGTTGCTTCCTACACTCTACCTATATGTTTCATCCTCCACTTGTTTTCCTTTCTCAAATTTAATGCAGAAACAAACGAGGGCGACTCCACAGAAAGGATATAATGAGATATTTGTAAATTTGGCAATGACTATGAAAGAAGTGAAAATGTGTGGAAGATATACAGCTGAAGGGCCTCCTACAGGCATTGGAGCCAGGGGAGAGCAAACTGCGAGCGGTGGGGAAGGGTGGGCACACAAACCACCAGATGTGACCTGACATCTTTTATTGTTATCACTCGAACTGATCAACCAATGTGCCCCAAGGAAGAACCACCTCTTACTCGTTAAGGAAGTGTGAAGATGAAAATCACCTCCCTACGTTTCTAGATGAAGTATATAGTAAAGTAAGTGGATAGAAATAAATTCAAAATCACCTTATAGAGTTCAGGAACAAAACCTAGAAGAAAAACTGGATAGACACTTTGACATATCTGTACCTGGAAGTTTACTATACGTCCTTGTGGTCACAATGGCTTAAAGTGTAGTGCAAAAAATCTCAAAAGTGCGCATATTCTGCACTTGTCCACCAACAAAGAAAGTTCCGGGAGAAGGCAGACTATTTGAGGTCAAAAGGCAAAACATGACCCAAGCTTTCCTACAACTTGGCTTTGTGGACACAACTGCTCTGAAGATAGATTAGAGATCTGGAACTGAAGCAGATAGATTGCAGAGGCATATTCTAAAGCCTAGAGGGGCAGAATTAGCCAAATTTGCCTCCACATCCTCAGATGATATTGCTTTAGAACGCAGCTAATCAAAATAAATGAATTCCTCTTGTTCTGAAGATGAGGAGTTCAAGCCAATGATGCACCTAAGTGGAGCTTGTAGCATTTTGAATCCACCCAGATATGTCATCAGGGATCATGTCTCTAACAATCTTAGGGCAAATCTTACGAATCCTTTTCTCCTTGACCTACAAGCTATGCATTTGCTCAATAATGGGCTTGATGTCAAACAGATAATAGTGCATAAATTAAATAATGACGGGAAAAAGGCTCGAATATTAGTGAAAAGTAATGATAAACATTGGTCTTGAAAATTTCCTGTGGTGATAGAAAAATTGATAAAGACATTTATTTATAACAGGAGGACAAAGGTAAAGATGAGACGGGTAAATTGAAGAACAGAAGAGGACAGATGCACCATCTTAATTTTACAAAGGAATTATGGTTTGAACATGGAATGTATCTAAGTCACAGTTATTCCATCTACTGGAACAATTGGTGTTAGTAAAGGGTTTGAAACAGCTAGTGTTTTGTTGTCAAGCTGGACTACTTGACAACACAAGTACAAACACTAGCTGGCAGAAAGGGCTTGTCAGATTCTGGAAAAGAAAATTGGTTCGAAATTGCAGACCATTTGCTGTGCAATCAACCAGAATAAAAATAATTTTATAATTGCTTTTAAGCACATTGATGCCAATACCAAGATTTGCCTCATGTGGAGCTCACCAAAATCAGTGGTCATCTGAATGAGATGGATTTTGCTGAGGAAGCATTGAATGATCTCAGTAGTGACCAGAGGCTTCTTACAGGACAAATCACATTATATGAGTTGCTGCTCAGAAAATTGACCCATTAAACCATCTTAGTTGTTGACTTTGGTCATTCGATTAATGTATCTGTGAGGAGTAATAGGCATTTTCCTTTCAGACTTACAAGAAAAATTTTATCGGTTAGTCAAGAATATTGCGTAAGTGTTTTCAGTAGTTTGGTTTGAGTTTAATGAGACAGAGTTTAATGAGACAGTGTGTTTCACAGTCAACCTTTGCATATATTTACATGATACGGAGGATCAAGTTGTAGTCTGAAGAAATACAGAATGTTGCTTTCAACACCATGAATTACAATGCTTTGCTCTCTATCCTTAGAATTTACTCTACTGCATGATGAACTCTGGTCACTTGGAAGTCAAAGAACCCGCTATCAGGTAAGTTCTGTTCATCCAATTTGGCAAGCTAATCAAAAAACAATCAAAGGAGGTCACTACAATCAACTCACTGGTCAGAACTCATCAACCTTCTTTGACCAGGACCTTCAAGAGGTATTGCAGAATGGAAAAGAGCTGCCCTATCAGATTTACATTCTCATTCCCAAAGTGTTGACCGATCTGTAAACATTTGAAGCCTATTGTTCAGTTTATGAACTTGATTCAAGGCACAAATATATTCTTACTGAAGTCCTTAACTGGCAGGGGAGTCTTTTATTTAATTCAAAGTGTCAATATAGTAAACATTATAATTATTTATTTTCTAAATATGTCAGTAGAACCCTATGCATGTTATTATTGACAAATTAAACATTTGTGACAATTTTCTCACCACTTAATGAGAATGTCATTATTTTCCATGAGAAGATCTAAGAAAAAAGTCTTGCATTTTGATTGTTTTTGCACGATTTTTTAATACAGCTTACTTAAAAAATAATTAGAGTTATAGAGAATTATTATCAATTATCAATTTTATTATGAACTCAATATTTTGACTTGTCCAAATTTAATATCAACATAAAGCCCCCAAATCTACCTACCTTAATGTTGCGGTTCTATCTCCAACTTAATCAGTAGGCCTTAAATCAAGCTTCAGATCTAACGGCTCTTCTACAAGGTGAGAGGTTAGTGTATCCAACGCGGCTAAATCTAGCCCCTCCCTTCTATTTACATCCCATCAACCCCTACTTCAACTTTTTCTTCGCTAAATCGACCCTGATACTACTTAGTACTACTACTACTGATAAAAATTGTAATAGCCGCAGCTACTCAAAGCATAAACGTGCAAACTATCATTATATTACTTTATGATAAGGTAAGAAAACCGACGTGGCCCTCTGAGCCCAAAAATTTTTTAGTGAATATGTGCGAAATATACCCGACCAGAGTAGCCAAAAGAGGAAACTACTTGGAACATTCGAGACAGGGGAGCACAATTTTCCCCAAACGGCCCAACACCGGTTGGGCCTTCAACACTTCTATTTTTCCTCCTTATCGCTTTTCTTTTCCTCTATATCCCGTCATTCTTCCTCCTTTTATCTAGCGGTCCCCCGTTGGATTACCAGCGATATTATCGAACACTTGGTAATCTTTGCAGGAAAAACAACCATACTTGTTTCTTTGGGGCCTTTTAATTGCCGGACAGATTTTATTTCCGAAAAAATTATATCAGTGAGACGTAGGGGGGCGGGGGGAGGGGCTACTACAAACTACATTTTGCTGCAACTACACCCACCGGATACACTTTCTTACACCACTGTAGAACTACCAGAAGAGGCCATGGGTTTGGTATTATTGCTACTGACTTTTTGTGCCCATCACTCACAGCGATCGACCCCTCCCCCGACGTTGATCTTCGAAGTAGTTCTTGGTACCTTTGCCCTAAGCCCCTCGCTCAAACATCTACAGACTTAATCTCGCCTTCTCAATCTCCTCAGGAATCGTGGTGGTACTCGGTGCCTCCAATATCCGCCAAAACACCACTTCAAATCGACGACTCTTCGAAGTCTTCTAACATCTTTCTCTCACTTCTCCCACCCCTTTGCAAAGCAACATTCTTAAATTTTTTTTCTCCCAATTTTTAGTTCACCAACTCTGTCACGGACCCTTCAAATTGTATTTCTGATAACTTTATTTTTGAATTCAGTTTAACTTTAACTTCTCAAACTAACCTCCCAGTGGTTCTGTCGCACGGTCACACCAACTTAGACTCTCCCCCATTGAAGCTGGGTTGTCTCGGGATCTCGCCTCACTTCTCCCCTAAAGCCCCACTGTCTTCCCCTGTTCTTACCTCAACCTATCTTTCCGCTCCTTTTTATGCAACCACTCTCTTCCTGCTAAGACAGTCAGGTTCCCTTTCGTCCTGCCTAATCTCACAGATCCCGCGTCCCTTGGTTTTCCAACACGTTCCTTGACACAAAGCAACGTAGAAGAGCATGCTAGAGGTACCATCGTTCCGCTCGCCCCCGGGGCATGGGGACGAAACAAGATTATTTCTCCTATTCTCTTGCAACTCGCGTATACAGCCCTCCTACTTCCCTCCAGTGAGGCCCATACCCGTAATATCCTTGACAATAACAAACAAAATTATCGTGCACTTTTCAAGTTCCTCTCTCGTTTATTGTTTCCCAAGTTCCGTTAAACTCCTTATGCCATCTTCCTTCTGGGCTTTTCTCTCCGAGAAGGTAGTTAATATTCACTCTGAGATACCATATTCGTCTTTACCTCGTCGTAAATTAACCCCCTTATCCTTCCCTCCCAATCTCACTTGCCTCTTTTAAGTTTCTCCTGAAGAGTTCGGTTCAATACTTCACTAATCGAAAAAAAACTACTGTTCGCTTGACAATTTCCCACCCAGTCTCTATGTTCAGTTCTTACCTGTGCTCCTACCAAAACAGCTAGGTATCTTCAACACCTTGCTGTCGCTAGGTGAGCTGCCTTCTTACTTTAAACATGTTACTGTCCGTCCGATCTTAGAGAAACAAATTCTTGAGCCTACTAATCATTCAAGTTATCGCCCTATCTCTCAACTTCCGTTCCTATCTAAGGCTCCTGAGAAGAGATAGCTGCCTGCATCACTGATCACACTCCTCCTTCAGTATAAATGAAACATTCAAGGTAGGTAACCTCTAAATCGGCTCTCATATATGTGACTGACCGACTTCGCCGCGAGGCCGACGATGGAGGCATTCAATTCCGATTGCTTCTCTATTTATCGGCAACATTTGCCACCTATAACCACTACGTTCTTCTCTACCGCCTTCGTGACTTCCTGGGTGTCTCTGAAACTTCACTTAACTAGTTTCGCTCTTTTCCCCCATCTCTTACTCATTCTGCTCACATCAGGGGTGAGGTCTCTCGGTTAATAGCTGTATCCTACGGTGTTCTTCAGGGCTCTGTGCTTGGCCCGCTTCTCTTTCGTATCTACCTTCTTTCTCTTGTCTTCTTATACCTAGAATAGGTCTATCATTCCATTTCTATGTTAATGACACGCAAATATTTCTCTCCTCCTCTCCAAACTCGTTCACCATGGCCGTCATCAATCTTTTATTCGCATATAACACGATTACGCAATGCTTATCGGATAACTTCCTCAAATTCAGCCATGAAAAAATTGAGGTTCATTTGATGAGCACCTCATCAGATGTTCGCTGTAAAAATGCAGCTCCCTCTATCAATCTAGGTCGCTAGCGAAGCACGTTCTCTGACATAACAGAAACCAGGGTGGTTTATTTGACAGTCAGCTCGATTTCAAATCGCATGTTGCTAATATTATCAAATTGTATCCGGTCCCACTTTGACCGAAACAGTTTTCGAGATAATCATCCATGCCTTTTTTACCTCATGCTTTGTTTACAATAACTCTCTACTCACTAGAACTCCCAACAATACAATTCGCCCTTTAACTTGCTCAGAACTTTGCAGCTCTAGTTCTGCTACATCGAGGACGGTTCTCTCGTGACGCACCTATGCTCCGTGGACTGCATTGCCCATTAAATTTTTAATTACTTTTAAACTCCTTCTCTCCACATTGAAATCGAAGACGCCGCAACTTTCCTTTATATGTCCTCCACACTGGCTCTGTTTAGACAACAAAGAGCCAAGCTGCTTTCGGTTTCTCGCCCGCGTCATACTACATGGGTGATCTTTCCTTCTCTTAGTTGTCCCTAAGCTGTCGAAAGGTCTGCTTCCTGGCATATTCTGCTCTTCCTCGCTTGGCACTTTCAAGCGCCAGGGTACCATATAAAACCTCTATGACTATTTTTCCTTAAGGAGGGGAATCTCAAAGAGTGGTGTAACGTGTTTTAATTAATTCCAAATTTGTCGATTAAGGAAATAGTCGGCCTCAGCCCCAAACTCCTCAATAACTCCTGGGTTTATCCACCTCATCATGGTTGGTGCAAATCAACGCCACTAGAGATATGACTTGACAGGGTCTGCGACAGCCCCGGACATTACCATCATTGCGTATTGTGCTCACGTGTAAAATTCGGGCGTGCGGCTTTCCAGGGCAGTGGTACCTTATCCGGCTTAGTCATATTTTAATACACAGGACGCAGAACGGTTAGGGGTTGCTTCCTGTTCCATATAGTGGCGAAAAAAAAGCAACAGTACCAAGTTGTCAGCTGAGGTCCCATCCAAATACTAACCAGGGTGAGTGTTGCTTAACTTTGCTGAACGATGCGTCTGCTTCAGTGTAATATCGCGACCAAGAAGGCATAAATACTCATTTTCTTTCCTTAAAATTAGTTTAGGTAAAAAAAAAAAAAATTCCTTCTCAACTCATCAACTAATGTGTGCGAATTAAACAGAGGAAAAAGAAAATAAGATTCCGCGTGCTTTTCTTTTTTTTTCTGCGGGTGGTTCTCATCTTTGGTCTCGCCTAGCCCCACTTTTGCTTTACACTGTTGACGTGTATTTTTTGTCAATATTTTTGTGATTGAGGGGAGGGGCGGGGGGGGAGGCAGATTACCCACAGGGGACGAGAAAAATTGGATTCTGCGTATTTTTCGTAAATATATATAAATTGAAATTTTATTCGCTTGTCACTTTTTATTTATCCCGCGGGTAATTTTTATGATTATTTTTCACGCTTGTCTGTCTGTTTTCTTTGTTTCTAGGTAAAAAGGGTATCTGTGGATGATAATAGCCCAGCTAAGGCAAAAGAGGGTAAAGGTATTTGGATATTATCCAACGGAGGGCGCTTATTTGGATATTTTTATCAAAAATTCGGAACGCTGAGGGAAAGAACTAGGGCACTTTGACTCCCTTGGAAAATGGGAATACTCAATACACCTGATACCAGGAGGGCACGCAACTCTCTTGGGTCTACCAAACCTCGGGCACATGGTAAAGAAGTAGACTAAGCCCGGTTATAGGTTATTAGTGACCTCGATCTGCGCCAACCACACTTTTTAGAGAGAAGTAGTTGATGTTTTTTCTTATTTTTGATGTCCTCTTCCAAGACCTTAATTTTTTTCAGTTGTTTCGACAGGGATTCAAAGAGAGAGGCCCTTGAGGAGGAGGAGGAGGGGGGCTCAAATGTAACAGGCAATCATGCTGCACTTGCTAACTGTAGGATTGCGTGCACTTCTACACCATTGTCCGCAGGCTGATGTGCGGCTATATATCTTCCACACATTTTCCAACTTCACCACTTTCTTTACAGATGCTGGTTATATACCGTCCTGAAATATCCTCCTTGGTTTTTACTTTAAATCAAAATCCAGAGAGAAATAGGTATCGCCATGGCGGCTCCCAAAGAAGGACATCACACAGGTTCTCAACAACAGAGAGAGAGAGAGAGAGAGAGAGAGAGAGAGAGAGAGAGAGAGAGAGAGAGAGAGAGAGAGAGAGAGAGAGAGAGAGAGAGTAACAAGGAGTAACAAGGAAAGTAAGTACCCTAGGAGACCTTACGGTCCATTCAAAGAGGGTAACTTTGGACTATCAATCGAGCAGGCACATGACTGCTCAATTGTTTTGCGTCCCTAAACGGCCACTTTTCAAGACTTTGTCTAGTCTTGACTTGAATTGGTCAACAGATTCACTGTTAACAACTTCGACTGGAAGTGCGTTCCACTTACCGCAGATACTGTAGGGGAAAAAATTTCCACACATATTGTGGTTGTAACGCTTCAGTTCAAGTTTGAAGCCGTGATTGCGCGTTCTGTTCTCACTCAGTGTGAAAATATCCCGGTAGTCAACATTGTCGAACCCTCGAAGTATTTTGAAAACTTCGATGAGCTGACCACGCAGTCTACGGGTTTCCAGCGAGAACAGATCTAATTCCCCTAGTCTATCCTCATAACTTTTATGTCGGATAGAGGGAATCAGTTTGGTTGCCCTAGCTTGTACGCGTTCCAACCTTGCGATGTCCTTTCGAAACGAAGGACTCCAAAATTGTACGGCATACTCCAGGTGCGGCAGAACGAGGGAGTTGTACAGACAAAGTACTATCTCCTTGTTACGGTATCCAAACTGGCGCTTTATGTAGCCTAACATCCTTTGGGCTTTCTTCTCTGCCTCGATGCACTGTTTCGAGAACTTGAGGTCGCTAGTGATAGTAACACCCAAGTCCTTCTCAGTGTCACTCGATTCAAGAGCAGTGCCCTTAAAAATATACTGAGATTGGGGGTTTCTGTGGCCGATATGCATTACTTTGCATTTGTTCACGTTAAAAGGCATTTGCCACGTGTCCGACCACTCCCCAATCTTCCCAAGATCTTCCTGCAGGCGGGCAGTATTTCCATCCTTTGCAATGTTCATACCAAGCTTGGTATCGTCGGCAAATTTGAAAATCTTAGCAACCATGTCACCGTCCATGTCGTTGACGTAGATGATGAATAGTAGTGGTCCCAAGACAGAACCTTGAGGCACCCCGCTAGTAAAGGGCACCCACTCAGAAGCCTGACCATTTACCACCACCCGTTGTCATCTGCCACTTAGCCAGTTCTCGATCCAGCCGGCTACTTTTCCGTCTATGCCCAGCGCTCGCACTTTCCGGAGAAGGCGGCGGTGTGGTACCTTATCAAAGGCTTTCTGAAAGTCTAAGTAAACCACATCCGCCGCCTTGTCCCGATCGTGCTCACTGAAAACGAAGTAGAAGAATTCCACAAGGTTCGTCAGGCATGACCGTTGCCTTCGGAAGCCGTGCTGGGAACTCCTCAGTAGCAGCTTTGACTCTAAATGCGACGTCATTTTGTCCACCATCATGCTTTCCATGAGTTTACCGACTATCCAAGTCAGAATGATAGGTCGGTAGTTTGACGGATGGCTGGGGTCTCCTTTCTTGAAGATCGGAGTCACCTCCGCCTCACGCCAGTCTCTAGGAACGCATCCGGTCCGGATTGACATGTTAAAGATAGCGCACAGATGTCGTGATACTTCATCGCACACTTCCTTCAACACCTTGGGTAGAAACCCGTCCGGTCCAGGGGACTTATTCGTCTTTAGGTCAGCGATTTTTTTCTTTATTTCTCCTTCGGTGAAGTCCATTGCCTCCAGCTTTTCCCCCGAGTAGGAATACGTGGGCTGGGGGTTGGGACCACACTCTTTAGTAAACACTAAGGAGAAGTACTCATTGAGAAGGTTAGCATTTTCTGCATCTGAGTGAGTTAATGCACCCTCCTCGTCCACTAAGGGCCCAATCCTACGATGGATTGGTTTACGGCTATTTACATAGCCGAAGAACTCCTTGGGATTCTCCTTGTAGAGTCTCGCCACTCGGAGTTCCTCAGAGAGAGAGAGAGAGAGAAAGACAGACAGACCGACAGACATCCTAGATATTAATAAATATATTTATTAAGAATTGTAAAGAAATAAATAAATTCTAAAGAGCTCAAGTTTAGCTATGTATATGTGACTTTCCGTCATAGGATTAGGAGAATGTTGCTTGAGGCTTCTCTTGCCGTGCATTACGTGTAAATGTTGCTACATGATCGTGTTACTTGGGGTATTCGTTGCCATGCATAACGCGTAAATGATTTGAAATAAGTATTTTGCTTGAGGTATTTCTTTCTATGCAGGACGTGTAAATGATTCGACATGTTCACGTTGCTTTGGGTATTTATTAATGATTCTACATGGTCATGTGGGTGTTCCAGTTTTCTGACAGTTTGAAGCCTCTGGGGAAAGGCTATGAAGAAATCCTCCCACACCTTCCAACACGTCTTATGAAAAACCTAAGGATGACCTAGGCGTTAATCGCTTGAAGTTTTCCCAGATTCAGAAATGAACCGCGCGTGAAGCGATTTTCTCCTCATTGACTAACCATCTTCTTTCTTTGAATATCAGAAAACTCTTCAAAAATTTTAGGAATCTAAATAAGTGAATATTACTCATGAATAAAATGTGTTTCTTACTACACTCACAGTCTCACTACCCTACAGTATTGTTCCAGCCGTCATAAAGGTGGTTATGCTGTGCAAGTTTACATTTTGAGGTGAAAGGTAGGTGATTTTCCTAGTCAAACAACTTTTAAACTTATAATAAATATTCATTGAGTAAGCTATTGATATGCATGTGAGGCATTTCATATGAATAAATTTTCTGTTTCTCTTCTAATTGTTTGTTGTTTGCTTCTTTCAGCTGCCTCCCACTTGTGTGTATAAGGTAGACAACTTCTTCTACATTTGTGGTGGGGTGATCTTGGCATCACAGAAGAGCTGTATAACTGTTACGGTTAGAAAGGCATATCACCTATATTTTGTATGCAATGTTTGCAGAGTATTGCTGGACATTGGCAAGAAATGATTCTTCTGTCTACTATAAGCGTCAAACAAAAAGGCAGAGAGTGGATATGGACTTGAGTTTAAAACCCAATGACAAATACTGTATGTTATAATAAAATAATTAAATATTACATGCCACGTATATTTAAACATATAGCGAATAAGCATTTTGCAAGGTGAAATTTGAATTCAGTGCATGAAATTACATCAGAACTAACTAATCTCATTAAAAAAACACATGGACGTGCTCTTTTTCTTCATTTGATCCGAATAAAGGAGGGGGGTTGAGAAAGGATTTGTGTTGAGTGCTTGTGTGCTGATTGTATATGGTTTATTTACTGACTAGTTTGTTGAACGATATTTTTTGTTAGTTTATCGGATTATTTTTTGAGGAATGATCGTTTATTTTGTTACTCATTATGAGTTTGTTTGGTGGTTGGTTGATGTATTCAATTCACTTGTTGATTCTTTCTTTGCTGCATTTGTTTCTTTCGCTTATGTCTCAAGAAATGCAAAACGATCAACCTAGCAAATTACGACTCTTTTTTTGTGCCCATCTTTATTTATTTTTCGGTCATAAATTTAAAACTTGAAAAAGTTAAACCAACGTGAGCATTTACGTTTGAATGTCTCAGGACGCAAGTTGGAAACGAGAGGTGCAATATTGGAATAAGTGTGAATGTGTGAAGATAGATCATAAGATATCTGAATTTGTTCCATGCATGATTTTTTTATACAATCCTGTATTTACCCACCCATTCCCATCTATAGCAAACATGAAACCTTGTCTAGGAAAGAATAAGGCACATAATTTCCGAACCATGTGTGGCTGGAGACAAACATCCATTCTCAGCATCACTTCCTTCCTGTCTCCATTACACGGCAGACACAAAAATCTCAGTGTAGTGTAGTTGGAAACAATACGATTGTAGATTCTTGGTCAGAAACGGAAACTTCTGTGAGTACTTTTTGAATACTTTTTTGGTTTCTTAGAACTCATTGCAAAGCGATACAGGGTGTCCTACAACAAAGATAAACCAACTTCAAATTCATTTGAAGTTATGTTGCCTTTTTGTAGGCCAGTCTGTATAATTACATAACCTATCCCTGAAAAGGATACGGACGGTATTCCTTCTCATTATGGGGTGTCTAATGAAAAAAATAAAGTGTATATTTTTTGAGTTACAAATATTCGTCAAATTTGGGTCAGATTGTTTTTGTTGTATGTTCAATCAATCTCACTTGATGAACTCGCTTGTGGCCTCGATGAAAACCTCTAATCGACCTCGGAACTGTCCACTGGCCTTCGTCACTACTTCCTGTTTTAGACCCCTAGAGGTTCTGATTATTCTAGCTCTCAGCCTGTAATTCGTGTTGCAGGTGTTGTTGTTTGTCTCTCATCCCACCGCGCCTTAGACAAATAAGTTGAGGAAGTTGCAGTCAGTTGAGTTGAAAGCCCAAATGTCAGGTACTGTGTGACCGAAGGAATTCTCTGACGTCACCTGGGTCTTCCATACAGATATCCGGTAGATCCAGGACTTCACTACCTCTCTCAGAACACAGATGTAGCCATCGGTTTTCCTCCTGAGGTCCTTAGGACAGAAGTGAGGTGAAATCACGTCATTTTCACTGCTGACAGCAAGAGTTCTCTTGTTACGGTTCAGCCACCTTCTCTCCAAAATAGTGAGGAGCCAAGTGGAGGTCCCAGTCGTTCCGGTTGACCTCAAAGCAGATCATCTCTTCCACGAGGATCAAACCTACCGATTATTTGCTTCGCTACAGGGTCTCGATGGCCCATTTTGTCACTAATGGTTCAAATTTGTACTTTCGAGCACCAAGGCGCTTTGAGACCCTAGCCAACCGTCGAACTACCTACCTATCAGTCTGACTTCGATAGTCGATAAACTCATGGAAAGAATCATGGTGGACAAAATGACGTCGCATTTAGAGTCAAACCTGCTACTGAGGAGTTCTTAGCACGGCTTCCGAAGGCAACGGTCATACCTGACGAACCTTGTGGAATTCTTCCACTTCGTCTTCAGTGAGCACGATCGGGACAAGGCGGTGGATGTGGTTTACTTAGACTTTCAGAAAGCTTTAGATAAGGTACCACACCGCCGCCTTCTCCGGAAAGTGCGAGCGCTGGGCATAGACGGAAAAGTAGCCGGCTGGATCGAGAACTGGCTAAGTGGCAGACGGCCATGGGTGATGCTGAATGGACAGGCTTCTGAGTAGGTTCCCGTTACTAGCGGGGTGCCTTAAGGTTCTGTCCTGGGACCACTACTATTTATCATCTACGTCAACGACATGGACTGTGACATGGTTGCCAAGATTTCCAAATTTGCCGACGATACCAAGCTTGGTATGGACATTGCAAAGGATGGAAATACTGCCCGCCTGCAGGAAGATCTTCGGAAGATTGGGGAGTGGTCGGACACGTGGCAAATGCCTTTTAATGTGAACAAATGTAAAGTGATGCACATTGGTCACCAAAACCCCCAATCTCAGTATATCCTTAAGGGAACTGCTCTTAAATCCACCGACACTGAGATGGCCCATTTTGTCGTTAATGGGTTCAAATTCGTACTTTCGAGCACCAAGCCACTTTGTATAAGCTTGTTCCTGAAAGCTTCGAATGTTCTTTCTCAGTCGCAGCATTTAGAAATAACAATGATATCTTTGTATGGGGCTCTGCAAGGCAGGCAATGGTATTTCCGAGAGCGCCTGTTTATCAACTAAAAAACACCTGGGAAAAGAGGGGAACGGCCCTTCAAGATATGTTCGAAGGCAACGAGCAAGGGGAAGGAATAAACTTATTGTAGTAGGCAGATAATTCCACATTATAACAGCAAAGAGCCAGAACATAGGGTTATCAGGGGCCTGTGACTGGCTGCCTATTATGTCTCATGAAGGCAGCAGTACAGTTCGTAATCGAAGTGGGTTTCACGAAAGATAGAGAGAGAGTGAGCAACGAAACGGGAGAAAAACGATACGGGGCGCAAAGTTCTGAAACAGTTGGAAAAGGGGAGACGACTGGAAGCTTCTGATCAAGCGAGAAAGGCAGTTGCAAGTAGTGAAGGCAGGATGTGACGAAGGCTTGAATGGTGACCGAGAGTCATTCAGTCCGGGGATTATTTCTCCTGACTGGAGGTGGACCCGGGGTGGAGAGCTCTATGCTTGGCAATATGAAACACGAGTCCTTGAAGGAGACAGGTCTCTGGTGACTTTGTAAATATCTGTCAGGTGTAGCATGTGCGAAAATTCTGCACTGACATCTAGAGGATTGTGTGTCATTTCGGTCTTAATGTCTGGAAGAGGATCTAGTATACTCTTTCACACACTTTAACTTCCTCTATCTTCACCACTATGTCTGTAAATCTTTCCTTAAAAACATTCTGCATGAAATACCCCCGTTGGTATTATTTTGAAATATAAAAACGCGTTCAGGTGACTTTTTCATGGAGTTCTTTTTTTTCTGCAAAGGTCTTCAAAATGGAACTTGTTTTAATAATTTTAAGGTAATCTTCATACCAATGGGGGGGGGGAGGACTAACTCTAAATTCATGTTTTATTCCCCAATGACGTAAAATTTTCTTAAAAATTGGCAAGGAATTTACGAAAAATTATACGTAAATCACATATGGAAGGACAAAATTTAATTATTTAAAGTGTATCTATTACTTTATTTACAAAAATTGAAAGGCAAAAAACAAAATTCCAAAGTAATCATATAGATATTTTTTTTTTATTTTAAAACCTAGTAACTTAAAACTTCTTCTTTGTCACTTCCAAACTACACTTCTAACTTCTTCGTTTAGGATAATCCGTTAGAGTCGCTCGATGCAACGTTCAGCAATAGTCGACCATCATAGAGACATTCCATCTTTCCTTGCATCTTTCACTCCATCTTCTTTCTATCTTGATGGAACTATTTTCCTTGCTCTTCTCTCACATCTAGACCATACGAAAAGTAATCCATATGTGTATGTAAGAAATTAACTTTAATCCTGATGTTCACTCCCAAGACCTGAACGTTTCCAGCTTCCTCTCTACCATGACTTTATAGTTAGACCCTTCTAATAAGTATAAACGTTCTTGATCAAAAATCACATGTCAATCCATTAATCCTTTTCAACTCCAATAAGAGAGTTTTCCAGGTTTTCATCCATGATTAGCTTCCTTATATCTGGTCCAACTAATCAACTCTATTTAAGTTTAGCATCTGAAAGACCACGAAAATTGCTACATAATTAGGTGAAATCATCTCCCTTTCGTGACAAAGCTTTCACAGATTGCTTCATTAGGCCAAGGTTTTATGTAGTGGGAGAAAAAGAACCATTATTGAATACACTAAACTTTATCGCACAATGTTCTTTGGCCCTGGTGTAAGTGCATCCCTACTTGGCCATATTTTCTGAAACCCATTGAGGTTCTTGGCCCTAATCTCTCACTTACACAGGAAACAAGGTTACTTTATGTAGCCCAACTCATGTCTAAGTAGCATGCCAATTACCTTCAAGTCACTACAAATCCTCCAGCTGTGATGTTTATAGTTGATCTCATTTAAAGGTAACACCGAATCCTCATAAGTCTACTTCATGATTATCGAGTCTCCAGGATGAATCGAAGAATATTTGTTACCATTATTCAAGAGAATTGCTTTAAGTCTTCTCTTTAAAGAGTCAATATAAGTCTCCATTCATCATAAATGTTTCTAATGGCAAACTTTTTTATTAGTTCTGCTGCATCTGAAAAATAAACCAAATCGTTTCCATAAGAAGAGAAAAGTAAGGTAAAAAACACCTTTTAACTTTTACGATACCAACAGAATGTAGTGCCAGGAAGTACGAGTAAAAGATATTTGGATTTAAGTCTCGAACTTCAAAACTCTGCAGACTTCTTTGTAAAGCCTAATTCCCTCACCAGATCATTTAATTCATGCTGATTTAATAATATAGTTTTTTAATTTCTACTACTACGTTTTCTGGTGGTAATAGGACTGGTACATCTGGTCCATGGGCAACAGGCCACAATGCAGATAGGAGATTCAGATAAAGGATGTTTTTCCTACTCTTGTAGCTGTCTTTGTACTTCAAATGTGCAAAAGTAGCTTCGAAAAAACAAAACGAAGACAGTTTTTCTTACCTTTTACATATTGCCTTATTTATTCAACACAAAACGAGCAGACACTCTGAGGAATCCATTATATCTTAGTCTCTAAGTTTAACCTCAAATTATGCATAGTAAGCTTCTTAAACAAAGTCTAATGTTGTTTTGCTGTGTCCTGATAACTAAATTGCCACATATGTAGCCAAAAAAAATGTACAGACTCTCTGCACATGCTCTGGCAGCCACCCTGTTTATAATAATGTTCAAATTTTCATAGAAAAGAGATAGAAGATATCAATTTCGTGATATGAAATTCGGACAAACGGAAAATGAAAAAAAAATGTGAAAAAACTGTACGTGAACCGATCATTCTGAAACCAACCTGTGGAAATTAATAAAGTTAAGGCAATAAATATGAAACAATTTGGGGTGTTGCAGACCTGTCAATTTTTCTTTTGTTTTTTCTTTTGTTTGCAAATCGCTAAGAACAGGGATGAAAAAATACTTGCAGCAAAAAGAAAATGAGATATAGAGACATTTTAATAAACACGAAAGTGCTCGGAATCTATTTTCTTTTTCAACCGGTAACTACCATCAATGTTAAATGTTTGAATACTTTAAGTACTTTTCTAAATATAGAATAAGGCAGTGGTTCCTAACCTTTTAGTATGAAAGGGCCAAAATGAAAGGCAAAATTTAAAGGTGGGCCGTATACTATAATTATTTAAAATATTCAATAGTTAAACTGAAAATCACAAGATGCAATACATTAATATTATTCAAGTTCTATTATAGATGTCAATGACGCAAAATTAAATAACAATCAAATTTTTTCCTATAATTATCCTACCGCGGGAGGGCCTCATGCTGCCCCTGGGTTGCAGGGTAGGAACGTATAGATTTAGGGATTAATAAGAATTACAATGGCTCTGCCCTTGTCAGTTGGCCCTATGATCGGTTCTTAAAATAAAAACAAATCGTGCTTTGTCTCAAATCGCGGCCCGAGCGTCACTCGTTGCAAGAAGCCTCGAGCGATAAATGTGAGGCAATGGCTTTTTTTAGGGACTTCGCTTCAAAAGTGAAACCTTCAACAGAAGAACCCAATTGGGAGGTTCAAGTTTGTACTTTTGAGAACTTGTGTTCACTTTTCGAGCTCTTTTAAGGAGGTTTATGATAACACCTATCCCATTATTCAGGATTGAGGAGGTATGGATATTTCGGTGCTGTTTTGTTATTGCAGCTTAAGCTATTCTATAGTGAGCACAACTGTTGCCATCAAAGTGGGTAAAACTTAATTGTTCCTGTCATTTCTCTTTCACCATTATCTGTTCGTCCCTCTCTTCGTTCTTTTGCGCAGAGTGAAAAGGCATTCGTTGTTAAGATCTTTCCCCTGCCTTAATTTTAAAATATGTCGTTGGTTACACCAGTTTTCTTTATTTTATCAAAATTTTGTGAAAAAAAGAATTCGTATCGAGAATTTAATTGAATTTTCCAGCTTCCTTTAATCACCTATTGAAAACAGTTGTCTGTGAGCAAAGAGATCTTTTAGTGGTACTTCATTCGCTTTGCTACTCCAAAAGTCGATGAACACAAAGAGCTTCCATTGAAACTCATAAGAACAGTAGATGGATTATATTAAAACTCATGACTACAGGCAAAAACTTCTATTGAAACTCATGAACACAGGCAAAAACTTGTATTCACTCTCATAAACACAGGCAATAAATTGATTATAACTTCTGAACATAGGCAAGAACTTCCATTGAAATTCACGAACTTGCATTAAGACATATTAACACAGGCAAAACTTGCAGTAAAACTCATGAATACAGCCAAAAACTTCAATTGAAACTTACCAACAGAGTCAAACACTTCCATTGAAACTCATAAACACAGGCAAGAACTTCCATTGAAATTCATGAACAAACAAAATCTTCCATTGAAACTCATCAAGATAGGCTTGAACATTCATAGAAATCATGAACACTGACCACAGATTCCAATGAGGTCCATAAAAACTGGCAAGAACTTGCATTGAAAATCATGAAAACAGGCAAGAACGTGCATTGAAACTCATGAACGTAGGAAAAACTTGCTTTGAAACTCCTAAACACAGAAGAAAATTTCTCTCAAAACTCATGAACACAGTTAAGAACCTGTATTGAAACTCACAAGCAGAGACAATAACTCGAGCTAAAACTCATAAAAACACGCAACAACCTCCATTGACACTCATGGACACAGACAAGCAATTCCATTGAAACTCTTGAGCACAAGCAACAACTTGCACTTAAAATAAAAAAAAAAACAGGCAAGAACCTCCATTGAAACTCATGAAAAAAGACCACAACTTCCATTGATACTCGTAAACATAGGTAATAACCCCTATTTAAACTTATGAACACAGGCAAGACCACAACTTCCATTGATACCCGTAAACATAGGCAAGAACCTCCATTGAAACTTATGAAAAAAGACCACAACTTCCATTGATACTCGTAAACATGGGTAATAACCCCTATTTAAATTTATGGACACAGGCAAAACCATCCTTTATAGCTCATAAACACATAAGAACTTCCATTCAAACTCATCAATAGAGATAAGAACTTCCAATCTCCCATCGCAGCTTGTGAATCTCTAATGGAGATGATTTTCATATTCATCTCTTGTATCTCCGTGAATAGCTCTTATCTTCCAAAATGACCCAAGGCGAGTTTGTTTTTTATTTGAGTTTGAGTTTTTATTCCAGAGTGTAGCGGGAAAAGGTTTACATGGCTCCCAAAGCACTAAATCTACCAAACACCGGAAGCCTCCACAAGTGGTTTTTTTTTACAATCCTGACAGACTAATAAAGCCTTGTGTAATTCTACCTAGAAAGATAAATTTTATGTACTATTCGGTTATTCCAATCTTACGACTCATTCATTTGAAATCGCTTTAATTGGCGAGTGAATTTCAACCATAAGCGCTTAATGATGAGCGATGCCGCGCATGATCTTAAATAGAGAAGGAAAGTACTATGAGAGTTCTAAATATATTTCAAGTACATAATTAGTTTCGAGGTTTTAAATTCCAGCTGTGAAAAAAAATTACCTAAAATATGAAAGTATTTAAGTACAGTAAAAATTCATCAATACACAAATTACATATATGTATTCTTCTAGTATGTTCTATTAGAGTATGAAGGCATTGTTGTCTCATTTAAGAAGTCTTTGTTTCCTATTTTATTGTACATTTGAAAAAAAGACATGAACGTACTCCTGTACTTAAGAACCAAGGGGTTCTCTTATATTTATTCAATTGTTCGAAGAGTGTAATTCTCTTCACCATATTTTCCTAGAGGAGATTAATTTTATTAATACATACATAAGCACCTCATGAAAATAAAATTCCAATTTCTTAAATTATTAGAATATTTCCATTCTAATTTGAGTCAATTATTAATCAAACACTATAAATAACGCGTCTCTCACTTTCTATTTAACTGCACGAAGTCACAATCATGAAGAGTACTGCTAATTTGAATGTCGTCCAGAAGACGATCATCGAAACACTAATTTTCCGTCAGGACTTAGCAACTACCAACAGTGCCAAAACTGCTACAGATCGTTTGCTGACCATTATATTGCTGTAGTTGATTGACTGGTCAATTCTCCTGGCCTCAACCCTATAGAGAATCTATGGAATATTTTTAAGAAGAAGATGAAAAGAACCCAACAATAAAATACTGACGAGCTTAGGGCTACTATCAAAACAACTGAGCATCAAAAGCAGTTCAGTAGTGTCTCAAGTTAATCGCCTCCATGCTACGCTGATTTGATCCAATAATTCATAGTAAAGGAGTCTCAACCAAATAGTGAGTTAAAATAAACCTTCAGTCCATAAGGCTGAGCATTTATGTATTGGACATCGTTTTCTGATTGATCTTATGAACTACATATTCTAATAATTTGAGATAATGGATTTCTGATTATTATGAGCTGCAATCTCGTAACACATTAACAGGCTTGAAGTATTTTATTTAAGTATAATGAATAAAGAATATATGAAAATTAACTTATTTTTTAATCGTAGTAATACAGCCACACAACACCGGCAGTGTTCCAACAGATATTAAGGATATTAAATGGAGAACAAAAGGGAAATAAAGGATTGGAGACATAAAACTCCTTATTTTACAAATAATATTGTATTAAGACTCAAATTCCACATAAATATAGTCGGTCTTATCAATATTAATACTTGTCAATCCCACGGTGAGTCTAAGTAAAGTTTTCATTAATGAAATTAATGAAATTAATGGACAACATCCACATGCACTATGCATTTCCCGCTACCGCACTTCTCAGTTTTGCCAAGTACGGTAAAGCAGTGGAATGATCTTCCTGCACAAGTTATGCAGGAAGATCTTAATATCTTCAAACGAGGTTGCAATGCTAGATTAAAGGTAGGTGCTACTGCCTCATAATTTTAATATTGATTTGATTTTAATAATTTTAAACTTATTTATTTACACATCTCAATTTCTTTCTTCTTTATTCATTCTTTCTTACTTGACATATGGACACTGTTCTGTGGGAGCTTGTTTTCAAATTCATGGCCACTAGGCTTTTCCCACAAGAATTTTGTGGTCATTATCTCAAATAATAATAATAATAATAAAGCATTTAGAATTGAAGATCAAATTTGAGATCAAGTGAAGTACATTTATTTACATAGCACAGGTTGTGACTCATGATGGGAGAATGGAAAAATAAATAAAAAGACTAGGAAAATTAAGTTGGGGGGGTGATAGAAAAGTTTATCTTCATCTTTAGAAGCAGCATATCTCTTAGAATGCATATATCTAACCAGTGCACACCAGTTTTAAAATAGGGAACTGCCACTTGAACAATGAACACACAAAAAATTCAAAGACCTTGATTAAATCAAAGAAACATACAAGTTAGAAATAAGCCACATGAATCATACAACTTAAGAAAACCCAAAGTAATCATACAACTTAGGAATAACCCACAGGAACCATACAAGTTAGGAATAACCCACAGGAAGCATACATCAAATACTTTACTAGCTGAAACGCGACTGTTGATAAAAGGATAAAGTGTAAAAAAGTATAATCTCTATAATGGAGAAGAGGCAGACGACCTTACAGATGAAATGTAAGATGCACGAAATAAATTCGACCGTGGACATTTACGAATATATACAAAAAAGAACCGGGAGATGATCTTAAAAGATGAAATTTGGCCAATGGCATGAGGGACTTCGCAAAGTCTTGTGTTGAACTGTGGTCCGCGAAAACTTCTTGAAGGAGATTTATGTTGATGACATAAACAAAGATATAAACAAAGGAGACTCCTACAGACCAATAGCGCTGCTTTCCTCCATAGCCAAAACACTATAAAAAATCATCCTATCCTACATTACATCTAACATCCCAAACACACAACACCAACATGGGTTCAAACCCATGCACTCAACCACCACAGCCATACATACAATAAACAACATAATCACAAATGGATTCAACAAGAAAATTCCACCACAAAGAACCCTAGCAGTCGCCCTTGACATGTCCAAAGCATTCGACACAGTAGACCTACACAAACTAATCAACAATATCCACAAACTCACTATACCCACCACCCTGTCAAGTACATAGCAAACTACATCAAGGGACAACTCCAATACATCCAAATACAAAACACAAAATTTAAACACAGACATACAAAATCCGGAGTTCCCCAAGAAGGAGTACTATCCCTAACAATTTTCAACATATACAGCTCAGATATACCAACTCCCCACAAACAGTAAAAAATGTCACCTACGTAGACGACATCACAATGCTCTCATCACACAGCAAACCAGAAGCCGCTGCACAAGAGATACAACCTTACCTCAACAAAATACACACATGAACAGTAGAAAACTCACTAAAGCTAAACACCACCAAAACAATGACCACTCTCTTCACACCAGACCCTGCAGAATAAAACACAACCTTAAATCTAAACATAGAAAACATACCACTACCCACCAGAAAAGAACCAAAGATCCTTGACCTCACTTTTGACCCCAAACTCACATACTCAAAACACATACAAAACACAATAGTCAAGGCCACGAAAACACTCAAAGTCATCAAGGCACTCACAACTACACACTGGGGGAAAACCAAGAAAACGCTCATTAACACATACAAGGCAATCACAAGACCAGCACTAGAATACGCCAACACAATTTGTTCTCCAATCTTTTCAGAAACCAACACCAAAAAACTACAGACAATGCAAAACACAGCCCTCCGCACTGACACAAGATGCACTTTGAGAAAAAAATCCAACACCTACTCGACGAGACGAACATCATACCAATAAAAATCACCTAAAACTACATGCATCACAACTCAGGCAGAAAATACAACATCCAAATCATCCCCTCTACCACATCTCCAGACAACCTCCCAATCACCGACACAAAAAAACAGACTATTTTCGATAACAAAAACTACACCGCCAACTTCGACACATACCCTAACACAACAACAGAAGACACAATCAAGCAAAAAATGAGAACAATTCACTCTCAGATCACACAACAATATTTTTTAAACAGAACCCACAACAAAATATTAAGTGTACCACCTCCAACAATATACAACTCAGAACAAACACTCACAAAGCAGATCAGAAGAACACTAGCACAGATACAAACAAGCAAATCACCCCTTCTGATGTCATACATGCATAAACTATCTCCCACTACCTATACAACACTAAACTGCTCCAAGAGCATAATACAGATCCACGATACCACACATACCTTCAACTGCCCACAGATACACACAGACCTGGCCCGGTGGATCTCTGCGAGAGACCCCGGGAGGCGGCAGGTCTGCCCCTGCGATGGTCCAGGGAGTTGGAGTGGGGATTGGAATAGGTGTGAGGGTCCCCGACCCACGGTTGGGGCCGGGGAAGGGGTCACCACCATCACCATCTTCGTATCTCTTTTCGTATGTGAAGTGGCGTCGAGGTTAGAGTAGGGATACCTGCAGATAGGACATATCACTTTTCTTTTCGAGCCAAAGTGGCATGAAGGATCTTTCGCTTAAGCTGGGTTTCTTAACAGGTGTTCCTCGCACCCTAATTGGAGCAAAACAAGTCAACTAGGGTGGGGTCCTCGATGATCCATTCGAACATGATTCATCCTTGGAATGTGGAGTAAATATATATATAGTTGTTTATTAAAGCAATTATTAATATAAATATGAATATCAAAGATAAACAAAAATTAAATGAACTTTCATTGATATACGTTATTTTATTCTTTTATGATAGTAGGAAGCATCATTCGAGAAATACTTGTTGTGTTGTAAGGAGAGAAAGTATGCAAGAAGGTTAAGAACGCTGCGTAAAGTCTATTTCGAGTAAGGTTTGGATTCAGTCTGGTCACGCTTCTCTACCAGTAAAGGTTCGCTTGCTCTCATACCTCATTTTTCGCACTCAGTCTTTCCATTCTTGGCTCGCATAGATTGCCTTACATTTCCACGGACTTATTTCTTTCTTTTCAATAACTTTCAATAACGTATGCGGTTATTATAGCAATGACTAAGCAGCTTCACACAACTCAGACTTAAGGTACGCTCATCATCCACCTCAAGCAAGAGGATGTATCCATGGCCGATGTGGGGCAAAGTTGGTTCAGCATTGCGGTAGCAGATATATGTTTATTTGAAAAAAAGCACAAGACATTATTATAGATTAATATAAATAATGTATTAGTAATAGTGATGAAAAGAAAAAAAAATACATCGCTGAGAAGGAGAAGGATTTTAGTAGAAGGCAAAGGTACATATAGAGGGGTTCTCCTGGAGCATTTTACACAGGAGTTCAACTTTTTATATTTTAATGATTTACTTTAACATTTTAAATATTACCCCATAATAGGGTTTAGTTTGTATAATCTAATTCTTATTTTCTATTATAATGTTTGTTTTATATCTGCTTATTTGTCCAATTATTTAAATACTTAATTTCACATTCTTTTTACCTATCGGTTTCTATTACATTTGTTTATAATTATATAACCACTTTACTCTTGTCCACTATGTTATTATTCTATATTTATTTTTGCTTTTTTCTATTTTTAACACTTATTCTTATTTAATGCAAACTTTTTACCACTTAGTACTTAGCGTACTCTCACTTATTATTACTAATTTATTTGTTAACTTAATAATAGTGTATTCACATTTAATTATTTGTTTTATTCTTGGCCACTCACAACTTAGTTGCTTATGTATTGAATTGTACACTTTTTAAATCACATATAAATTAGTTATTTATGTAACTATATTATATTTATTTGCTTATGCACTGTTTTTGACTTTATTATTATTTACTTATTCACTTTGTGTATTAATTTACGTATTAAATATATATTAATTTTAATCTTTCGACTCTCACTTTTTATTGTTTGACACTTTTTACACTATGTCCGACGTCTTCATCCCGCTCTTTATGCGTTTGAAGGTCGCCGCGTTTACCGTGTGAAGGCTCGTGTCTGGAATGTAAACGGTTCCGCTACACATTAGACCTTCGATTTCTCTTGGGGACCAAGGCCCCTCGAAGGTCCACTTAAAGTCCCCGTTACGAATTCCATGTACTACCTTCAGTTGGTTACCTTTTTCAGGACGCCGATTGATGCTCCCGAAGATTTTTAGTTTGAGCTCCTCTCCGTCGAAGAAAAGCCCTTTTTCAAGGACTTCGGTTCTTTCGGTGAGAGGTACTCCTGGATAACTATCGTCATCCTCCGAGCATTCGTCGGTTTCCGTACGACCGTCTTCTTCTTCTTTTGATGTTGTTCTTACGTTCTTCTTCTTGCGTTTTGGCTTTTTCGGGCTGCTTCTGGGGGGTGTTGGGTTTTTATCCATTTCCTGGCTATCTTTTTCTTTATTTTTGGTGGTCTCTGGTCGTCTTTTCACTTCATCTTGTTTGGGCTCTTCCTCTGGAGTTTCCGTTGGTACTTCCACAAACTTGATGTTGAGGACATCCTGAGACGCTGGGTTCGGGGGGAACCATAACTTCTTCTTCACTCCATTATGTTGGAGCATAGTATTTAGCTCCTCCGAGAAGCTTCCTGGGCGTGCAAGGTTCGCCAGGTGGGCGACGATGACCATATCATGATCTCCTTGCACTCCATCGGCATGACCAGTTTCGGAGAAGCTCTTTCCGGCGATATCGTCGTTGGCTGGGCAGAAGCTGCTGCGGCGTAAGACCCTGCGCTTGACTTTACCTCCTTTTCCAATTTTAATTTTTGCCGTTTTTCTCGTATTTTTTCTTTGCGTAGGGGACATCTCATGGCAAGAGCCCTGTGTTCCCCTCCGCAGTTCGCACATCTTTCCTTTTCTTCCTTGCATTCTCTCCAACCGTGGCCGGTTCGAGAGCATGCCGCGCAGGTTTGCTCTTTTTGGGGGCAGTCCCTCGTCGTATGGGTTTCCAAGGCGAGACATTTTTGGAAGTTTTCCAGAAGTATGTACTCTTCTGCCTCAATTTGTTCGGGAGCAATCCTTAGGTAGAATCCCAGCAGACCGTCTCTCCTAGCTTTTTGCGCCATTTCTCTATTGGTGAATACGATTTTGATTAAGTTTTTCCCAATCTTCTCCACTTTGGAGATCTTGGCCCAGGACTGCTTGTCTAGCAGCTCGGCCTTAATGTCCTCAGTGGAGTTGTCCAGGAAGAAGGGGTCGACTCGTTTCAGGATAATGGTGCGACTCACGAGTAACTCGTGGGGGACGATCGCCTCCAATCCAATTTCTTTAAGGGTGGACCTTACTTCTTCAGAAACAAGGACCTCCACGTCCTTGCTCTTCCAGCACACCGGAGCCCACCCATTAGATGTTTCAAGGAGACGGGTTAACTCAATATTGAGTTTGCCGACTACCTTCTCGAACACGGCTTCCCTGGTTGGTTTTTTGTGCCCCGCTATTAAACAGAGGGGGATCCGTTTGGTGTCTTGGGGGGCTGGGGGACCCATGTCCCCCTGCGGGCACTGCTGCCCTTCCCCCTTCTGAGCCTCGCCTGTGTCACTGGGAGGTAGAGGGGCTCACTGCCGGATGACGGGTGCGTGATTTTTCGTATTGGTGGGAGGTTTTTGGCTGTCCTTGCCTAAAACTTTTCCTTCTTTGCCGGGAGGAGATTGTTAAGAACACTGCACAACTCAATACTCTACTCTACTCAAGGTACTCTACTCTACTCTGCGGTAGCAACTGACTAACAGTACGCAAGTGACTCTATACAAACAAGTCCGAGCGTCACGCCAAGCGTCACCTCCGCTATAGTAACCCCGTAAAAACAAGCGAATGACTATATAGGAATAGGCCAAAGCGTCTGCCTAAACATGCGCAGTGCAGTCTGAAGGTGGTTCACCATTGCTAGAGAGGCCGCATAATACCAACGAAAGATTGTATAGGAATAGGACAAGCGTCACCCCGAGGGTACAGAATGTAGTGTAAAGTAGGACGACACTTGCTGGATTAAACGCATAATACGAACCGAATGATTGTATAGAAATTGGCTAAGAGTCACTAAAATAATGCTCAATGCAGTGCGACGAGGGCTCACCATCTCTATAGTAAGCGCGTAGCAAGCGAGTGTTTGGAAAGGAATAGGTCAAGGACCACCCAAACCATGCCTAAAGCAGTGATGAGCTGGCTCACTGTTACTAAAGTAACCGCTTAAGACACATTGCATTTTAACTGTAAAATGGCCTTGGGTAATGCGTTACAAAGTCCCCCTAGAGAATGTATGTGAATAATAATAATAAACAAGTAGTAACCATGAGGGGATTGAGCTCACTAAGAGAGTTAAAGAAAGAATATAACCATTGAAGAAGATCGAGTGGAACAGGACTGAGTAAGCACTAAATTTATCATCGCTATTAAACTATCGAAACAAATTTGGAATTCAGTGATTTAATTAATTATTTCTTCCGCGAGGTTCCCCAACTGGCTATTGAAACCAATATAAAGATCAGCATGACAATTACGGACAAGTTCGACGGCCCCAAACGCGGTTCTGGTTGGGGTCTAACAGAATGAACGGCTGAATTGTTTTTCGCCAACTATCGAGGTGAGAACTCGTCGTTACCCAAGGAGGGCCACTATTTGCACATGTGGAGCCTCTTGAGGAAGAGTCAGAGAGTGAAGAGTGATGTGTTGTGTATGTGAAGAAAAAAGAAGAAAGAAACAGGTGTTATGGTTGGCTAAGTGCGTGATAACGTGTGCACAGGTCAGACTTGGCTCATCGTCAATTTGCGATTAGCTCCCTACGAACGCCGACTTTTGTTATGCTTTCGGTGGAAATCGCACTCGAGTACAGAAGTGTGGAAATCCAACGCCTCTTCCACCTTACCACCCTATGTCTAAGTGCTTTTTTCGTACCCTTTAACACAGGGCCTCGAATATACGACCTCTAAAAAATTCTCAAATTGAAAATTGATTCCCAATTCACATAAAAAGGCTGGCATTATTAGATACTCGTAATTCGCATCTTCGTGTGATCAGTGCGCATCAGCGACACAAAAATGCCCCATATCTCACATACAAGTACCTATGCTGGTCTGACAAGGTGATATATTAGAGCCTTCAAAATCACGATGACCTCAAAGACCAGTCTCTCGAATGGACACTCCTGGGTAGGTGATCCTTGAGGGAACGAACACTCGAAATGTGAAAAAAAATATTCGATACTTACGATATATGGCACTCCGCAGTGCTAAACAAACGATAGGTCTTTTTATTTTGGACATTTTTATCTTCCCTCAGATAGTGCCATCCTCGTTGATCTATCTGGGAAGACCGGTGTCACTAAGTGAAACTTTTTCAATTTGGCACCGTATATGGCACTATCAGTTGACATTAATGGGGTCGGATCCTTTTCAAGGTGATATTTGAGAAGGAATGTGAAAGGTCTGAGGAAGTAAGAGGGGATGCGGTGCCAGTTAACAATGTCTAAAGTCATCAGAGAGACAGACTGACAAACAAATAGGCACACATATAGAGAGAAAGATACGCTTTGTGCATTAAACATATTTAAAGTATCTGCGAACAGAAAAAAATACCTCGTTCGTCTCAGTGCCCCCCTTTCCCCATGCATTGTCATAATGCTCCAAATAGAGAGCACTGCCCTACAATTAAGCGAGCTTTTGAGGAACCATAAAAAGCGTCTAATTGTCCTCATATGACTTCAGAGAATGACAAAATATGGCTACCCTAAATTCATGATCAAAAGAGGCACGAATTAATGAGGAGGGCAGCGCCCTGAGTTTAATGTTTTCCACTACATTTTACCGCTTTTTCTTCATCTTTCGTTATCTACAGGGAGGGTGTGTGTTTGTTAGAGTCTAGTGGAGAACTCGGTGGTAAGTAGCGCAGGAAGGCATCACCCAGTAGCATTTTTCATTTTGGACTTT
The DNA here is from genome assembly GCA_963969495.1 of Ceratothoa steindachneri. Taxonomy (NCBI): domain Eukaryota; kingdom Metazoa; phylum Arthropoda; class Malacostraca; order Isopoda; family Cymothoidae; genus Ceratothoa; species Ceratothoa steindachneri. The sequence goes on from OZ018324.1 coordinate 116,844,473, forward strand.
GGTGGTGTAAATGGTAGACTGTTAAAGCGATTCTGGCCACATTTAAGACTTTTTGTGCTATCATTTTGCTTTCTATTCCTTTTCTCATTTCTTTTTATCTTTTATCTACATCCATTCAAGTGATAGGAAGATTTGTATTTCAGCGTCAATGTTTAGTGGTAAGAAGTTATTCTTGAAGGCTTTGGGGAACGTTGATAAATTGCGTTTTCACTCTAACGCTGGTCTCTAGTCAGTCTGCCCACTTCCCCCATTCCGTTTACAGTCATTGAGAAAATTTTTGAGATTAGTACAGTTTTTTATATAAGAAAATTAATAGAACTAATCAAACGGTTTATTTTATTTTTGTAATAATTTGGAGGCAAAATGTACAAAAGTTTATAGGCCAAACCAATATTTTTTAATAAATAACGTCAATTTATGTGCGCAGTCAATATTTACAATGATGTCCCTTGGTCTTTAGGACTACTTCAAATCGTTTTGGCATGATGGAGACCAAAGTCAGGATGATATCTTGACAGATATTGGTAAAATTTGCTCACTAAGAACCCGCAACTGCTCATAATTGGATCGCTTCTGTTTATCAACGGCTAGTTTGATTATCGCACACAAATTCTCTATTGAGTTCAAATCTGCCGAATTCCCGAGCTATGGTCCAAAAGGTCCGATATTATTTTCAGGCATGATTTGAGAGTCCGGATGCTTCACCGTGGCCATGTCACATGACTCGTGAAAGCGCCCCCCCCCCCCTTTCTCTTCCTAGCAAGGGTTCTTGTAGAACTTCCAAACAAGTAAAACGGAGCTTTATCAGGAAAAAATACTTTTCTCTATTTTTCAACAGTCCACTCTATATTTCCAACAAAATTGAGCCTATCGGTAAGATTCCTCTTGGTAAGATGAAGTTATTTCGCAACTCTTCTCAACTTTGCGCAAAAGTCCTCGTTTCACTATGCGCGCTGAAGCGTTCATACCTGCTTCTTTCCAATCCTGAGCAAGTTTGGCACTGAAGGCAACCCGATCCTTGAGCTTGGATCTTACCGGGAGGCGCTCTACTTGTTCATCTGAAACTCTTGAGCGTACAGAAAACTTCACAGGAGTGTAACTTGTCTTTTTTAAAGTCAGGAATGATCCTAGAGATGGTGCTCCTTGATGTAATAAATACCCTTAACGACTATCTCCTTGCATTTCCTGTCACTTTGTTGCAGAGCATCAATGGTTGCACGCTTTTCTCTGCAAAGAATTTCTAGAGATGAAAAAGATTCAAACCTTTTTTTTTATATTACATGAAATCGATTATAATTACACATCATTCATTTCAACCATAATTGTCATCATTTTCCCCTGTTGATCGAATACCAAAGCTCCATGAACTGAAACCCACCTGCTACAGTAGAAGGACCAGAGTGCATTTTTTGATTCAGTGAATTTAATAAACTAGCAATAATTTAAATATTAGAATAACAGGAAGCGGCTTCACCACTCCTCCTTACAGGAGGAACCTGCGCTTCGAAGGCAGAACTTCGGTCTGTGGCCTACTGCCTATCAGGCTCTGGCAGCGGTCTTATGAAGATCTTCCTCTGTGATGTTTGGATTTGTGCGAAAGCATGACTCGTCTACTTGTATCGTAATACTGGGCTCACCTAGTTGAACTTTGTTATTTTCAAAATGATTAGTACGTAGTTCACGAAAGAAACTAAAGAAATTGATCATAGTTTTTAGTGAGACATTTAATAACTTAGATGTACTTTTTTCACCAATTTCAACACACCAATAGAAAATAGCTTCAATCGATATCTGAAGGATGATTTTAGAATTAAAATAGAATGATTATTTTTTAATTGACACTATATGTTTGTACTTATCACAGATCATATTTTGACACAAATATGTTTATACAAATTTGAAGCACATTTCATCCAGTTCTTCTCAATATTACGACATAAACATTTCCTTTCACTCGAAATGTGTCTTCGATTCGTAAGGGCTTGATCTGACTTTCAAATATGCTTCGATCCATACTTGTATAAAGGCTGCTCACTATTGAATACTTTATATTAAAAGTGAAATCAAAGTAAACTATGCCAATGTTTATCTGAAAAGTCATTCACTAATAACGGTCCTACTTTGAGTTTGTGCGGAATTTTACAACTTGTCTTGTTTATGTTTACATGATTACAGCAGTGAGTCTAACAGGAAAGTCTACCTTTCTAATGGTGAATTATCAAGAACACTATGTAGACCCAGTGACAAAAACACACACTCAGGATATTGAACGATCATGGATGGATGCCAAAACAACAATTTTAAAGAAAATGAGAAATATTAGTAAGGAGCTTTTCTAGTCAACCTTGAGGCAAGATGTAGCAGATGTGTTTGTGAAATACCTAAATGATATACGAAGTGTATATCGTTAATTAAAAGATATAAGTTAAATTGTTTGTATCGGTTATGTAACACACCGAAGTATAAATAGGCCTGGTAGACTGTACGCTAAAGTGTAAATGATTGGTAGACTGGACGTTAAAGTCTGCCATCTTTAGCCTTTTGAAGAATAACGGTCCCAGGCTCATTTGGGACCACTATTCTTCAAAAGATCTCATAAAACAATATCGGTTTTCAATTCATTTCCTTCAAACTCAGTAATTTTATCGTTTTGTATCAATAATTTCAGCTTTTCAATCACGCCTGAATTTGTTAAAGCAGTATTGTCCTTTAATTCATTTTACTGAAGTACATTGTCATTTATATTCTTTGCTTTAACTTTTTTTTATTATTTTCTTTCAATTTGTAATGTTTTTTCCCATAATATATATGCAAACTGCTGTGAGCGAGCGATAAATTTTCTTCTCTATTATTAATGCCATTTTTCTTTTATTAATGAACTGTACGTTAAATCTTTTGCTAACGTCAAAGCGTTGTTCCGTGTATTTCTTTAGAAGGATATTTTTTTTCTTCTATTTAAATGCTGGTCAAAACGTATCTAATAATATTTTTGTAAAGATTTAATTCATTAAAGAAAATATTAAACATAAACCGATTTTATTTGTTAAAAATGGCAGTTGAGAGACGATGAAATCTTTTGTTTTGTTTATAAATTTCTTTAAAATTCTTGCCTTAATTTCAACAAATTATGAAAATCTTTCTGAGCCTCTTTTTTTAAAATTCTTTTTCTTTTAAAAAACTCATCAACTGCACATAATCATTTTAAATTTAAAAAAAAATCATGTTAAAAAGTCGAAAAACGAAACTACAACCCACGGTACTTAAATTATAATGCAATCGATCGGGTAAAAGATTAAAATGGAAAATCTATTTTAGAATGAACTTTAATAATACCTTTGAGTATAGGAAACAAAATAATATTAAAAAAACAGCCAAGCATTAATTTTAATAAAATTCTCTCAATTTTTTTTCGGAACATCACAATTTGGAATTGGTTTTGTTTTTAAAAACTTCAAAATTAAAATATAACCTTATGGATATAATTGTCTCAAAACTTTTGAACATGACTATATCTATATCCAAAAATTTGCCACACCTCAAACTAACAAGGGCAACAGACCAAAGTCGCGTGCTTTCAATTATTCCGACTTATGACCTTATGATCATATGACCTTACGACCTACAAAAGGTTAAATAATTCCTGGACTAACCTTTGGAGGACTTTGGCAATTAAACCATTCGAAAGGGAATGTAAAACAACATAAGAATTTGAAATTCCATTAGAATCAGCCGAATAGTTACGATGTTATTGACAAAACAAAATAATTCCTGGGCTAACCTTTGGAAGACTTTGGCACTTCAACCCATTCGAAAGGAAATGTTAAACAACATAATAATTTTAAATTTCATTAGAATCGGCCGAATAGTTACGATGTTATTGCTAAAAAAACCCATTGAAAAGTAAAATGGTTCCATCCGACCGAACCGACCGACCTGCGAACCGACATTGTAACTTATACAGTCTCGAGCACGCGACTCTAGTATAATGTAATGGATTATTCCTAGCTCGTAAATTTTTAAAATGAATTTAAAAAATAAAAATATATTACTCTTAAAACCTTTGGTCATGACTATAACTAGACACTAAGGACTGTAACCCAACTCGAGTACGCCACAGGGATTAGTGCGGAGATATTTTTTAGAAGTGTGTAAAGGGGTTTGTAGGGATAGGGGGGATGTAAGCCATGACTGGTCGACACGCCACAACACATAGCACCCCTCCCCCCCCACACACCACACTATCGCTAAGAGGGGTAAAATTGGGGCGAAAAAAAAATGATGGGTGGCTTTGAACTAGAGGCAGAAAATCGATTGAAGAGTGAGGTAGATTTTGGCTTTGATGTGCGCTAGTCTTTGAGAAAACAGAAAAATACAGAAAAATCAGAAAGAAAATAAAAAAAACGAAGAAAAACAATGCGAAAAAAGAGAACAAACGAAAAAAGGAAGAAAATAAAAAGGAAAGAGAGGCCAGGAGAGAATGCGAGAGAGAAAAGGAGAGAAAGCAAATGAGGGGAAAGAATATTAGAGATACAAGGAGAGATGATAAGGAAGAGAGAAAATAAAAGATAAAGAATGAAAGAGAGAGAAAAATGTGGGATATAGAATGAGGGAGAGAGATAGTGAGAGAGCAGCAGAGAATGGGAATAAGAGAATAAGAATGACAGAACGAAAGAATGAGAACATGAGAGAATGAGAGAATGAAAATAAGAGATAGAGAGTGAGACTCTGGGAGAAATCGAATGAAAGAATGAAAGGAGCAATGAGAATAGGAGAGTCAGAAAATGCTAAAATGCGAGAATAGGAAAATGAAAATGAGAATCAGAAAATAAGAAAGGACAATAGGAAGAGAATGAAAAAGTGAGAGACCATGAGAGATAATGGGATAAAATGATAAAAAGAAAACGAGAGTGAGAATGAGAATATGAGAATGATAAAATGAGAGGACGAAAGAATATGAATATGAGAATGAAATAAAAATGAGGATGAGGATGAGTATGAGAGAATGAAAGAATAATGACGAGAGAATGAAACAATGAGAATAAGACGTAGAGGATGCGAATGAGAATGAGAATGATGCAGAGAATGATAATTAGAATGAGAAAAGGAGAGAATGAGAAAGAGAGTAGGAGAATGAGAGAATTATAGCGAATGAGAGGGAGAGAATCAGAGGGAGAGAATCAGAGGGAGAGAATGAGAGAGAGAGAGACCAAGATAGTGTGCTTGTGTGTATTAGATCTTTTTCCTGCCATGAATTCTCTTCTGGTGAACATCTGTCTTCTTCCCGCACTTGGGTTAACAACATCAGTAGAGTTTCGCAATTTTCTGTCTGCTTTGGTCATTAAATACTCTACTGCATATTTATTTCTACAGCTATGCCTCTTATTTTCTTTCTCCCTATCCTCACCATTTTTTACGCATTTTATCTTTCTGTTTACATACCTAGCGGGAGTAACACATGAAGTATAACTGAATGAAGAAATGTTGAATAAATTATAAAACAGATTGGAGTAACCAGCCACATTCTCGCGGAAAGAATGGGTTTCTATGACTTCTCTTCATCAGAGGATTTTAGATGCAGTGCCAAAGTGTTTCATCATCCCTCCTTCAGGATGCACTGCCTAGGCCTCTCATTATCCTTGATAGATTATCAAGGCGTAACATCATCTGCGCTTTCTAGCTTCAAGACCAAGGCGGACAATGTCAAAACGACTCATCGAATGGAAACAGTGCCAAGGGTTCTGGATGAAAGGTGTCTCATCATCCGCGATTTCAGCATACAGTGCCAAGGCATCTTATCATTACCAGCTTTACGGTACAGTGCCAAGGTTTCTCATCTTGAACGATTTCTGGATGCAGTGCCATATCTAACCACCCCTTTTACAACCTCGTTCTCAAATAGCAGTAAATTACTCAAGAATAATAAAATTCCCGAAAATTCTGTTTGCACCGCCTTAGCAGTCGACTGCTGCATGCACCTAGTTGGCACCCCATTCAGCAGGTGCCAAAAGGGGAGATTTGAGATTGATACTGGCTCCTCTGTGTGGCTGTGGTGTGCAAATGTGTACGTGAATGAGGAGATGGGAAGTAGTTACTTTTAAGGGATGGACTAGTTCCTGTATTAAGAGAACGTTTGGGTAATGGCTGCGTTTAAAGGATGGAACATTTAATTGATTATTTGTTGTTTTAGAAGGAAGCTGGGATTATTGATTCAGGGTGCAGTGGATTGCAATTTGAGGGAAAATATGGCACGGCGAATTGGCACTGTATGAGTGAGAGGATTGGGGGCCGTATTTGTGGGAAGAATTACGGGTAAATAACGATTCAATTTATGAGGAATCTTATTGCTTGTAGCTGAATTGGTGCACATATGTGTAAGTGAATGAGGAAGAATGGAGGGATGGGGGGTGAGCGAGCAATGATTAAATGAAAGCTGCGATAAGAGAGAAGGGGATTGGCTATAGACCAAACCAAATTTCTCTGCACCTGGGAAATGGTGGATCGGCGGTGGCACCATGTCTCTTAATGAGGGTCATTCTTCTCTTTGCTGTGCCCTTCTTCCTATTTTCAGGGTCAGATGACTCATGGTGACGGCGTAGATGGCCCTTATGCCCCTCTTTATCCTCAAATGGAGGGTAGTGGTATACATCGTCAGTCGTTAATACTTTTCATAGTTTTTTTCTCTCTGTTTCTCTATTAATTCTTGGCTGCTCTTTTTGCCGTCTATTAAGTTTGTCTGTCTACTTTCCCCTCTTACCTTTCATCCTCTTAAAAATGGTTCATGTTCATCTTTATGTTTTATCAGACCCCCTTCTAGGGGCTACGTGTCAAGTGCTGCGTCCAGATGGCCGCTGGCCCGGTTGGTCCACTCCTCATCCAAACTTCCCTTCCCTCTCCTCTAACCAACAGGATGACCAGGCATAGTCTGGTCCAACACCCAAGATGCTTCAAAATCCGATGCGACTAGCCTACGGAATTGGTTTTACCCAGGAGATATCTAAGTAAAAATGGCATCGTTGGTTACTTATTTTTCTCAATTAAAACATCTCTACCTTTCGTCATTTTCGGTGTTCTGCTTCCCATTTTTGTCCTCCGCCGTTCAATCTCTGGTGAGAGTAACGTGGTCCCTCCCCCCGGGGGCAGTTAGAACTATTTAGATGATTTCTACCCCTTATTCTTACCATCCGATGACTATTTCCGTGCGGACCTATACTTTACCCTTGGGACCAGACCGCGGACCGAATCTACATGCCTATCCAACTATTAACCAACCATAATGCTGCTTAGCTTTTCCCATTTTCAAAATGCGAACAAAATGTTCGTACTAAGAGGATCAAGGTTGTTGTTCATGATGGTGTTTTTTATGTTGTTAGAAGGCTTGTTCTTGTTCTTGCTGTGAGTGTGTTAGGGCAATATGTTGTTGCGCGTGGGAGGGGGGAGGGTAATTGTTTGCGCTTCTTCGCAGAAGCATAATGGGTAACTATGCTGCAGCTAACATATTGAGGATTACGTGCCTCCCTCCTCCCCGGGACAAACCGTCAGGGGTGTGGATCGGACACTATATCTTCCAGACATTTTCGCTTCATCGAACTTCATCACCTTTACAAATCCCTCCTCACAAGTTTTCAGGGCAAGACGATCTCCTTGGTTTCGCTCCCTAGTAACAACCAAAATCAAGGTGTTCTTAGGCGCTTCTGAAAAAGGAGTGGACCCAAGTTCGTAGTTCTGTGCGCCTTGTTCGCTCCTTTGTGTGCACGTATTGGAATGAGTTCAAGAATCCGTTCTCATCGCTTCTCTGCCATTCGTAAGTAATGGGTTCACCTTTATTATGCAAGTTCACGATATTTTTCTTCACCATTTCTCTTCTTATCAAATATTATTGAATTTTCGTCTCCTTCCAGGTCATATCAGGCTCAAGAGACTATTCCTTAGATTACGGTCGCTCTGGGGCCATTTTATAATAGTTTAGTTTGATATATTTTGAGGGCACAAAAGGCGAATAGATTAATGAGAAAACGCGATCCCCCCCGACCTATAAAAAAATAACGCTTTGTGGTATTACTCATCGGCAGGTCAAAATATTTATTAAACAGGGTCTATTTATTTAAAAATATTCTATTGAATTAAGGTAGTAAATTTTAGTTTATTTCAAACTTAAGCAGGGGGGGGGGGGGTTCAGTGGTTTTATCAGCGTTATTTATATTGGTTCTAAACTTGTTAAAATGGAAATCTCGTTGCGTCACTCAAATGATTGGCACATCTCCCTGCTGACACGCGTGTCAGTTGGGGCCTTCACTGCACAACTCATCCGGATTGTTGACCCATTCAAGGGCACAGACAGAATAAACACCCTACAGACAAGAAATTTGATCTTAAGCATTCTCTCCCCACTAAATCAACCCCCAATAGGAGCATCAACCATTAAATTTCAAGTTTAGTCATGGATCGTACCCAACCAAACGCACTCATTTCGGATACCTCCCTCACCTAACTCTTCCGTTAGGTAGACCTGAAGTCTTTCATAATGATCCTACCTATCCTGTTGCAGGCCTCCTTCGCCGTCTACCAAATGGGGGAGAATGGAACGGCATATGCCTCTCTGGCCAAAACAGACTCCCCGACTGGATAATTAAATCAACATATTGATCAGAACGACACTAGCTGATTTAGATAATGGCCTCATTTTTTAGGCCTTGTCTATTCTCCATAGAACTTATTTAGGGGCGAATAGAGATGGTAAAGGGATGGTCATAGAACCTTTTACAGTTCGGTTCCTCTGGTTGTAACTTTGGCGCCACGGATACAGGTGTCACTTAGTGAACTCTGGGTGACAAATGATTGAAGTCAACTACACACAGAAGATAGAAATAGGGAGGGGGGAGATGAGAAAGAGAGAGTGAGTGTGAAAGAGAGAAGGATAAAGAGATAGAATGTGTGAAAGAGAGAAGGATTCAGAGAGAAGTAGAGAGAGAGAGAGAAGGAAAAAGAGAAGAGAGATAGAATGAGAGAGAGGGAAGGAGAGAGAGAGAAGGAAAAAGAGAAGAGAGATAGAATGAGAGAGAGGGAAGGAGAGAGAGAGAAGGAAAAGGAGAAGAGAGATAGAATAAGAGAGAGGGAAGGAGAGAGAGAGAAGGAAAAAGAGAAGAGAGATAAGAGAGAGGGAAGAAGAAAGAGAGAAGGAGAAAGAGTTTATACGCACAAACATAAATAAACAAGGAGCTATTAAGGGCAAATATGGACGTAAGAAGAAATGAGAAATGATTAAAATTGTGGCAAAATTACTTAACAGTATTAAAGACAGAAAAAATATTCTCATTGTTGATTGTATTCCATTCTGGTCTTGTAACTATGGCTATGGCGCCAATAACCCTCAGTCGGTAGATGGGGCACAAAGTCAGGGTGGGTGATAAGGCAGTCGGTGCAATGGAATCCTTCTTGGTGAGAAAGGACTGCCTGGTAGTTTAGTACACGGTGAAATCTGACGCTGAACGATGATTCTTGCAGGGGTTTCGATCGTAGTAGGGCTGTGACCCTAAGTGGTTGCAGCAACTAGAGAAAATGCTTTGTGTGGCCCTGAGTGGAGACAGCACCTGGAGTGTTTTGCCTACCAGTCTTTGAAGACCCATATGACGCAGTGGCGGAGAGCAAAGAAGCTGTATGACTTTTACTTTAATTCAAAATACAAGATTTGTTCAGAATGGCTCCTGATCTAGAGGCTACAAAGGTTTTCTGTAATGTTTATATGAGAGGCGGTAGGAATAATCGCTAAACGGGTTTACCAATAAGACACTACTTAAGAAGAGCTATTGTCTAATTTAATGGAAGTCTGCCAATCTTATATTACGTAGGAGGAGTTTTCACAGGTTTTTTAAATGACTCTACCAATACTAACCTAAGAAGGGCAGGTCACTTTCCAACACTGCCTGTTTATATGGTACTGTTACGACCAGTAGGTGGGCATACACTTTTCCTAACCTATCTTAGAAGTGGGTGGCACCGGTAACAAGAAAAGGATTTTTTAGCGATAACAGATTCCTAAGCAATTTATTTTCAGCAGCGTTTTATATCGGTAGAACGACTTGCAGACATTGCGGCAGGAAATGGATGTGAAACTTCAGAAGTCAGCTGCCACATGATTGCCTATCCTACCTGTGACGTCTAGTTGCGGGGGTGGCCCCAAGGAAGAGCTACCCATTCCACGTCAAGTTAATGTGTGTGGGGAATGCCACGTGGAATTTCTTTTCCAGCACGGAAGTTCCATGCGCTGGAGAAGGTTCTGCTAGGCTTAAATTGGTAAGCCTACCTCCCCCCTCTTCCACAAGCGGTAGCCTAGAACCGCATCCCCCACGGACAACCTTTACAAGGGTGAGAATCGCCTCGGCAAGAAGATTCGAGGCCATTCGAGAGTAGAGCTGTTTCCCACTCACCCCCGCGGGGAGAGACTTGGACATATATATAGCTCGCCTCCCATGAGGCCAACACAGAGTTGAGAAGTCTCGCCCGGACCCAAGAAGATTCCGCTAGTTCGAAGTCAGGTGCTAACAACGAAGCAAAGTGACGGTTGAACTATTTGTGTGTCGGAATTAGCCCCAGCCAGTGAGGTAATTCCATTTAACGATCGCTACCGAGTGATTTTTCCTACTTCACTCATCAACTCCTGTCGGAGCCCTCCTCGTTCGCCCCTCGTTTTCGGGTGGCCGAAATACTCTCCCCTGGACCGGACGTTACCGCCCCCTCCTTTTTGGAGAACCGTCATCACTTTAAGTTCCCGCTCAGAAGCTCTGAGCGGTCTCGCCTCACGTGCAGAAGACATCTGTGAAGCCTTACCCCGACGTCTCACCAAGAATCCTCCGTAGGCCAACCCCTCTCCTCCTTTAATAACCCATTTGAGTTAATTCCTCCCATTTGAGTAGTCTCCTCCAGAAATACATTAAATTTTAACTTCATAGTCTTATGCATAACTACAATTCCCCCCCTCGTTTTCCTATGTAATTTTGCCCATTAATTCTCTGATGTTATTTTGCCCATCAATCCTCTCACTTTTATGTTAATAAAATTATATTTTTGTACAGGCCTCTTTAAATAACCTTGAGCTTTGCCACTGCTTAAATTATACCTGACCTCGTTGCACTCTTTCTCGCTATTCAGCCCGTCGAAACTCGTAGCATGCCGTCCCTTTGTCGGTTTGCCTTTAAGTTATTGGTCCCTTTCCCATAGATATAATATGGCATTGATATAATATAATGTCATACCACGACAATGTGCATATGAAAGCCTTCTTCGGCATGTCCTGGGATGGAAGAGTCATATGTTGTGAGTACGGAGAGAGAAAGAGCTAGATAGATAGATAGATAGATAGAGAGAGAGAGAGGGGGGGGAGAGAGAGAAAGAAGCAGAGAGAGAGAGCGAGCTTTGAGTCGAACCAGGTACTTAGTTGTAGAAGTTTGACGCCTTATCCACTCTGCTAATGATAGATCCTTCTTTAAGCGAACACCAGGGACTAATATTACACCCTATCCGAGATACATCTTTACCCTAGACTTTTGCTCCCCTCCCCTCCATTAATCATCCCCAATAAATCCCTCAGATATCCTTCTTAAAGTATTAAAATCATTAAATAAGGGAATTACTGAATATAGGAAAAAATAGCGTCAGTTTGCTTTGAATCTAGGGGTCGCAACCCGAGGAGTACCGCGGGCCGCATCGAGAAGTTCGAGAGTGCTCAAGGGCCGCACAAATAAAACCCTGTAAAAACCACATATTATATAGAACAAAAAAAATCAAAGAATTGATTAATGAGACACCTGGGGACATTTCTCAGCACACGGCTTATCAAAATCAGGGGTAATAGAGCTAGCACTCGAATAAAGAACGTCGTCCAAATGGTCTTCTTTGAACTGTGCACAGGTCTTCGATTTTGTCAGTTTCATCTTTCTAAACAGCAGTTCTCACAAGTATGTTGATACAAACATCGACGACACTTTCATCGCGTTCTGTACTCCGGGAATTGACGTGTGCGAACTTGAGACTGCCAGAAGGTAAGGCAGGAGAATCCGTTGAACTTTAAGTGCAGCTCGTCGGTACACTTGAGCTCAATGATATCGAGCTGAAGGTCAGCAAAGGTACACTCTGGGTCTGCATCGAAAGGTGCGCTGAACTGCTTGAGCTCTGGGGTGTAGCCGCGTACATCAGAATAGCGGCTGAAAAACTCTTTTTTCAAGCCCCCAAATATTTGACCTAACCAATTTACCTAACCTAAGCTAAACTAACCAGAAATTAACCTATGGTTAGGAGGTCCGCACCGATGACCCAGGAAATGAACTGGCGGACCTCATGCAATGTTAATTTTGACAAGTGGCCGCGGGCCGCATGGAATGGATTCGCGAGGCTGCGGGCTGGGGTCTCATACTTTAAATAATACAGCTTTAAGTTACTACATAAGTTCGTACTTGTCGTGGAATGACCCCGACTTATAAGTTACTTCTAACCAATAGGCGTGAGGGGGCACGAGTGTGACGGATTTTAAATTCCAAAGATTGAGTGCAGTTGGCCGATATTAAACTAATGAAGGCTCCGGCTATTAGGCTTATGAAAAATTAAGTACGAAAATAAACTTAAATATATGCACAGTTATACACAATAAATAGATTAAGTGAAATAATGGCAATAGATACTCTATGTTTTCCAGAACTGAACGTATCAGAGCTACTCAGAGTGAGTTCTACGGAAGATGGGGGGGCGGGCAGGTCAAAAGGCGGCACGGACTTCTGTACAAACACACATAGGGATGTCTAGCCGGATAGCCACAGATGATTCGTCTCAGCCTGGCTTGGGAGATGAAACGGGGGATCGGATGGTTATTCAAGGGGCTTTAGTTACGGGGAGTTTAACCTCTAATAGTGACACTAACTGGAGGGAGTATTCGTGCCAAACGAAATGCACCGAAACCGAGAATGGGCCAATTGACTGGGGCTCAGATCCTTTGGTGTAATTCTAGCCTTCAGCTCGTCGAGAAACGGGAGCGCGATCGAGAATGACGTGTTTCGTTGTAAAAGGCAGGCCTATACTGTCGATGCCCTATTGGGACCAACAATATATAGGGACCAGCCAGATCTATTACTGCCTTCGCCAAAAGGGGGGTGCGGGGGAATCTCTCCACGAACCAACACGGTGTTTGAGGGATGGGAAAGTACTCCCGCGGAGGTTTCTTGATAACAACCCTGGGAGACGATAGAAAAGCACGTTTGAGATTCCAATTCCTCGCTTATCGCGGAAATCAGTTCAATATTCTGACTCTTCCCACGGTCCTCGCTCAGGTAGACTGACCTCGAGCCTGACTTCGTGGTTTCGACGGGCTACATGGCCGCAAAGAGCCTTAATTCTCGACAATCCTAAAAAAATAAAGTATAAGACAAGTGAACTTTGAACTTGATACGCGGAACAAAATAGACTGGTATGATTGACCAAGCCATCCTCTTTCGTGGTTCGGTAATGGTAAATGTAAGCTTACACTGATATTCGTATACGATGGTGCGAAATGAGAGTAAAATCAAAGCAAAAATAGCGCTGTGTTTGTTTAAGCGTTTTGATCCTTCTTCAAGTTTCCAATTGGTCCTTCGAGTTTTTATGTACCATTGAAGGGACAGGATTTATTCAATATTCTTATTACCATGATAGAGGGGTTTTCTATAGCATGCATCTTCCTCCTCCTTTCACGTTTTACTAATGGGGTACTTATATTATTTCATTTGATAGATTTATTATAAATCAGATCCAACAAAGACCAGTAGATCAACCAAAGAGACAAGCCGGATTTATTTGATTTCAAGCTTAATGTATGATTAAACGTGCGCATAAATTCCAAATTTTGTTACCTTTCTTTTCTACCATGTCACTACTTGGTAAACTTCAAGTCCTTTTCTAAACATGATTCTAATACTTTTCTCTCCCGAGACATTCGCAACACCGATCCAAACTTGGTTTAATCAAATTATCAGTTTCTGGAGCCAATGTGCAGAACTTCACCTTATTCTACGTTAAATTTCAGTTTTCCACAAATCTAGATACAATGTAAAACAAATCAAGATCTATATCCTCTTCATATATATATATATATATATATATATATATATATATATATATATATATATATATATATATATATATATATGCAAAGAGAGTGAAATGAAATACATTAACTAATGAAGATATAGATTAGCAATTTTCAGGTAGTTCTCTTACTGGCGGAGGATGGAAAATTTAATTAAATTGAAGGTTCGCAAATGTCTTTGGATGTACCTTGAACTTGTTCGCGTAACAACTTAAGTGAATTTCACCTTAATAAAATAAACTTATAGCAAACATTTTACGTAGAGGTTAAAGGAGAGGGTCTGTTTCGTTCTTCGATCACGTCTTGTCGCAAGAGACGCTTCTTTTTGATGTCAAGGTGCTTGTTCGTGCGACAATTTTTCTCCTGCTGAAAACGTGACACTTTTGATAAAATTAGTTCTAAAGTTAAGATGGAAACCAAATTGTCTTCAAAGCTCGGCTCAAAGATTAAAGCTCGGAAAATTACTGGAATCAAGTTTAACAACTTTTAGAAACTAGATGTTTGATTAATTATAACTTCCAGAATAAAATAGGTTAAAAACAAGGCTCAGTTCGAAAAAAACAACAACTATAAAATTATAATATTTGCATCGGTTCATACGAATATTTTAGAGCACCAATTCTGTGACTAATTAGTGTACAATGCTTACCATCAATCTGTCAGGTCCAAAGAAGGGATCTCTGAATTACCTAAGCAATTTATGCACATGTGAGGTACACTTGAGAGCTATATATAATCTCCGTATGGTGGATGTAAGAAAATAGATTAACATTTGTTCCTTGTAAAACTACGCAGGAAATAAGTGAATTGATGAATTTAGCAATTTATAATAATTCAAAATTTTAATGGAGAATATTATATGAAAGCGACCTTGCTGTTTTGATTTATGATGTCACCGATTGACTAGCTAGAACAATATTTATTCAATATATTTGAGACGGGTTTAAAGTACCATAGCGTGGTTATTTCTCCGCGGCACATTTGATTTTGACATGAAAGGAGAGTTTTGCGTGTAGCGGCCTTACCGAGAGACAAAGGAAGGACATTACTCGAAAATAAACAGAGCAACGCGGGAGTATGGAATAGCGAGCGGGTCAGAAAGAAAAGGGCGAGGTGGAATATCGCTCTTTGTTTGGCATTATTCTAGAAAAGTGTTACGGCGAAAACAGCGGGTCATTACTTCTTGTGAGGTAATGCAGAGTGTTGTGACTGCGTGCTGGTTGGATTGAAGGCCAAGTTTTGCACTTCTTCAAGGGGCGAAATGGCGCCTTTACAGCTATGGGAGAAAATTTCCGTGAGAATAGAAACTTCCGGTATAAAGACGAGATAAAAAGTGCCTATCTACATATTTCTGCGTTATTCCGCTCTTCCGGTTCTCACTCCTGGCTGATAAATGAAGCAGGTTGCCGTAAGCTATCTTCAGATTAGGAAAAAGGACAAGCAACTGGAACTTCCCCTTTTCCGAAGCTTCGACACCTGTTGTGTAGGATGGTTTGTCTTCATGCTTGCTAGTCTCCATACAGGGTTATGTGCCCGCGTGAGTTAGATCATTATTAGTGGCTTCCCCTAAACTCATAAACGTAATACATATATAATACTAGCATAGATATCCGGCGTTACACTGGATAAAAAGTCCCGTAGCAAATAAATACAGATACATATTGGTTGAAATTCTTATATTGTGGCACAAAAATATCTTTACGTGCTTATTATTATTATTATTTATGGGATCAAGGCAGATTCAGGAGAGTTTCACACTTTCTATATCATATAATATACTTACACTGAGGAAACGTTTTACCGCGCGGCCCGGCAATTTACGCACACCCTTGAATGAGCGAATAAAGTTGTGGTCGCAGGAACAGAGGGAGCGTCTTATATGTAGATGCAGATATAAAATTGGGTAGTTTGTAAAATAGATCAGGTGGTAGTTGAGAAACTGCAATTATGTAATTTCAAAGCAACACTTGTAAGAATATAAAAACGTCTGTTGCAACAGAATCTGAAATTCTCGTAAGTTCTTACTTGTTTTTCGATTTTAATGGAAAGTGGGAGTTGGGGGATGAGGCGCTGATTGACGCACAGGTTTCAGATCTAGTGAACCTAAGTATCATCAGAAGGTAGAGGAAAAAACATATGGCCGATAAACTGGGAGTAAACAATTGCAATTACCCATAAAAAGAGAATAATGGCAGAAAGGAAGGATAACACCCCTTCCCCTCCAAGTAGAAGATAAGAAGCAAGTAGAAGGAAAGAAAAGCGACAAGGGAAATGGATTTACAGGGTTTCTAGAGGGTGAGGAGAGTTTAGGAAAATCTTTTCCTTAGCGTTTGGCAATTATAGCCAAATAATATTTCCAAAAATAAAATTCTTTATTTGGAAAAATTAACAAATACTTTTATAATTGTTTTTCTTTTGACAGATTTCTCCCCAATTTTAAATTATCTTATCCGTTGTACTTTGGATTAGGGTGCCATTTTTAAAGACCCACCACAGAAAGAATGGAAAATCTCTCAGTTTTGATGCCATGTACTTTTTATTGGCACGTTTTGTAGTAATTCAAAGTGGTGCACGTTGTAGCAATTGAGATTGAGGCAAATTTGTAATTAATATTTTTAATCCTGTTACTATTCTTCGTTGTTCTTCTATATGTTCTCCTTCCTCACTCTTTTTCCCTTTAGTAGCCTAGTCATCGTTTGAGTCTACCACGTCACTGCCCATTTTATGAATTAAAATCTTTTTCGATTTTTAAAAAGGAAACTTATCTATTATTTATAAATCAACAAAGAGTGGAATTGATGTTACCAATGAAGCCATTTTCCACACTGGAAAAAGGCTCATTGGAAGGAGAGAGAGAGATAAAATAAAAATCTTCGCCCCCAACATACGCATACAAGCTTAACATCGTACGAAAGAGTCCCTCTGTTCTTAATACGGACGTATGGTTGAAGGTTATTAATATATTGGTACTAATTTGTGGTTGCTGAGGTTGGCTCTCCAACAGAATGTAAATAACCTCGTTGGTTAAATCCGTTCCTATTCTTTCTTGTGAAAAAAAACATCTGAGGAGACAAATATTCACATTTAAAACACGATTTTTTTTTTAATCCTGGACACACCATTAAAACCCTTCTGATGAGTCAAACCAAGAAGTTAAAGTGCCGTCCAAAACTATAGAACAAAATACCAAATTTTACAGGTTCTCCAAAATACTGGATGAATTTCCATAGAAACGGCACAAAGTATTATTACCCATTTACCACGGAGGCGAAAAGAGTGAGGGTAGACAAATCTACCATAAAGCATGCTTCCCATTGGAAGAATTACGGGATTATACTCTTTGACATCTAGAGCTGTTGTAATTGGATAAAAATTGTGATTATACGCCAAAAATAAAGCTCTATGACGAACTGAGGCATTACGAGTCGACGAAGAAAATGGATCGCTCTCGAAACAGAACCATTAGGGACGATCGCACGTCAACTTGGATGTCCTTGGTCGAACATATGAGATGTTGCCGATGTCATGAACCAGATTGCCGATGAAAGAACCAGTTGCCGATGTCAAGAACCAGAACGCGATGAATGAAGCAGTTGCCGATGTCATAAACCAGGATGCCGATGAATGAAACAGTTGCCGATGTCATGAACCAGAATACCGATGAATGAAGCAGTTGCCGATGTTTTAAACCAGGATGCCGATGAATGAACAAGTTGTCGATGTCATGAACAAGAATGCCGATGAATGAACCAGTTGCTGGTGTATTGAACCAGAATCCGATGAATGAAGCAGTTGCCGATGTCATGAACCAGGATGCCGATGAATGAACAAGTTGCTGATGTCATGAACCATAATGCCGATAAATGAACCAGTTGCCGATGTAATGAACCATAATGCCGATAAATGAACCAGTTGCCGATGTCATGAACGAGAATGCCGATGAATGACCCAGTTACCGATGTCATTGTAGAGGAATTATAACCTATCTCCCCCAGAGGGCCAAGTGTACATATACGTTAAAGTCCCTCTTCGGAGATAGCGATAGTAACGTACGTAAGGAGGATGAGCGTGAGAACGTTAGTTGTCAGACTAACAGCCAAACTGCCGAAGCTTTGATCTCCGCGCTGCATAGGTATTCGGGAGAGAGCTGCTGTGCCAAGGTGACCACTAAAGGCCATTACGCAGCTCTGAAAAGATCCGATTACCTACGAGGTACGGAAGCCCGCAGTTAAAGCACCACAAAAAGCGGTGCCAGTTAAAAAAAAAACACCTAAGAGAAATATTGAGACGGTGGTCGGTGGCTCTGAAAAAAAAGCCGACCAGGTCTCCGCGGTGCCACCCTTCCCTCACCGCTCGCACTACCCTCAGCGACTGCCAGCCTATAAATAAGCCAATAAGGAAAGAAAGAAGATTATTCGGTGAGAGTCGATAGAGGACTAAATAGAGGAGATCGGTCCTTCACCCAGTTTCGAAATCATTCTTCTACAACTTAGAAAACGTCAGGTTTTCGTATCGGTGCCATACCGAAATATCCTTTACAGGCTTAGAAAGAAGCCTGGCTGGACCACCATTCCTAGTACCAAACAAGAATTTCGCAAGTAAGAGAAAAGAAGACCCGGTCACCCTCGAGTGACTCTCAAATTGAGATCTCAATAACTGAGAGAGAAGAAGAATCAATACTCGAAGAAGTTCCATTTTCCAAGTACTTTCAAAATCACCTCGTATACCCCAAAATACATTTGGGCAACACCTCAAAGAAGACTAGAATACAAAAAGGCTTCGAAGGCTACTCAGAAGAGTACTCCTTGAGCCAGAGAGTACAACTCCTCCCTCCGCTTTTTAACGTAGAACCGAAGTATTTGACATCGTGTCCCCTACCCCTCCCTCATTTCGTGGAAAAACTACAATTGGCCTCTGCAACTCAACGAAGCGGGATAAAGACAATATAGCCACATTCGTCAACCCCTGATCATTTCAATGTCATGTAAGTCAGAATAACTAGTTACATTCGTTTTGATTAAGTATTGGGTTGAGGAATAACTTCCTGCAGTTTTATCAAATTTATTCATTACCATTAACAATTTTAGAAAAACTTCATTTTTAATTTATAACAATAGGAAATTTAATCAACAATGTATTCTACGTTGTTATTTACGACCTCTTCCCAACGTTCAACTAGTTTTTCATTGCCTCTGCAATAAAAATCTCTGGGTTTTGACTCAAAGAATTCGTTTAACTAGGTTCTTAATTCAATATCAGTATTGAACGAAACGTCGCGCAAATTATCGGAGAGCGATCGGAACAAATGGAAATCCGATGGACGATGCGGCAGGATTTCCTACTTAAGCGTTTGGATGGCTTCTTTTGTCATATTGGCAATGTGCAGACGAGCATTTTTTTGCTGCAGAAGGACTCCATAACGTCGATGAGGTCGCTTTTCACGAATAGCTTCG
The DNA here is from genome assembly GCA_963969495.1 of Ceratothoa steindachneri. NCBI lineage: Eukaryota > Metazoa > Arthropoda > Malacostraca > Isopoda > Cymothoidae > Ceratothoa > Ceratothoa steindachneri. The sequence continues at coordinate 116,864,033 of OZ018324.1, forward strand.
GCGAGTCGATACATTTATTGAACTTAGAGTTCTGCATTCTTAATCTCGTTGTTCGCAAGGAGCTCATAAAGAATGATGCCTTCTCAATCCCACCACACACACAGCATCGTCTTTCGAGGATGAAGATCTTGATTTAATCGCGGAAGTGTTTTTTTTGGAGGGGGGGCTAAGCCATTGTTTTCGATGGTTCATGTTGACATAAACACACCACCTTTCGTCGCCATGATGATGCGATGAAGAAATCTGTCCTTATATCCACGAGTAGCCTTGTGACAAGCAAGCAAACCTGCGCAATCGTGGAGCGTTTAAGTTTGTTGCTTTCGCTCAAAGCGTGCGGAACCCATGCACCGAGTTTTCTAACTTTCCCATTGAATGAAGGTGATTCACTACAGTTTTCTGATCACACGCCAATTGTACAGCCAATTCTCTAGGCGATTAACGAGGATTTTCATGAAGAAGGTCGTTCAATCGATCTTCAACCAACTTAATGGGGCGACCAGAACGTTCTTCGTCATTAAGATTGAAATGACCGTTTTTGAGACGTGAAAACCACCATTGAGCTGTCCTTTCTGATAAAGCATTTTCTCCGTACACAGCACAAATATCGTGACGAGCTTTGGCTGCGTTGCCATTGTTCCCGTTTCGATTGAAAATGAATAACAACAAGTGTCGAAAATGCGCCTTTCTTTCAACTTGACATCCCATTTTGAGGATACAGAACAAAAATTAAATTAACATAACTTTTAAATAAACCGCAATGACTTATTATTCAACTTCAAGACGTAGCCTAAGCAAAAGCCTAATAGTCTACGCTGTTAAGAGACGTAGCCTAACCTTTGCAAATTTTGCTCTCATTATTTATTATTGTTTCTTAATATGTGCACAAATCATGTCAACAAAACTTAAATCAACACAACATTAAACAAAACCACAAGAACTTATTCCTCAACCTAATAGGATTTTTAATACTGTACCCAAGCTAACTAACGGATAGATAATATTTAGTGATTCCTGACATATTGTTACTTAAGAATTGTGGAACGTATATTATGGATAAATGCTGTACAAAAAGGTCTACCTAAATTAACTAACTGGCAAATGCTTTATTTAAGGGCAGCATACCTTGTTTTGCGTTGAGAAGGAATCACATAAGAAATAGGCCCTAGTCCAAAGCTAGAAAATTATATTAACCCTTTAGAATATAGTGTATTATTTTGTGAGTTTTTTTGGTAAATTTAAAACATATATTTATTTTTGGATAGTTCTTAGTGTTTCACTAGATCCTTTACGCGTTGAATGACTCTTTCCTTAAAACGGATTAAGTTCTGTGGCACTCTCAATAAGACGGTAAATAAAAAGTCATCTCAGCTAGCCTAAGAATTGTTCCCCTCCCTATTATTAGTGCCAGACAGGCGCGCGGAAGTCATAGAATATATTGCTCTCTGAAAAAAAGTAGGGAACTCAACAACTACAATAACACGACAGTCATAAACAGGAATGCCGTTGAATGAACTAGTTGCAGATGCCATGAACCAGAATGTCGATGAATGAACCAGTTGCCGATAAATGAATAAGTTGAGGATGTCATTTGCAAGAATGCTGATGAATGAAGCAGCTGCTGAGGTCATGAACGAGAATACCGATATGGGAAATAGTTGACGATATCATGAACCAGAATTCCGATGAATGAAACAGTTGCCGATGGCATCATGAACCAGAATACCGATGCATGAACCAGGTGCCGATATCATATAAAATAATTCCGATAAATGAGCTAGTTGCCGATGTCATGAACCAGGATGATGGTGAATGAACAAGTTGCGGATGTATGAACTAGTTGCCCTTGTCAGGAACTAGAATGCCGATGAATGAACTAGTTGCCGATGCCATGAACCAAAAGCTTGATGAATGAACCAGTGGCCGATAAATCAATCAGTTGCCAATGTCATGGACCATAATGCCGATGAATGTACGAGTTGCCGATGTCATGAACCAGGATGCCGTTGAAAAACCAGTTGCCGATGTGATAAAATAAAATTACGATAAATGAGCCAGTTGCCGATCTCATGAAACAGAATGCCGATGAATGAAGCAGTTGCCGATGTCATGAACAAGAATGCCAATAAATAAACTAGTTGCCGATGTCATAAAAAATAATGGCGATAAAAGAACCAGTTGCTGATGTCATGAACCATAATGCCTATAAAAGAACTAGTTGCCGATGGCAGGAACAAGAATGCCGATAAAAGAACCAGTTACCGATGTCAAAAACCAGAATGCCGATGAATAAAGAGGTTGCCGATATCATGAATCAGAATGACGATGAAAGAACCAGTTGCCAAAGACATGAACAAGAATGCCGATTAAAGAAACAGTTGCTGATGTCAAGAACCAGAATGCTGACGAATGAACCAGTTGCCGATGTCAGGAACCAGAATGCAGATGAATGAAGCAGTTGCCGATGTCTTCAACCCAGATGCCGAAGAATGAACCAGAAATACGATTTTATCAACGAGAATGCTGATAGATGAACCAGTTAACGATGTTATGGACCAGGATGCCTATCACTGAACCAATTGCCGATGTCATGAACCAGAATCCGATTAATGAACCAGTTGCCGCTGTCATGAAACAGGATGCCGATGATGGAACCAGTTGCCGATGTCATGGACTAGAATGCCGATAAATGAACCAGTTGCTAATGTCATGAACCAGAGTGCCGATGAATGAACCAGTTGCCGATGTCATAAATCAGGATTCCGATGAATGAACCAGATACCAATGTCATGAATGAGAATGCTGATAAATGAACCCGTTGACGATATTATGAAACAGGATGCCTTTGAATGAACCAATTGCCGATGTCATGAACCCGAATCCGATAGATGAACTAGTTGCCGATGTCATAAAACAGGATGCCGATGATGGAACCAGTTGCAATGTCATGAACCAGAATGCCGATAAATGAACAATTGCCCATATCATTAACCAGAATGCCCATAAATTAATCAACTGCCGATGTTATGAAGCAGAATCCGATAAATAAGCGAGTTGCCGAGGTCCTGAAACAGAATGCCGATGAATGAAATGTCGATGATGCCATGAACCAGAATGCCGATGAATGAACAAGTTGCCGATATCAGGAAACAGGATGCCGATGAAGGAAGCAGTTGCCGATATCATGAACCAGAATGCCGATAAATAAACAAGTTGCCGATGCCATTAAAGGGAATACCGTTGAATGATCCAGTTGACGATGTCATGAACCGAAATTCTGATAAACGAACCAGTTGCTGATGTCATGACCTAAAATTCCAATGAATGAAGCAGTGGCCCATAAATGAACAAGTTGACGATGTCATTTGCCAGAATTTTGATGAACTAAGCAGTTACTGAGGTCATGAACGAGAATGCCGATATGGGAAATAGTTAGTGATATCATGAACCAGAATTCCGATAAATAAACCAGTTGCCAAGGTCATAAAATATAATTCCGATAAATGAGCTAGTTGCCGATGTCATGAACTAGGATGACGGTGAATGAACAAGTTGCGGATGAATTAACTAGTTGCCCTTGTCAGGAACTAGAATGCCGATAAATAAACCAGTTGCCGATGTCATGAACCAAAATATCAATGAATAAACCAGTGACCGATAAATGAACCAGTTGCCAATGTCATGGACCATAATGCCATTGAATGTACGAGTTGCCGATCTCATGAACAAGAATTCCGATAAATTAAGCAGTTGCCGATGTCATGAACCAGAATGCCGATGAATGAACTAGTTGCCGATTCTATGAAAGAGAATGCCAATGAAAGAACCAGTTGCCGATGTCATGAACCAGAATGCCTATGAATAAACTAGTTGCCAATGGCATGAACAAGAATGCGGATGAAAGAACCAGTTGCCAATGTCACAAACCAGAATGCCGATGAATGAAGAGGTTGCCGATGTCATGAACCAGAATGACGATAAATTAACTAGTTGCTGATGGCATGAACAAGAATGCCGATGAAAGAACCAGTTGCCGATGTCAATAACCAGAATGCCGACGAATGAACCAGTTGCCGATGTCAGAAATCTGAATGCAGATAAATTAAACAGTTACCGATGTCATGAACCAGGATGCCGATGAATGAACCAGATACCGATGTCATCAACGAAATTGCTGATAGATGAACCAGTTGACGATGTTATGGACCAGGATGCCTATGAATGAATCAGTTGACGCTTTTCATGAAACAGGATGCCGATGGTGGAACCAGTTCCCCTTGTCATGAATTAGAATGTTGATAAATGAACCAGTTACCGATGTCATGAACCAGACTGCCGATAAATGAACTAGTTGCCGATGTTATGAATCAGGATTCTGATGAATGAACCAGATACCGATGTCATGAACGAGAATGCTGATAGATGAACCCCTTGACGATATTATGGAACAGGATGCCTATGAATGAACCAGTTGCCGATGTCATGAACCAGAATGCCGATAAATGAACAATTGCCGATGTCATGAACCAGAATGCCAATAAATGAACCAATTTCCGATGTTATGAAGCAGAATCCGATGAATAATCCAGTTTTCTTGGTCCTGAAACATAATGACAAAGAATGAAACGTCGATGATGTCATGAACCAGAATGCCGATGAATGAACCAGTTGCCGATGTCAGAAAACAAAATGCCGATAAAAGAAGCAGTTGTCGATGTCATGAACCAGAATGCCGATAAATGAACCAGTTTCCGATGTCATGAACCAGAATGCCGATAAATGAACCAATTGCTGATGTTATGAAACAGAATCCGATGAATGAACGAGTTCTTGAAGAAAGAACCAGTTGCCTAGGTGCTGATCCAGATTGCCATTGAATAAACTAGTTGACGATGTCATGGACCAGAATGCCGATTAATGAACCAGTTGCCTATGCCATGAACTAGAATGCCGATGAATGAACTAGTTGCCGATGTCATGAATCATAATGCCGATGAATGAAAAACTTGCCGATGTCATGAATCAGATAGCTGATGAATGAACCACTTGCCGATATCATGAACCAGAATGACGATGAATGAACCACTTACCGATATCTGGCACTAAAAGGCCGATAACTGAACCAGTTGCCAATGTCATGTACCAGGATCCTGTTGGAAGAACCAGTTACCGATGTCATGAACCAGAATGATGATGAATAAACCAGTTGCCGATGAATGAACCAGTTCCCGATGTCATGAACCACAATGCTAATGAATCAACCAGTTTCCGTTGTCATGTATTGGGATGCCGATGAATGAACCAGTTGCCGATATCATGAACTAGAATGTCGATGAATCAACCAGTTACTGATGTCATGAACAAGGATGCCATGAATGAACCAGTTTCCGGTGTCTAAACCACAATGCCAATGAATGAACCAGTTGCCGATGTCATTAACCAGGATGCAGATGAATGAACCTTTAGCCGATGTCATGTTCCAGAATGCCAATGAATGAACCATTTGCAGATCTTATGAACCAAGATTCCGATGAATAAGGCATTTATTTGTCTGTGTCTTGAAACACAATGCCAATGAATGAGCCAGTTACTGTTACCATGAACCAGTATGCCGATGAATGAACCAGTTGCCGATGTCATGAACCAGAATCCCGATGAATGAATCAGTTGCCGATGTCATGAACCAGAATCCAGATGAATTAACCAGTTGCCGCTGTCATAAACCAGAATACCGATGAATGAATCAGTTGCTGATGTCATGAACCATGATGCCGATAAATGAACCAGTTGCCGATGTCATGAACCAGAATCCCGATGAATGAATCAGTTGCCGATGTCATGAACCAGAATCCAGATGAATTAACCAGTTGCCGCTGTCATAAACCAGAATCCCGATGAATGAATCAGTTGCCGATGTCATGAACCATGATGCCGATAAATGAACCAGTTGCCGATGTTATGAACCAGAATCCCGATGAATGAATCACTTGCCGATTTAATAAACCCGATTCCTGTTAATTGAACCAGTTGCTGATTTCATGAACCTGCATGTCTCTCGACGTCTCTTGAAAGACTGGAAACTCACAGAATGCCCTCCTCGCTAAGACCCCACTCACAGGTAAAAGAATAATGCCGCTATGTTGGCTTCGCTCTGATCATTTTGTTTACGGCTGTAAAATTTGGGAAAGTATTTTTCAGCGTTAAAAGCAAATTCAATATTTTTGGATGGATGGGAAGGAGATAGAATTCCATATGATGGAATTCATTTTACAACCGATAGTTTTTTGTCTTCGACTCTTCCTTCCTCCCTCTAGCCTCTTTTTTATCTATTTTAATACCTGTAAAGTTTCTCGAATGTTCTTTTCCACGCCGACTGTCCTTGCCAGTGATCTTTAAGACGGTCTTTTCCCCGATCTTTGGTCTATAGTGTTGGTGCAGTTAAAACGACCTTCAAAACTTTCAATAATTCCCGGACTATTCTTGGAAGGACCTTGGCAATTTTATCATTCGAAAGAGAATACAAAACAACATAAGGGTTTCTAATTTTGTTAGAATCGGCCGAATAGTTACGATGTTATTGGCAAAGAACTCATTGGAAAGTAAAATGCTACCATGCGCGACTAAATAGGCAAACCAGGAAATCGCTTGACTTCACTGAACAGGAAGTCAAGTATCAGCAAATTGGACCATACAAGTTGCAGATGAAGCAGACTCGGAGATGACGCAGAAAACATTACCGTTTTATGGTTCGAAAATCGAGCTGATCTGTGTCCTTTAGGGGCGTCGTTTCGTTTATTCTGAATCTCAATCTTTAAATGCATCTTTAATAGGCTTTTACCGGTATCTAAGTAATCGGCTTTGCACATTTTCATATACAGGGGTGTATATATATATATATATATATATATATATATATATATATATATATATATATATATATATATATATATATATATATATATATAATGATATACGTGTATATTTGAGGAGAGGTTATTTTAACTATAATTAAGGTCATATGTATCGCCAAGTTCTTGTTATTGTTGGTACGAACCAATGATGGGACGAGTACTCAGTATCGGTATCGAATTACGGTAGTATCGGCTGTTTTTAGTGGTATTGGAACTCGTATCCTTATCAGGACATTTATGTCTCATTTAAGATATCAAAATACGATATTTGCCTATTAAAAACCAAGGCAGTGTATGCACTCATTTTACAACATATTATATTCATTCTCTTTAATGATTATATTCTTGTGTCCAATGGGTGAAAAAATTAACATAATATACACCTAATTTATTTATACAAAATTTAACATTTTATAACCCTTTCAAACCCTTAGTTTTTCAGGGAACCAAAAGGAACAAGCACAGGACAAACTACTAGTTTACCTGTACGTGAAAATTCACGTAATTGCAATCAATCAAATGACTGCAGTTAGTTTGCTATAAATAATATAATTTTATTTAAAAGTTTAACTCAATATTCGTAAATTAGTTTACACATGCCGTCATAAATGATGAAAAATTTTACATTCTTTTCATCTCCATAATTAAAGGGTAAATCTTGAAACAAAAGATTAGAATGTCTTAAGAGTCACTTCCGTCATAATGAAAATTATTATTACACAAAATAAAATTTATCGGAAAAAACGATGGAACAAAAATAGAAATTAATTAGTTTGGTAGCATATGAACATATAGTCCTTCCATAGCCGTTCCATATAGTCTTATTGTATGTACATATGCTACCAAACCAATTAATTTCTATTTTTGTTCCATCGTTTTTTCCGACAAATTTTATTTCGTTTAAAACAGCTGAATTCAAGTTAAGCTTTAAATAGACTCTTTAATCCTTATGTACAACTTTTATCTATAAATGTTATTTGTTTTATATTTCTTCGAAATCCATTAATGTAAAATCATTTATTAAAGCTTCAAATATTAGTATTCCTAAGAATGCAACATACAAACAATACAATTTATACTGGATCTAGAATTGCCAAACGTGATAAGTCTGACTCGACAAACTAGCAACCGGCAGGCAGCAACCAAACTGACAGAATCACGGCAACCGTCATCGCAGTAGGGTGAGTGTGTTTTAGTCTTCCACTCCTTAGCTTCTGTAATTTCTCACGTAACAAAAAATATGAAATTTAAAAATTACTTTGTGTAATCCTTTTTTACCGGCTGATAAGGCAATAACTATACCTACCAGTTGAGACAGTTCTTAACATGCAGTTGAGCATTAAGAAAAACAGTCTGCATTTTCAAAATGGTTACGATGAAATTACTATTGTTACCTAGGTAGTGCGTAATCAATCTACCATACGTAATTCCCATGATAGTCAAAGGATTAGTGTGAATGAATTGAAATCACATGTGTAATTGCTGTTTTAATTTTATTAAATGACAAATGTAAATGGAACAGTAATTAGATGTTATTGATTTCGATGATTAATTAAAGACTAGTTTGAATGCATCCAATTAAAATGTATTGAATTACATTCTTAAATGTGCTTAGATTAATAATAAAGAGCGCCAATCGAAAAATATTTCTTGATTTCTTTTTCAAAACTGCCGAACATATTTCATATAAATAAACAAATCTTATTTTAACTGCGGTGCGTAATACACATCTATCTCTTATTATTTTTATAGCTTATAGAAAAAGAGTTATTCTCTTTAAATTCTAAATTTCGTTTCTCCTAATAAAACCAGATAAATTTATTAGAATGTTTCATTTTCAGGGTTCATTCATGGCAAGTGGATCAAACTTCAAACAGAAAAGCAGCGTTTGAAATTCTTCAATGTAGATGGAAATGATGAACGTAAAGATGTGTGTAAGCTCTATAGTATGAAGATTGGTCGAGGATCAAATCGTAGCAATTTCAATACTTCATATTTGTTCAAACATTTTAATACTAAGCATGATACTGAATTCAGCGAAGAAAAGGAAAAAAGAAGAAGAAAGAAAAAGATCACTGCTAGATCAGTCTACATCTCAAACTAAAAAGAAAAAAAACTCTCTGATGAATCTGCCAAGCAGCAAACTTTAGAAGATGATTTTCAGCGACGAAAGATTTGGGATATAAATAACAGCAAGGCTAAAGAAGTTACCAAGTACATCGGGGAGATGATTGCTATAAATTTACAACCATTTTCTATAGTTGAAGACTTGGGCTTTACGAGGTTGATGATCACATCTGTTCAAATTATCAAATTCCTTAGAAATACGAAGCAGCATAAACGAAACAAGTCATATATCATTAGCAAGTGATGGCTGGACTGCTACTTCATCTAACTCTTCATTTCTCAGTGTCACGTCGCATTAGATCACCGAAGATATAGAAACCAAAAGTGTAATTCTTCAAGTATCTCACACTGCTGAAAATATTGACGATGTACTTAAAGAAGCTCTCCATTCAATTTAATATTCCTGACAAGAAAATCCACCTTCTTGTTCGAGACAATGCAGCCATGGCAGCTTCAGCTGTGCATGCTGAAATAGAGTCTTTGCCCTTTTCTTTTACATACATTGCAGCTCACAATTAACGATGCCATTCTTGCACAAATATATGTAAAAGATATCATATCTACATGCAAAAAAAGATTGGTCATTTTAATGATTCTCCCACAGCTTTTGCAAAATTTCAAGAATACCAGAACAGATTTCAGCTACCAGAACATCGCTTTATTAAAGATGTTCCAACCAGGTGGAACAGTCAGTATTACATGATGTCGAGTGTTTGGACAAAAATATGCCCTAATTTCATACTGCAGTGACCACCCAAAGCCAAATTGCTTAGAAGCTAATCAATGGAAAATCTTGGAGAAACTTCTTAAAATATTTAAACAATTTGTTGATTGTTTCGATTTGCTGAGCGGCTCAAAAGTCACTGCATCTTCAATCATTTCCCATATTAAAGTATTTTACCATTTTTTTATATGGAAGAACAAAAAGGATTATTTTCACGTCTTGAGATAACTATAGCAGCATGGAAAGAATCATTTAATACACGCTTCAGATCTAGTTAGAAAATAAAAACTTGATCCTGGCAACATATCTTGATCCAAGATATAAAAACACCTCTTTGGAGGATGAATATGACAGTCAGCCTTTTGAAGAAGCAATTGTGAAGTGGTTAGTAGAGGATATGAGTACAATTAATGCTAGAATATCGGCTCCTTCAGATGCTTTACAACCCATTGATTCATCAGATAATTCTCTCGATGAAGAAAACAGTGATGATTTCAACTTCAGTTTTGCAAGATGCTTTTCTGATCTAAAGAAAAATGAATAAAATTGAAGCAAGAGTAATTGCAGCACCAGAAGAAAGAAGTGGAAGGAGAGCTCTCAACCAAGAAATCTATAAATATAAGAACTTGGCTGTTACCAAGATTGAAGATGATCCTCTTCAATGGTGGAAAGAAAACAAGAACAACTTCGTTTTCCGAACATTTGCTGTAAGGAAATATTTGTCAGCCCGTCCATCATCTGTCGAGAGTGAACGAATTTTCAGCGTAGGAGGCCATATTTATACGCCAAAAAGAAACAGACTGCAAAGTGAAACGGGGGAAATGCTGATGTTCTTGCACTATAATCTAAGAATATTGGGTTTGAAGTACGACTAATATTCAAGTTTACACCTATATTGTCTGTTGTTTTAATTTGGTTGCTAAAGGAATTAGTTGTATAATCAGATGCCTAAGTATTCTATTTTGTAATAGCTTGAAAAATTCAACAAAGCCCCATTGTTCAGTAGTATTATTCTTGAAACAAATGAATAGAAACCTATATTAGTATTTACTAATACACAAACACGTACGTATGTATATATATATATATATATATATATATATATATATATATATATATATACATATATATATATATATATAAGTACTCGGTACTCGTATTGGAATTGGTAGTATACAGTGGTATCGTACTCGGTATCGGTACTCGCTTGAAAATCTGGTATCGTCCCATCACTAGTACGAACAAAGTTTTAGAGGTCTTAGAAGGCACCTTCTAAGCTCGATAATTTAGGGTTGATTGCCGTATATATTTTTTTGCCCATCCCGTCTTTTGCACCACATGTTGTCTCTTCGTTTGACTAAGTGGGGTTATATACATTTAAAATAGTTCCTTTTCCATTAATATTTAATTTTACGAACATTTTTTTAAAGGTGTTTTGTAGTTGTTTAGAGACGATTTTCAAGGGGGACTCCATGGGCCCACTTAGATCAGGGGGAGAGACCATGGACAGGAAGTGGTACCTAATTTTGGCAGCATCAATGAATCTCTGTTAAAAAAGGGAGTTATGAGAGAAAGTTGATGACACAAAGAAGGTTGATCATAGGAATCACTTCAACCATTTTCCTTTTGTTTTGGGTGAAATGTTGGAGTAATTTAACTAAAAAGGAGTGTCTCCCTGACATCGGAGAGCCACACCACCATGACATCGGAAAGCAAAATCTCCGTGATGGCCACATCTCCGTGACATTGAAGAAACACATCATCCTGAAAACGAACAGAAAGCGACATTTCCTTGAAATTGGGGTCACATTTTTCTCTGAGGTCAGAGAGGCACAAAAACCTGACACTGGAGAACGACATCTTCCTGACACCGAAGAGACGCATATTCATGATATCGAGAGGCCACATCTCCAGGTCACCGGGGAGCCACATCTTCCTAACGTTGAAAAGCTATATCTCCCGAAAATTGGAGGCACAAATTTCTGACACTTGATGGCCACATCTCCGTGTCCTGTTATTGGAGAAGCACATCTCCCTGACCCCGGAATCAACATCTCCCTAACACCAAAAAGCTGCATTTCTCTGACATCAGGGAACCAAATCTCTCTGATATTGAAGAGCCTCGCCACCATAAAAGTTGGAGACACATCTCCCTGAAATCGGAGAGAAACCTGATAAAGGAAAGCCACATCTACTTGACATCGGGGGGCCACATCTCCCTGATTCTCAAGAACCACGTGTCCCTGAAACTGGAAACCGACATCTCCCTGACACTGGAGAGCCGCATCCCCATTGCACGGAGAGCCAAATCTCCTTGATGTTGAAGAACCACATCTCCATGACATCGAGAAGCTCAATCTCCCTGACATTGAAGAGACACATCTCATGAAATTACGAGCCACATACTCTTGAAATTGGACAACCAAATTTCATTGATTTCGGGAACCCAAATCTCCCTGACATCGGAAATCCACATCTCCCTCACATTGAAGAGACACATCTCTTTGAACCCGGAGAGCCACATATCCCTGAAATCGGAGAGACATCTCTCTGAAACCAGAGTCGACATCTCTGCCATCGGAGAGCCACACCTCCTCTTAATCGGGAGCGACGTCTTCCTGACTCCTGGTGATAATGATAAATAAATAAAAAATTGTAAAATGTTAATGATAAATAACAGCAAAATAGATCCGGTCATAGTGATATATAATAGAAAAAAATAATCTGGTGATAATAATAAATAAAGACAAACGTGATCTGGTGATAATAACAAATAAATAATAGAATTTGGTGATACTGATAATATAAATAAAAAAATGATCTAGTAAAAATGATAAATGAATAAATGCAAAAGAATCCGTTGATAATGATAGATAAACCCCTAAAAGATCTGATGATAATGATAAATAAAGGAAACAAGAACCGTAATTAATGATAGATGAGGCAAAATGATTTGATTATTGCACTCAAATTCTCTACTAGGTTCAGATATGGCGAATTTACAGACCAAAGTCTCGAAGGTTAGATGTTATTTTATGCTAAGAAATTTTTAATTACTTTTTCTTTGTGAAAAGTTGCGGCATTCTGCTAAAAATTACAGTTATCATCCTCAAATCAGACCTGAACTTTTGTGGAAAGGTACTGATGAAGCAGGTTTTGGACAAAAGTGTTAGTGCTCCATTTCCCTTAGACGAGAGTGTGTCCGGATCCTTCACCGAGGGCACAACACCTGACTTCTGAAAGCGCTCCTCTTTTCTCTTTCTAACGAGAGATCTTTCAGAACTTCCAAACAAGCTAAAGAGAGCTTCATTAGGGAATATTATTTTGTCCCAGTCTTCAACAGTCGATTCTTTATACTTCCCTCCAAATTGAGCATATCCGTAAAGTTGTTGTTGGTGATATGAGGCTTCTTCGCAGCCCTTTTCAACTTGAGAGCTTTGTGAAAGAGTCTCCACTTCACTGTGCGCGCTGATTTAGAGGAGGTGTGCTTCTTTCCAATCATGAGCAATCTTAACAATAGAGACAACCCGATCATTGAGCTGAGATCTATCCGAGAGGCGATCTTGGCATTCATTTGAAATTCTTGGGTATCCAGAAGACTTCTACACAGGAGTGTAACCGGTCTTTTGAAGTCATAATGATCCTAAAGATGGTGCTTCTTGATGCAATACCCTTAGCAACTATCTCCTTGCAGTTCATGCCACTTTGGTGTAGAGCAACAATGGTTGCATGCTTTTTTTCGAAATAACCATTTTTGCAATTGAAAACTATTGAAAAAAGTGATTAAAAAAAAACTACGAAATAGATTATAATTAAACAATAGCAAAGCTCCAGGGAGTGAAACTCACCTCATACAGGAATAGGATTAGAGCGCGATTTTGGATTTAGCGAAGAAATGCAGTTTTTTTTATTACTTTTGAAAATTGAACTTTCTAATATAGCTGCAATAATTTAAATATTAGAATAATTATTTATATCACGTAACTTTTGAAAACGAATAAAAAAAATAATATATATATGTCTCAAAACTATTTCCCATGGCTGGTTTAGAGATTTTACAGGTTCAGATCATCTCTCTCTCTCATCTTTCTTATTTATTGGGGCGAATGGTAGATTTTTATCAAATTTAATCTTTTTTATATTTTATTTTCTATTTTCATATTTTTAGTTGTCAGTGGTCGCTGTGTCCTTTTATGTATTTTTTTTCCGTTGACGAGTTTCAAGTTATTTTTACAAGAATCCAATCAAAAGGTATCCTTGAGCGACTCGAAAGTAGAACAGAAATAAATAAAATAAACTTAGGAATTGGAATTCTCTCGCATTGAAGAGGATTCCTCAGTGACCTAAATTTAATCTAACTTTCAGTATTCACAATCCACTCCACCGACGTTTTCATTTATGTTTCTTTCTCGCTTCTCGCTTCAGACCACCTCACCCTCTACGAGAAATTTTCTCGAAACATGCTAGAGGTAAATAGGTACCCATAAACTTGCTAAATTTCAGTTATCAAAATTATTAGGGGTGGAGGGGGAAGGTTATTTTAGTTCATCTATGCTTAAATTGGAATTTTTTCCATTTGAAAATGCGAACAAACGCAAAAGTTCTAGGAAGTTTTTGCTTTTAAGGGAGAATGAACGTTTTTTTTTCAATATAAAAGACCTTGAGCCAATAGTAACTAAGAATATCGACCTACCTATAGCCACGGGCAAAGTTTTTCAGACACCTTGGAAATTTTATAAAATTAGAGAAATGCTGGGTCATAAAGTTTTTATTTGCATATACGAGGGGCGGTTAATAAGTTTTGCGAATCGGTAGGGCAAAACAGAGGAAGGGGGATGGCTGTTTGTGGGGGTGTTATGACAAGTTATGACAAGTCACGACCTGTAACCCCACGGTCCTGCCTCGTCTATTTAAGAAGCAGTAGCTGATCGCAGATCGTCAGTCACAAATTTTTCAACAATGGAGAAGTTTGAGCACCGTGCAGTGATCAAATTTTTGACCAAGGAAGGAAAGAATGCAAAAGAGATCCATAAACGCATGGTTGCAGTGTACACCGACACCGGCCCTCCCTAGGCAACTATTGCTCGCTGGAATAGGGAGTTCGGCCATGGTCGTGAGTCCCTTGAAGATGACCCCCATCCAGGACGCCCGTCAGAAGTGACCAACGACGACAATGTGGCCCATGTGGAGAGGAGGATCCTCGAAAATCGACGGGTGAAGGTCGAAGAAATTGAGCGACAACCTGGAATATCACATGGAAGTGTTATCAACATCATCCACGACAATTTGGCCATGACCAAGGTCTCTGCCCGTTGGGTCCCTAGAAACCTTACGAAACCTCACGCCCCATGATCGACTTCAACGTCGTCCAAGTTCGGAGGAGCTGCTGCTCCTGTAAAACCAAGACCCGGCGGGATTCGAGTCACGCATAGTGACAGGTGATGAAACGTGGGTCCATCACTGGGATCCCGAGACTAAGCTCGAAAGCATGGCCTGAAAGCACAGGGGCTCTCCGCCCCCTATCAAGTTCCGGACCCAACCCTCAGCCGGAAAGATTATGGCCACCATCTTATGGAATTCTGAGGGAGTGTTGATGGTGGACTATGCGCCTCGGGGAAGGACCATCACAGGCCAACATTACGCCGAGGAACTGGCTGGGTTGAAGAAGTGCATCCGTCAGAAGCGGCGCAGCAAGTTGACATGCAGTGTCCTGCTCCTCCACGACAATGCCCCTGTCCACAAGGCTAGAGTTGCACAAGCTGCCTTGTGCGAGTGCGGATTCAAGGAGCTCAACCATCCCCCTACAGTCCAGATCTGGCCCCTAGCGACTACTTGTCATTCCGCCAGCTCAAGGCTGCACTGCGTGGACGCCAGTTTGGGGACAATGAAGATGTCCAGCTCGCCGTCCGTCCAGGAGTGGATTGAACAGCAGTCGGGAGATTTCTGGTTGTCGGGAATTCGAAGCCTCAGGGACAAGTGGCGCAAGTCATTGAAGTCGAGAGTAGTTCTATTAAAAAATAATAAAACACTTTTCCTCATATCTCGTTTCTTTATATCCGAATTGCAAAACTTATTGACCGCTCCTCGTATATATGAATATAACACTGAAATAAAAACGAATAAATGGCAATAAATTATATATACCACAAACATTGAAATAATAATGAACAAAATACAAAAGTTGATAAAATATGTAACATCAGCAACGTATAACAAATAAGTAGATGAATCTCTGCGAAATTACAGCAACACTACAGTGATAAAAGAAGCTCAATAACCTGTCGAGACATGCTCTGGACGAAGTTGCATAACTGTAGAATATGATTCCGGTCCACTCCTTGGTGATGACTGCCTTCAGTTTCTCATTGAAGGCTGGCTGACGACGTCTTATAACCTCTTTCATCTCTTTCCTGAGGCTTTTCAGGGGATTCATATCCTTAGACTGAGGTGAGCAGTCCATCATGCTGATAGTGTTGTACCAGAATCACTTGTGACATGGCACATTGTCTTGCTGGAAACTCTCATTCCTGGAGAGATCTCAGGCAGAGGGCAGCAGTTAATATCTTAGAACAGGCTTGAAATCACACAGCATGCAAAAGCCTCTCTTCACTCAAACTTGGTCACTCAGGACAGTGTCATTGAAGGGGCGACCACACTTAATTGTGGTAACATTGGCGAGGCTCTAGAGCAGGGGCTGTAGGATCAAAAGCCTTCTCCCTTAATCTCTCTGAAGGAGCAGAGACGTCCTCTACTCCTGGAGGGCTATTAACATCAACATCCATTTAAAACCCACCACACCATCTGTTACATCATTAATGCCAACATCCAATTCAGCATCCACATAACTATCATCTACCTTAGCACTTATGGCATCTCAGTAACCATCTCATGGCCCTCATCAATTCTCACACCTACGCTCATCTCCTCATCTCCGCCTCTATTCCTTCAATGCGCCATGGATGTCCTCCAGATGAGGGCCATATTTCTGAGGGAAAGAAATTGAATTATTTTAATTGGAAAAAAAGGAAACTTCGATAACAGAGTGGGACAAATATAACGATAACTAATAGTGAAATTGATAAAGATAGACAAAAGGTATAATAAGAAATGTCGACAACATTAAGTGGTTTGTGGAGGTTATAAACAAACAAAAACAAGTTCTTATAAAACCCTAAAATCTATGAAGTAGAACTTTGAGTAAAAAGATCAAAATGGCATTAAAGAAGGGGGCCATAAACCCTTCGTAGGGAAATGGAAATGAAAAATACAAAAAGGGAGAATGAAATCTATCCTTGATGGTTTTCTTATTTGTATCTAAATATAGTAAAACCAATACTTAATAGCTACACTTTTATATAATGTAAACAAGCCGCTGTTCTCTTCCTTAACAGGAAGATCTTGGTTACATAGGCACCCTTGCGGGTGTGTGGCCTACGGCCATATTTGCTAATCTTAACCGCCTTTTTTAATCCCCTTTATAGACTCTTTATTTAACACCTGGAACACCCTTTTCATCTTCATCTTCATATTCATCTTCATCTTCTTCTTCTTCTTCTTCTCCTTCTTCTTCTTTTTCTTCTTCTTCTTCTTCTTCTTTTTCTTCTTCTTCTTCGGTCTGTGTCCTACGGTCTATCATGATTCTTCTTTCTTTTCTCCATCTAAATTTGCTATAATAATTTCCATGCCAAAATTTTAATAAATTTTCTGAACTTCACCATTTGTAATTCTTTTAGTTTTAAAAAAAGTCACAAAAATTCGCTACTTATATTTATTTCTGAACTTTACCATTTTATTTTTTTATATTATAAAGGAATTATTAGAAATAACTTTGATAAAAAAATTAAATCTACTTAGGTGACAACCGAACTAAAAGAAAAAGTCTTATTCAAACACCTTCAAAAAATCTCGTTCTTAAAATATAGGGTTATGGATAAGGCACCGCTATAGTTAAAATAAGAAAATAAATTTCATTAAAATTGGACGAAGGGCTACCAATTTCGCCTCATTAAAAGTGAACCATGAACATTTCTATAAATTTCATTCGCGTGAGAGTCTAATCGCGAGCGACTCTACATATCACTATGTCGGTCGGTCGGTCCACGTTTGCTTTTTTTTGTAAAAACATCATAACTATTCGGCCGATTTTAATGAAATTTGTAAACCTAATGTTGTTTTACATTCTCATTCGAATGATATAATTTCCAAAGTCCTAAATACTGGCTTCTAATACAAAGCTTTGTTTGCTAAATAGCATTTATTAAAAAATAACTATAATTAATCTTCAATAGTATAAATCCTATATAGGCGATGTCTAACGTACACATAAGTCTATATTATAAATTAATTAACTGTATTTCTATAGCCTTAGAGAAGACATCGCCTACCCATAGCGTTTTATACATATACCGAATTTCCGTTGCCATAGCGACCTCATAAGAACAAGACTAGCTACGTTTATTCAGTGGACAATACCTTTGTATACAATCCTGTAAATTGATATTCTTATTCCATTTTTTCATGGCTTTTTTTATTATTAATTTAATTTCTTCTAACAACGATAGGGAATTACTTTTATATTAAGTAGTGCATAGATTTAAATTGTATAAATTTTAAGTAAAACTGATTCCATATGTCGGAATAATGGACGAGACAAACGATTAGCAAAAGTCTACCTCCTATGAAATGATACGGGCCATATAAAGACCAAAATCTGAACATAAAAAGTGCGGTGATTTAGTAGTGAAAAAATGGGTTTAAAAGCAGAAGGAGAAAGTAAGGTAAAATCAAATTCAAGACCCTTCAAGTTGTTTTGAAAGCGACGACAGCGCTGCCGGCGGATCTCATTCCTTTGTTGCAGAAGTGTCGAAGAGTATCCGAGAAAGTGGGAACATTCAAGACCGACCTCATTCTGGACGACAGTGTCAGTATGGAACGTGACCACAGCTATTTGAGTCACATAAGCTTTTGAGATTCTAAGAAAACGGCAGTCTATCTGCAACATGAATAGACAGAGGGCAGCCAAGTTAATGCATTCGTCACATCAGTCCTTCGCAGGCTGGTTTCACAATGTCTGAAGTCATGTAAGACCGTCAAGAAGCTGCTGATAAAACTTCAGCATAAGCGACGTTGACTGACTTAGCCACCTGCTCACCGCAACTGGAGGAGGTGTGGGAGGTGTCTTATGCTCCGACGAGTCTACTCTCCAGTTCTTCTCGATCCCAGACAAAGTTAAAGTCCGCAAAAGGCCAAGGGAGAATTATAATTCAGATTGAATATGCCAACAGTAATGCATAGTGGCCGCGGTGTAAAGGCAATGGCCTCATGTATTCAGAGAAGTACAACGCTGTCTTGAGAGATTACATGCTGCTCTCAGCTCATGACTCTTCCAAAAATGCTCGGAATGTGATTTTCCTGCAAGACAATGTCCCATGTCACACGTATTCGTTCATCATGCAATGCTTATGAGAAAACAATATGACGGTGATGCACTGGCCACCTTAGCCTCCGGATATGTATCCAGTGAAAAACTCTAGCAGCACCGGAATGATCCCTTAAGACGTCGTCAGTCAACTTCCAATGAGCAAATGAAGTCAGTTATCAGCAAGGAGTGGGCCAGTATCATACCACTCAGTCGTTGCACCCTCCTGGAGAGCCTGTCTTTAAGAATATATGCTCTCATCACTGCCAAGGGACTCTCGATGCGCTACTGAGTTCCTCTATTAGTTTGATGTTACTGTAACTTTCACATAGCATCATCGGCTTTTCTGTTACTGATGTTAAATGTTTTAAGGAATTTTGTATTTGGTTTATTATTACTTCTCTGTTTGTGGCATATATATATATATATATATATATATATATATATATATATATATATATATATATATATATATATTATATAGTTAATTGCCCAAAGGAAGGAAAACTGGTATCACAACCAGGTACAACGCTTAGGAATAGATTATATGAACCATACAATTTTTAAGAAAGTAAAGGGGATTTTTAGAAACGGGGAAAGTAGGGTGACTATTTTAACCACTATCAGAACCACGACGCTCATCGATTGAGCCATTATCCACGACCCCCCAAAAAACATTGATTCAAGGAGCCTTTTGAATAACGAAGTGTAGGATTTTTATCCAGGAAAAGACAAGCGTTTTCTAGTAGTTGGGGGTACCGGCTTTTTGTTTATAATAAGGATCAAAACCCTGGATACCAGTTCTCCTTTTCTTAGGCTATTAACTACCTCCATTGTATATCACATGTTATGTGAATTTCCCCTATATAAAGGGTGTTCCAATAACTTGGACCGATTTTAAATGTGATTTAAATTTAAGCGTTTAATGATTTTTCCTTTTCTTTCAGATTTAACAACTTGAGTCTTTGGCAATTTCAACTCTGGAAAGATTAACAATCGAACAACGTGTTAAAGTTATCGAAGCCTATTACGAAAATGGACGTTCAAACAGAAACGCATTTCGGGCACTTCGTGATTTTTTTGGTCAACATAATCGACCAATCGAGAGTGCAATTGGGAAAATTGTTCGTAAAAGCAAACAAACGGGGTCGGTGGTAGATATGAAAACGCCATTGCATGCTCGTTTACGCCGTTCAGCTGAAAACATTGCTGCAGTGCGCGAGAATGTGATTGAAGATCCAGACACCTCTATTCATCATCGCGCGCAGGAATTGAACCTCTCCACAACAACGTTATATCGAACTTTGACAAAAGATTTGTCCCTACACGATTACAAAATTCAATTGAGACAAGAACCGAAGACTACTGACCATTTCAAGCGCCGTACATTTGTCAATTGGGTGCACGAGAAAAGACAAGCCGATGATGATTTTTCGCCAAAAATCATCTTTAGTGATGAATCCCATTTTCATCTTGGTGGATTCATTAATAAGCAGAATTGTCGCATTTGGGCTGATGAAAATCCCAGGAAGATTGTTGAAAAGCCACTGCATCCACAAAAGGTCACAGTTCGGTGTGCATTTTTTGCTAGCGGAATCATCGGGCCGTATTTCTTTGAAAATGATGCCGTGAATTCTGTTACGGTGACAGGTGAGCAATACCGTGCCATGCTAACCAACTTTTTATGGCCTGAATTAAATTCTATGGATGTTAAAGATTTGTGGTTTCAACAGGACGGCGCCACATGCCACACAGCCAATGCAACAATGGCTTTATTGAATGAGAATTTCCCAGGTCGCATCATCTCTCGAAACAGCAAGGTCAATTGGCCACCACGATCTTCCTTTGGGGTCATCTCAAAAGTAAGGTCTATGCCAACAAGCCAACAACAATTCAACAGCTAAAAGATGAGATAATAAGGCATATTGGTGAGATCGAGGAGGAACTATGCAGAGACGTCATCAAAAATTTTGACCATCGAGTGAAGGTGTGCTACTGAAGCCTTGGCGGACATTTAGGCGATATTATTTTTTACACATACTCGCCATGACTCAAATAACATGATCCAATAGTGAAATCAATAAATTTCCACCAATAACACTGTTTTATTTACTGCTAACTTCGATCCGTCTTAAGGGAACACCCTTTATATATATATATATCCTCTTCTGTTTCGTTTTTTCTTACGCAATTAAATAAATCATCATCGTGTATTTTTAACATTTTTTTTCACTTTGAATTTATTGTATTCTTCCGGTTGCACACATTCTTCTTTCATGTACACCGAAATTTGTTGCAACGAGTCGTGTAAATGAGTGAAATAGCGCGACTTGGTCGATACTTTCGGACTCACCGGATACTAAAGTGATTTCCCGTCGCAGTCTTTCAGTGGTCATCTTTGGGAGATTGTTAGGAATTTGGGATCATATTTCATATCGTCTATTGCTACTCATTTTATCGTTACGCCCTTCCGGAGCAAGCATATCTGGGTTAACATATATTTATTATGTATTTATTTTTATTGTCTTTCAAAGTACGCCTATTATAGGTAAATTTCAGATTTCTTTGGTTTTGCTCTTTCCTCTTTCGCTCATTAATTTCGGCACTCACCACATAAATTTAAATATTCCTTTCGATTCCTCTGCAAAAATGATCTAACTGTCTTTAAGGAATTGGCAAAAAAGTAACATTTAGTTATTATCGCCCTAAAGGTGTAGTCATTTTGAATAAATCAGATTCCATTATTCAAATGAACGTCACCCTGTCCGATGATTCTGAGTTTAACAAGGTTTCTGCACCCAGACTGTCCTTAGTTTGAGGCTTGGAGTTAAAATTAACCGGTTTTTGCTTAAATTGAAAAAAAATCTAAGATTATAGATAGTAAGATAGTACTACTTGTAGCGAGGTCCATGGTTCTAGATAATAACTAGGCTCCCTCTATGGTGTCCCTCAACTCACAAATAGGGTATGCCCCTTCGTTTAATTTTACCGTCATATCCTCTTCCTTCCAATAAATTAGTGGAATTTTTAGTTCACTTTCTATCTCCTCTTGGAACTTTTTAGTTCACTATGGAAAATAGTTTTTTGTTAGAGTTTTGGAACCTTAAACCAGCCTCACCTTGTTTTATGGCCGATTTCGATGTCTCGTCGTTGTTTACAAATATCCTAATTGAGCAAACAAATGATATAATAGTTGAAAGAACCTTTAATTTTCCTAAATGCCATTTCCATTGCTTTGACCCCCTTTAAAGTTACCTTTAATAATGAGATTTATTGCCAAGCTAATGGGGTAGGAATTGGAAGTCATCTGGGCCGGGTCGTTGGCATTTTCATGACATGGTTTTGGGGAAATTGTTTCGTAAAAATCATAGTATTTTTACATACATTTACTACCGTCGTATGTGGTCGATATGCATCTTCTTTTCGATTCTGAGTTTTTTTGCGAAAGATGTTTGGGTTCTGTTAACAGTATTCACTCTAACATTTAATTCATGGTGGGAAAAAGAACATAATTCTATTTCGTTTCTCTAATTTTATATTTCCCAGTGTTCTAAGAGCTTTAACCACGCCTTTTCATCAAACTATTTTTTTACGGGTCAAAGTTTGAATTTTATTAGCTTTTTTAACTTTAACTTTTCATTTCAATTGTGTCCTTTCTAAGCATTTAGTTTTTGTACCTATCAGATTTGCTTCTCTTATACCGATCTCATTAAAGAAATCTGTTTTATTTGTCCTTTTAATAATAAAGGTTTCCTTTTGATCCTTGTTCAGAAAACTTTGGATGAATTTTAGAATAATATTAATCATTCAAAAATGAGAGTTATAACTGTTTCCAAAGATAGCGAAACATTATATTTCCTGATAAAGGATTTTTTAGCTAAAATGTTCTCGAAAGGTTTCAATTTCACACTGATTATGTGCGTATAAAGTGATTTCGATTAAAATATAGGTAGACACACACTTGGCCAAAAGTATAAAGCAATCTATTGAATCATTTATATAATGTAACCAGGCAATGGCTTCGCTACTAAGATTAAAATTTCAAATCTAAAAAAAGCAGCCATGGTTAAATTCTTATAAATTTTCTGAACTTCGCCAATTATAATAATTTTATAAAGGAACTCTAAACTAAATTTCCCCCCTTTCAAAATATCACGTTGCTAATATATAGAGTTATAGAAGAAGATATATATAAATAAATTTTCTGAACTTCACTATTTGGGTTTTAAAAAATTCGCAAAATTTCGATACTTATATTTGTTTCTGAAATTTACCATTTTGTTTTTTGATATTATAAAAGAATTATTAAAAATAACTTTGATAAAAAACATAAGAAATAACCGAACTAAGATGAAATTATTATTCAAATACTCAAAAAAAGCCCCTTCTTAAATTATAGAGTAATGGTGATTAAACAGTTGTAGTAAAATAATTCAATATATCTATTATACATATAGTTACCTTTTTTGTTTTAATAGTTTGATCCCCTTGTGCTTTAATTACAACCATAATTCTTCGTAGCATGGATTTCACTAAATTTTCACACCCATTTTATAATTTTTCATACGGTCCTGTTTTATTTGTACTCGTGGTACTTTTTTTTCAAGCAGTCTGACCAGAGAAACCTTAGACCATTGCTGATGTGTCTAATTTTTTTAATCTTTGCTCCACTTAAGACGTTATATTATTTTGACTTTAGATATCCATGACTTCTCTCTTGCCTTGCAGCCTTCTAACCCGTTATCTCTAAGTCTTCCTCTATGTTTTATAGGTAATATTGTTGTTATAACCTGAAGCTCATGAAAATTATCTTACAATTCTACGAGAAAAGAATTGGCCAGAAGCAAAACCTAGTGATACGCTGGATAAGCTGATCTATATCTAATATTGTGCTGTATCTATTAGTGGTGGCTAGATGGTCCTTACCCCTTTACCGAGTATAGCAAAAATCCTATTAGACTCGTTACGACGCTCACAACAAATGGCACAATGATAGTTTTAATGCAGCTAGACACGTTTTTATTGTTTTACCATATAAATACATATATATTTAAGTTATAATATTAATCAATTTCGCCGGCCTCCGTGGAGTGCACGCGCTCCAGGGAAGATCCGAAGGTTGCACATAGGTTTGCGGGTAAACTCCTTCCTCATGCTGGTTCACCTGCGGAGACGGAGCTATTCACTTCGACGACATGATCCACAAGCTGGTCGAGTAGAGTGAGGTCGGGCGACTAATGCGGCCATAAGTTTTTCGATCAGAAATTCATGTTTGACGCTAATCACTCTTGCACAGTCTTGGTTATGTGAGCCCGGGCACCTTCCTGCTGAAAGAGGTATTCCACCTTCTCCGTGATCCTTCTTACCAGGGCAGGATATTCATGGCTGAACTATCCCTTTAATCGTCCGCGATGAGCCTGTAACTTGCCCTGAACCTCACAGGCGGCATCTTCTCGCCATTCGAAGCCATGACGCCGAGCATGGACATATAGCGGACTTCGGAGAAGCCAAGGCCGAAGCTTACCACTCAGTCGTTATGCTTGTTGATAACTGGATCGGCCATGAAGGGTTGTTATCAGAAATAAATAACAATTCGATTGCCATGACTCTTCAATTTGTTGAGAAGGCGAAGATAGCGCTCAGGACGATGTGCTCCCTTACAGTCGGTGAGCAGAGGCATTTTCAAACACCTCAAGCCAATGCCACCCTCTTCCTAGACGGCCTGGACACCGTGCAAACCAAGATGTTGTTCTTCTTATTCCCGGGCGCAGTCATTTTTGGCTTCAGATCCCATTCGAAGGCCTTTCTCACAGCCAAACGGTTGACAACTTGTCTTCTTGAACGAGTAGACGGTCATTCGGCTGACGTTGAGCCTTTGGGCAATTTCTAACTTGTTGTGGTTCGCGTGCAAGAGAGTAGAGATCTCGATTATTTTTACTTCCATCTCGACACACCAACACACTATAGAAAAGAGGTCTTAAAGACATGTTCTGGAAAACTAGAACTTCAAGAATCTGGACACAATTTTTATAGCACACAAATAAACCTCTCGAAAGTTAAAAAAAAGTCAAGTGGAGCAGTATTTTCGCAAAACCCGGAATTGGCGGCAAGATAATGTTCATTTCATTAATGTCAGCTAAAAGATGTTCAGTTCATTAGTGGAGTCAAGATGATGCTCAGCTGTATAGTGGCGGCAAGATGGTGATCAGACCATAATTGGCGGCAAGATGTAGCTACAAATAATTCAAAAGTTAAACTTAGCTGATATACCATATATATATATATATATATATATATATATATATATATATATATATATATATATATATATATATATATATATATATATATACATATATATATATGCAGTATATGCTAAGAAATAGCCAAGATAAGTCACAGAAGATGTTACTACGAAAACACTTGGACATATTTGTGGTTTTGAAATTTTCCTTTTGAATATTTTTATGCTTGTTCGATCACTTGTTTCTGCAATTATGTTTTTTTGTGATAAAAAACTGAATGAACTTATTCCTGCCTCTGCTTAAACCCCTCCTCAGATTTCATGAATACCAGTCAACTCACCTCAAACACGAGCCATATATTTAGGTTAGACGCTCGAGAGCAGGATTATTCACGTGTAGTATCTCATCTCTAAGGTAGGATTTTAGTTTAGACCATAAATCTTAGCCAATAAAGGATCTAACTTAAGCTAGCTTTGACTTCTCTATTTTGGAAGGTTCCAACTGGCGAATGCAGTTTTTTGTATCTGGTTGGATATTAGAGATCAGTTTAAGATCCTATTTTAAGTTGGAAAAAAAGAAGGATCTTCCTCAACTGATCTTTAATATCCAACCAGATACAAAAAACTGCATTTGCTAGTTGGAACGTTCCAAAATAAATCGATAAAATCAAAATACAACACCTGGTCTTTAACAAAACATGTATATAATGGTACACGTCACCTACAGTCAGCACCAATCAGGAAGCAAAGGGAAATACTATTAAACTATTTTACAAGAATATTATGAGTACAGCGTACAAAACGGACGAAAGAGTAATCAAGGAAATGATAAACAGAGGAGTGAAACCAACCCAAAATGAAAAACAACGTATCACTCACAATCTATTACAATAATAAACAGACATCCAACCTTATACTCAAAAATAACCATACACCAACCCTAACACTTAAACAAAGAAGTCATTTCATATATGAATACACTTGCAAAATTGGAGACTGTGAGCTCCTACCTCATTCATATATCGGAATGACAGAAACAAAATTAACACGAAGAATGAGCTACCATTTAAACAACAGTGCACCCAAAACACATTCCTTTGAAAAACATGGAAGACAATTGGACCAGGAGTCACTCGAAGATAACACCGAAATTCTTGCATATGCTCTAAATCGCCAACAATTAATCATATTATAAGTTGTCTATATAAAAGAAAAACAGCCTAAATTAAATACACAAACAAACATACAGTTCACCCTGCCTTCCTCGCGTCCTCGTGCGCCAAGTAATAATCCCCGCCTATCTTAATCTTGTACCTATTTTAAACTAGCCTCTTTAAGCCGTCTTAATCCTTTGTTTTTAAGAATTTCCATTTCCTATAAATATGTTCGTATAATTGTTAACTTTCAAACCCCATATATATATATAGCCATGTTTTTATTTTCTTATATAATTTCTACCTTCCTTTGATAATGATACAGGAGTGTATCGAAACGCGTTAGGCCAATAAATGTTTCGTTTTATCCAGTGAATTATTTTACTGCCCTCGTTCATCAGTGCTTTTGTAATGAATTTTGGCGAGCTTATACACGAGTTAGCCAACGACCAAAAGCGGAATATTAGAGAAATCGAGAGACGCGAAAAGAAAATTATTAATGCTGAATTCGCAGTCGCCTTCAATAAAATATGTCACGAAGAGAATCTTCTGCCCAAATATACGAATATATATATATATATATATATATATATATATATATATATATATATATATATACATATATATATATATATATATATATATATATATATATATATCATTCATTGTATTTTTTCAAACTTATTTTTAAAATGTGAGAATGCACGCATGTGCACACCAACATGGAGATGAGAATGAATTACCTCTTTGAAATCCTTCTTTAATCACCCTGTCAAAATGCTACATTTATTAGCTGGCCTCGAATTTAAGAGTAACAAGGAATGAGTCAGGAAAGGCACAACTTAGAAGCAACCTTACTAAAAGTGGCTTCTGTATGCAGGTGGGTGGTCGCACTCAGTTATATTCATAATAAAATCACTATAAAAAAATTCCTTATAGAGCAGCGTGTGGGAGCATTCACTACACTATAGATGGTAATCGCAGCAGAAATTTAATCGTGGCTAGTTATTTTGAAATAACTTTAAGGGATTGGGTGGCCTAAATGGATAAGTCGATGGATTCTCTCATCTTGGTGCTTGGCCCAATTCTCAGCAGGCGCAAACAACAAAACTTCGCTGCATGTAAGGACTTCACGCAATTAAAGGCGGGGGACCGAGTGTCGCGCATTGCGCGAATGCAGTTTCATCCCATTTTTTCATCTAGTCCATATGCAATCACAACACGCTTTCTTTCCCTTCTTTTATTTGTACACACGCAACACATCACGCTTCCATTCAGAAATAAGTCGAAATAGGTTTTCAGTTACTACTTCCCTGAGACATCGATGGGAGCGATACCTGATGACCCTATTAGTGTTTGTCAAAATAAGCGCCCCAGTGAATCATTGAGACAGGTAACGACGGAACGAGAAATGGTACACGAAATGATGAGGAATCAGTGGGACAAATTAGGTCAAGATCTGATATGATTATTTTATTTAATCAACGATTTGTGAGATTGTGAGGATGAAAGTCGGGTAAGGTAATTAATTACCCATGCATATGAATGTATTCTCAATATGGGAAAGAAATTAAGGGAATGATAAAAAGATCCGACTGAATATATCTTGGCCCAAGACATCGAAAATAAATAGCCAACACTATGCTCAAAAGGAAGCATCAGCAAAGGTGGACTTGGAGCAGCCCATACTATGAGATATAAAATTAAATTGATTGCATTCTTGTGGACAAATAAACTGTCAAATAATTACAAGTCATCGATAAAATCAAAATAAGTCATCACACGATGATCAAATGGAGGATAAAAAATGGCATTCAGGAAGAGAGACGAAAATTATTCCATTTCAAAATCAATCCCATTAAGATCGAGAAATCCACGTTTCAGAATTCCAGCGCCATCTTTAGAGAAGATACTATGAAAATCTACTTAGCCCCTGAAACACCAAGAATATACAAGCAATGAACAATAATTTGGTTAAACACATGATAGAAACTGCTAAAAATACAAGGAAACATAAAATGAGAACAACAACAAAGTCTGAGAAGAAACCCTAAACATAAGAACATGCGCAAACACCTTAATTAAAGGAACAAACACCAACCCAAAAATAGAATTGGTAGTACTAAACAAACAGGGTAAAAAGAAGCAGAGAGCTGACATTACAAAATATAATACCGCTATTTTTGAAGACACCATCGGAGAAAAAAAGGGCATAAAATGGCTAAAAATAGACATAAAAAAAATTCTCACATAATAGCTATAAAAGAGAAAGATGGTACAATGATCCAGGATCTAGAAAGAATAGCTAAAAGAACTAAGAAAAGTTGTACTGATGCAACAACTCTATCTAGAATCACAACCAAACAACAACACCAAATAATGAACAGCCACAAATCACCAGGTCCGGACAATCACTTCGTATTTGCTGAAAGATTCTGAAGATGTGATTGTGGATAAACTAGCTTGGCTGTTCAATGAATGTCTAAATAGTGCAAGATTCACGAGCATTAATGATCCTACTACACAAAACGGAAATTAAACGGACCTTACAACCTATAAACCAACCAGCTTTCTCTCGTGCCTATATAAAGTATTTACAAGAATGATTACCAATTGACTGCAAAAGAGCAAAGTGACTAGTAGCTGAGAGAACTAACTGACTTCAGAAAGGTTTTCTCAACTTTTCGCAACGATTTACCACCCACATACAGTCATGGACAAAGTTTTGAGTAATTTTTCATATAAGAAAATTACTCGAAGTAATCAAACGTTGCATTTTGTTTTAATATGTTCGTATCGTAATTTAAAAGTGAAATCTACAAATATTTAGAGTATAAATCATTTTTTTTTATTAATACACTCAATTGATACACATAATCACTATTTAAAATAAAATTCCTTCTTCTTCAGGACTGCTTCAATTCGTTTTGACATGCTGGAGACCAAATTTGTTAAGATATCTTGACTAATATTACTCTTTTTTTGTTCATTAAGCACCCAAAACTGCTCACAATTGGATGTCCTCTTTTTATCAACCGGCAGTTTGATTATCGCCCACAAAATCTCTATTGTGTCCCAAAATAGAGTTATCATATCCAAATTGGTCCTAAACTGTTGGAAAAAGGTGCTATTAAAGCACGTTCGGTGTTATTTTGAGTTCATAGCAGTGTTCTCGGGCAAAATATTTAGTGCTCAATTTTCTTAATTGAGAAGCAGCCTCACAAATAGAGAAAGAGTCCGATGCTTCAGCGTGGGTACGACTCAGGACTCGTGAAAGAGCTTCCTTTTTCAAGTCAAGGATGGGTGCAAAAAATCCAAATTTCACCAAGAAAAACCTTACTGATAGGCTAAACTTTTGTATGAAATATAAATAATGTTCTGTTGAAGAATGATGCAAAGTGATATTATATTATGAAGCTCCATTCGGCTAGATTGGAGCATCTGGAAGATTCCTCGTTAGGAGAATGGAAGGAAAACGCTTTCAGAAGCCATATCTTGTGTCCAGGATGATGCATCTGGACACTATCCATGTTTGTGACTGCTTCTATACTAATGGAACTGAAAAATTTTGTCCATGAACACTGATGAACTCAAAATGGTACCAAAACATATTTCGTTATCATATTTTCCAAACAATTTAGGATCGATTTGAGGATGATAACTGTGTTTTTCTGCATGGTTGCTCACCTTGTCTCAATGAAAAGCAATAACAAAGTTCTTGGCCGAAAATAACATCAAAATTTGGGGATCTTGACCATTTGATCAACTGGCAGTTGATAAAAAGAGGCCATCCAATCGTGAGGAATTCCAGGTGCTTATTTAAATAAAATGGAGAAATATTATTCAAGCTATCACTAAAATTTGGTCTTCACCATGATGTGTAAACGAATTAAAGCTATCCTGAAGAATAAGGGATATCATTGTAAATATTGACTGCGCCAATAAATTGACTGTATTTATTAATAAAATCAACCAGGCAATGGCTTCGCCACTTCTCCCTACAGGGAGAGCTTGCACTTCGCTACAAAGATTAAAGTTTAAAATATAAAAAAAGCATCCATGGTTAAATTTTAATAAATTTTCTGAACTTCGTAATTATAACAATTTTAAAAAAGGAACTCTAAACGAAATTTCCCCCCTTTCAAAATATCACGTAGCTAAACTATAGTTATAGAAGATATATAAAAATAAATTTTCTGAACTTCCCAATTTGTAATTCTTTGGGATTTAAAAAAATTCACAAAATTTGGATACTTATATTTATTTCTGAACTTCACAATTTTGTTTTTTGATATTATAAAAGAATTATTCGAAATAACTTTGATAAAAAACATAAGTCATAACCAAACTAAGATAAATTATTATTCAAATACTAAAAAAATTTCCTTCTTAAATTATAGAGTTAGTGATGATGATTATCTCTAAAAAAATTATATTTCACCTTCAAATTGTGATACAAATATACTAAAGCAAAGAGTAACATTTGATTAGTTTTATTTATTTTCTTATACGAAAAAATATAGTAGTCTCAAATCTTTTGGCTATGACTTTACATTCCACAGCTCATTGAGAATAATTTAGAGTAAACTATCCTACTATAATGACAATCTTTGACTACCAGAAAGAATATCATAGAACATATACCCACATTGCAGATCCTACATTAGATTTGATTAGGTATGAGACATGTTTCAATTACAGAAAGGTGTAAGACAAGGAGATACTATATCTCAAAAATTTTTCACGCCCTGTCTAGATGAAATCTTCAGGAGGCTAAAACGTCAAAACAAAGGCATTAAGATTAATAGGGATTACTTCTATCATCTGAGATTCGCAGATGATATTGTACTCATAGATGATAACCTAGAAGAGATTCAAACAATCTCTAAAGAACTTAACTATGAAAGCAAAAAAGTCAGCCTTAAAATAAATCTTGGAAAAACAAAAATCATGACATGATAGAAATGACAATTGACCGCAAGCAAATTGAAATAGTAGACAAATTTATCTCTCTGGGTCAGCAGATTACAATGTTACCAGGAATAACTCAGGAAATTCAACGCAGAATCACTCTAGGCTGGGAAGCATTTGGAAAGGCAAGCATCGTCTTCAAAGGCAAAATTCCCATGTACCTGAAAAGTAAAGTATACAACTAATGCATAATCTTAACTATAACCTATGGAACAGAAACTTGAATCCTAACCCAAGAAACTTATAAATATTAAACTTAAAGCAACCCAAAGATCTCATGAACTCACTATGTTGAGGATAACTTTTCGTGACAGAAAATCAGCCATTCGGATACGTGGGGAAACCAAACTTCAGGATATTGTGGAAGCTATAGCAAACTTGAAATGGAGTTGGAGAGGTTATACTGCCAGTTTCCAGGACGATAGATGTACCAAAGAATTACCGTTTTGATTCTACCTGTTAAAAGATGACCGAAAGGAAGACCAAAAATAAGATAGAGAGATGATCTTCAAAAATATGCCAAAAACTGAAAAAACTACACCATATAGACAAAAATTCAGAAAGATGAGAAAGGGTTTCTCTCAAAAGTGGGAGGCAAATGCCTAAAATAATAATGATGATATGTATATGTTCAATAACCCATAGGATTAGAAATATTCTGATTCACAAGTGGTTTCTTCTTTTAGTAAGACTAAACTAGGACTAAACATAGAATAAGAAAGTGAAATCAGGTGGGGATCAAACCTATGCCACCGAGTGCTCTTCGCTGTTAAAGCTACTGCTTTAACTTGAACTGCATAACTTTTGTCAGAAACAACTAAGGCTACCAATGTGTCGTATAATAACCTACATGTATAAATTACGTGTGGGAAAAGTTATGAAGATTTGGATGAACAATAGCTATCGGAAGATAAGCAATTTACTAAAAAACTTGAAGTGACCAAATTTATCCCAACGATTAAGTTTCCTGTTGAGAGAACCGTCATTATTTCGAGATTTGTCCCCAAGTTATCTGATATTTCGTTTCGAATATAGACAAAAAATATGACTTGAAATATGTAGTTTTATAAAGAAGGATCTTAAATTACTGCCATTATCTTTCAAGGTGGTCTCTTGTATTTACTATTAGATGTTTGCATTAATACCACATACTGGTTCTTATTTTTACACAAGTCATATTTTTAAATCAATCTCTCCTTGCTACGTATGATTTTCTCATTTTAGTGAATGATTAATTAACTTAATTAACTTACATAATTAAGTTACAACCCATTGACTGTCTCATGATGGCGATAATAATAGCATGGAATTATCCTTTTGGAAAATTAAGAATATAAATGAGATTAAATTATTCATTTAGTTCGGCATTTATGCTCCTAATCGTGGCAGCATAAAATGTTTCAATTAAAGATAAAACTTGATTTTATTATTATTGTGTTGAAAATTTTATCTTCTATTAAGATTAATTCACACGTCTCCCAACTATTGTATTACGCAAGCTAAGATAGAACTAGCGAAAGGTTGAGTGTATAGTTGTATGCCTCATTTATGGCTTGAAAGTAGTCTAAACGGATCCTTGATTCTTAAAGGGCTCCTTTACTACAATTATATAATTTGTCCACCCTTGCTACCAAACTCCCAAAGAAAACTTCCTATGTGCACAAATTTTAGTTATTGCCTTTCGATTTGTTCCTACATAAAAATAATAAAAGTTCGATAATAGGAAAGATTCGATTTCCGCGAATTCAATTTTTTCTCTCTAATTCAGCAACCAAATTGACACCTTCCACTTCATTTGGGCGCTGGCGGAGTGCTATGCACAATAGCTGCATTGAAAGGCGAAGTGAGCTTGCGGTTATAGGCGCTCATTTTCTGCATTGCCACTGTCTTCAACCTGAATTTCCCTTTACTTTTAACACTTAGAGATATATAACAATTTAAACCAACAGAGTGAATTGTTCTTTGCTAAACAATTTCTATCTATAGGAAATTAATCCTCAGACCAAACGCCTTCAACATTAATGGCACAGCTGCAGTGAAGTCCTGTTATGTCAAATCTTTCAGTTATTATAAATAATTCAACTTCCTTAGATTCCTTAACTTCTTGATTATCATAGACGCCCATCATGCCTCAGAAGAGAACTTGTAGAAATGACACTTCACGTGACGTATTGCTGGGGATCGGTGGGTTTGCAAATTAAATTCGGTTTAATTCTGCTGAGGCAACCATAAGATGCAGTGACCAGTAGTTTTAAAATCATTTTAAACTGTTTACACCGTAGAAAAGGAATAGATGTCCAAATTTGAACCATAGAAACTATCCAATGGACTGGGATGCGATCGATTACTCTGGATCTGACATCTCGTGATCCTGGTACGAATTTTGACGAATTTTCAAGAATAGAAAAGTGTTGATGATTCTGACCTTCTTTCTGGGAAAGATAATATTTATTTATTTTTCTCTAGTTATTTAATAGTAATACTAATAATATGAAATTGTTTTGACGCTCTTCAAGGTCATGTACCTCTATAGATGGCTCGTCTATCGACTAATGAAAAACCTGAGAGAATAGGTGACGCTTTAAGGCATTGAGGAGAGGAGGGAAAGAGTATTTCACACTATGCAAATCATTTCACATTTTCAAGGCAAATATTGGCCAACCACAACCACCCATTTATCACAAATGATTGTGAGGAGCAGTCAGCATGGAGCTAGAGCCAGGTCGTATAAATCTAAGGTGGTGGGAGAGGCTCACTGAAAAAGACAAGTAGGAGGGAGGTGCGGCATTTAAATTCTTGGGATGTAAGAAGAACGACCTTGGAGGTAACTATGTATCGAATTTGGGACCAATGCAGATCACGAAGCAGGGAGGTTGCACGAGAGAATGAGCCCGGCAGAGATGAACACGAGCTAGAAAGTTAAGAAGGAGAGAAATAGAGAGAGAGAGAGAGAGAGAGAGAGAGAGAGAGAGAGACAGAGACAGAGAGAGAGAGAGAGAGAAAGGTCGAAGTGGGGAAATACTGTGATCCAACGAAAAGTGAGTGGCTGTCGTCAAGTAAGGAATGGGACGAAGGCATGGATGGCGATCTCAAAGCAGTTGTGCTCAGAGTAAAAAAGAATGAGGCGGAGATTAAGGAGAAAGCAGAGAGAGGCTTTACAGACGTTAGGGACAGGAGTATGCCCCATATCTATCAAGGGTGACGGCCAGATTTTTTACTGTAATAGAAAAGGAGGCACGAAAGGCGCTGAGGTTTATATAAGGAGCATATGTTTTGCAGCAAACAGCATCTGTTGGAGTGTTCCCAAGGAGTATCTCTGTTTTATTATGGTTGGATCTTCAGAAAATTGTCGAAGAGCCACTCAGCGATGATATTTTAAGCGATTAGTAGGTTTCTAACAGTCTGATTAAACGAAGATGGGAAAAAAATGATAAATTTGCTAGTTATCTGCTTAGAAAATATATAATAGACCAAAAGGATGCATAACATTAACAAAGGGAAGAAGAGAGATGTGAAACATAAATGGTACAAAAAACGACCCTTCGCACAATATCAAAGCGCATACCTTTATTACGAGGAGAAAGATACGCGCGGAACCGGGTAAGGGCAGTTTCTGAGAAACTCATGAATTCACGGAACCAGTGTAGAAGAACTTTATGGCTAACACTCTCAAATCTTGCCGTAAGGTTCAAAAGTACCAGAATGGGAGGCTAGCTAGCGTCGGTCGCATGACGAATGTGGCCCGGTACAAGTAAGATAAATATTTAGTGTTGACTCCTGCCTTACAACCAGACTGAAAAATATCATCAGCATTGAGAGATGACAGGCGTTCTAGAATCCGCACTGGCACAGGACTTTGAAGGCGTTTTGAGATCAATGGGAGTTCAGGATATTAGGTGATAGCTTGCAAGAAAACTAGAGTAACAGTAAAACAGAATAGTCGGGAACAAGAAGCCAGAAAATACACGAATTAAGTTTATTTTGTACCTAAATAAAGGTGACAATTTGTAAAGATTATTCATTCACTGAAAAAGCTTTTTAGCAAAATGTCACAATAAAGTCTTTCTTCTCTTTTCATACTGTGCATAGGGGGAAAATAGGGAGGTTGAAGTCAGGTGGTTCTATTCCAGACGAGAGGGAGGTATATAAAATATGTGTGAGGTAAATGAGAAGAACATGGTGGAACTGGGATTACATATTTGGATGGAATGTGTTTAGGGGAGAAAAAGTCTTTTTCGAAGAGAGAAAGAGAGAAGTTAATTCCTTAGGAAACACTGGAGCGAGGGAAAGAAGTTTGGCTGGGGAAGTTCATGAGGAATTGACCGATGGTGAAAAATAGAAGCAGATAATAAGGGAAAATAATTGCTACAATTTATATGTAAAATATTATTGTTAATATCTTAAAACGGGAGTGATACGATATTTTTTTAATAAATTTGATTAACGATAATTTCACATTTTTTCATTAACCGTAATCACAATTTTTATTTGTGATTATTATAGCCTTTAGTACTCAAAATCTACTTTGGAACGGCAAAACATCATAACTTTTCTCAAATAATCAATATTGTCGTGGTATTACATTATATTACATCAATACCATATTATATCTATGGGGGAGGGACCGATAACTTACAGGTGAACCGACAAAGGGACGGAACACCGCTAGTTTAGACGGGCTGAAATGCGAAAAGAGAGTGCAACGAGGTCAGGTAACAAATGGGCAATGGCAAAGCTCAAGGTTATTTAAAGAGGCATGTACATAAATATAATTTTATTTACATAAAAATAATGAGAGAATTGATGGGTAAAGCTCAAGGTTATTTAAAGAGGCATGTACAAAAATATAATTTTATTTACATAAAAATAATGAGAGAATTGATGGGTAAAATTACCTTAGAGATTTAACGGACAAAATCACATCAGTAAACGAAGGGGGGAATTGTAGTTATAAATCAGACTATGAAGTAGAACTTAAGGTATTACAGAAGGAGCTTATTCAAAGGTGGGGGGGATTAACTCTATTGGGTTACTGAAGGGAAGGGGGTTGGCTTACGGATGTCTTCTGAACGTGAGATGAGGCCGCTCGGAAGTTCTGAGTGGGAACTTGAAGGGATGACGGTTCTCCCAAAACAAGGGGGGGGGGGGTAACTTCCGATCCAGGGGAAAGTATTTCGGCCCCCTGAAATAAGGGGCGAACGAAGGAGGGCTTCTACAGGAGTTGATGAGGGAAGTCCGGAAAATCACTCGGTGGCGATCGTTAAGTGGAATTACCTCACTGGCTAGGGCTAATTCCAAATGCACAAAATAGTTCAGCTGTCACTTTGCTTTGTTGTTAGCACCTGACTTGAAACTATGGGGAATATTCTGGGGTCCAGGCGAGACTTCTCAACTCTGTGTCTCTTCATGGGAGTCGAGCGCTATTTATGTCCGAGGCTCTCCCCGGGGTTGGGGGCCGGTAAGCGGGAAACAGCTCTACTCTCGAATGGCCTCGAATCTTCTTTCAGAGGATATTCTGCCCGTGTAAAAGTGAATCGTGGTAGACACGGTTCGAAGCTACCGCTTGTGGTAGGATGGGGAGGGGGGAGGGGGTAGGATTACCAATTTAGGCCTAACCGGGCCTTCGGCAGCGCATGGAAGTTCCGTTCTGCTCAAGAGAGTTCACGTGGGGTTCCCTCACAAATATTCTAACAGATTATCTGAAAAAGCTTAAAATATCTGGTAGTACAGTGACGAATACTATGAAGAGGTTTGAAAAGCCAGGTATACCCTAAGAGAAACAACGGGTATTAAGGCCCAGAAAGACCTTAAAGTCACAGAATAAGCTCATAAGTTACATCTCTCTGAAACAACTACCATAATGCTTCAGAAATAACAGCAATGAAACATCGCTGCTGGGGCAAATGTCTCCGCTACGGTAGTGAAAAGAGGCTTAGAAAAGCTGAGCTTTTCGGCCCAGTGAAAGTAAAGAAACCTCTGCTAACACATTGGAATATAGCAAAGAGTTTAGCTTAGGCTAAAAACCCATCAAAACTTGGCGATGAATGAGTTGAAAAGAGTTCTTTTAAACGATGACTACATTTTAAACTTTTGTTTTTAAACGTGGGGAGAAGAAGTGGTGAACGAATGGCTCCTCGGTGCACTGTGGTTACGAATAAGCATGGTGGAAGTATTGTGGCCCTTTGGAGCTCTTTAACTACCCATTTAGTAGGAGATATTTCTAAATAATCAAATAAATTAGACCACCATAGCTATTCGAGTGAGAGAGAAAGCACTCAACAAAGGCACAGGTGTTATGTGAGAGTTTGCTTGAATGTTGGAATGAAATTCAATAATAATATTTGCTTTTGGTTTTTAATAAATAGCATGGTCGAAAGTTATTAAAGCGTAAAGCGGATCTTTTGATGAGTAAAAAATTTAATGTTACCCGTGTCCAAATCTGTATTTTTGTTATTTTCTTCAATTTTAAAGTAAATTTGATCCATAATAACTCTAATACTTCATGTGTGTGTGTTATTTGTGTTATATTTAAACATGGGGGGAGAATAACAGTATTTATAGCCGGTAGTATATACATATATCAACAACAACTGTTTAAGTATTAGTTATTATTAATGAGCTCATAAGGAATAACTCCTAATAATGCGAAGCATCGCCCACTGTTGTTTGTAGACACCGTCTAGGAGTAGGAATGGGTTTCATTTGCGATCAACATATGCGTACATTCCTTACAATGCTGATGAGGCCATTTTAGCCATATTGTTAAAAGTAAATGTAATAGATTAATTGATTGGCGAAGGGGAGGATGATACGTATTTGGAGGACTGCCGACCCTGTTAAATGAGATTTGCTAGAAATTTTTAAGGAACTTAGATTAGATCACATGACAAAGAAAATCACTATTAGTTGAGTCAATTAGGATCACTTATCCCAGAAAATGATGATAGAACTAAAAATAGAAAGATAGGTTTATTTTCTACATAAGTTCCATGTGGCACAAATTACTTTTCCTTCCTCTTTTTAAGTTTCTATCCCATTCATGTAGAAATCAGTCTTTTGAATTGAACAAAGCTTTCAAACTTTCAGTTGATTAAGGAGGGGCCAAATCAGGGCTGTAAAATAGATGTGGCAGCAATTCCCATCAAAAATCTTGCACCTTTGATTTCACAAGTCTTGATGAATGAGCTGATGCATTTTCATGATGGAAGGGAACTCTAGCATGAAACTTTCTTTGGTGTCTTTTTTTTCATAGTCTGTAATTTTTGCAAAATACCTTTCTAACTTGTTGCATTACCGGGTCTTCAAATGTTCTGTTCCACTTTTACGATGGTCTCAACAAGGGACACACTGATAGTTCTGATGCAATTAGACACGTTTTTATTGTTTTAACATATAAATATGTGTTTAGATTATATTAATCAATGCAGCCACCCTCGCTGGTGGGCACACACTCCAAGTAATAGTATTTTTTGAAATAGCATAAGTTTAAAATTCTATGCTATACCTGAATATTTAGATTGAAATAAATATTTTACATCATTTCTGCTTTGAACTGCAGGAGACATTTTCTGGGAACCTTTTGAAAACCCATTGTATTGATTAATTGTTTAAAGCTTGGACATATATGAATTTTTAACAAGAATTCAAGTAGACAAATCCATGTTAATTGTTTAGACAGACTTAACCAATGCCTTTTGATTTTTTAGAATTTTCTAATTGCAAGTCAAATTATTGCATCTTTGAGTTTCTCTTGATATCCATTAATACAGAGTTGTTTTTTTATTTTGTTATTTATAGCAATTTTATTACTACAGCCTTGAATTTACATTACTATCACCTTAATTGTCAACCTCTCCTGTTCACACTGCTATTAAAAGCCTATGCATTTGATAGTGGGTGGGTGGGTGCTAGTCTGAATTGCCTTTGAATAATAAGAAAATCACAAATTTTTACTGCGATTCTGTATCGTATGAAGCATTTGAAAAAGGTTTTGTGAAGGGAATAATAAACTTAATTTATCGACCCTTTTCTAATATATCTTTTCTTTCTACCCACCCTTCTTATTCTTTTCCATGTTTGGCTCTCTTTTCCATTCCTTTTTTCTTTCCTTATGTCCACTCTACCTTTTATATTTCACCTCTTCCATTCTGGATGTAGCAGGCCTTATTCCAGCTCTCCCCTTCTTTCCATTCCTTCCATCAAATCAAAGACAGCACCCCAATCCCCTGCACCTTTCCAAGTACCTTCTTCACCTACTCTTCCAGTCAAGGTGAATCGGACCTCTTTATCATCAATGCCAGATGAACAGGACATCTCCGGTAGTCCTGCCAACAAGGCCATTGCTGTGGGCTTTGCATCTTCCCAGAGCTCTCTCGAGAGAAGACCCACGTCTTCCTCAGTCATTAGAGGTGAAGCCTCTGATGTGTCTTGCAGCCATTCATCCACCTATTAAGTAGCTTCTCACAGTCGGTGACATCTCAGTAGAAGTGGGTGCTGTATAATAAATCAACTGAATTTCTATAGCCATAGACCTTATAATTGCGAAAATATCTGCATCTATTCATTGGATAAAACTTTGTAAATATATAATCCTCTCTCTCTCTCTCTTTATATATATATATATATATATATATATATATATATATATAATTGCCATTCCTGGAGCATTATAATTAATCATGGATTACATGGCGTTTATGCAATCTAGTGCATCTTTCCTCTTTAGGCCTTCTTCACTTAACTTTGCTATCATCACAGCCATTTATCTCTGTATCCATTTAGCTTGATCTTTGGCAATATTTTCCTAATCGACAATATTGCTTCATTTGAGTCCTTTTTTGCAACATCAGAAGAATGCAAAAAAGGTGTCCTAACCTTTCTCTTTATACTCTGTAATATTCACTATAGAATTATTTTTTTTGAATCTAGTTCTTATGAGATTACCTATTTACAAAGTCTTTTCTTCCTCAAATAAGTAGACACGGAGAGGGAAGGATAGGAGAAGAACCCTGAGCTGGGATATTGTCCTTTATTGATGTTTCATTCATCTTAAGCTTCAGAATGGTAACAAATGACCAAAAACACTGGTTTAAATACCCTTTAGAGTGCACATAAGCTACCAAATCTGAATTTTAGCACCTATTGGTACTTAAGCCACTTCTTTTGCTCATTGCTTGTCACTCTGAAATAGCTTAGGATGAAGAGAATGTCCATAAAGGACATCTTAGCAACTCAGGGATTATCTCTACTCTTTCCCTCTCACTTTCATCTCAAAGACATTCGGGGTTAAGTATACATTTATACAGCGTTCATTATGCTTAAAATCTCATGTTAATCATGTTAATATATGAGTATATGGGAAAGATGACTTTCCTTGGCCTTATAGTAATCCAGTTTCACCTCCCTTACCCTTAACATAACATTCAGAGTTCATGGATAAATAAAGCCACAAAGACCTATCCAAGGACATCTGAGTCAATCTCCAGCCAACCATCCTCTATAAACTGCATCCAAAGGATAGTGGCCATAACATTGCCTAGAAATTATTACCATTCGAGGCTCGTCTCATGCTCTACAATGCAATTAAAATATGTATACAATAATATAAATATTTAAATATATACAATTCATACCTCAAGACAAAATTCAAAAACTACAATAACCTTCTAAAGAGTCATCTCTTCCGAATTGCCTTCTCTCCCCTGTAAACTTTCTCTACACTCGCTATACAACCTGCGTTCTGGGAGGGCTAACAGTCCTGAAGGGCGCATTATGAATACCTATAATTATTATTATTATTATAGATGAATAGAGTTCCTCCTGTATCCTAAACATGAAGACAGCTCCTCTTTTCTCCTATACATGAAAATAGCTTCTTTTGTCTTCTATACATGAAGACAGATCCTCTTGTCTCCTATAAAAGAAGAGAGATTATCTTGTTTTCCCTATATGAAGAAAGCTCCTCTTCTCTCATATACATGAAGAGAGCTCCTCTTCTCTCCTATACATGAAAAGAGCTCCTCTTGTCTCCTATACATGAAGAGAGCTCCTCTTGTCTGCTATACATGAAGATAGCTCTCTTGTCTCCTATACATGAAGAGAGCTCCTCTTGTCTCCTATACATGAAGAGAGCTCTCTTTTCTCTTATACACGAAGAAAGCTCCTCCTGTCTCCTATACATGAAGAGAGATCCTCTTGTCTCCTACACATGAAGAGAGCTCTCTTGTCTCCTATACATGAAGAAAGCCTTGCGAGTCACTTCCAGGAGCTCATGGTTGCCAATCGTTCACTAGTGCCAAAAGTAAACCCTTTTACCTACCCACCTTATGTAAGTATCTGACAAACAATTAACTTCAACTAACTTCACCGTTATCTTATCTACGCACATCAAGGATTTGCCATTTTAAATTTCAATAACGTCCCTCCTGGATATCAACCTCTATATTTTTACTTAATTTTATTTGTTTTCTAACCTCCTAATTTCTCTTCTTCTCCTTGGCCCTCTCCCCTGTCCTTCAGAGAGGCACCATCTCCGCGTGCCAATAATTTTCGCTTCTCTTTCTTCGAAGAGGGCTGATACGAGGTCAATAGCCCCTAATAACCAACTTCGCCGGACTGCCAGAGATTTATAGGAATGACTTGTACTTGGCACTCTTGGGGTAAATTTTGGCATTTTCTTATCACCCCCTTAAAAAAAATAAATAGGGAGGCGGGTTTCTGCCTCACTAGCTATTCCCCACTCGTCTCAGGTAATATGACGATAGTATATTCGTATGTACCGTTCGGGGTGGGGGAGATATATCTGGTTGTCATTTAGGAGGGGGGGGGTTCAGAGGATCTCTGCAGATGTGCGTGAAAGTGGGGTATTTAAGCGTGTTTGGAGTGATTGAGAAATAAAACCAGGGGGCGACGAAGAGGTTAACAGGGGAGCGCTTCTAGGCGAGAGGCAAATATCCTTCCGGATTCGTAGAGTGATATCGGAGGAATAACGAGCCGGTCCGAAAACACTAACTACCGTTAGTAAAAAAGAAAAGTTTTTCAGGAGGCGACTTAATAACATGCAATCTTTCTTAGATAGAGCTAAGACCAAGGTCAATGCAGTCCGAAGAGCGAAAGAGATGATAAAGGAGGAAACAAGAAGTTTGTACACCACATTCAACCAACCCGGTGCCAGGACTGAGTGCAAATTTTGTAAAAGCCTCATTCATTTGTTCGATCACATTCCAGAGATACAAAATCCCTGATCTTAAATTTTTCTTGTGATTCGAGGTTCTATTTTAATGACTCTTTCAAATCCTTGTATTATTTTGACTCCTCCGTCGTTCTTAGCTTAGTAAAGGTCAGGTCCCTCTTTATGGACGCTCGGCCTTTAATTCTGTAAGTTGAGTTTGAATGAAGAAGCTTCCAAGGATTTAAAAAATCAGGAGAGAGATGGAGGGGGGGGGGGGTATTGAAGAGAAATGTATATATCTATGATGCGTGCAAAACCCTCTTTAGAGTGATTCTCAAAGTTAATAGTAGAGCTTCCTGGTACTACTATTCGCACGGCTAATTTCCCAAATGGCATCGTCCGACACTATTCTTCATCTTCAATGATGTCTAGAAGAAAATTCAAGGCAGGTAACCACTCCCTCTTGGGGGTTCCGGTTCTTAATTTTTTTCCGATCTGGAAAGGTTTTTAGGTCACTATTTCGAAGATCACCTCACGTAAAGGGAAGTAGGTCACGAAGTTCATCCGTTGTTTCCCTCGCGGGAATTGGCAAACTTTTTTTAAGCCAAATGGATCCATTTCTGACCCAAATTGGCTTCATCAACATCATTAGGTGAATCTTAGACACATCGATAAAATGAGGCATTTATCATCTCTCCATATCAGCCTGGCACTCGGTCTACTTGGTTTTCAGTTATTTCTTTATTTTGTCTGTCGGTTTTATAAACACTTTGACCTACTTTTTTATGACATAAACATTCACTTTACTAACACTCATCAATTTAAATTTCTTCGCATCTTTACATTTAATCACTAGCACTTATGCCAAAATACAGACTACGTTCGATTTCCAAATCTGGCTTTGCCTGAGAACTATCGATTGCCATTAATGCCACTGAACAGCAATTAAGGACGATAACAAGGCAACAGAGAAGGTGCCTCCACATTAATTGTATCCTTCAGACACATTAGTGCCATTGGTTTTGCTCTTAAACCCAATTTTCGCGCGGGATAGATCAAACGATGGTGGGCGATACGAAATTAGAAAGTATAGGAATGATTCAATTAATTTCTTTAAATATAGGTAGGGAAGTGAGGCAAGATATAAAATGCTTATTAGGGCCCTGGCGGCATGTACAAGGTGTAAAAGATGAAAGATTTCTTTAATGAAGGTGCTAACTACAAGACAAGTTAATATATAATTTAATTACTGTAATTAATAGTAGGTAATATAAATCTATGAAGAGAGGCACATAATATTGGCAGGTATACACAGTCTACCATTAATGATTTTTAAATTTTTGTTTTCATTTGTTAGGGTGCGGAGATTTTAATGTCTATCATCGCTTTCAATAACGTAATTGTAAGTAATTTTCCTTAGAACTTTTAAAAGAAAGATCCCAACGAAATATATTAACCCCTTATGTGCTCCCGGCTCTTAAAATTTCCTTTCTAGGGATTGCCATTTCAAATTGTGTATAAAGGAAGGAAATAAAACTTGTGACAGAGAGTCCGGTGATTTATATCTCCTATTTGACTCTATGCTTTCTATCAATCATTTTGTATAACCACTCTCCCTCTTCTGCTCCTCCTTCTTCATCTCCGCTTCTCACTCTCCCTCTCTCTTTCTCTCTCCCTCTCTATCTATCTATATTATTTATATATATATATATATATATA
Source organism: Ceratothoa steindachneri (assembly GCA_963969495.1). NCBI lineage: Eukaryota > Metazoa > Arthropoda > Malacostraca > Isopoda > Cymothoidae > Ceratothoa > Ceratothoa steindachneri. The sequence goes on from OZ018324.1 coordinate 116,908,468, forward strand.
TATATATATATATATATATATATATATTTAAAAGGACCCAAAAAATGAAAATAGGTAACACAACCCGGAAAAAAACTAAGGAAATTATTATTACGTGTACCATTAATAATAATTTCATTAGTGTTTTTGTTTTTCAGGGTTGTGTTACCTGTTTTTATTTATTTGGGCCTTTAGCCCGAGCAGAGCCTCTGGCTTGTAGTGAAACATGTAAAAATCAATCTGTGTGGGAGACCGCTTCTAGGTAGGGTTGCAAAACGATTATACATCAAGATCATGGTTGATGGAAATGCATAAGCCCATTTAGATGTACATACCTTCACGGGAGTGTCTTTAGACTTTCTGGAGACATAACTCCGATAAATGTTGGCGGTAGAAGGCCATAAAACGCCGCCTGCTTCAGGGGATTATTGGCAGAGGTTCGGCTCGGTCTACATCGTACGATCCTTCCTTGACTCTATCCTCGGAACTTTTGGAGGGGTTAGCGTCTTTAGGAGCGGGGATCATTCGTCCTTTGTAGTGGCGCGACTTATCTCAGAATCGGACAGGAGAAAGGCACCCGAAGCTTTTTTATTGCCTCATTACTTTCAAAAAGCAGACCTACGAGACACTGGGATAGTCTCACGCCCACCAATCACGGGCTTGCCTCCTTTCATCCTAGCGACTCGGTAGAAACGCGCAGCCACTTCACCTTACAGGAATCTATACAAGTTTAGCTCCTGGGCGAGTTAAAACCCGGAGAAGGGTTCTGTGTGCGGTGGCTACCTTTATCGGAAGCTTGGGTGGACCAAGTGGAGAGTGAGCTTTGTTCAAGTCAGATGCATATAAGTGATAGGTCTCCCTGGGCTCGTAAGTACAATTCCTTGGTCTGCCAAAACAGATACGGTCTACAGCCTTAGCTGCCAGGACTAAAAAGATACTAGTTAACTTGATTCAAAGAAGCAATGTGTGGATCACTGCATTTCATACACCTGCCCTTTCATGAGACAGACTATTCATGTAAGGCTGAGATTTAGGTTTCACTGAAAAGAGCACATCTGCATATTTGATTGGTATGACCAAAGCGGTGGCAATGGCAACACCTCGGCGGAAATGAGTAGCATGTGTTTGACACCATAGTGACACCAACCATATCAAAACGATTGCGGGATTCTTTCAGATCGAACGTGATGGAAAGTGTAGTAGATGTTCTTGATGCAACCGCCTCATCGCACGTTTAACCTTGTCAACTCCTTGGTCGGTTAGCTCTTATGTGATGTAATTTAAAGGGTAGTTAACGAAAATAGCCCATACCATTGGCACCTGAATTCACTTGAATAGTAGCTACTGAGAAACAGGTGACTTTCGATTTTATATCTAGGCCCCCAACTAATGTTTTGCGCTGATAGAACATTTGTCCTTTGGACAGAAATCTTTGGAGACAGCAGTATCGAAAATGCTTGGTAGCTTTGAAATGAGGGGCCTCACCCCGATATCATGTGGCTCCACTCACCTTGCTGTCTGTGTAGCGGAACATGCCATCAGGACCATGTCGCCTGCCGAATCGGCAGGCAACCCCCAAAAGAAGGAAATGATTCATTGAATTTCTGAATTTTTTCCCTTCTTATTCTCTTTTTAAAGAGAAGAAGGCAAGGAATGCACCCTCTTATCTTCGCGTTCAAAAACTGACACTTCTTAGAAATATCGAAGGATCTAGCCGTCTGTAGGGCCATATTAGAGGAAAGAGAAAGAGAGCCCTCACCTCCTTTTGAATTCTTGAGTGCCAGTGTTGACCAGTTTAGATCTTGCCCCGGAGAGGAATTATATTTAGTAAATATCTCGTAACTAGTGTTTGTAGGCTCCAGCGGAAGACCCTGCCATATGGATCCGGCCACCTTTGGGACCTTGTTCACCTTGTAAATGGCCATTAACTGCCCATCCACCCCGGCGGTGTTGTGATTCTAATCTGGTACTCATTACATCTGTGGAATGCTTGTAAATGATAAGTCGTGGGGGCCAGCAAGACAACCTCCATCAAGAAAGAATGGGTGGAAGGAAGTAACTGTGGCCTAACGTGCTATTTTCCCTTTTAAGCGGGTTTGGCCTATCAAGTCGCTTGCTGCTACCACTTTACCAGGCCACTGCGAAAGAGGAAGGTGGTAAGCCGCTGGTCAAAAAATGGAGTCGTCCAAGGGCAATTCCAAGGAAGGAGGTAGGCAAGAAAACTCCTAAATCCGTAGACTTAGGAGAGGGGACGCACTCTCCAAGCTATGATAAAATTGGATGTGCACCGGCTAGAGCACAGGGAGGTTACTTCCTTTTCGAAGATGGAGCTGTCCGAGGTCAGCTACTGAAGTGGTAAAGGAGAAACACTTTTACCAATGTTAAGTGGTGAGTTGGTACGAGTAGCCCATCTACCAGTCAAAGTTCTGTTATCGGCTTCTCCTTGATAACATCAGCACTAAGATTTGACGAGGTCTCGCTATCTGGAGTGTAAGCTAACCTGTTGGAAGGCTTGAAAACACAAGAAATATCCAAAATTTGTGGCCAATGACAAAAGAAAAAGGTGGTTTGTTTAGCGATATCCAGCATTAATCCATTTTCGTCTATCCCACGTTGGGTTTTCGGACTTTAAATGGATACAACCCTGGCCACGTTAATGCGTACTGTTTGCGTCTGTGCTGCGGCACGCATCTCAAAGAAGTTACTCAGTGGACGGTTGTTCTCTAAAGGATGCAGTTATAAACTGAGTAGCCAGAGAAGCATAGCAAATGAGTGATTCTCTTACTAAGTCTTACTAATCATCAACAAGACCACCAAGGTCTAATCTTTGTCGTGTGACAAATATAGAGGAAGAACTCGAAAGTTTAAGATGACCTAGCAGCTAAAAGGTCAGTAAAGTCCGCCCATCATAAGCTGCTTTGGACGGAAAACGACCTACGAGAGGCATGGCAGCAGGTGCGTTTCGGAATCGAGCAATCGATGCGTCAACGTGCCAAGGGCAGGCAAGCATCGGGCCGAGTTAGGTAGCCAATGGGGAAAATTCCCAATAGCGGAGTGAGCAGATGAACATACTCGATTTGGTCAACGGTCACGAAGGCGGACTAGGGTTGCAATCAGATCAATGATTCAGTCGACTCGATCTTTCTTGACCCTTAACCAACCGCTGTTCTGATGAAGATCGTGGGTTCTCTGAGAGTCCTGGAGGTTCCCACGTTAAACAGTTCCACGCACATGCGTTTATTGAGTTCCAAAGTGGACCACTCCATATGTCTGGCGGCGAATGGTGTAAAACGGTGGAAACAGGAACGTGATGTCTAGAACTTTCTAGTTTCAGCCGGCACGTCAGCGGTGGGCATGATTATTCAGTCGCTAGACTCTTGGATTGGGACAGGAGATGCTTTCGGAGGTGATGCTCATGACTGAGCAGCCCTATTTAAGATTCGCTCTGCTCAATTCGAATAGGAAAAGGGTTAGAAGATTTCTAGCCCCTTCCCCATTCGTGGAACGTTCGCAACTTACTGGACAACGATCTGAACAGACCTGAATGAATAACTGCTTTAATAGCGCGAGAGTTAGAGAGGTATCGTATGGATATTGTAGCGCTTGCTAAGACCAGGTTGTCTGATGAAGGTCAGTTACGCAAAGAGGATAGAGGATACGCCTTTTTCTGGAAAGTATACAGAGCGGACCAGTACCGAAACCATGGTGTTGCCTCCGCCATCCAAAAGAGCATCGTAATCAGGCTGACAGAATTACCGGTCTGAGTGAATCAAAGGCTGATGATGATGCGGCTCCAAGTCCGCTCTAACGGCTTTGCGACTTTTATTTGCGCCTATGGCCAGACACTTGATACAGACGAAGAGTCCAGAGAGACCTTCTACGCTGAACCTGACGCGCTGTTTTATAACGTCCAATTCATTGATAGGTTTTTCCTATTGGGAGACTTTAACGCGACAGATGGCGAGGAAGCGAATCTCTGGAAGGAAGTCATCGGACGTCAAAGCGTGATAAATACATATGAACGCAAACGGGCTCCTACTTCTTTCTGAATACTCGGAACCCAACCTTGTCATTACCAAAACGATCTTCCACTTGAAGGACAGATTCAAGACTATCTAGATGCATTCTCGTTCAAAACACTGGCATCTCCTGGACTACGTCATCCTCAAATCCCGAGCTGGAAAGGAAGTGCTGATAATCAGAGCTGCTGTAGGCTCTGATGAATGCTGGACTGATCATCGCTTGATGTTTTCAGAAGTCTGTTTGTGAATAAAGTTAAGACGCACACAGGAGGTGCAATTCACAAAATATAAGAGAAAACTTCTAAAATATCCAGAAGTTTTAGAAAATTTCCAGCTCACTCTTTCTGCCAAGGCTCCTTCTACGAGGGGCGGTCAAAAAGTTTGGCGAATCAGTAGGGCAAAACAGAGGAAGGGGGATGGCTGTTTGTGGGGGTGTTAGGACAAGTTATGACAAGTCAGGACCTGCAGTCGAACGCTCCTGCCTCGTCTATTTAAGAAGCAGTAGCTCATCGCAGATCGTCAGTCACGAATTTTTTAACAATGGAGAAGGTTGAGCACCGCGCAGGATCAAATCTTTGACCAAGGAAGGCAAGAATGCAAAAGAGATCCATGAACGCATGGTTGCAGTGTATACCTACACCGCTCCTTCCTATGTAACAATTGCTAGCTGGAATGGGGAGTTCCGCCATGTTTGTGAGTCCTTTGAAGATGACCCCCGTCCAGGACGCCCGTCAGACGTACCTAACGAGGACAATGTGGCCCGTGTGGAGAGGATCATCCTCGAAAATCGACGGGTGAAGGTCGAAGAAATCGAGCGACAACTTGCAATATCACATGGAAGTGTTATCAACATCATCCACGACAATTTGGCCATGGCCAAGGTCTCTGCCCGTTGGGTCCCTAGAAACCTCACGCCCCATGATCGACTTCAACATCGTCAAAGTCCACAAGGCCAGAGTTGTACAAGTTACCCTGCGCGAGTGCGGATTCAAGGAGCTCAACCATTCCCTCTACAGTCCAGATCTGGCCCCTAGCGACTACTTTTTATTCCGCCAGCTCAAGGCTGCACCGCGTGGACGCCGGTTTAGGGACAATGAAGATGTCCAGCTCGCCGTCCAGGAGTGGATTGAACAGCAGTCGGGAGATTTCTGGTTGTCTGGAATTCAAAGCCTCAGGGACAAGTGGCGCAAGTGCATTGAAGTCGAAGGTGTTTATATTGAAAAATAATAAAACACTTTTCCTCATATCTCGTTCCCTTATATATGAATTGCAAAACTTATTGACCGCCCCTCGTATACATCCGACGTCAGTTCCAGAACGTTGGCAAGGCTTAAACTCTGCTATTACTACTACCTGCAATGAAACGCAACGCGTTATAACAGTCAAACATCAGGACTGGTTCGATGAAAATGATACTAAGGTTCTTGCATTGTCTGCAGATTGCAGATGAGCTATTAGAACTTACCTAAATGATTCACGGAATGAAATGAAAAAATACGAAACCGGGAACTTAAGCCACGTATTCAGCAGAAAACGCGTGAGTTGAAAGATCGCTGGTTGGTAAACATAGCTATAGAAATCCAATCCCTGGCTGACAAACATGATATGAGAGGTTTTATTCGAGAAACAAAAGCTTTGTATGGTCCGTGCCGTCGAGGTCTAACTCCGCACTAAAGACGAAACGAGGATCCTGAATAGTAACGAGGAAATCATTGGGCGATGGAAAGAGCACTTTTAAGATGTCCTAGAGAGAATGTAATTACTATGCAGGTGCCATTGATAAAATTCCTGCTTGTCCACTGGTTACAGATTTATATGAAGTTCATACACTCGACTTAAGAATAACAAGGCTAGTGGCCCCGACGACATACTGGCAGAAGTCTACAAGTGTGGCGAGCCTCATTTTAAATCCCAAGTACATTAACTTGTCCTTAAGATCTGGCTGGATTAAGTACTCCCTGGCGAATTGTCACAATCTACAAGAAAAAATGGTGAACAGTCGGACTGCTGTAACTACCGTGATATAACGTTACTTTCAATCGCTGGCAAAATTGTTACTTATATACTCAGTTCGAGAATTATGCCTGTTGCGGAAGACGTCCTTCCTGAATCGTAAAACGGATTCAGACCGGTAAGAGCAACCGTAAACATGATTTTCGCTGCCCCTCAACTGTAGGAGAAGTGTAGGGAACAGAATGAACCCATGTATATGGCATTCATTGATTTGACGAAAGAGTTTGACTCGGTCAACCGCGATGTTCTATAGAAGATCCTAGCTAAGAGTGGATGCCAAGAAAAAATCATCATAATTGTGGGGCTCTTTCACGACAATGCCAGTGCGACTGTCACAGCGAATGGGTGCACAACCGAAACTTTTCTCAATAATATCAAGTGTAAAGTAAGTATGTGTGATCGCGCCAACCCTTTTCTCCCTCTTCATCGCTGTGGCTCTACATTTAGCCAAAGACGCATCACCGCTGGACATCCAAATAAGAAATCGGATGGACAGTAGTCTATTTACTCTAAATTGCCTAGAACCAAAATTGGATTGACAACAATTTTAGAGCTTCAATAGGCAGACAACAGCGTCATCGTAGCCTAAAGCTAAGTCGAACTACAAACTTCTGTCACAGCCTTCGCAGAGGCCTACATAAAACTAAGTTTAACCGTTAATGTCTGTAAAACACAGGTGCTTTGCCAACCTTCACGGAACCATTATCCTGCAAACCAGCCGGTGATCGAAATCCAAGGTGAAGCCTTAGAATGCGTGCACCAATTTGCATATCTCGGTAGTCATCTTTCTAAAAACGTTAACATTGACAGCGAAATATAATATCGCATCAGAATAGGGACGGCTGACTTCGGTAAACATCGTAAAAGGGTGTTCAAGAATCACAACATTCTAGTTGAAACTTAGGATTCTGGTGTACAGAGCAATTGTTATCACTGCACTGATATACGCATCTGAATCCTGGACAACATACCACAAGCATATCAGAGACCTGGAAAGCTTTAATCAAAGAAACTTAAGATCCATTTTGAAAATCAAATGGCAAGACCTTCGAACAAACTTGAGCGTTTTGCAGGAAGCTAGCTGTCCTAACGTAGAATCGGAAAAAGAGAACTCTGCTGGGTTGGCCACGTAGTGAGAATATACACCAATCGTTTACCGAAATAGATTTTCTGCTCTGAGCTATACCACGGCTACAGAAACGACGGGATGCATAAAAGCATTACAAAGACGGCCTGAAATCTAACCTTAGGAGCTGTCAAATTCTTGCGTGCACCTGGGAGATGGACGCCCTAGATCGGAGTAACTGGCGTTTGCTAGTAAAAGAAGGAGGGGTAGCTTTCGAGCTTCAGCAAATTATAGACATCGAGGAGCGTGGAGAACGGAGATTGGAACGAAGTCACAACCCCCTCCTCTCCAGAACTTCAGATGGCCGGTTTGCGATCGAGCAAGTGTCTCTTGCATCGGGTTAATAAGTTACGAACGCATTCATCGAAGAAGATAGAGACTTCTCAATACTTTTTAATGTAAAAGCGATGATGAGACAAACAAGAAGTACTGCAGGGAGATTCTCAGTCTGTATGTGACATCACTTACTCGTTTTAAAATCCCACTGCTTGGTACTTGCTAGCACTTCCTTACGATATGCGGTGTCTCTGCCCTCCTCCTTGGCGAGCTAATCGCCGATGTTCTAACTGGTCTAAAGAGAACATAGTGCGAGAGATATCGCACATGGGCAGGGTGGTCAGACATTTACTCAGTCCACACGAATGTTTCTATAAGGTGCATGAATATTTTCTAGGTTGCATGAGACCATTGCCTTCGTCATCTCATTGATATTCACATGTGCTTACTCTTCTATCACCCACATCTCTGGTATAGTCAACTTTCGGGCAGTTTTTCGAGTATAGTGAGGCAGTTGTGCTAAGAAGATTGAAACTCAGCGGTGTTCCTGCCCTTGTTTTCCACAAATATAAAATCTGAACTATATTGTAACTGAAAATTTCTTTGCCTGTAAACGTTCCACCTTCTATTCACTCAACAACGTCTGCTGACGAGTTTGCGGCGGGGTAGGAAAGTCCGGCCCGTATCACCAACAGTGCTCATGGAGGGTGATGCTCTTCTCCAGTGTTCAGACTTGTCATAAAGTATAACGTCCCTAACTTATAGGATAGATATGCCTTCCCTTCTGTAAAGGCATCCCTAAACGTTCGCCAGATACATAACCCGAGTGTTCCAGTTGTTGTCCATTACGGCCTCCAGTTAAAACTATTCCACTGAAGACGGAGTAATTATTCCTCGAAAAAATATTTTTATAAGTAAAGCAGGTATCCTTTCCAAAAAGTTATTGAGGTAAAGTTTAAAGTAATTGAAGTTAGGCCAAAGGAAATCAGACCTTTTTACCAAACAATGATCAAACAACTAGATTTTGATTGTTATATTAATCATTATTACTTTTGAAATATATTTCACTTTTGAGGATACAATAGGAGAGAAAGGCATAGACCGAGAACGTGCTATTATTTGGAACATAAGGTTTTTTTTTAGTCGCGTGCAGGTTTAATCGTGGGTGACTCTACATCTCACTATGTCGGTCGGTTGATAACCGTTTTGCTTCTTTTGTTTTTGTAATAACATTGTAACTATTTGGCCGATTCTAACAAAATTTGAAACCATTATGTTCTTTTACATTCTTTTTCGAATGATATAATTGCCAAAGTCCACCCAGGGGGATAATCCGGTAATTATTTTGCTTTGGCAATAACATCATACCTATTGGGCAGATTCTAAAGAAATTTGAAACCCCTATGTTGTTTTACATTTTCTTTCGAATAAAATAATTGCCAAAGTCCTCCAAAGGTTAGCCAGGGAATTATTTTGTCCTGACATTAACATCATAACTATTCAGCCGTTTCTAACGAAATTTGAAACCCTTATGTTGTTTTACATTCTCTTTCGAATAATAGAATTGCCAAGGTCCCCCCAAAATTAGTCCGAGAATTATTGAAAGTTTTGAATAAGTGAGAGTACGCGACCTTTTGGTCAGCAGACTTTGTTTAGACGCGTGCGACTCTATATCTCACTATGTCGGTCGGTTGGTCCCAGTTTTGCTTTTCTTTTGTGGGCAGAATAACATAAAAAAAAATTTCTACGAAATATATTTTCCATAGGGAAATAGGAATTATTTATTTTTTTTTAATAAAATAATAATTGATTAACTACTTTACAAATAAAAAAATCTCTTCTAAGAGAAAAATCCTGTGAAAAATATTGCCCCAAATCAAAAATAGATTTTCTCAACTATTTCCTTTCCTATACGGAAAATTAAAAAAAAATTTCACCTTTGTAAAGAAATTCAACATCCCCCCCCCCCCAAAAAAAAAAAAATCCCTTTGGAATTGTGACCCATTTGTCAGGGGAAAAAATATGACTTTGACCCAATTCCACATTTGGAAAGAAAATCGACATTTTTCCCTAAAGTGCCCTTTTGACTTGTGACCCATTTGTCAGGGGAAAAAATATGCCTTCGACTCATTCAAATGAAAGAGATAGATTCAGGTATTGGAAAAGCTAGCAAGGGAAACCTCTAATGGGAACGGTAAATAAATAGTATTAAAGCTTTTTGCAGTTTTTAGGATATTTTCTGTGCATTTAGCCTTTGTTTCCTAAAATCAATAAAAAGGATGCTCTCAGTTTGTATTCCAGTTTTTTTTTATTTTTCTAAACTTTGTTAGTCACTTATGGCTGCTATCATTCATTTTAGTTTAAGGATGAAGAGTATGACTGCTATTATGATTTCCTAAGAATTTGGCTTTATTCTTAACAAAGCAATGATTTCGGTATTTCTCGTATTTCACATTAAATCTTAAGGGCATTAAAGGGAAGACATTTTAAATAAATGGCGATAAGCGATGCGTTTAGTTGTTGATCATTATAAATCTATAGATTGTTGGAAATGTAAAATAAATAATTTAGATCGATTTATCTGTGAGGTAATGGGAAAATTATGATAATCCTTAAAATTGTTCGGAGACAAACTTCTTTAGTATCTCATCCTTGTATAGAAAGATGGATGAAGAGGCGTCGTAATTTGTGTGGGTTTTTAAAAACCTGTTATCGCAATTCATTTCAAATATGTTCCCGTTTTAATGGCCCTCTAGATTCAATATTTCATCCGTGAAATACCAAAACAATTACTTTGCTAAGACTAAACTCAAATTCTTAAGCAAATTTTCATTTAAGTTTCACGATAATGATGGGCTCCAACACGAAACGTCAGTATCGAGATAATAAACTTCCATGATTATAATCATCAATGCAACCGTACTATTCGTTTGTAAACTAGGGATACAGCTAGCAACCCACAATTCTTCGACTCTTTTACGTCGCTTATTTTATCTTTGCAAACGTGAAGAAAAATTTAAAGTGGTTTAGAGAAGTTGGAATGAAGTAAAAAATGCGATAGTTTATAAAGTATTGAGTTGTATGCAGAAAATTAGAAAGGGTACCAGGTGACTGGTTAGTCGGATAATGCTTATGACATTCAGAGGGTTTGAATTATAAGCTCCTACTCGGGGATCTTAAATGGAGTAACATGATATCAAGTGGCCGAGTTCTTGTTGGTATTTGAAGTTTTCATATATAACTCTATTTACCCCAGTTATTTTAATTCATACCAATATTTACATACCACCGTATTTACATATTGTTCAAACAATATAGATTTTTAGAAATAAATTGCTTTTGAAATTGAGGTCAGGTTTGCTCGACTCGATCGTCATGGCTAATACGATTTTAAGATTTTCTTCCTCAAGTGACCTCAATACATGTTTTATTCCGAATTTGCTGAAGTTTGATTAATATTGCCGATTTATGAAAGCTGGAGAGAAGCTCTTGGATCAAAGTTGCTGCTGGTAGCTTGTGTTTTTAAATTATTTGTCATGAAGCGAATGTACCCAGACCGAAGAGGTTATTTATTAATATTTCAATTATATCAAATTTATTTCATCTTTTTAATATGAATTTAGCCTGTTTCCAGGCTTAAGGAACACCTTGTATTAAACGTGGCGGAGTTCATCAGGGAGAGAGAGTAAGTAGACTAGGTGATTTTGGTTTGAGTTGTTTGCTTTTGTATGTATAGAATTTAGATACAAGTTTCATTGTTTTGTAGTAGCATATAAAAATGTATCATTTAATCTTTTAAGAATTGTCAAGGCTAGCACAAAATTTGCCGCATTAATATCCCAATTTGGCACTCCTTATTTGACACTCATGTGCTACCAGGACCTCTCCCCCCACATACACACCAACATACACAATATAGTGAGTTCAAAAGGAAACCTGCAAAATGTTAGTGCTTGACTCAGATGTTCGTCTTTGGGGCGAGTCTTGTTCTTACCACCGTTTGATGGAACTCGATACCCCCCCTTACTGGGAAAAACTTGTTTTGATTGGAATCTGAAGACAGGAAAAGCGAACTAAAAGGAGTAATTTCCCTTTTCTGCTTCGGGCTCCCGATGTGGGTATAATCTCGACCGGGATGTTTAGCTGAGATCTGGGCGCAGACAGAATTTTACGATGAATTTGTCATCTAAGTATTATCTTATTATCTGTTTAGGTATTGAGCAATAACGTGCGTTACTGTCTGGCTCATTGATATGTTGGGTCATAGTGAAGGATCTGTTGTGTTTTGTTTATTTTCAGGAGCCCGTATAGATGGCTGTCGGTTTGTTTAAGTTTATTTGATATGTTTGCGTCTTTGATTAGTTTGCTAAGTTGGTTTATGTCCTTCTTTGTTTTATCTGTAGTTTCAAGAAAATAAACGATCTATCAAGAAATTTCAAAAATATCTACAAAGCTGCCGATGAACAGACACTAAGAATAGCCGAAACCATAATAATAATTAAACCCGAAATAAACATTAAAGCTAATGAACTACGCTATAATTTTAATGGATACTAACTTTATAATATTTAGATTAACAGTTTTTTACATTTTACTATCTTGCGATAACTTTAATAATGCCACACACACATTTTTGTATTTATATATTTTACTAAGTGAACTTCCTTTGGTCCTACTCAGAATATGTGACCGGTGTGAATCCCGAAACGGATCATATTAACCTGTTCTTCCTGCAAAACCAGTTATTTCAGAGCTTCCTCTGAAACCTGGTCTTTAAGGTCTTTCTGGCCTCCTTGCGAAACCTGGTCTTTAAGGTCTTCCTGGCCTTCCGATGATACTTGGTCTTCCTGGTCTTCCTGTGAAACCTGTTTTTTTTTTATCTTTCTCTGAAACCTTGTCTTACTATCCTTCCTCTTATAGATGGCCTTCTTGGATTTCCTGTGAAACCTGGTCGCCCTGGTTTACTTGAAAACCTGGTCTTCTTGACCTTCCTGTAAAGCCTTGACTTCCTGTCATTCCTGTGATACCTCGCCTTAATTTGAAACCTAGTTTTCCTGGCCTTCCTGTCAAACCTAGTCCTATAAGCTTTCTTCATTCACGGCGTCTGCCGATAACGTAGCGGTGCCTGAAGAATTCAGTGTGTGATCCGCCAACCAAATTCACATAATTAACCTATCGTTTTAGCCTGTTTTCTCTCTTTTCTATCTTTCCATATCCAGTTCCATGTGCTTTTATTAAGAGAGAGCAAAACCTAACGTGTGCACGTCCGTCACAAAGTTAGTGAAAAGAGATTTGTCACGAAATCGGTGAAGATACGTCAAAATGTATGGAAGGGACTTTGCTTAACTAACTAAAATAGGAAACGACCTGAGGGGACATGGAAAAACCGCCTATAATTAATTAAAATTATCGGTACTTTAATTCAAATTCATCTCTGACGTGCATGAATCAGCGTAAATTCAAAAAGATCTAATTCATTTCGGATAAAACAGGGCATTTTGCTAAATAAATAGCTTTATTGAGTAAATATGTTAAGATCGACAAGGGTACTTGCCCGCATTTTTAAAAAAATGTTCAGAAAGCGTTGAAGTTACGAGATGGAAAAATGTGCCGAAATTACTGGAATAGATGAACAAAAAGAGAATATAATTAGGCCAATAGAAGAAAAAGAAGCTCCGATATTCTTTAAATTTATAATTTCTTTTGCTCATAAATTCATTTTCACCAGAGAAATGGCGAATTCGGTGACGACCTCTGTATGGGCAATTTTTCATTGAAATATTTGATATTTTTGTTCTTTCTCAGATTTTCGCGTTCCTGTGCCACTTGTTCGGAAGTTTTTAGCGCCCATTAGACACAATGTTCTTCATCGTCTTGTCTGGGTCCAGACTGCTTAGGAACAACCAAAACCCATTTGCATTATCTTTAACACGTTCACAACTTTCAAGTTGTAGCAGAAAAACTTGCGTAGACGCTGTTCTGATTTTCGCCATTCTTCCGTTTGCTTATGAAAGCAAACCTTAGATTGACATTTTTTTTACATTTAACCATCTTGCGATAACTTTTATGTCACACTCACATTTTTGTATTTATATATTTTAAAAAGCCAAGTGAACCTCATTTTGTCCCTCTCAGAATATGTGACCCGTGTGAATTCTGAAACGTTAGTTTCGGGATTCAAGGAACACATTAAAATAACTGAAGGAGACCTCTAAAAGGACCGTTCTCCAAACTGGAGCAAAATCTAGAAAATACATTAAATTGAAAGCTGAAAAAAAATTCATACAATACTAATAATTGTTACATTCCAAAATATTATTAACATATTTCGCAGGTTAACAAAACCTCATTTAACTCTTTCCATATGGGGAGGGCACATAATGCGCCACAACACGCAACTACCACCCTCCGAATCCGCAAGGAGGGCGATATATTTCACTGATATATTTCACTACCTTAAGAAACTGAATATAAGTGAAAATGAAAATATTTTTACATCTAAAAAGTAAAATGATTTAAAGTAAATACTTATTTGGAACGATACAACAGGATTCTAAGCCTTTCCTGGAGATTTCAAGTTGTTCCTTCGGCATTAATACAAAAAGGACGAGATGTTATATTCATGGATCGTGGTTGTTTATTTCTATGAAATGATAATATCGCTCAATAGCTTATAAGGTTTTGTCCATTTTGTCGAATTTTCAATTTCATACTTTTACGAATTGGCATTTTCTAAATTTAGGAAAAATTAAATGCAGAAACATAAGAAATATTCACTGCATTGATATAGAAATGAAAGTCTTTAACTAACATAGACCCCCAACGTTAAATAAAATGTTTGATATCAATTTTGCATTTTCTTAAGCATAATTAATATTCTTTCTTATTTTTGTGCACAAATCTAATTCTGTCCATTTCAATATATTCACTCAAACTTAAGCTTATTTTTATTAAAATGTCGAGTGCATTGCTCTTCCGAGCTAAAAGAATTTGAGAACCACTCATTAAGGAGTAAGGGTATATGGACACTTCTACATCTGACTCCGTCCCCTATGAAGGTGAGAGATACAGAAACCCCGATAGACAGAAAAAAAGCTAAACTAAACCGATGAAAAACTGCATAGGGGTACTCATTGGCAGATGACACACGGACGCACATACACGATCAGAAGCAAAATGGTGTCCCTTTTATCGGGCTAAGAGGTGGCTCTTCATGCGGTTTCCTGGCCAAGAGTGTCGAGGCTTAAATTTCAATCCGTACCAATAGGCGACTGTGGATACATTGTTTACTCCTTCTGACGAGTGCCACACCTCCACAGATGACTCACAGTGCACCCACAGTCACTGCGTGCATACCCAACATTGCATCCCTACCCACCTTTTCCGTCTTGGGGGGTATAAATCGTTTTTTTAGTACATTTTTTTCTCTATACGAACTCGGTCCCGAAGGCTTCTTTGGCCCTAGTATTTTTATGTGTTGGTCACTTTTGTCATAGAACTCCTGGTCTTCTTTAATCCTTTTGAATATTAGATTTGTTTCCTCTTCATTGACTTATTGTTTCTTACTCTATCTGCTCTTTCATCTTTTTCCTTTCATATCTGATTGCATGCAACAGAGGGCGTTAAACCAGTATCACTCTCAAACTCTCTTTTTCTTTCTCTCTCTCATATAACTAATAGCTACTATATACCATAAATCATTTGATGTTCACTCGCCTCTCCTTCATCCACTACTTATCGTACACTCTCAGATGCACACACCTTATAACAGCTGTGAGTGTCTTCCATGCGAATAAGTATTCTGAATGATCTTCTCTACCACATCTGGGACAACACATTAAGATGCGATGGTGTGTTGAATGTTGAAAAGAGAGGAACTAGTATAATCCGCCGAAGGCAGGTACAATCAGGGAGAGAAAGTTTGGGTGAATAGGGGTTGGGGAGTCCATACTTACTAAAAGCTGTGGCTAGACAGACTCATTTGAATCATCTCACCTTTGGTAGAATGCAATGAACATCGGTAGCTGGTATTCACCCTTTAGTAGACAGTACTCATCATCCGTTGTTGGCATTCACCTTTGTTAATTTTTAGTCACCATTATTGGCTGGTCCTCACTACACAGTCTGGACACTTTCATATTTGCGTTTCTTCTCCTACGGCGGATATGGGTGACTAATAAAAAAATAGGCGAAAGGACAGTCAGAAGAAGAAATGCATACGAATCGGAAAGGGACGGGATGAAGTTCTAGAATAGCAAGAACTGTTAGATCTGATGATGCAAATCTTCTAAGATTGGTTGCCAAATGAATGGATAAATGAGTCAAAATAATAAAGTACTCAATAAACAACCAAACTCTTATGGAGACCTTTAAACCATCTTTAATGAGATCCTTAACAGTCTTTGTTATCCTTAATCGTTTATGATGGGATGGAACCTTGCAGGCTTCAAGTATTTTCCTCATACGGACACAGAGCAAAGGACCGTCAACGCGCTTGCCAAGAGATAGCAGTGACGAATGGGACCAAAATAATGCCATTCAGAGGTTGTGCCAGTTAGACAGAGACACATCCTGGAACTGCCCTTCTAAATCTGTTTATCTTCATTACCAACTACTTCTTCGTCACATAGGCCCTTAAGGCTGTTTATTTAAATGTTTCGTGTAGTTACGAACCTCTAAATGACGAACTTTTAGATATCTAAATTTAAGTCAATTTTACACAATATAGAAAAAAGGTCTGAGTCATTACTCCTTCAATAACATTGCAAATGGGTACACATGACGATATTTAAAGTGCGCACACACCAAGTTATACTTGCTAGACAGGTAAATGCAGTTTGCTGTCATGAATGCTTAATGTTTGAAGGTGGCGTTTTTTCCAAGATTTTAGTTATAATTTATCCTTGAATACTTTACAAACAGCTATTTTACAATTGAAAAATTATATTAAACTAATTATTTCACATGTAACTTTACTTTAATTAGCTGCCATTGGGATTTAATCAACGTGTTATTTAATCTTGTTAGAAAAGATGAGATCCTTATAAGGATTCATTTATTTGAAAGAACAATTCTGTAGACATAAATATGACACTCCAAAACAATCTCGACAGCTTAGTTAGAGCAGGAAGAAATAGTAATATACCAGTTATATTTATTTATATTAATTTCAGTTTTGGATAAATCCACATATATTTTTTTAATTATTTTGTTTTAATTTGCTAATTAATAAATTCGTGGAAGCTAAATTTAGTAGTTTATCTTATTCTTGTATAATATGCCTCGTTTAAGTTTAAGAGGTCGATATTTATGTTCTTTCTGATACTCTTCCAAAGATACCTCAAATAGGGTTCGGAAAGTTAGGTCAAGGACTGTACATCGGAGCTAACCAATGCCATTAATGGTTTTCTGCTAAGACGCAAAGTAGGATGTAGCGAGAAGGGTGGTAATATGTATTGTTTTGTTGGTAAATTTCTTCTTCCTAGATAGGAATTCTAGAATCGCTCGCTACAGGATTCATATATGCTTTCTAGCTTAATGGTGTGCTTGAGTGTGTTCATTGTGGTTAAAGGTCTTGTTCAGCAGCCTTGTCAAACTAATCGATATGCACCCTATACAGAGTTACTACACCCCTATCTTAAAGTTTTTTCTCTACAGTTGCCACGATAGACTACTTATGGCTTAGAACATTTCTAAAAGATACACTAGTCATCGAAATACTTGAATAAAAACCTGAAGTAAATAGAGTTGTAATAAAACCTTCAATACATGAACTCTTCATTAACAGTTATGTGAACTTATGTTTAATGAACGTGTCTATTGCATGTGTACATCTTATTTCGAATAGGCTTTCATCGAAATAGATTATATGTAATTGGCCTAGTTCCAAAGGGTCTAATTTCGGTGCTACTTGGCGCACTTCTGTCCATTGGTTTATGAAAGGAACAGTTTCTTCCTGGGCTTAGTTTAAAATCTGGATTTCGTGGCCTTCCTGTGAAATCTGGTCTTCCTGGCTTCCCTGTAAATCCTGGTCTTCCTTGCTTTCCTGGGAATTCTAATCTTCCAGTCTTCCAGCCTTCCTGTAAAATCTGGTATTTCAGACAGTCCTGTGAAACCTGGTTTTTCTGATCTCCTTGCGAAACCTACTCTTCATGATTATCATGGCCTTCCTGTGAAACATTGTCTTCCTATCCTTTCTCTGATAACTAGCCTTCCTTACCATCCTGTAAAAACCTTGTCTTCCTATCCTTCCTGAGATACTTATCCTTCCTTGCCTTTCTGTCAAACCTTGTCTTCCAATCCTTCCTGAGATACCTAGTCTTTCTCACATTCCTCTGATAACTGGCCTGCCTGCAAAACCTGTTATTTCTGGGCTTCCTCTAAAACCTGGTTTTCTGGCCTACTTGCGAAACCTGGTATTTAAGGACTTTATGGCATTTTTATGATACACGGTCTTCCTGTCAAACCTTCTCTTTCTATGCTTTCTCTGATACCTGCCCTTCTTGGCTTTCCTGTAAAACCTGGTCGTTCTGATTTTACTTGGAAACCTGGTTTTCTTGACCTTCCTGTAAAGCCTTGTCTTCCTGTCCTTCCTGTGATATCTCACCTTAATTTTAAACCTAGTTTTCATGGCTTTCCTGTCAAACCTATTCCTATAAGCTTTCTTCCTTCAGGGCGTCTGTCGATAACGTAGTGGTGCCTGAAGAATTCGGTGTGTGATCTGCCAATTAAATTCACGTAATAAACCTGTCATTTTGGTCTGTTGTCTTTATTTTCTATCTTGTCTTATCCATTTTAATGTGATTTTTTTTATTGAAAGAGAGCAAAACCTAACGTGTGCACATCCATCACAAATTTAGTGAAAAGAGATTTGTCACGAAATCGGTGAAGATACGTCAAAATGTATGGAAGGAACTTTGCTTAAATAACTAAAATAGGAAACGACTTGATGGGAAATGAAAAAAAAGCCTATAATTAATTAAAATTATCGGTACTTTAATTCAAATTCATCTTGACGTGCAAGAATCAGCGTAAATTCAAAAAGATCTAATTCATTTCGGATAAAACAGGGCATTTTGCTAAATAAATAGCTTTATTGAGTAAATATGTTAAGATCGACAAGGGTACTTGCCCGCATTTTTAAAAAAATGTTCAGAAAGCGTTGAAGTTACGAGATGGAAAAATGTGCGGAAATTACAGGAATAGATGAACAAAAAGAGAATAAAATTAGGCCGATAGAAGAAAGAGAAGCTCCGATATTCTTTAAATTTATAATTTCTTTTGCTCGTAAAGTAATTTCTACCCGAGAAATGGCGAATTCGGTGACCGAGGTCCGGATATTTACGCCCTCTAAACGAGTGGATTTGATTATTAGTTACACCCAAATCCCCTGAATAGCGATTTTTCCTTGAAATAGTTGATATTTTTGTTCTTTCTCAGATTTTCACGTTCGTGTGCCACTTGTTCGGGGTTTTTTTAGCGACCATCAGCCACTATGTTCGTTATCGTCTTCTCTGGGTACAGACCGCTTAAGAACAAACCAAACCTATTCGTATTGTCTTTAACACGTTCACAACTTTCAAGTTGTAGCTGCAAAACTTGCGTCGATGCTGTTCTAATTTTCGCCATTCATCTGTTTGCATTATTTTTCAGGTTTGCGTCATGGAAGCTATTTCACGGCTGACAATTAATCAACGGTTTATTCTATCAAAAAAATTAGGAATCCGAACAGATTTAATTTATTTAAAAGATTTTCATTTGTAAACAAGAGTACGGGATGAATTTATGGAGTTTTTAAAGGAAATTTATACCAGTAGTTAATCATATATCTACCTCCATATCCGAAATCTAGCAACCTTCCTCAGTAGGTCTTCGAGTTTTTATTTCATTGAAATTAAAATCAACTTTACTGGCACTAACCTACAGAAGACGAAATACTGCGATCAACAACCTTTCCTATTATCTCAGCAAATGCAGGATCAGCAACCTACACAAAATCTTTGGCATCCTGTCCTTAACAACTTGCCCCAAAAGCCGGAATTTCGTCCATTGTTCAAATTCCTGCACTTAATTAGTTATGAGAGTGATTTGTTTACAAATCCGCAGCCAAATAGCGATGGGGTAACAACAGTGTTGAGAGGGTATGTAATCACACACAAACAAAAACGTACACCCATAGACAGAAGATATATTGTTTTGGATTCGATTTCGCTTTTATAGGGAATTTGGTTGTTCTATTCTGAGAAAAAAGGGAAGTTTCTACTGACTAAGGATAGCCCCTAAATGAGCGAAAATTCCTCCCACGTTTAAAGGAATTTGGCTATATTGGGTAAAGATTTTAGCGGATGAAGACCCGATTTGAGGTAGGACAACTATGCAATGCCGTGGTTCGGATCCCACGTTAAAGTGTCGATCCACAAGTGGTAAAAATGACGGTGAAAAAGAGAACAAAAGAGCAAACAACCATAATAAAACAAAAAATTCCACTGACTGATGAAATATGGTGTTCATCCTTTCCCCACGAACCCATCAATGCAGCTCCGAAATGGGCCAATGGCGGACCTCAAAATACATTCCAAAATTTTAGTTAGCCTGCCAAGGTAAGAATCTAGTGGGTGTATGTAAATATGAGAGTTAGGTTTTCTGAGAGAAGGAGCACTGAGATAGTGAATGTGCTTAAAAGTGTGAGATTACAAGTGATTGCGTTATGTGAAACGATCAAGAAATGGAATGAAGGTTTTCTATCGGGCGGAAAGAATGTAGTGCGATCAAGTATGAACTGTGTGAGCGAAATTTAAATTTGCAAGAGCGAAACTATGGGTAATAGGTAATGTCATATTCCATTAAATCGTAGACGAAATCTCCCGACCGGATAAGTAAATATACATAAAGATTCGAATGACTATCACTGGTGATCATAAGGCACCTGGGGTTAGATTTTGTTGGGGGGAAGGTGTTCGGGTCCTATTGGGTGTTTCGGACACCGACTAGCGAAGGTAGGATATTTTTTGACACCAGAGAGTGCCCTCCCACCCCATATCAGTGCTGTGAAGGTAGGAAAGGAAATGATAGCGGTGTTGTGATTGAATATGTACACGATGATGCGCGTGGAGCTACATACCATCCGCGAGAGGTATAATTAGCAGTGTATCCGCCAATGAGAGGCCAACTCATGACGACGCTGAAAGTTTTATGTCCTCTCTCGTAGGGATTGAACCCCGGCCTAGACGTCAGAAATCCACTGCGTATCCACTAGACTAGCGAGAGCTCCTAGCTTGATGATTGTTCGGAGGGAGAGTCATCGACGAATAAATTACAGAGTGAAAGATGGAGAACTGGGGAGTACTAGCGAGCAATACGGAGTAATAGAGTGAGAGATATAGTACTAGAAAGTACTAGGGAGAAAACAATGTGGGAAATATAGTATTAGAGAGTACTAGGGGGAACTTGGGAGTAGCAGAGTGGGATATAGAGTAATAGGGAACAGTAGGAAGTAACGGAGAAAGAGATAGAGTACTAATGAGTAACAGAGGGAGAGAGGGAGTCCTAGAGAGCACTAGGAAATAACAGAGTAGGAGATAAAGTACTAGAGTGTATAGGGAGCACTAGGCTGTCCCAATTGCTTTTGTTATGCGTAAATTGTTGTAGCTCCGAGCTACCATCGCTGTTTATATAGCATAGCAAAAGGGCGAGTCGAGTGATAAAGCCTCTCCTTGTCAGCATTGAGCACCTTGCGGACTCAGCTAAACTACAAGGGACTCGGAGACAGTATGACCTTCAGATACGTGGCATGCAAGCCCATTGTTGTGTGGTTACGCCCTAGTGCCCGGAGATCAAATCCCCAGCCATGGGTAAATAGCTCCCCTGTCTTGTGGATAACTCGAGAGAGGAAAAAGCTAAGGGAGTAAACCCCGACAGAAAATCAGGAGCTGGAGTCCCTAAGGCAGCACGTTTCTCTATACAGCTTTGCCCTGGCAACTCTTGCGACGTCGCTGGAACCATGTGTACTGGCTCTAGCCTTTCCATTATATTCCTCTAGTACCGTGGAGAGGAAAGGCCTGTTGCATGGATAACAGCCAGACTTCCATATGCATTTACACAGGCTGGAGAGGTCACTCCAGGTTCGCTACACAGTGTCGACAAAAACATGGGAAGCAGCAGATACCTGTTATAAGTCTTCTTCTCGGTTGGCATAGAGCTAGATGCCAGGGGGTGCGTGGAGCTAAGGGTGTAACCCACAAGCTGATCATCAACTGTGCACCAAGCAACAAACCTACAAAGAAGAAAATCTGAGCACTCAAGTTGGTCGCCTAGAATGTTAAAACCATGACGCCAGGTTTCTCTGACAAACTTCAAGAAATCAGAGATGCACGAAAGACTGCAGTAATTGATCAATACCTGAGTAGACTTCAGATGGACATCGTCGTCCTCCAAGAGACCAGACTACCAGACTCAGGATCCGTGAGAGAGACAGATTTCACATTCTTCTGGCAAGGGAAACCTACAGACGAACATAGAGAGCATGGAGTTGGATTTGTTGTCCAAAACGGCCTGCTGAGATCTATCATTCTGCCTGTCAAGGGAACTGAGCAAATGCTATCTCTTCAACTCAACAACCCAGCTTGACCTGCCAATCTTATCAGTTATTATGACCCAACATTGACCTCACCTGCCGATGCCAAGGATAAATTCTACGACGAACTGAAAATAGCTATAAGTAAGGAAATTAGATCTGTTCTCGTTGGAGTCAAGGAGACTGCTTGGTTAGCTTATCGAAGTGATTAAAATATTTCAAAGCTTCGACAATGTAGACTACACTGATGTTTTCCAACTTAGTGAGGGCAGAACTAGAGATCACGGCTACAAACTTGAGCTGAAGCGTTACCACCACGACCTGTGTGCGAGATTTTTCACACACAGCATCTTTGGTGGCTGGAACGCACTTCCAGTGGAAGTTGTCAAAGACCATTTTGTTGATCGGTTCAACTAAAGACTGGACAAAGTCTTGAAAAGTGATGATTGGACACGTAAGCCGTTGAACAGAACTGTGCGTGCTCGACTGCTAGTCCAAAGGTACCCTCTCTGAATGAACCTTAAGGTCTTCTAGGGTACTTCTTATCCTTGTAGCTCCTTGTGGCTCCCTGTATCTCTCTCTCTCTGTCTCTCTCGATCTCATCCTTCTCTCTCTCATCTCTGATATATAGCTATTTAGTTTTATTCCTAAATACGAAAATAAATTAAACACATAATACCTCAACTATTTTGTCATCGCTTTATTTTAAATCCACTCTAAATTTTTCTCCGTTTTATATCTCGAGTTTTCCACTTTTTCATCTTAAGATTTACTATTGATTCATTTCATGCCCTGATTTCATCCGTGCTATTAAGAGGATGAATTATGGCGATGGATTGTGATGCTTTTGGTTGGAGCTCTTTAAAATTTCTTAATTTTTAGAAAGATTTTCCTTTTATAGACCTTTATCTTGTCTTTATGTGTCCGCGCCAAATAAGATTAGTCCTTCTTATCCAACGGATAATAGTAAGAGAGAGGATATATATATATATATATATATATATATATATATATATATATATATATATATATATATATATATATATATATATATATATATATATATATATATATACATACATGCAAAAGTAATCACCAAAAAACACGTGATTCAAGATGCTTGAAATATGCCAAAGGAAAATAATACACAGAATAAGCCCAAGCGCTTTCGTGTTTACATCATCAGGGGCAGAAGTACAATGAAATAGTTAATAAACGTCACATTTCTCTGTTTATTTACTATTTCTTTTTGTCATTGTACTTCTGCCCCTGATGATGTAATCCCGAAAGCACTTGGGCTTATTCTGTGTATTATTTTCTTTTGGGATATTTCAAGTATATATATATATATACCTATTCATGGGCTACAGCTAAGACGAGGGGTGAGGCTGCTTCCGATCCAAGCAGAGATGTTAAGCCACATCGCTTTGATTATTAACCTGATGGTTGCCATAGTTTCGAGTTTTATTTTAACCTGTAACTCCGCACTGACATATGCATCGAACGGTGAGATCCAGTTACAAATTAATTATAGTCATTCTGTGTGCATCTATGTCCACGTTGTGTAACCGAAATGTATATGTGTGCGTGTGAGTGGTGAACCTTCAAGGTCTCTTAAAATTGAGTTCTCCAGAGGGTGCCAACTCAACTTCGTCCTCTGATGATTTTAGCGGAGTGCCAGGGTGCTGAGGGAGAAGAGGGGTGAACATTTCATCATAGGGGAAGAGGATCGGGCCCTCAACGCTGTCTATCTTTGGGCCCTCCCCACAATCCTATTAATTGTGAAGAGAGGAGGAACGGGAGAGTCGGGGAGATTTAGATTAGGAATGAAAGTCTTGTGAAGAGAGAAAACGAAAGGTCAAACTGATGAACAACATGGAGAGAGAGAAAGAGAGAGAGATAAAGAGAGAGAGAGAGACATAAAAAAGTCAAGGTTACATTCTAGCCATGGCATAGTAGGCCGATAAATAAATAACATGGAATATACAAAACAGGGGAAAATTTAGGCTGGTAACTACAATATGTATCGAATTTGGGTCTAGAATGAGAAGGATTGCTTAAAGAGCGCAACTCATTATCTCCAGGTGCCACGGGATCCGCTCCCCCCCATTTCTCAATACCCAAAATGATTACACTTTAAGGAGTCCTAAAGCTGCATTGATGTGCGAACACCGTACCCCTTATACGAACTCACGTGATGCAGTTTTCATACCCGATGAAATATCACTAAATGCGACTTATCTCTTGGCCCCAATTAGATCTGCTAATCTAACTGTTATTCTATTATTATCCTTATCTCCCATAGTCCTCCTTTTCTTCATTCCCTTCTTTTGGCGGAGTAATTTTGGATATTTTAGTATTTCTTTAAAGACTCATCCTCTTCTCTTATTTTGACTCGGTATGAGGGCCCATACCTGTATTTGTATCCTTGTAATCCGTTATACGAACTTGTTTTAACTTTGGTTCGCATCTTGTTATTGACCTCTTCTATGGTTAAAGTGGTTTGTTAAACTAAACCTTCTCATCCATCATTAATGTTATTTTTCTTTCTATTCATTATTTTTCTAATCTGTCTGTCTGTTCTATCCTACTCTTTACCTATATATAGAAATCGCATTTCGGTGTTCCTCAGGGTGTTGACCTACCTCCCCGACGCTAAAAACGATGAGTACGGAGCACGAAGACCTTGATGTCCACTATCGAATCACATTTAATAAACACATCCGTTAGTTGAAAGAATGTATGGTCGTGTTTTTGACATGTTTATTATTTAAACGGGTTTTACAAGATTTCCCACATACCGTGCGCTCCGTGAAGGTCAGTGGTCTTATCTTGCTGGCTCCAACGAGGAGAACGGCATTCAGTAAAGATCATAGGATGGTGGCAAAGAGTTGCACTCCTTCCTTGTTCATAGCGTCCTAAGTTTCCTATGGGCTATAATAATATATTTTCACTTCTAGATTTACCACTTTAGGACCTTGTTCTCATACATTTCTTAATAGAGACCCTCTCTTTGGTTTTTACTTTAATTTTAACTGCATAAATACCATTTATCTTGCTTGTCCCTAAACTACCGTAAAGGAGAGAAGCCACTTTGGTCCACACCTAACTTTACATTGCATATTTGCAAATGTTACATAAAACCTCAACTTTACATGCCAAACTAGAGTTAATATAAGATGAATACCAATTATATCCACACTATGGGGAAGGAGGTTAAAAAAAATGTTATGAACGAATTGATTAACATTTTCGATCAACTTTCGTCTTTGAACTTTTAATAAACCTTCTCTGGATAGAGCTGTGTCTCTATATCTTATCCATCTTTACTTCCTTTACCTTCCCCACTTTCGTTACAGAACCACGGTTAAAAAAATTCAGCGAAAGATTCCCCCGTTAGTTCCAGTTTTAACCGCGTGCGAGTCTAGTCGCGGGCGACACTACATCTCATTATGTCGGTCGGTCGGTCCCCGTTTTTCTTTTTATTGTTTTTTGTAATAACATTGTAACTATTTAGCCCATTCTAACGAAATTTGAAAATCTTATGTTGGTTTACATTCTCCTTCGAATGATATAATTGTCAAAGTCCTCCCCAGGATAGCCCCCCAATTATTTTGTTTTGGACATAACATCATAACTATTCTGACAATTCTAACGAAATCTGAAACCTTTATGTTGTTCTGCATTCTCTTTCGAATGATATAATTGACAAAGTCCTCCTAAGGTTAGTCAGGGATATGTTTTTGGCAATAACATCCTAACTATTTTGCCGATTCTAACGAAATTTTAAAAACTTATGTTGTTTTACATTCTCCTTCGAATGATATAATTGCCAAAGTCCTCCCCAGGATAGCCCGGGAATTATTTTGTTTTTGACATAGCATCATAACTATTCTAACGAAATCTGAAACCCTTATGTTGTTCTATATTCTGTTTTGAATAAAATAATTGCCAAAGTCCTCCCAAGGTTAGCCATGGAATTCTTTTTGTAATAACATCATAACTATTCGCCCGATTCTAACGAAATTTAAAACCCTTATGTTGTTCTATATTCTCTTCCGAATGATATAATTGGCAAAGTCCTCCTAAGGTTAGTCAGGGAATATTTTTGGCAATAACATCATAACTATTTTGCCAATTCTAACGAAATTTGAAACCCTTTGTTGTTTTACATTCTCTTTCAAATGATATAATTTCCTCGCCCTCGTAAGGGTAGTCCGTGAATTACTGAAAGTTTCCAACGTTGTAAGGTCGTAAATCAGAATAAGTGAGAGCACGCGACTTTTTGGTCAGCAGACCTTGTTATTGAAAAGAGAATCTATCTTCCTGATTTTCTCTTTCTCTCAGTCCCTCAAGCTGCCATTATGGCCTCGATAGTTACATTCCTTCTCAGGGCGTCCTGTCCCCCAGGTGATTGGTTCAACCTCACAATTATCTATATACTTCATATTTTTACGACCTTCCAATAAGGGGACTTCTGTCTTTGTGGAACAGGGTAAAAAAGGAGAATTTCCCCCTCTCCTGTCCCTAGTATTCCAATTATCATTATTAAATAGACCTGATTCCCATTAATTTCTTCTCTGTAAAAAATTCTCCTGCGGGATGCCCTCAGGGTTATTTTTCTTTTTCTTTAGTTTAATGACCATCAGGATTTGGAGTTCAGATTTAGACTTGTTTCTCGAGTTCACTTTAAACTCTACTTTTGAGGCATCATTAGAAAATGTAATCCTTCTCAGTAAATACGAGCAACGTTGTCAGGAAATTACTGTTGCTTATAGGAGACTTAAAAAAAATATTCTTAGCTTTGTTAAAATTGTTAAAATCTGGTTTTCTCTGTTTTAAGATAACTCGGGTAATTTTTATGCCTTTTTAAAGCTTTAGTAAACATGTAGTCTTTTTTCCAACTAGGAAAACCCTAAAAAAAATAGTGTTTAGGTATCACATGATCTCGCGGTAGGACAACGTTTACAACGCGTGAATATTGCTTCATCTCTTAATGACCCTTAGCCATTTTGGAAAGAATTGTTAAGGAAAATAGAAAGGGGATTCTTTATTGTAATACAAGCCGCTGTTCTCTTCCTTAACAGGAAGAGCTTGGTTACACAGGCATCCCTGTGGGGGGTGGCCTACGGCCTTATTTGTTAATCTTAACCGCCTTTTTTAATTCCCTTTATAGACTCTTTATTTTAACACCCTGAACACCCTTTTCTTCTTCTTCTTCTTCTTCATCTTCATCTTCATCTTCATCTTAATCTTAATCTTTTCTTCTTCTTATAAAGGAATTATTAGAAATAACTTTGAGAAAAAAAAATTAAATCTACTTAGGTGACAACCGAACTAAAAGAAAAAATCTTAGTCAAACACCTTAAAAAAATCTCGTTCTCAAAATATAGGGTTATGGATAAAATATAACAAATGGCTATAGCACAAACAAAACATGTGAATATTCTTTTATCTCTAGCCTAAGCTATCTGTTCAACAATTGCAACGTTTAAA
Organism: Ceratothoa steindachneri; assembly: GCA_963969495.1. Taxonomy (NCBI): domain Eukaryota; kingdom Metazoa; phylum Arthropoda; class Malacostraca; order Isopoda; family Cymothoidae; genus Ceratothoa; species Ceratothoa steindachneri. Next base: position 116,935,952 of record OZ018324.1, read on the forward strand.
TGGGACTCTTGTACATAATCGTCTTTCCCTGGTCAAACAAAACAGTATCCTCTTCCTTCATTATTATGCACACCCGTGCATACCACGTTTGACCCTGAGAGAAAGTTAATGCGTTAGGTCGGAGATTTGTTACTCTACTTCCATATTCATTAGACCTTGAACCATATAATCACCATTCAATTAAGTCATTAAAACATTACCTTATTGACAAAGTTCACTCTACTATAGAAGGACGAAGAAAAAGATATCGAATCTTATATTTCATTAAAACTGAATGAATAATTCAAGAATGAATCCACTGCTTAGTTAAATGACGCGAGATCATTGTCAATAATGATTAGAACTACTTTGCTCATTAAATGTTGTTTTTTTTATATATTTGTTTACGTTTTTTTTATAGAAAAACGAGATTACTTTCTTGGAAGACAAATTGCGAGAATTTCTTCTTAATCGAGAGAGAGCCTTCGTCTTTTAAATGACACTTATTTTGATTTAATTCCATTTAATTATAATAATAAATCACGCATTTCTAATCATGAGCGAAAGTTCCTTTATCTTCTTAAGTATCTCCGACATAAACAAACAGCTGCACTCCTCTATGAGACCTTAAAGTACATCACCTTTTTTTGGTATTCAAAGTGCATTATGTAAATCCGCTTGACTCATTAAGTATGGATGACGTGCCCAACCAAATCGCTAAAGGGCACACTTGAATAACGCTTTAGAGATTATTAGAAGAGAAGGTACGAGAGAACCGACGGTTTACGTCATAGCTGGCGTCATGGTGCGATCATATTCCAGAATGACTGAGAAATTAATTGCGTCACTCATCCCTTTTCAATTGTGAACGATCGGATAATGAAATTTTCATAAATATCAAAACCTAACCTAACCTAACCTAACGAAGCCAGAGAGTACTAAGAGGTGGTCCTCCATAAAATTAGTAATGGTAGAATGACCGAGGTTGCTCTGTTCTTCAGTAATATCAGTAATCAGGTGAGCGAGAAAAAGCAAAACCTTGATGCAAGTGTAGTTTTCTCAAGTCTCTTACCGCTCAGTGAGCTCGGGATTGAGGATTAGCTGAAAGAGAAGAAATGAAGTGTAAAGAAGGGACAAAATTGAGAGGTGTAGATAAACCTGCTTGAGTCAGTAAACTCATTTTTTTAACTATCATACAATATGCCATAAAAATACAGCAATATTTAAGTAATAATCGCTTTTATTATCATCTTATTATAATTTCCCTTGTTCCCTCTTATTTTGTCGGTTCGTTCGCACGTACGTTACAACATCGAATTACAAATGATTTTTAGGAAATTAAATCAATGCAGAGTGGTAAAGGGTTTTAGCATCTCAATATGAATATAGGAGTGATATAAGGATGAATAAATAGCATTGTCATATATGCCCAAACAATTAAAGAATTTTTGCCAAAACAAGTAACATCAGCAATATATAAAAGATAAGCAGATGAAGCTCAATGAAAATTACAGCAACACTAAACTAATTCAGGAAGTCTAATAGCGTCTCCAAAGTGCCTTGGCAGTGACGAGAGCATTTATTCTTCGAGGTATGCTCTCCACGGGGGAGGTGACACCTGAGGGGCTTGATGCTGACCCACTTCTCGGTGATGACTGCCTTCAGTCGCTCATTGGAGGACGGCTGAGGACGTCTGAAGGTTTCTTTCAGGTCTCGCCTGTAGTTTTCCTGTGGATTCAGATCCGGAGACCTAGTTGGTCAGTCCATCACCGCTATACTCTTGTCCTTGAGCTACTGGATGGTAGACGCAGATTTGTGAAATGGGCCATGGTTTTGTTGGTAAATCACATTTCGTGCAATTTTGGAGAGTTATCGGGCTAAGGGCAACACGTAATCTTTCGGGACAGCTTGGTAATTCTCTAAATTCATGGTGTCATCAAAAACGGTGAGACGACCCACCCAAAACTCAACATGCAGCCTCATCCCACGTTGTCGTCATGTTGCGTACTGACACTGGGTCGTCCAGAACGAAGTCGGTCTTGGATGCTCCCACTTTCTCTAACTCCTCTTCAACACTACTGCAAAGCCGAAATGTGATCTGTCAACTCTCCGGGCGATTTGTCTACAAATGACCCTTCCCCCCCCCCCCACACACACATCCGTGTGCGTATCAGACTTGTACAGTGTAGTTACGTGTTTTCGTCATAACCTTATACTTATCAGATTCTGTATGCATGGAATATCATAATAATAAACAAATATGTGCGATATGAAGACATTTTGACGGTAACCTACCACATACTGATACCAGGATTTCATACATTTCAACAGCTTCGCCATTTTAGATATTTTCCAAAAAAGGTTAGAGGGATAATTATACATTAATTTTTATTTTTAGCTGTATTAGACACTTGCAGGCTAACCTTTTAATGACATATTTTTAGTCATAGCCAAGTAATAAGAAAAATTCCAGGTATCTAGTAAACATTTGGCAGCGCGGGTAATTGTAATTTAATTTTTGATTTCACATTTATTAACCGTACTAGTTATTATTATTATCATAAAACTACACACTATGCCGAATGATCACCCTACTCTACCTACTCGTTTACCTAACTCCTCCTCTTAAATGTGATTAAAAATCTAAAAATTTGATAGTTTAATAACCTTAATAAGTGATTTTTTCTCTCTCATTTTCCGGCCATTTCATCGAAGTGCATCATAAGTTAAATATAATAAATACCGTAAAGAACGGGACATACGATATATAAGAACACTGGTAATTGTTATGTTAAATTATTTATAAACAAGAGGAGGGGCTTCGGTACTCCGCTTTACAGAAGTAGCCTGCGCTTCGCAGGCAGATCTTCGATCAGTGGCCATGGTCTCTCCGGCTCTAACAATGTGCTTTCGGTGTAAAAATTCTTTAAAAGGTTTCCAGTACATATCTCCTAATAATTTACTCTCGGCCTATTTTTTTCTCGCATCGATGCTTATTTTCTATGTCTAAAGGTAAGATAAATGTTTTATCGGAATTCTTTTAAATACGGAAAAATTAATCCGCAGGACTCTTTTATCTGATCGAAATCTTCTCTAACAGTTTTACTTTGATTTATTCGTTTTTTATTGGTCAGTAGCTATTTCTTCTTGCTAAGGATTACAATAAAAAATCAATTTTAGAAACAACTTCAATAAAACCTTCGAATATACAAAAAACAAACACCCATGCCGTAGTTTAAAAAAAAAAAAATCTCATTCCTTTTTAACTTCACCATTTATAATTCTTTTTGTTTTAAAAATTTCAAGGTTAGAATATAATCTTATGGATATAATAGTGTCAAAATCTTTGCCTATGACTATATCCATATACCGAAGTTTGAACAACTGAAACTAAAAATTGAAACTTTTAAGAAAATTACTTCCAAAATTTTCGTCTAATGGAGGATAAAGATTTTTTTTATTTGATTTTGGAATATTTAATTATTGGGAATTTTTACTGAAAAAAAAAATTAAGTGGTCAAACAGCGAGGGTATTTTCACTCAATGAAGAATGAGAGTGGCATACAGTTGAAGGAGGGTAAATAAAAAAAAAAGAAATAATAAAAAAATAATAAGGATGACAAAGACTGCAGTAATGAATCAGTAGGAGGCGAGATTTTTTAAAAAAATAAGACTGTAAGCATCACAGGCACTCAAACATCCAAACATGGCACTATTTGAGAGTCACTCAATGTGCATAGAATTAGAGGAAGAAGAGACAGAAAATTGAACCGAGAGAACAAGTACGGCGATAAGACTTATACATTAATAAGGCCTACGATACATAATGTTATCCAACGTAAAGGCAGGGTTCGGGAGTGTAAATGAGCCCCCAAAACCGCTCTTGTGTAGGGTATTTACCACTACTTTGTCCTCAGGAATGGTAATGGAAGCTTTGTAACCGCAATTCCTAAGTCATTATACCGTAAGGAGTTGTTATATCGTAAGAATGCCCATAGGGGTTTCCGAGGTGGTCCTGAATGATTTCTAAATTTTAACGTTGGGCCGATGGAGCCCCCGCTGTGTGAATGAGCTGAAGGGGCACTGCTAGGAAGGTAGGGGTCAAATTATCAGTAGAAGTATGTTTAAGCCAAAATCAGTCTCATAAAAAGCGAATGGAAGTTGTCTTAGCCAATAAAACTATTCCACTAAGTATTAGATACAACTTTGTTTGTATACCATTCTGTCTTGTCGTTTGTAGATTAATGCTATATATATTTTTTTATATACAGGGTGTCCCAAAAGTCTGGAGACTTAGGCAAAATGAATATTTCGAATAAAAAATTGAACTACATTTTATTTCAATAAAATATTATAAGCTAACACCTGTAATGTGATTTTCATAATTCGTGATTTAAAGTTCGGAGCGCTTTGCGAGATCCACCCGATGAATCCGACGATTAAACTCCATATTTCAGTTAATTTGAGTACATTTATCTATGATGCGTTCTCTCGGGTGTCTTGTATTTTTAATGTTGATTGAGTACACCTCCTTCTTTAGCATACCACCGAAAAGGAAGTCGAGGGGGGAGTAAGGACTGATGAACGATGAGATTATTGTGACATTTCCTGTGTCCCCACCTTAGGGGCACCCTCTTATAACTGTATTCATTACGTTTTCTTGGTAATTATTATATTGAAATGAAAAGCCATATAAGGGGAAAATTTGGTGTATAACTTACAGTCAAAATATGTAATGAAGGTAATCAAAGTATCCATTGGTATTTATTTATTCCACCGTACCTTTAATCATTTCTCCTTCCTGAACTTAAACATTTTGCGAACCCCTTGCACTCATGTTGCACTCAAAGATGGTCGATATTTGGGATGTGGAGGGAAATTCTATTTGTAGCCCTCTTTTCTTTGGGAGCTCAGCTTAATAATATGATTTGTCTAAAATCGTTTATTCCTTTTACATTAACAATTCGGTCTAAAATAACCATTACAAAAGAAATTACCCATTTCTTCTGACTCATTTACCCACTCCTTGTTAGTTGGTCTTGAACAAGTCGTAACAGCCCAACTGGCTGCACCTAACCTACTATATTTAAAAGAAAAAGATTCAAATTATAAAATATTAGCAATGGTTTCACCACTCACCCTTACGGGGGGAGCTTGCGCTTCGCTTCTAAGATTAAAATTTACAATCTAAAAAAAAAATCAGCCATGGTTAAATTTTTATAAATTTTCTGAACTTCGCAATTATAATAATTTTAAAAAGGAACTCTAAACTAAATTTCCACCTTTCAAAATATCACGTTGCTAAAATATAGTTATCGAAGAAGATATATAAAAATAAATTTTCTGAACTTCACCATTTGTAATTCTTTGGTTTTAAAAAATTCACAAAATTTCGATACTTATATTTATTTCTGAACTTCACAATTTTGTTTTTTGATATTATAAAAGAATTATTAGAATTAATTTTGATAAAAAAAACATAAGTCTTAACCAAACTAAGATGAAATTATTATTCAAATACTCAAAATACTAAAAAAAATTCCCTTCTTAAATTATACAGTTAGTGATGATGATGATAATGATGATGATAAAAAACCCTTTAGAATTCCTAAGTTTAAGAAAATTCACAAAATTTCGATACCTATATTTATTTCTGAACCTCACAATTTTGTTTTTTGATATTGTAAAAGAATTATTAGAAATAACTTTCATAAAAAACATAAGTCATAACCAAACTAAGATGAAATTATTATTCAAATACTCAAAAAATCCCCTCTTAAATTATAGAGTTAGTAATGACAACCTGACCGTTCCCCTTCTTGGCTTTATTTGTAACCATTATTTTGATCTAATTATGTCCGAAACGTATAATTGCACAGAGGGGGTTTTTGTTACCTTGCAAATATTTGTTCAATTGCACATTTAAACTTAAAAAACCCCTCTAAATATGTGACTTGAAGTAAAAAAAGTAACGGTAACCTTCAAAACTAATGTGGCAGTAGACAGGTATTCTACAAGGAGATTTCTTACCACCCACAGTGTTTCTACGTCCCCTTCCTCTCTGCAGTAAACAAAGCGCAAAAATATGTAATTGAAAAAAAACCTTGGTTAATCATTGGATGTTTAGACGCGCGCATGTATAAGTATAAATATGCGTGTATCAGTTGTAATCATGAATGGTAAGAGCAAAACATTCTGGGAATTTTTAATTGGATCACAAATTTTACTAGCGCCCTGGGTGGTGGTGTGGGTGTGTTATGAGAGGGGGCAGGATAGGGTAACTGACAGAGGGGAAAAGGGGGAAGGGCATAAAAGGGGGGGAGAGGTATAAGTTACTGAGGGCGGGAAAGAAGGAAAAGGAGTTTGCTTTCTTTTTTCTACATCTCCCAAGTCTAAACTTGGCATTGGTTTAAAAAGTGATTTCAAAAAGGATACCCTTTAAAGCGAGTCTTATTGTGTCAACCCGCGGTTAGACCAAACATACTATAATGAGTAGGATCCCCCACCCCTTTTATCTCATTATTATTATTTATGTTTCCTTGCTAGGCCCTATTCCCTAGGTCAGCAGCCGCTATGAACTCCGCCGACCAGGGATCCCCCAGTGATCCCGCAAACCGTGTATCTGTAGGTGTTGTCTCATCTGTGCTGGTATCGAGCATGTTGTAACTAAGCGTTGAATAGGGTCTCGTTCCTGGTGGCAGTGATAGCAGATGGCTGTGTCGGTCAGGCTGGCGCAGTATTTGTATCTATTTAGTTTTGGAACCTTTCCAGAACGACCCGTTTGTAGCGTGGGAAGGATCTTTCCTATGGGTTGATGTCCGGTCAAATGGCGTAGAAGTGGTGGTTTGGACGCATATATTGTATGCTTTGCTCTGTTGTGTGTGTGTTTGGATGATTTGGGAGGAGGGGGGAGGGTTTCAAAGGGGAGGGGTTCTTGGATTGTATTTGTGTAGTGTTTCCTTGGAGTTTTGAGCATGTTACGTGGAGGGTGGCGTAAGTCTTGCACGTAGTGGCTGAAGGGATGTTCGAGGGGGGATTTATGAGAAGAAAATTCCCCCTGTAACGACCGAGATTTAAAGTGGAGGAGAATGAAAGCCGGCACTTACCAATGGAGGAATAAACGCATCGAAAAAAATATGTAATTGAATAAAAAAACCTAAACCAGAGGACAGTTGTAAATAGGAAAAAATGATCAGTTATAATGAAAGAAAGTAAAATTGATAATGAAAATTTCTAATAAAGCCACTAACCCTTTATTGCTTACACCATTTGAGAGCTTTACTAATTACAAGCTGTCTAAATAAAAAATGAATTAATTTGAAGATACAAAAATGGAAAGACAATTTGAAGAGGCAGAAAAACAGTTTATCTGATTTTCGTTCGTATTGACTGACTCTATGTCCGTAAAAGAGTTAACGTTCTTACGTTTGAGATCATGTGAGCTTCCTGTGAACTTCCCATTTCATTAAAACTATGATGGTCTTTACTAATTCTTTTTAGTCTCGACTTTCTTCGAACCCCTGGTTCGTTCTCACGAGTCTCACAAAGGGATTTATGTTCGTATTCCAGTGTGACCTGCGTTTTAGGTACGAACTTATCATGTTAGTTTCTATCACCTACAGCTTTAGTAGTTAGGGATAACGATATTGCAACTGACTACAGTTATATTTAACTTCTTTACTCTTCCACTTCTCTTTCTGTTTCTTCATTTTAACCCTTCATCGGCAAGGTCAACCCAACAGCCAATGCCGGCAAATCCCAACGTTTGGATTTCTCTTGCGTCGATGAGCGAGGCAGGTCTTTCCTTGGTTGGATTATAAGACTCGATAAGAGTCCCTCCAAGAGGGTAAGTAATTTACTAAAATTATTTAGCTATTATCATTTTATTATTATAATTTATTTTATAATTTTCTAATGTTTTTAAATTTTATTTTTATATATTATTTTTTTATTTTTATTCTCTCCCGGGTAATAAGCGTCGATCGTTTCTAGTAAAGATCCGCTTATATATATATATTGATATTTTGGGGGTGTATGCCCTCCCTCGAATTTTTGGATAATTCTTAAATATATATATTTAAAAACGATTGTTTTTTAATGCAGACAATGTTGTTTCTTTGGCAAATTAAAAAAAAGTACTTTGGGTTTGTTTGTTTTTTTCTTTGGCTATTGCGATCACATCATATTGTATTATATATCATTTTTAAGGTAATTTCAAAATGGAATGGTGGGTTACCCACACACACACCACGCAATTAAAAAAAAAACCCATCGTAATATTCCTAATTCGAAAGCCTAACATTAGATTTGAATTCAAAAGGCGATTGTTAAATGTCGTTAGGCCTCTAATTTTTCTACCGCGTTCCTTAATTTCAGACATAAATAAGCCTCACTAACGAATGCTATTGAAATCAATCATATATTTTTTTTTTAAATGAAATGTCCATATCATATATAAATTAAAAAAAAATCACTTCAAAATGATATATAATACACTATAAGGTGATTCAAAATTCACAATGTGTCTCCCAAAATGGCGGCCAATCTATTTTTCGTCCTAACATCATAATTAGAAATTTGCTAACATTAGTAGTGATAGTGGATATCATAGATATTAAATATATAGCATTTGCGCATATTTTAAAAATATTGATATTTATAACAAAGTGACCACAAAATCCGAGGGTGCGCATAAACCCCAAATTAACCCATATATATATATATATATATATATATATATATATATATATATATATATATATATATATATATATATATATCATCAGCGCGAAAGAATGATGGAAATGAATCCAACAAACCGCAAGAAACAGAAAACGGGAAAAATATTTTTCGGAAATAATATTTCCTAATTCGCAAAAATTAAATCATCTCAATTAAATCATTTCTTAGGCCACTTGACTCCGTGGAAGATCAAAAAATCTTTCAAATAAACAAGCTTTTAAGTTACGATTCACAAGGTCGATCGGTACTATGAAAAAGAGGGAAAATTAATAGGGAATTCAAAGGACAAAGGAGAATTGAGGCAAACACCTGGTGAATATACAATGTGTAAATCTTTCTTGAGCGTACAAGAATAATGAAAATAAATCCCACATACCTCAATTTCTACAACGAGGAAGTTTCCCTCACTAACTATTTCCAACAAAACGGATCTCCTTCAAACTTATACGACCGAACTCTTAGAAATTTTATCTATAAAATATTTACCCCGAAAGATCCTTCATACAACGTCCCTAAAGAAAAGGTTTTTGTACCTTTCCCATATATAGGACCCTTCAATTCACTTCTCTGAGCCAAACTCTCACCATTTCTTAAAAATTCATTTCCTGCAACACATTTTATGCCAATTTTTCAAAACACACGCAAAGTACATCTTTTCAACGTTAAAGAGAAAATACCAACGCTGCTTCGATCCTCCATCATATATGAATTCACCTGCTCGAGATGTAATTCCGAGGTGTATTTGGGATCGACACAGCGCACACTACATAGCCAAATTTGCGCACATTTAGTCATCAGCAATAGACCAGGAGCCGCACTCACTACTCCCGAGTTCTCCCTTATCCGAATACACTACGAAAACAGACATCCACACCATAAACCAAACTTAAATAATTTTTCAATTAAAGACACAGCAAACAACGAAAACTAACTAAAGACACTGGAATCTCTTTATATTAGATTTAAAAACCCCACTTTAAACTCTGACACAAGCTCATTTCCACTTTTATTACAAATATAATTACCCAAGAATTACGCACGCCAAAAAACAACCTCTATTTTCCAAATATTTCTATTATTTCCCTTTTTTTACAATGAAGACACCGAAAACTAATTAATCTCATTTTTATTTTAAAAACAAAAACATATTTCCTATTCCCTAATAGTTAAAAGCCCTGCATTTTTATAATTTGAATATTACCACCTCTGCTGCTTCCCATTTCACATATAATTAATTTTTAAATATCAGATAACTGATCTAAAAAATTATTATCACTAACTCTATAATTTAAGAAGGGGATTTTTTTGAATATTTGAATAATAATTTCATCTTAGTTTGTTTATGACTTATGTTTTTTAGCAGTGATTTCTAATAATTCTTTTATAATATCAAAAAACAAAATGGTGAAGTTCAGAAATAAATATAAGTATCGAAATTTTGTGATTTTTTTAAATCCCAAAGAATTACAAATGGTGAAGTTCAGAAAAGCATTCATCTCTGTAAACGTCAGAACATTATAAAGCATTAATCTCTGTAAACGTCAGAACATTATAAAAATTAGGATTATATACTGGGGGGCTGTGCCCCCTAGACCCCCCAATTTAAGAAAACTCAGGATCATCATAGTGCGGTCCACGCATCGTGTTTACCCGCCCACGAGCCGTCTCCTATAAATGTACTCCAAAAAGGTGAAACGTTTTGGAACACGGACGAAATAGTACATCTTATCGGCCGGGCCGCTCGTCTACATATTTACCCAAATTTGACCTAATTATTATGTATAATTATTTGTAATCGTCATTTTACTTTAATGATATTTGATGTATTGAAATCAACATAACCAATTCACTTTTCAACAGAATGGGGCTCCACCGCACTGGAAATTTACCGTCCGAATATTTCTCAACGAGAATCTGCCAGGAAGATGTATCGGGCGTGCTGCTGGTGGAGAGGCAACATGCTATTAAAATGGGCCCCACTGGGCCCCACGTTTACCTGAGTTGACACTGTGTGATTTTATTTTGCGATGTTATGTGAAAGGATTGGTCTTTATTCCACCACTTTCTACATGTATAGATGACTCAAGAAGATAATCAATGAGGCTTTGAATACTGTTACACACGACATGTTGTAGTTAGTGTGGCAGGAACTTGGCTAAGGACTTGATATGTGTCGCGTCACAAGCGGTGCATACATTGACAATTGTAATAAATTGAATATAAAACTACCATCTACCAGGATTTTTCGTTGTGAATTTGTAGAATACAACTTGATATGTTCACAATTAAGCCTATTAAGTTTCATTTGTCTTTACCATGTAGTTACTCTGATATGGACATCTTAAATGATGTCAAATTGTTTGAGACACCCAGTATATATATATATATATATATATATATATATATATATATATATTATACACATATATATATATATATATATATATATATATATATATATATATATATATATATATATATATATATATATATATATATAAATTTCTCATCTCTCTCTCTCTGCTTCTCTATCCTATTACCTATTTGATGAAAGGAGCTCGTCTATCAGTTAACCCCATACAACTTACGTTGTTAGCAAGGAAGGGCGATGGGGCAGAAGTGTGAGTATCACACCTCCAATCTCATTTTTCATGTCTAGACTGTGTGGCAAATTCACCCAACCCACCTGCCACTTTCGTCCCCCTCCCCCCTAATTAGAGAGGAGGAGGTCGAGAGAGGTAACAATGGGATAAGAGTGAAGATTTCCTATTGTAAGAATATTACCTTGTTGTCACTTGCACGTGAAAGAAAGCATATCAATTATTTCCTTAGAGTTGCGTAAAATTAGGGGAAATTTTTCAGTGGACCCCGCTTTCCAGTTCGCCATGATCAGGTTTTGGAACTTGCTAAACAAAACTTGCCCTAAGAAAAGTTAGACGGTGTGCATCGTCTTGGTGTAAGAAATGTGAAGGGTTTATACCAAGTAACCGTTTTAGGAAGTTGATAATGTGTTTAGGCGTATACAGCCTGGACCAAAGGTATGAGGCTACCCTTTATTTTTGTCTTTAAACTACGAAATGTGCTCTGATATCACTATGGGCGCATGCTACTTTCATTTAGCATAAAGACCATACACATTACTATTCTAACATATTTTTTTAATATTTTTAGCGTTTCCTAGTATTTAGCCATAAATGTACATAATCCATATATTGCAATTTTTTTGTTTTACACAGGTTTGGGACATTAATAATCACTAAGATGCCCCTAAATTTTCAGAGAGTGAAATTAAGAGAGAACATAGGGTAAACCACCATTAAAATGAGATGTCACAAAGCCAAATAGCTCAGAAGATGATATGTTATCAGTGAACAGTCTAAACAACTCTCAGGCACTTAAGGAGACAAAAGGTGCCAAATGAAAACCAAGAACTGACATGAAAATGGTGACATTTCCTCATGAAGACAGATATATCATCCCTCAGTCTCTTAAAAATAGGAGAAAACATCTTCATAGCTCTGTGCTGACTTCAATGAAGCGAATACCTGAAAAATATCAACTAGAACTGAGAGAAAGAGGCTTTTAAACTATGACCTCAAAGGTTGCAAAGCCAGGAAGAAGCCATGGATCTCTGATAGAAACAAGAAGAAACGTCCCCAATGGGCAAAAAATCATTCCAAATGGAATACTGAGCAGTGGTCAGAAGTCTTAGGGTCTGATGAAAGTAAGGTTGGAACTAGCATATTAATATTTGAGTTGAAGTCGAAAATTATCAGACATACATAATAATGCATTTGATTATAGGTCATGTTATTTGCCTCAGGTTTTCGGCACACCTGGAACGACTTTCGTCCGTCGAAGAGTTGGCAAAGTTTTGCAGGTTAAATGTCTCGTACTAACAGTAAAGCATGGAGGCAGTTCCGTCATGTCTGCCACAGGGCCCAGAGAGAGGTTTTTATGTCAAGGAGGAATGAATTCGACTACAAATGTTTCCATTTTATCGTATGTTTTAGAGTAATCAATTGATAAATTGCATTCAGGCGTGTCAGAAGCTAATGTTATCTTGTAGGACCCAAAGGTGGATTAGATCCAACGAGGAATCTAACAAATGAGCACTCTGTTGGCTCTATAAACCTTGAATTTGGCCGCACATATTGAACACTGAAATAATATGCAATGTAATAGAAATGGACTAATGTAGAATAATTCAAAATACTTGTAAATAATGTTAAACCACAACTTAATATGTATTAAGAAAGAAACACAGAGAAAATTGTAAGGATGAAAGCGAAATTATTTGGGTTCAAACGCGAATATAGAAACATACATACATGAGGAAACAGCTGAAAGATCTGGAAACAGATAACACAGGCAGCTGGGTAAATTTGGATGAAGCCTGATCTGACCAGACAGATTTTACGTGAACCAGTGAAATGGCGGAATCAACCTTGCTATGAATGCCGGTTTGATAAAGCCACGATCAGGTGGCTAAATGAAAATACATTTTTAATACACACGTATCCACACTGAACACGCACACATCATTTGACTCTACCCAACACAGAACGCACAAACACACTTTTACTCGATAGGCTGCGCCTCGCGGTTAGATCAAGGGAAGAGAAGTCATCCCTCCCACCGTAATTGACGTTGGTATAAATAAAACATACAGAAACACTTCATGATTCTTGAGCGAGATGCACTTGCGTAAATCAGGGGTCACTCTCCTCTACCCTAATAATAATATATATGTATATATTAAAATATACAAAAACGTAAACGACAGAAAATTATGCCATATTGCATCATCGCAATTTCCAAGAAATATTATATACTTTGATTCAGCGTCACTTCTGACCTTAAGTTCTCGTATTATATATTGTTTTTATGTTTTTTTTAACTGTTTCTACTTTTTCAGTTTCTAAATGGTTCAAATTGTCAATTAAAACTAATTAAGTATGCCTCTCGTGAAGCTTTCAAATTCCCAATTCTTACCTTTGTATTTAAAATTTGCTATGTTGTTGGTTTTTCCATTTCCACATTCGCCGAATATTGGTAGTGCTTCTTTCAAAGTTAAACTGATTTATTTTTTATTTTTTGTTTATTATTGTTTATTTTTTAATCCTTCTTCCAGTCTTAGAATAACAGATTCAAATGTGAACTTCCTCTTTCGCCCTTAGCTTTTAATTCAAATATTTTTTTGAGTTTTGAGACACGAACTCCTTCAAACAGTCATTGTATCCACCTTCCTCTTTCTGAATGTCAAATATTTTTTAGCTGTTTTCCATGACTGTTTATGTCATTTTGTTTTTTAATTTTTCGGAGAGTTGGTGATGAGCGTATTTTTGGTTGCTTATAGCTTTGGATTATTTTGGATTGTCCCACCCCTCTGCGTACAATTAAGTCACTCGTTCCTTTAATTACATTCCCGCTATTCACTCAAACTCCTCACCAACTACCTCGACATCAACTTTTCGGGAAAATATGCCCCTTAATTACCGCACACTTCTCTTTTTCTATATTTTAACCTTTTGTTACTAATGGTTAAAGAATTCAAGATTTCGAAATTTTAACCTTGAAAGTTTTGCCATTGTGTGACCTCCCTGCACAAAATAGACCCACGAAGGTCATCTTCACTCAACCCTGTTTTTCTTAGATTAAGTTGGTTATTCAATGGCTTGACCACCCCCCTCCTCCCACATTTCCATCCACTCCACGTACAAAAACTCCCACACTTCTTCCTACCAAACTCCTTCGCTACTTCAGCTTAGGTGAAACCATGGCCTGTTCGTGCAGGAAGTGCTAGTGATATGAAAGGGTTGGGGAAGAGGGATGAGGCTGGGTATGCATGTGTGAGAAAGCAATGTTTTCGAGATCTTAAAATAGGCCTTCTTCCACACTTATCCCCTTCCACCTCCCATAAAAATGAATGAAATAATTTGCTCTTATGCAATTCCACTCAAACAATGGTGGCCATTCTTTCGCAGATCAAGGTTCCACGCCTCTTTCCAATCCCTCCCATGCACCAGGATGTGTTCACACTCATTCACATACAGTACACTTTACATGCTTGCATGAAAAATATTTGGTGCACATAAGTTGCCAGCAAGAAGAGATAAAAAAATGAAATAAACGTATGTACACATCTCGCAATGTACACATATGTGCACATTTCGATATGCGAACATCTGTGCTTTTTTAGGAATTTAATTCCGGTTGGGTCCAATGGACTCTAGAGGCCCCAGGATCCAAGATTGACAAAGCCTCTCATATCATTTATTTTTATATCTGTTCCTTCCATTCTTTCGCACACCCGAATAAACCTAGCTTCGGGTGAAAGAGGGGTTAAATTTACCCCCCCCCTACTCCCCACGGGGGATAAACTTGTACATCTGAGTACCTGTAACCGAGTCTAATTGGGTCCCGTGGGCATGTACGTGCCTTCCTCCCCCTACCATCTAGAATTGAGGAGGCTTGTTGAATAAAACTTTTATATCTCTAATTATTATACTTTTTATTTCTTCTGTCTGTTCTCTACGCCTGAATCGACCCAACTACAGGTGAAAGATGGCGTTAAGCTATTTGAAAAAGACCTTTAAAACGCATTGAGACGCACAAGCAAACAAAGTTGGAATTTACACACATTTGTGCACTAGAATTCAATGCGTGCCAAACAAATATATTCATAAGAATGGCACTTAAAGCCATGCTTAATCCTTAAATACACACAATTCAAAAACAAACTTGCACAAGTATTCAAGAATAAATTTAGAACTGTGAAGATTCTGAGAAGACAATAATTCCTACCTCACACATGTACATGTAGGTATGTATGTATACAACTGCTCCAGGAATTATTCATGCCATTACCAAATATAATAAGTTTGATAGAAAAATAAGAAATAACAACATTTTTTACGAAAGTTTTCAATAAAGTTCGATAAAAAAAGTCAGAGGTGTAATATTTTTGCTTAATGACTAACCACAAATAATTACTAGTTTTTTACTACATTCAAACAAACATCTGATGTAATTTTGTCGCACAAGGCTTTAAAAAAACACTAATTCATTGATGTTTTTTATGGTGTCCTGCATGGAAGCTGACCTTTAGTTTATGTAAAATATTTTCTATTGGCTGAGAATTGGCGACTGTCTTGGCCATTACAAAACGGTTCTTTCAGCTTTCTTCAACCCTGATGAAACCAATTTAGATGGGTGTTAATGGTCGTTGCAGGTTTTCTTGTGGAAACAAAATATTATGGACCAACCCCACCACTTTTACGCCAGTTATACTTGACATTTGGCCATAGCACATGGCTCCAAAAAATAAAATCTTTCTCTAAGCGATCCCCCACCTACTGAAGACGAGCTTTCAAATAAATGTTTTGGAATATAGTGTTTTCCTCGGAGGGCGTCAATGCAGTTCCGCTTTACGCTAGATATTAGACAGTGTGTTAAAACTAGCATTGATTCCTTCCTTTCCTAAATGTTCGTTCATATCATTTCTAGTGATCCTTAGGTTATTTTTAATAGACCTAAAGGAGCTTCAAAATGCGCGGAGCGGAAATTTCAAGGACGACCCGAACGAGGAAGCTTTGGGGTTATTCGCAATTCCTTACACTTTCATATTAATGACAGTATTGTAGATCTATCGACATATCGATATTCATATATTTTCTCGAGCTCATCTTAGATTTTAATTTCACCATTATTATCTATTTGATAGACGAAATTTTGTCCTCATTTTACCAAAAAGGATTAATAGCCTCCTTAATCACCGGACACTAACCCTATGGACTATTCCATATGCAATTTACTTCAAGAAAAATTTACAACAATCGAAAAGATAAATTTAGTGAATCTGAATTTAATGAAAGATTCTTCTTGCATGGGATAACATAACGCTATCTGATATCAGGAAATGAATTTCTTCCATTAAAACGCGATAACATGCTGTATGTGACCAAGAAGGTGGACATAATGATCATCATTTAAATAAAGGTATAATTTTTTTTTAATATTTCTACATTATCCTTTGTCGGGAATAATAGGGAAGAAAGTTTTTTTTATGCGACTATAACATTGTTTAATTGTAGTAATACTATTATTGTTATATTAATGAAATTTTGCGAAATGATAAAGAATTCAGTTGTCTACTAATTTTCATTTATATTCAATTACATTTGACTGAGTTATTTAAGTTTGAAATTAGGGAAGTTTTTGCTGGACAACCCGATATATTTTTTCATATAAGAAAATCAATAAAACTAATCAAACGTTACATTTTGCTTTAGTATTTTTATATTATAACGTGAAGATGAAATATAGAAAAATTTAGAGCTCAAATTCATTTATTTATTAAGTTGATTTTTTTAAATAAAGTTAATTGATGCGCACAGTCAATATATAGAATGATGTCACTTGTTATTCAGGATATTTTCAATTCTTTTTTGAATACTGGAGACCAAATTTCTTAGAATATTTTGACTGATATTGTCTCTGTTGGTTCAATAAGGACCCTCAATCGTATGGTTTCAGTTTATTTACCGCCAGTTTGATTATCGCCCACAAATTCTCTTTTAGGCTCAAATCTGGCGAATTTCGGGGCTAAAGTCCCAAATGTTCGACGTCATTGTCAGCCAAGAAGTATGTTGCTGCATTTTCTTTACGACAAGATAGACCTTCATGCTGAAAAACCCCCTGTTATTATCCCCAAATTAGTCTTGAACTGTTGGGAAATGATGCTGATGAAGCACATTTTAGTACCATTTTAAATTCATGGAAGTGTTCTTGGAAAAAATTGTTAGCGCTCCAGTTTAATTAGATGAGAAGCACTCCAGACATGGAGACTGTCGGGATACCTTACCGAGGGCACGACAAAGGACTCATGAAAGCTTTCCCCTTTTTTATTCATAACAAGGGATCTTCCAGAAGCTCCAAACAAGCGTAAGGGAGCTTTGTCAGGGGATATGAATTTGCTGCTCCAGTCTTTAAACAATCCATTTTCTATATTTCCTGCAAAGGTCGAGCCTATATGCAAGAAGGTTCAGGTGTGGAGATGAAATTATCTCGCATAACTTCTTGACTTGAGAATTTGGCGAAAATTTTCCGCCTCACTGCTGGTGCTGTAACATTCATACCTGCTCATTTTCATTCCTGAGCAAGCTGAGCACTTGAGGCAAGCCAATCTAAGGATCGGGTTACGTCCTGGTAAACTGAGGCCTTGCCAAGAGGCGATATTGGCGTTCATTTAAATCCCTTGAGCATCCATAAAACTTCTTCACTGTAGTGTAACCGTTTATTTTTTAAATTGATGAATTTGATGCAATTCCATTAGCAACAATCTCCTTGAATTTCGGGCTGCTTTGTTACAGAAGAACAATAATTGCCCGCTTTTCTTTGCAAATGAACATTTTCTGAAATTCAAACAATTCAAACATACATTTCCTTTAACCAATATTTGTCATCCTTTTACCTTTTTGATCAAATTGCAAAGCTTCAAGGACTGTAACTAACCTCCTACAGGAAGAGGAACATAGTGCTATTTTGGATTCAGCCAAGGAATGCATTTTTTTTATTATTTTGGAAATGCTGAATTTTTAATAAAGCTCTCATAATTAAAATATTATTTAATTATAAAGATAAGTATTCCTATTATGTGAAATTAAAAAAATAATAAAAAATATAAAAATATATATTACCTAAAAACTTTTGGCCATGAATACACGCATGTATAGACGGAAGCTGTAATCGTTAACGGGTAGTAATGAATGGGTATCATATAGTATGTCAATGAAGCTAAGTTCTAGTTTATATTTCAAAACCAGGAAGCGGAGTTACATTTACTCTAATGAATTGATGGGCGAGGCTTTGTCACCTCACGATACGGGATGTTTTGGGAAATTCTTGAGACGAATGTTAATCGTTTTGTGTCTAAACGTGAAATAAGTACTTCTTGATGTTGTCCCATTTGTGGCAATCTCGAAAAACTGTTTATGGTCTTGTATTAGGTACGCCTTGCATGAGGGATTTATCCGACTCCTTTTATCTGGAAGCGAGAATTTAAGATGATAGCGTAAGTATCCTAGGGTCAGAAATTTGAGTGTCTGTCCATTTATAGGAATCAAAATATCATATTCTAATTATCCTCGCATCTCCCACTCCTATCTCCTCCCCTCTCTCCCCCCTATATCCTTCCCTCTTTTCCCTTATCTTCTCTATTCCTCTCCCCTCCCCCCCCCTCTATCTCCTATTCTCTAACCACTTTCCACCCTCTCCATTCTCCTCCTCCTCCCCCTCCTCTCTCCCCTCATCTCCCTCTCTATCTTTATCTCCCCCCTCCCCCTCTCTCTCCCTCTCTCTCTTTCCCATCCCGAAACTCCTCCCCCTCCCTCTCCTCCTCCCCCTCCTCTCTCCCCTCATCACACTCCCTCTCTCTCTCTTCCTCCACCTCCACCTCTCTCCTCTCCCCTTTCTCGTCCCCTTCCCTTCCTCCTCACCCTCTCTCCCCCTTTCCCTTTCCCCATCTCCCTCATCTTTATCTCCCCCTCCCTCTCTCTCCCTCTTCCCCATTTCTCCCATCTTTCCCTCTCCTTCCATCTATCTCCCCCTCGCCCCCTCTCTCCCTCCCCCTATTTCTCCCCCTCTTTCTCTCCTATCTCCTTTTCTCTCTCTCTCACTCTTCCTCGCCTATCACGCCATCTGTTCCTCACTCTTCCTCTCCCATTATACCCCTATCTTCCTCTTTCTCCTTATATCTCCCACTCCTTCTATATCCTCTCCCCCTCTACCCCCCCTTCTAACCCCTTACAAAAGGATATGCAAATAGAAAAAATATTCCCTCCCCTCTCCTCCCTCTCTTCCCCTACCATCCCCCCTCTATCCCCTGACCTCCCCCTCTTCCCTAATATATCCCCCTCTCACCCCCACAAAGGACATCTAAATCAAGAGAAATAAATTTCAAAAATCCCCTTCCTAAAATATAGATAACACACTCAATCTGTTTCGGTCCGCACGTCGTCGTTCGCTCATAACTAACAGTCAGTCACGCGTGAGCGTAAACTGCGGAGCATGCGTGGTGAAACGTTGAGTCATTTTAAGTATAATATATGATAGGGAGAGTGTGCATCTCTCCTGAATCAGCCTTCAATCTAAATATAATAATAATAATCAGCAAGTAAAGATATTTTTCTGCAACAATATAAGAATTTCAAGCAATGGTCATATGTACTTATTTGCGACAGGACTTTTTATCTCAGGAAACGCCCAGGCTAAAAAGTCTAACTTTATTTCTGAACGCATTTTTTACCAGGGCAACGGCGTGTAGATGTGCTGTATATATATATATATATATATATATATATATATATATATATATATATATATATATATATATATATATATATATATATATATATATATATCAGCTATTGCATAAATTAATCCTGTTTTATTGTTTTAACATATAAATAAATTGTAAAATAATCAGTGTGGACTCCTTGGTGTCTAGCACAGCTCCAAGCAAAATCGGAAGGCTGCACATACGTTGTGGACGAAGTCCTTCCTCATGCTGGCCAACACCGAGTTGAAGGAGGTCTTTAATTCGCCGACGTTGCTGTGGTGCCCACAAGCGCCCACAAGCTGTAATCGAGGTGGTTGAGGTCTGGCAACTGCGTCACCCAAAAGTCATTCGAGCAGAAGTTCATGTGCGACCCTAACCACTCTTGCACATCCTTGGCCTGTGGCCAGCGCAATGTCCTGCTAAAAGTAGTCCACCTTCTTCGTGATTTTTCTCACCCAGGGCAGGACTTCCGTGGCCAAGATGACTATGTTATTGGCTGCAGTGACCGTGTAATCGGCCGAAAACCACAGCGGTGGTATCTTTACCTCATGTGAAGCCACCACGTCGAGCATCATCACGGAGGCCAGGTACTTGGTCATAGACACGTAGTGGACCTTGGAGACCTCCTGGCCAAAGCTTACCATTCGGTCGTTCTGCGTTCTGATGACCGGATTGCCATGACTCTTCAAGTCGTTGAGAATGCGACGACAGCACTCCCGAAGTTACTCTAGAACACGATGGCTGAGCAGAGTCCTTTACACGCACCTCAAGCTCTTTCCACCCTCCTCCTTGACTGCCCTGAACACCGTGGCCACCGAGATGTTCTTCATTTTCGCGAGCCTACTCATTTTGAGCTTTGTTCAATTTGAATGCCTTTCTCACAGCCCATCGTTTAACAACTAGAGGTCTGCCTTAACGAGGTTGATTCTGAGGTCTTTCTCCAGATTTAGTCTCTCCGCGACTCTGTGGACTCTCAAAGGGCTGACGTTGAGCCGCTAGGGGATGTTGGACATGCTGTGGCCTGCAGCAGGTGAGCAAAGATCTCAAATCTTTTTACTTCCATCTCGACACAGCTGCACACAATGGAAAAGTCGTTTTAATGACACATGCTGGAAAAGTAATACTCTTTAAGTCTGTTGAACGGAACATTTTTATCACACACGTAAACCTCTCGAAAGATTAAAAAAAAACTAGTATAGAAAACCTTTGGCAAATCTGTGTGTATATATATATATATATATATATATATATATATATATATATATATATATATATATATATATATATATATATATATATATATATATATATATATATAGTGGGAGTGAGTGAGTGAAATATTCTGCCCCTTTGCTCCTTAATCTCGTTTTCGTTGCATGGGTGATTGTGCTTTCTTTTTTTTTGCTCATAGAATGTAGAATGATATGTCTGCCCCAAATCGCTCTCTCTCTCTCTCTCTCTCTCTCTCTCTCTCTCTCTCCCTCTCTCTCTCTCCTCTTTCTCTCTCATCCTTTTGTGCCTTTAAACCAATCTCTTCTCCCAGGCTTTGCCTTAGTTAATAGAGGGGCGACTTTTGAACGCTCATTAATTAATTATTAATCAAGATTTACCTCGCACACATACACTACATATGTGCATGCACGTATCAACGTATATATGTGTGTGCAAAATAAAATATTTCTACTCCATATTTACTTTGCGAGTCAAATATAAAATTCCCATACGCAAATGAATATGTCAAGGTTGGGAATTCCGTTGCTGGGCGATAAAATAGGCCAATTGTATTCATTGGTTTCCTTTTTGTCGCTCCCAGAGCAGAGGCGTTTGGTTTAAGACAGGTTTAAAAGAGGGGCGGTTATGGACGTCACTGGGGAAATGCGCCGCGCATGTAGAGCGAAGTTATTGACTGGGTTTAGTAAGAGAGGTTTGAAAGTTATGCGAATCCTCGGTAGAAAAGAGAATCAGAACTGTGAAGGAGGTAGAACACTGGTGGTAATCCAGTCTAATAATAAATATTGCCAAGGTTCATCAGCGGGGGGCAATTAGTGATGGATTTCTTAGCGAATGCGTTAGTACAAAATCAGACTCAGCCATACGAGTCTCCACTCCATTCGCACAAAGAACGTGGAGAGAAGAAAGAAGGAGAATGGAGATGAACTAAAATGAGTAATGATAAAGAATGAAAAAAAAAGAAAAGGACAAACGATTCGGTGAAAGGGGGGTGGGGAAATAAGGGGAAAAGAGGCAAGAAGCGAAGTGTGATTGCAGGAAAGAAGAGAAAGGAAAAGTCAGAATGAGAGACGAATAAAAGGGACACGGATAGTTATATAATACGATGGGGGCATTTCTGTTTCCCAGGTAGATGATAATCAATGATGAAAACGAGGAAAAAAGGTAAATGAAAGGGGTGACTAACGAGCATCAAAACTAAGCAAGCTAAGCAAGGTGCAACTGCCAACAAGGGACACGGCGTGGCGCCCACCGGCCGAGGCAGGCCTGACTTTTGCTCTCCCGCTGGGGGTGACAAAGGGGAAATGAGGCACAGGGAGAAGAGGATTAAAATAGGAAATCCGCAACTATGGGAGATACACAATGGGGGATTATTTTAGTTTAAAACGATAATTAACGCCAAAAGTGTTAAGGATGAATGGACACTCCTAGTGGTTAATTCGGTTCGCTTTGTTTTATTTATTTAATTATTTATTTATTTATTTGAGTGAAAATACCATCGTTGGTCACACTATTTTCCCCTCTTTCCTTATCTTTCTCTTCAAGTGCTCTTTTAATACAAGCTTGCTCATGGGTCCCCTTATGTGCACCATTTAGTTTCCAAATTAAAGATAAAGCGTCATCCGGATCATTCCATACCTCATTCTCGCAAGAGCACGAAAGATGGAGCTTGGGTCAACACGGTGCAGCTGACATCTGGATAATTAAGCGCCATCCCAGTCCCAACGCCTGTATATCATGTGTGGCTATATATCCTCCACACATTTAACCTCCTCTATCTTCGCCGATTTCTTTACATCTCTCTCCTTACCAACTTTGTGGTGGCGATGCCCTCGTTAGTTTTCGCTAAACAATAGATTTTTGTTTAAATCCTTACGTCACAATTGATCAGGACACACGATTGTCATGCTCGACTCTAACGATCTACCTCTGTGTTTCTGTGGGTTGATTTATTTATCTTCATCCATTTCCTGCAAAGCGACTTTCCCTCACTGCTGAGTAGGAGCAGGTGCTTAAATTCAGCATCAGTCTGGCGTTGAATGCTCCTAGTAGTCGCCTCCTTTGGCTACTCAGGATATGAACGTACCGCACATTTTCATCACTCACAGCTTCACCATTTTCTTAATGGACCTCTTCTCACCACTTTTTTAAGCGAATATATCCTCGTTAGTTTATTCTTTTGGTATATTAAAAAACAACTTAATATTCTAAGGTCTTTAGAAGTATTTGTGGCGTCTCTGTGAGTGTCCTTTCCTTTTGGCACTGTGCGGGTAAACGCAATAACACAATACAGCGCGAGTGCAGGGGTGTCTGGGGGGGATACCCCTCTACTCCTTGGGGGAAGGGGATAGAGGGGGGGAGGGAATAGAGAGGGAGGGAATAGAAGGGGAAGGGGATAGACTCTTCCTCCCCTTCCTTTTCCCTTCACTTTCTAGCCATTTAGCTCATTAGGAAGAGGGGGTGGGGAGGGAATGTGTCTACATATTGTAGGTGACCTCCCTACAATATGAATCAGGTTTGGAGAGTTGCGCGGCTTCCCGTCCCGACCTTCACGAGGATACTTTTCGTTTGGCACAGTGTTCTATACACATTTTCAGCACCCATAACTTGAACAAACTTTTTAGAAAACGTTTTTTAAGAACTTTTAGGTCGGGTTTCACTCGTTGGTTTTCAGGTTTTCTAATCAAAACCAACACAATTTGATGAATCAGGTTTGGACAGTTGCGCGGCTTCCCGTCCCGACCTTCACGAGGATACTTTTCGTTTGACACAGTTTTCTATACACATTTTCAGCACCCCTAACTTGAAAAAACTTTTTAGAAAACGTTTTTTAAGAACTTTTAAGTCGGGTTTCACTCGCTGGTTTTCGGGTTTTCTAATCAAAACCAACACAATTTGATGATAAAAAAGAAGAGGACAGGTGTAAATAACTCAGCGCTTCCTTGCCCAACAAAGCCGATAAGAATAAAAGAGTGTTTCTGCATGAATTTCAATGGGGCGACTCCCTCCTTTCTCGCTTCCACGTAGGGAATCAGGTCATAGGAAGACGCTGTAGAGTTGCCAGGACAAGGGTAATGGTGTTAATTATCTCGATTAGTTTCCTCCTTTGGTTTTTACAGGGATGAATTTTATCTATGAAGTGTCGTGCTTCTTTTTGGGTAAGATAAACACTGGTATAGATAATGTAAAGGGAATAAGGGTTCGCAAGTGGCAATGGACATGCAAATTGATAAAGAAAGTATATGACATGGATGAAAGAAATCCTAAAGTCGACAACACCTTTATAGGTAAAGAGATCCAGAAGATGAGAACATAGAAGGTTGTAGGGTCAAATTCGCTCTATCGTCCCTGTAACTTGCCAAAATTCCGGTAACACTTGACCTCTTTTAATGTAGGAAAGAACATAAATACTCGTACAAGGGAAAAGTACGGTGAATTTAAATAAAACCAACGAGGTCTCGAGTGCTTTCGTTTATTCCAACATCTTCATCGGAAGAAAAAGATAAGAATGAAAAAGTAAATGTCGAATAAAATTGCGGTGCCACAAAAGCAAAGGACAATCACTGACGCTTTATAAAACATGACTATCATTGACGTGTTACTACACAAAGGATTTTTGGCAAAACCTATTATTAATAAATGTAAAATGGTATATACAGTATACACCTAAATACAATTATGTACATATGTGTAGAAAGATACGATTATAAATAAATACAGATACATAGATATTGTGGCACGAAAATATCTCTACTTCCTGATTATTATTATTTTTAGATTGAAGGCAGATCCAGGAGAGGTGCTGACTCTCCCTATCATATAATATATTTAAAATGACTCGACGTTTCACCACGCGTGCTCGGCAGTATCAACTGACTTGTTAAGTCTTTGACTTCCTGAGAGGGAAAAACAAGGTTTATCTAATTGCGACTATGCGACTAATATGATTCTTTAAATTCATATTTCAAAACTTAGACTGATTGGGAAGTATAATTTTCTGAATGTAAATTGAAGTTCTGATCCTGATTGATTTAGCACTATTCTGTGAATAAGGACACTCCCTTCATCTGCCCTGGTTCCTTTGGGGATCACTGGAAGTGTCTGCCTGAAATCATCTTAGAGCAAAAGAGTGAACACCTCCCATAGGAACCTCACAATCTCTTATGTCTTGCATTGTCCTGCCTAGTACTTTAGGGCTCCTTTATGAGCCACTGAATAAGTTACCCAGCGTTACCCGGGTAAAAAAAAAATCGTAAGAGAGATACAAGTTGAAATTCTTATATTTGTCACAAATCAAATTATTCTTTAAACGATGCATTTTAACACTTCGTAGTAGATAATATTTTTCGTCTTTCCTGATGGTGCATGGACAAAGAAGTTGCTTTTGTTTCCCAAACGTGAACAACGTTGTAGGATAAAAGTAACCTGTCTCTTGAGGGTTTAAACCCAGGTCACGTTTCATCGGTCAAACTGAGAGGGCAAGTTTGGAAAAGGGCCCTTACCTTTATTAGGGGGCACTTAGAGACGGGGACTATTTCCATTATCTTCCTCGGGAAAGATTAGATAAAAGTACACTTTTAGTTTTATGTAGATTGTCTAACTTTGCTTCCTATAAATGGACCGGTCCGATTCAGAAGTCCGATTATCCGATTAATCGGACTCGCATTTTCGAATCGGATAATCGCAATCGGAAGGCCGAAAATTAAAAGTGATTTGCGATTAATCCGGATCGGCGTCGTCTTTGTTTTTCCTCAATAGCATTTTTTTAATAAATTTTTCTATATTTTTCTCAAGTAAATATTTTTGCGTTTTATTCTATTCTATTCACACTTTAGTATTTTCTCATCGCTCTATCGCGACGACAGCATTATACATACATGCCCAAAACCTGGTGGCCCACCTCCTCCACCAACCTGGAACAAAGGGCTTTGATGGCAGGTTAGTCATATTATGATATTATTATTTATTATTATTTTTGATTATTATATTTTATCGTAGTGAGTTAAAACTTAATAAGTGCTTTTTCTTCTTATATTATATTATTATTAAATGATTATAATCCTCGCTGGTCAAATGATTAATTTGAAATAAAATTTATAATAAAATTTAATTTTTCAATTGACAAATCTAATATATTTTAAAATTTGTTTTAAAACTTTTCCTCTACTGCAGGTTTAGCCACCTCTTTGTGGCCTGGACCTTTTGATGGCTACGGTGCTGCACCCCGTCCCCCTAGCTCGCCACGGTCAGGGTCATCTGCAGGAGACAAGACAATGAGGTCTACTGCGACCTGGAAAGGGGCAAGCTCTTCAGGGACTTTCTCGCCCTCGTCCGGCCTGACGAGCAACTGGACCCTGCAACCCCCCCCCCCCCCCCCGCAGGAATCTTGCCAGGCTCCAACAGCACGGACTACCTGTTCGCCATGGAAGATGGGCAGCAAGAGGAGAGCCTCGAGGAGAAGGTCAGAGAAGAGGTCAACAACTGGTCGAGGAAGCCGTTGAAGGGGAACCCGGTGCTCTCGCCCAATCTCTTCCCGTTCGAGTTCCGTGATGCTTAGGTAACGCTCTTGCTCAAATATAACACGACGCTCCCGAGCTCCGCCTCGGTCGAGCGCGTGTTCAGCTATGAGTCGGACATCCTCAGGCCTAAGAGAGCGGCCCTCGCTACACCGAACTTCGAGGCCCTCTTCTTCATGAAGGGCAACCTCTACCTCCTCAAGAAGGCACACGAGGTAGAGGAGGAAGACGAGGACTAAGCTGGCGGGCATAGAGTGGAGTAGAGTGGAGAACTTTAAATATTATAAGTTATATATGGAACAAAGATGTTAGTTGACTCTATCTTATTTTTCTGAGAGAAGATATTAGTATTACTGTGTGTATTTTGTGTAATATGTATTGTATAGTTTAATTTTTTGTTATATTATATTTTAATTAAAATAAAATGCTCACGCGAGGAACGTCTCCATAAACCAACGCCTGGGAGATCTTTGTACGGCAGAAGGAGTCTTTTTTGTAGACCCCTACCGCACGTTTTACGGAAGAAACGACCTGTACAAGAAGGATGGAGTGCATCTTTCTTTTAAAGGGAAAGCTGTACTCGCAAAAATGATCCAGAATGTTGTGGAGCAGACTCAAAGAAGTGTCAGGCCCCGAGTAAAGAAGGACCTACGCCAGTACACTCGTGTTACTCCAGGAACGACCTTTTCTGAGGTCACAAAGAGGTCAGTGACCCCGCCACAAAGAAACAAAGCGGGAAACGGTAGAGTGTAGGGAGTCCTACAGTCGGGGACTCCTTGAAGGTTCTTCTGTTTAATGCGAGGTCTATCAGAAACAAATTTCTTGAACTTCGTGGCCTCATAGCAACAGAAGAATCTGAGATTGTGGCCATAACGGAGTCGTGGATAAAACCCTTAAGCCGACCATGAACTACTAGGTGTTGACCTAGAGATAGGTCCTGCCGGATACAGGACCCTAGTGCTTTACAGACCCCCTGTAACTCTTAAAACAGGACAGGAGTCTGTACCAGCTGTTGGGCGAACTAGGAAAAGACAGTGTGTGTCATCGTCATGGAGGATTTCAACACACAAGTTGACTGGAAAACCAGAGAACCCTGTGGCAAGAACGCACTACTCTTGGAGTTCGCGAACAACGAGTTCCTCACTCAATGTGTGAGAGAGCCAACGAGAGGAGACAATATCCTCGACTTGGTTTTCACCTCTGAGGATGAGATCGTTGAAGACCTCTCTGTTGGCGAAGAGCTCGGTGGCAGTGACCACCGACTAATTAGATTTGTAGTCAAAGTCCCCAAGGCAGAGCCTGCAACTAGTAAATCAAGGAAACTCGATTTGAGAAGAGCAGACTTTGCAGGTCTACGTGTGGAACTGACTGAAGCGAGGCTAGAAGAGTGCGAGGCTGTTGAAGACTCTTGGAACAGTTTCAAAACCACATTCATGAGTCTTCAATCGCGTTTTATCCCTCTGAAATGCCCCCGTCGGTCCTCTGTTCAACCAAAGTGGTTTAATCGAGAAATCGGCCAACTGATTAGGGAGAAGAGAAATGTGTACCGGCAATCGAAGATCTCGGGTGACTTTGACGAATACCGGAGGCTAGCCAGGAGAGTGAAGTCCAGCATAAGGGCGGCTAAGCGGTCTGAGGAACTCCGAGTGGCGAGACTCTGTAAAGAGAATCCCAAGGAGATTTTTGGATATGTGAACAGCCGTAAACCAATCCGTCGAACAATTGGCCCTTTGAGGAATGAGGAGGGTAAATTAAAGGAGCCAGCTACAGAAAATGCTAACCTCCTCAACGACTACTTCGCTTAAGTGTTTACAGAAGAGTGTGGTCCTATCCCTGAGCCAAGGGATTCCTACTCGGGGTAAAAGCTGGAGGATATGGACTTCACTGAAGGAGAAATTTGAAAAGAAGATCACTGACCTAATGACGAATAAGTCACCTGGCCCGGATGGGTTTCTACCTAAAGTGTTGAAAGAAGTGCGCGATCAAGTGTCACGACACCTGAGCGCATTCTTCAACATGTCAATCCGGACCGAATGCGTTTCTAGAGACTGGCGTGAAACGGAGGTGACTCCTATCTTCAAGAAAGGAGACCGTAGCCAACCTTCGAACTAGCGACCTATCAGTCTGACCTCGATAGTTAGTAAACTTATTGAAAGCATGATGGTGGACAAAATAACGTCGTATTTAGACTCAAAGCTGCTACTGAAGAGTTCTCAGCACGGCTTCCGAAGGCAACGGTCATGCCTGACGAACCTTGTGGAATTCTTCCACTTCGTTTTCAGTGAGCACGATCAGGACAAGGCGGTGGATGTGGTGTACTTAGACTTTCAGAAAGCCTTTGATAAGGTACCACACCGCCGCCTTCTCCGGAAAGTGCGAGCGCTGGGCATAGACGGAAAAGTAGCCGGCTGGATAGAGAACTGGGTAAGTGGAAGACGGCAACGAGGGGTGGTGAATGGACAGGCTTCTGAGTGGGTGCCCGTTACTAGTGGGGTGCCTCAAGGTTCTGTCCTGGGACAACTACTATTTATCCTTTACGTCAACGATATGGACGTTGACATGGTTGCCAAGATTTCTAAATTTTCAGACGATACCAAGCTTAGTATGAACGTTGCAAAGGATGGAAATACTGCCCGCCTGCAGGAAGATCTTCGGAAGATTTGGGAGTGGTCGGACACGTGGCAAATGCCTTTTAATGTGAACAAATGCAAAATGATGCATATCGGTTACCGAAACCCCCAATCTCAGTATATCCTTAAGGGCACTGCACTTAAATTCATCGACACTGAAAAGGACTTGGGTGTAACAATCACTAGTGACCTCAAGTTATCGAAACAGTGCATTGAGGCGGAGAAAAAAGCCCAAAGGATGCTAGGCTACATAAAGCACCAGTTTAGATATCGGAACAAGGAGATTGTACTGTGTATGTACAACTCCCTCGTCCAACCGCACCTGGAGTATGTCGTACAATTCGGAGTCCTTCATTTAAAAAGGACATCGCGAGATTGGAACGCATGCAAGCTAGGGCTACCAAAATGATTCCCTCTGCTAGACATAAAAGTTAGGAAGATAGATTAAGGAAATTGATCTGTTCTCGTTGGAAACCCGTAGACTGCGTGGTTAGCTCATCGAAGTTTTCAAAATACTTCGAGGGTTCGACAATGTTGACTACCGGGATATTTTAACACTTACTGAGAGCAGAACAAGAAATCACGGCTTTAAACTTGTACTGAAGCGTTACAACCGCGATATGTGTGGACAATTTTTCTCGTATAGTATCTGCGGTAGTTGGAACGCACTTCCAGTGGAAGTTGTCAACAGTGAATCTGTTGACCAGTTCAAGTCAACACTAGACAGGGTCTTGAAAAGTGGCCGTTTAAGGACGTAAAGCATTTGAGCAGAGATGTGCCCGCTCGACTGCTTATCCAAAAGTACCCTCTTTGAATGGACCGTAAGGTCTTCTAAGATACTTTATTTCCTTGTTACTATTTCCTTGTTTCTCTTTGTATTATTTAGAAATGGCTTTTTTAGGGTAAAAAACATTACATTCCCTTTAGAAACATTAAAAATCGCTTTAAAAACATTGAATCTCTTTTACAAATGTGTAATCGCATTTATAAAATTTGAATCGGATAATCGCTAATCTGACTTAGATTTTTGGCACCCGAATCGGATAATCGAATCGGACTTGACGAGTTGACGAATCGGTAATCGCTAATCGGACTTTCATTTTTTTTAATCGCGCCCACCTTTAATATTTATATATATATATATATATATATATATATATATATATATATATATATATATATATATATATATATATATATATGTATATATATATATATATATATAAACTATTAGAGAGGGTAATAGAATACGTATACTGAGGATCGCTTGTGACTCTTGACGTGAACATGGAAAAGGAAATCTGTGGACGAACAAAATTAGGCTGGGTGGTGGGGGTGGTAGGGAAGCATAAACTACCTATTCAGACCGACATACATCTATGGTTAAAATAGATGGTATTTAATCAAGGAATCCAACTCGTTTTAACTAATGGAACTAAAACTTGGACAGTGAACAGAAAACCCAGGCACTGAAGGCAAGTCAGAGAAAGAATGAAACAATATATGTTAGGAATAACCCACAACCACAACGTTACCACTCTCAAAAATAATACCTGCCTTTATCTAGTTGGATCCCGAGCAGATAATAATGAAATCTACATAAAGGTCAGTATGACAATCGCTGGTGAGCCCGAAAGAACCAGCGGCTGGTCCTCTTTGGGGAGATATGTCAGGAAGTATAATGGTTTGACACCAAAATAGCGTTCGGGTGGAACCTTCTTCACCCCGAGGCAAGGAGACCTGTTCCACGTCATAGGTATGTGGATATAGATACCCATTGGCAAGATGCCTTGGAGCAGTGTGTGTTGTGCTGCGAAGACGAGAGAGAAAAGAAAGCAGTGTTATAATTGCCTATGTGTGCGATGAGAATGTAAGATCTACCCACCCGAAAACAGGGATCTCAAAAAAGGACAAACATGGCAACCCTGACAGGTAAACACAATTTGCTGACAATTGGAGATTAATTTCGGTAAGATAGATAGATATATGAGAGTAAAAAGGGTTAGTGTTTCCATTATTTTGTCACCTTTGTATTTTCTTAATAAATAACGCTTCGCTTCATTCGCTTTTTCCTACAGTCATTAAGTTTCGCTTGTACATTTATGTACGCATATGTTATTGTATGGAATAAATCTATTTACGCTCTTGTGTGTATGAAAAGCAATGGAATGAACCTTTTTCTGGTCTAAATAATGGAGAGGGACCAAAATAATGAATCTCGAAAATGACCTCTGAAACTTGGCCGCGATTCCCAGATTCTGAGGGCGCTCTGGAAGGTCGCCGATGGATCAAGGACGAGTGTCGAGAGACAAGGGCGAGGTGCAAAGACCTGAGAACAAGGTCCAGACCTCGTCCTCCAGCCAGGAGTCAAGGTGCCTATAGTGAGGGAGCAAAGACCAGGGAGAGACAGGAAGGCCCTGTGGGAGGGGCAAGGGGAGTCGAGGAACCAAGAACGCGACGCATGGTCGAGTGGTACTGCCTTAAACTTGGAGATCGAGCTTAGAGGTCATACTTGTGAGTACTGGCGCTTGTTGTACAAACTTGTCCCTAAGGGTTATGATTGCGGACCTCGTTCTCATTATCATCTTCACTATTCATCTTCTTCGCATTTATCACCCTTTATTCTTCCATGTTTTTCTCATTATTATTTCTTCGCTGAAGGATTCTGCCCTCGTTGGTTAGACCACTTTCCTCTCTCTCTCTCCCTTCTCGAATAAAAACTCCCACGTTATCGTCCATGCATCAGAAAGGAGATAATAAATATCCAAATAATAATAATAATAATAATAATAATCACCATCATCTTCATCAACTACTTTTAACAAAGTATGGTTGGCGCACATCAGCGCCACTAAATGCGATTCATACTCGCAAGAAACTTTGAAATGCAACGCTTCCTAAGCTATGGACCACTGTCCGGGCTTAGTTTACTTATACATCTCGGGGCCAGAAGACGGTATGCGGATTCTTCATCCGTAATCCGTACATAATAATAATTACAGTCACGTTCTCTAAATATCATAGGAATTTTGATAACTTCTCTGCTTAATAATTAATCGTAGTTTAAGTAAAAAAAAAAGTTCTTTAAAGTAATTAGAACTAAGCTGATGGAAGATAAAAAGAGAAGAGGATTTGTGTGGAAGGAAAAGGACAAATATTGTTTCTAAAAGAACAAATATTGTTTAATAAATTCAAACATTGTTTTTTAAACGGACAACTTATGTTTTTTCAAGCAATTGTTTAAAAAGGACAAATATTGTTTTTTAAAATAATAAATATGGTTTAAAAAGGATGAATATTGTTTTACAAAGAATAAATATTGTTTAAAAAGGATAAATATTGTTTAAAAAGGTTAAATATTATTTAAAAAGGATAAATATTGTTTAAAAAGGTTAAATATTGTTTAAAAGGGACAAATATTGTTTAAAAGGGACAAATATTGTTTAAAATGGACAAATATTGTTTAAAAGTGACACATATTGTTTAAAAAGGTTAAATATTGTTTAAAAGGGACAAATATTGTTTAAAAGGGACAAATATTGTTTAAAATGGACAAATATTGTTTAAAAGGGACACATATTTTTTAAAAAGTTTAAATATTGTTTAATTAGGATAAATATTGTTTAAAAGGGACAAATATTGTTTAAAAGGGACAAATATTGTTTAAAAGGGACAAATATTGTTTAAAATGGACAAATATTGTTTAAAAGCGACACATATTGTTTAAAAAGGTTCAATATTGTTTAATTAGGATAAATATTGTTTAAAAGGGACAAATATTGTTTAAAAGGGACAACTATTGTTTAAAAGGGACAAATATTGTTAAAAAAAGTTAAATATTGTTTAAAAAGGATAAATATTGTTTAAAAGTGATAAATATTGTTTAAAAGGGACAAATATTGTTTAAAAGGGACAAATATTGTTTAAAAGGGAGAAATATTGTCGAAACAGGATAAATATTGTTTAAAGGGTCGCCTATATATTAGGAGGTGGAGTTTCTTTAGATATGGTCGTATGAGTGAGGCTAGTGAAAAAATATTGATATCAATCAGTACATTGACTGTTTGCTCCCAAAGGAGGTTAGAATAATGATGGAGATTTTTTGTATAGTGCTCTTTAAGGCTATGGGCCTTCAAAAAGTGCGGATCTATTAACTAATGAGAATAATTGGAGAAAATAGGTTTTTCAAATCACGCGTAGTGGCAACAAGGGGAAGGAAGAGATCAGCGTATCACAAGGGGTAAATTATTCCACATCCTAGAAGCAAACATAGTGGACGTACTATCAACCATGCAACCCATACGACTTCGTGAAATAATCAGTACGTATAGCAGCACTAGATTGTAAGGGTTCTCAGTATTTGCAATAAAGTCGGTGAAGAAGGCAAGTGAGGTGGAGGTGTAGCATTTAAGGTGTTCTATGTAAGCGGAAAAACCTTGAAGAGAGAAACGTCACGGCGGAGAAGAGCCCTGGCTGCAAAGTTTTGTACCAGTTGCAGAGGTCGAAGTGTCGAAGCCAGAATGAAGTTGCAGTAGTCAAGGCGGGAGGTGACGAAGGCAGGAATGCCAATTTCAAAGCATGTTGTGGTCGAAGTGGAAACGGATGCGTTTGAAGTTACATAGAAAGCAGAAAAATGATTTAAATGTGTTAGTAACATGAGTTTTAGCTGTATCAGTAAAAAGGGGCGACAGGCGCCAAGGTTAACATAGGGAACAAAGTTTTGTAGCGACCCACATCCGCACTAGTATTGCCCACCAGTAGTACCTCTGTTTCTCATGGGGGTAGTTTCAGAGAATTTTCCGCGCAACATTAAGTCATGATTTTTAAGAGGATAGTTGAGTTCTAATAGTATCAGCAAACTAGGATGGGGAGAGGAAGAGGTACATTTGCGTGTCAGCATACAAATGAAATGATAGAGAAAGAACGTATAAGAATAGCAAGGGGACAAGAAAGACGCGAAATAGAGGCGGACCAAGAAGCAACCCTTAGGGAACACCAAATGGTACCTCTGCCAGCCGAAATATATAATTTTCAATGTGAATAACTGAGTAAAAGCTGAAAGATACCAGCGGAACACATTAAGGGCAGTTCAAGAGACACCCAGAAATTTACAGATTTATTCACAGATTAATGTGGTCAACAGTATCTAATTTTTTTAAGATGTCCATAAGTACAGAATGGAAGGCTCAACAGTTTCGGCCGCATGCAAAGGCGACAGTTACACCAAGGAGAGATGATTCAGTGTTGTATCCGGTCGTAAAACCATACAAAAAATATCATCAGTGTTGGAGGAGAACAGGTAATCTAGAATCCGGGCTGACACCAGCCTTTTAATGACTTTTAAAAGGAATGGGAATTGAAAGATTGAGCAATACCTTGCTTGAGCGTTTGAGTTCAGGTTTGTCTTCTTCAGGATAGGGTGAACACCAGCAGGTTTGAAGTCAAGTGGTCCTATCCCAGACGAGAGTGAGGTATTGAAAATATCAGAGATAAGGGGGAAGAATAGGGAGGATGTTGCGGAAAGCCTTGGTGTGAATGAGTCTAGGAAAAAGAGTGAAGTGAGAGGAAGAATATCGTGGGTAACAAGAGGAAGGGTTAATCGGTGGTAAGTAATAGAGGGAGAGCTTATGCCAGAACTGATATGAATTATCTTGTAAGAGAAAAGGAGAGGATGCAGGAGCACGATCACGGGCAATTTAAGGTAGTCTCTCGCATGTTTGCCTGTGTTTATTGGCATTCCAAATAGTTGCTGAGAACCACTGGATGCGCTATGGCGAGCGGAGGTGGGGAAACAAGGAGCATTAATGTTGATCCATAAAGAGCTGATTCGCGGGAGGGGGGTAAGAGTGGAGGACCACTTTAAGGTCATTGGAGTTAATGACAGTGTGACGGGAGAATGACTGAAGAAAGATCTCTAAGCATCTTTTCTTGGTTGATGGAGGGGAGCTCTAGATAATAAGACTTGGTGTCAGGGTTTGTGCAAATGTTAGGTGAAAGCGAAAGAGACTAACATTATTAGATGGAGAAGTTATCAGAAATAGCCTTTGGTGGGTCATTTATGGTTAGGCTATGAGTTGAGAATGTGGAGACGACTAAGTCATGTCCACTTTCAATTGTGTGTGAGCTTAGGATAATACAGATTGAGAGGGTAAAGTTTAAAAATGTGAAGAAGTCGGAGATAAGTGGGTACCAGAATAATTAAAGTTTTTGAGCGGTTAGAGAAGGCCGTGTTTAGAAATTCACTCAACTCCTAGAAGAATCTCTCTGCGGGATGACCCTCGGTGAAGATAAATAATTCGAACTGCTAGAGTGGGTCTTTGAGTCAAGATTGCAAGCAGAACTTCGATTTGAATGAGAGAGGGAGGGGAGATGTACGGCCGTAATAAACCAACTTTATCATCAATGTTTTAACACATAAGTTCAACATTTCTCGACATAATGAGGGTAAACTATTTGAATCTCGTTATACCATATACTCGTTATGCCCCTTCTCTTATATATAGGAAAAGATTTTTTTTATATCATTTGTTTTTCAAAAATTGCAATAAAATTGTTTTCATATTATGCATTTTCTAACTATTACAATGTAAAAAATAAATTATATTGTGATTTCTGATTATTGCAATAGTAAACATTTTTTGAAATTGTGATTCCCGAATATTGCAATAGTAAACAATTTTAATACTATTTTAATTTTACAATGAGTCATATTTTAGGGAAATATGAATATTGATATAAAAACATCGGACGTTCATTGGTTGTCTACATTCAAACAGGAGGCTTTGTCAATCCGACATTGCCATTAATAAAATGGTCATAAAGGGAGAATAAATTAGGGATAAGTGGGAAATAAATTGGGTATACCTATATGTGAAATGCCTCAGTGCCGCAATATAAAATGGCAAAGAAAACGGGGTAAATTGGGAATAAATGGTGGATAAATAGGGAATAAATGAAAGATAAATTGGGAATGCGTCAGGCTCATAAATATAATGATAATATCAGGTTGGAACGAAAGTAATTCCCTATTTTCTAGAATATAGTTTTAGATAGTATTTATCAAGGTGATACCTCTTTTTATCGTTTAAGAATCCTACAATGAGTAGTTTATTCCATTGCGTTCAGATTATAGATAATATGGTTCATAATCTTGTTCGGTATTCACCCTTATGTCCTCCCATCTAAGGATCACATTAAATATGTTTTACACTATGAGTTTCATTATAGATCTCAATGCAAGTATAGCCGCAAAATCCATTCAGAGCACTTAAGGGGATGATGCAGTAAAAGAAAGAAGTTGAAGGAGGTGATTTTCCCCTATCTGAAGTGAGTATATCAGTCAAAAA
This sequence comes from Ceratothoa steindachneri, assembly GCA_963969495.1. Classification (NCBI taxonomy): domain Eukaryota; kingdom Metazoa; phylum Arthropoda; class Malacostraca; order Isopoda; family Cymothoidae; genus Ceratothoa; species Ceratothoa steindachneri. Next base: position 116,972,736 of record OZ018324.1, read on the forward strand.
GACGGACCAAAAGAAGGTCGTCCAAAGGAACTCAATTCGGAAGAGTTTTGAGTTGTTAGAACAAATCCTACTACAACTTCTAGGGAACTCGCAGAGCTATTTAACGCAACATATACGACTCTCCTACGCCAACTGAAAAGGATTGGAAAATGAGTCACGCAAGAACTGACAATGGTGAATTTGCAACTGAGTGTTGCGTGTTGTGAGTCATTACTTTCACGACACCTTCTAGCACCAATTTTGACAACGTTTGTTACTGGTAATGAAAAGTGGATCATTTATCATAACGTTTAACGCCGCCGTTCTTGGATCAGTCGAGGAAGCAGAATTTCTCAACAACCCAATTATGAACTGTTAGACAACAATAAAATAATTAATGTTAATCTCTACTGCAATCAACTTCGTTCTTTGAAAGCCGCTTTGGATCAAAAGTGACCTTCCTTAGTCAACAGAAGGAGTGTCATCCAACATCAAGATAATGCCCGTCCTCATACAGCTCGAATGACCAAAGATCTCTTGCAGGAGTTCGGTTGGGAAATATTGCTTCATCTTTCATATTTTCCTGACCTTGCTCCTTCTGATTATCACTTGTTTAGTGGATTACAGAACCGTTCGGTTGGTCTTAGGTTGATATGAAGAGAAGAGGTTGAAACCTTGTTTGATTCATAGTTTGGATCAAAACCTATAGAATTTTACATGCGGGGCGTTTATAAGTTTGTTGACAGATGGAATGAGGTTCTAGAAAACAATGGAGGACACGTGCAGAATTAAATATTATCTTAATAATAATATTTTAATTTTTAATTTATACACCAAAAGCGGATATTACTTTCGTTCCAACCTTATACATTAGAGATAAATGAGATTATGAGTCAATGTGATAAAAATGGGGATTGATTAGGGCTAAATTTTGAATGCGTTACTATCATAAATATAAAAGGAATAAATGTGAGATAAATTGGAAGCGTGTTAGTCACGTAAAAATAAATGGAGATAAATGAAGAACAAATGAGTGATATATGTGGAATGCGTCAATAGCTTAAATAGAATGGCAATAAAGAGGGGATAAATACAAAAATGTGGACAAATGTGGACCAAAAGGAATTAAATGAGGCTAAAATATGAATGCATCAATATTATAAATATAATGACAATAAATCGGGGGCAAAATGGGAGCTAAATTAAGAAATTTTATGCCGACAAAAGCAATGGAAATAAATGTGAACCAAATTACTGATAATTGGGCATTGCACCAATGCTGTAAATAGGAATGGAAATACATGTAAACTAAATTAGTGATAATTGGGCATTGCACCAATGCTGTAAATAGGAATGGAAATACATGTAAACTAAATTAGTGATAATTGGGCTTCGCACCAATGCTGTAAATAGGAATGGAAATAAGTGTAAACCAAATTAGTGATAATTGGGCATTGCACCAATGCTGTAAATAGGAATGGAAATAAATGTAAACCAAATTAGTGATAATTGGGCATTGCACCAATGCTGTAAATAGGAATGGAAATAAATGTAAACCAAATTAGTGATAATTGGGCATTGCACCAATGCTGTAAATAGGAATGGAAATAAATGTAAACCAAATAAGTGATAACTGGACATTGCACCAATACTGTAAATAAGAATGGGAATAAATGTGGAAGAAATGACTGGTGAATGCAGATTGTGTCAATGCCGTAAATAGGAATAGGAATAAATGGGGAACAAGTGAGAGTTAAATGAGGATTGCCTCAATGCCGTAGATAGAAATGGAAACAAATGAGTAAGAAATGGGAGATTACTAAAATTCCGTAAATATGAATGGGAATAGATGTGGAAGAAATAAGTGATAAATGGGGATTGCGTTAATGCCAAAAATAGGGATGGGAATAACTCTGGAACAAATAAGTTACAAATGTGGAATGCAACGATGCCTTTAATAGGAATGTGAATAAATGCGAAACAAATGAGTGGTGAATGTGGATTGCGTTAATGCCGAAAATAGGAATAGGAATAAATGTATAATAAATGAGTAATAATTGGGGCTTGTATCGATGCAGTAAGTAGGAATGAGAATAAATATGGAACAAGTGAGAGATAAATTGGGATTGCGTCAATTCCATAAATACGAATGGAAATAAATTTAGAATAAATGAATGATAAATGTGGATTGTGTCAATGCCGTTAATAGGAATGGGAATAGATTTGGAACAAATTAGTTAACTAGGAATTGTGCCATTGACGTAATTAGGAATGGGAATAAATGCAGAAATTTTTTTTATCAATTTAGAAGGCGTCAATGCTGTAAATAGAATGGGAATAAATGAAATAATCGGATTTATTATTGAACAAAATGGTAGTGGGTTGGTACCAAGTCACGTTATGATAGTTCGGAGCTAATTACTTCCTCACTTGATCCAAGGACTAATGCATAGTACAGTGTGACCACAAAAAATTGTCCCTGTTTTTAATTGCTTAATACTCAGTAAATATTACAACTTCGCAAATGAAATAATAGCATTCGAAAGAAAACATTTTTAAGTTAAAAAAAAAATCGATATCCTGGATACGAAATCTGTAATTACAAAAAATATGATAGATTTAACTAAAACAACCTTGGGTGATTTGTCGGACATACAACGTGATTACTCTCAGAAATGATCACACATGGCTCGGCATTGACCACTCAACGCTCTTTCATGCAGTACTACATTCAGCAAAATAACAGATCCTAAATGATTCGCAGGGGGTTCGCGAATGGGGAACATCACGGCTCAAGCAAGAACCACTATATAGGCAATTCTGGTGGGGCAAAGGGGTGCGAACTGCTGAAAACATTTCTTCAGTACCAAATCAGCTTGAAACTGAGAAGAAATCTCTGAGACGACTAGTAACTCTGGCGGGAATGAAACAGGGGAGCTTTTGGAAAATAATCATGTATGATTTGAGAATGAAGTCATTTGGAATTATGTTTAGAACAATTCAACGAACAAGACTAGCGGCTTTGTCTGATGTTTTAGGAACACATTGAAGCAATAAATGAACAAAACCAGATAAGATTAATTCAGTGATGAAAGCGACATCTATCTAAATGGGGTCATAAATGGACAAAATTACCCGTGTTGGTCACTTGGAGAAACAGATGCATCCACCAAAATTACTGTCGAGTGTGGTTCGAGTAGTAAAAAGGCTTATGGTCCTTTTTTGAGGAGCCAAAGACAAGAAGAACGCTTTTAGCAACTTCAGAATGATATGTAGAAATGCTGAACACCTATTTTAACAAAAAAAAACTGAATTAAAAATTGGTTTCAGCAAGACGGAGACACAACGCACACAATTAGACAATCACTGGAATGTTTAACAAGATTTTTTCTTAACAAAGTTTAATTTTTTCATATCTGGCAGTTCCCTTGGCTCGCAAGCTCTACCGATTTATTATATCACCTATGGACTTATTTCTCTGGGGTTTTGTCACGGAGAAAGTATTCAGGCAAGAGCCATCATCTATCGAAGAATTAAATTCAACGGGAAAAACTTCCTTTCTCTTTGTGCGAAATGTAAGAATATCCAGAGGCATAACTTTGAACATATGTAAAATATAATAAAACTTTAAAATGTTCCCTTTCGAATTCTTTTTATTTCATTTGTGAAGCTCTAATATTGACTCATTATTAAAATGAATTGGTTCTCAACCTATCATTTATTCTCATTTTGCCCATTGATGCGATAACATCTAACCCGACGAAATGGGTGGTCTTTTTTCTTAATCCCTCCTATTTTTTTATTTAATTGCTACAACTAGGAACATAATTTTGAAAGAGGCAATAACTCCAATATAATCCTTTGGACAACTTTGTCTACCTAATAGCCCAACCTCTGCTACTAAAATCCACGAAATGGCAGGTAGATATGAAGATAAAAATTCCTTGGAAAAATAGTAAAGTTTGTAAGGTTCACACATTCCATAATTTACGGGAATCAACTTTCCAAAGAAAAATTGTTCAAGACATTTTTTTAGTGCCTAATAAACCAAGACAAACATCACCTTATACCCTAATAAGCGACAATTCGTACCCAAAATCTCTGTTGACCAGCAACTTTTTGGAATCCCCCTCTCTTTCTCTACCTCAACGAGGGAGGCCAATTCCGTCTCCAGCCTGTCCTCTACCACTCAAAATTTCCCTTGTTCCGACCTTACCCAGTAACGTCTCTCCTGTTATGGTTACTATTTATCGCCTCACTCTCGCCTTATGTGTTTCTCTCATTCCGCGGTGGAGTGGATGTTTCTGGCAAATTTTCATCGCTCTTCCTTCTCTGATCTTTGGGAGGTCACCCTAAAATATAGAAGGCTGGAAAGTTCCATAAACAAACAAAAATTTATTATTTTTGGAAACATTTACAGTTTTATTAATATACAAACAATTAAAATTGTAGAATAAACGAGATATACCTATTTATTTTATCGACATATTCAAATAATGAACCTAACAATTCTTTCAGCATTTGTAAATTGCCGGTTTATTACGATATAACACCATCCATTTGTGTTGACCTTCAGTCCTTAATTCTAAACAAATAAATAAATATTAAATAAAAATAGGAAATAAATATAATTCCTAATAAATTGCATTAAATTGTATAACAAATTATCGACTAAAAGGCAAACGATTAGAGAGACAAAGGGGAGAGGAGAATGCCCATAAACATGAAAACATCCAAGGAAGAGAGAGAAAATAAACGACGTGTATATACATACACAAACTCTCTGGCAAGCGGGAAGATTGACAGAAAGATACTAATATAAATAGTTGAAGCAAACTGTAGGACATACAGGTACTAAAATAGTTGAACTAAACTGTAAAACAGACTAATAATGGTAACTGTAATTCTCGGAAATTTAAGTGGAGTCCGTGAAACGAATGCACCGTGATAAATGGCCCGAGGTCTCCTGTGGCTGCATCCTTGAACCGACGCTGGCCTGGTGGTCAGGCCCCTTTATAAAGGAGTCCAAGAGGGTGGTATTTTTCGCATTCTGTATTTTTTATCTGCCCCGAGGAAGGTCGGCGGTGCAATGATATGCCTGAGGGATTCAAATATTCGAATGCGGGGAATTTGTGACCATGAACTAACTAACCTTCGCAAAACCAGTTCGTTGACATCTGTCTCCAATCTAGCTAATGGGTACAAATGTATTATTTTTGACAAGTGCACAGGTGCCGTCTAAAATACCAGAAATGTTTGGGGAATTACGAAACTGTTTAATTAATTAGTAAACTGTAATTGTCACACATCAGACAAAGGTTATGAAAATTTCGTACAAATTTATATATGATGCCGAAATGTAGTTTCATTGTTTTCTATTTTAAATAAATATTTCAATCAATTAGTCTTATTAATAATTAAAATAATCATACTTCTTTGTTAGTTTTTTGAATAAAAAAAAATTAAAGTAATAAGTTGCCAAGCAATGAATTTCGTTTTTAGAAGACTTAAAGTGTTTTAAAATGTTTAAAATTTGCTGTCCTCTCTTTATAGATAATCGTACTAATATCATAGCCGTTCTTAAGCTTTATTAATGCTGGGGCATTTTTTTAAGCTAAGAATGTCAAATATTTTTTTAATCTATATTTTGAAAAAACTTTTGTTTAGTGATGGCGGCAAGGGAAAGACACATAAATCATACTATACTTTGTGAATGCAAGAAAAGGAATACTGACACATCACAGTAATAAAACATTACGGACGTACCGGGTGACAGCCAAAAATGTCCCCTATTTATAATGCTGTAATGTGTTAGCCATTAAAGCTTGAAGATAGAAATAAATATCAATACAATATTAGAACTTTTATTAGCTAGCTTTTTAACATTCGAAATGACCACCACCGGACTCTATACACTTATCAAGAGAATTAACAAAATTTCTTATAGCGTTCTGCGAAATATTGACATCGATGGATGAAATGATTTCTCGAAACTTATTTGTTAGTTCGGCGATATTAGATGGTGCGGCTCAAAATAGTGTTACTTTTATAAAACTCCATGGGCATTGATCTAAAGGTGACAAGTCAGGTGATCTAGCTGGCACATTTTTTTAACTCTGAGGCAAAATGATAACCTTCGTTGCTTATCGGGCATTGAGGATTCTTGACGACATTGACTTTTGTAGGGCTTTAAATTAAGATCTTTTTTGAGAATAGTTAGCACAGCTTCTCTATTCATATATGTCTCAGTGGCAAGTTTTCTCACTGACTTTGTTTCTTCAGCATCAATTAAAGGCCTAACTCTATCTATATTCGTTTCCGTGTGCTAAAAATCACATTTCGTTGACTTGTAAGAAATTAGAAAGAGTGAGACTATCTAAAATAGTTGGTTAGGGTTTTTCTCTAATCTAGGATCGATAAAATAAAATAAATAATATAAAATAAAAATAATTAAATATTTCGGATTTTTTTTACACTGACTGTTAATTTATGATTGTAATACTGTAAAAAGGTCATCTTTTCTGGATATCCTACGATTCAAATATGCTTTTCTATTAATGTAGCTAGTGTTTTCTGACCAATCAACAATTGTTGTACGTGGTGAACGCGTGTAAAGCGTAAAGTGGAGGCCTGGTGAAGAATTTTGACCCGAATGTCTCCAGAAGACGGTAAAACTTCCGCAAAAGATTATAGTTTGGGTGCACTATCTGCACAGGGGTCCCACGGAACAAGTCGCCTGAACATTTTAGAGGAAAAAATGAACCACGTGAAGTTAATATAGATACTAAAAACCCGTCTACTATCTCAAATAAGGGAATAATATACGACAAGCCATGTAATTTCCAACAGTACCCTGGTCCCATGTTACTGTGAAAGTCTAACCAGAAATGATTTGCAGCAAATGCTGTCGAACTAATAGCATGTCCAGGAAATTCACTAAATATAAACCACAATGAGAGTTGAGTTTATGGTGCACATTTAAGATCTAGTTGCACTAAAATGCCAATTACGACCAAACAACAGATTATTTGCCGCCTTCTTAAAGTTGGTTCCGTTCCAACAAAAACAAGGCATGGCACGACGTGTTCAAGTCCTTGTTTATGCTAAGAGTCAAACAAGTGATTATAACAATAGTTCTGCACTAATATTCGAAAATATATTATCTGTCAATATGTAAATTTTGTTTATTTAATTAACATTTCTATAGATAGGAAAAATAGCGATTTTAAAAATAATCAATAATATGTTGTACAGTAATATATATATATATATATATATATATATATATATATATATATATATATATATATATATATATATATATATATATATATTCGGCAAGGGTGCTTCTAAGAAGGTGTAATTTTAATTGCAGTAGGAAGGATACGACAATCAGTGGCATTCTTATTTATTCCAAAACGTTGCTTGAAATAAATAAGAATGACACTGATCGTCGTATCCTTCCTACCGCATTTATATATATATATATATATATATATATATATATATATATATATATATATATATATATATATATATATATATATATATATATATATATATATATATATATATATATATATATATATATATATATATATATATATATATATATATATATATATATATATATATATATATACACTAACCCATACGAAAATAAGAAAATATGATACACAAAAGATTTAGTCCTTTTATTGGACCAAACAAGGATCAAACATTAGAAAAATACTAAAGGGGAAATAGAAAATCGAATAAAATAATATAAATTAGTTAGCACAGTAGACCGAAAAGCAAAGATAAATCGATGTTATAGGTTCGAACCTCACCTTTTTTTCCACTTTCTGTAACGAGTAAAAGTGCTTATAGTATTTTATTTCTTTTACTAACTCTCCCTTACTTCTTTCTTAATATATCTTTGAACTTTGTTTGGTCTTATAAAAACACTAAGCATCTACTGTTTACGTTTTATTGTGATTTCACACTCATATATATATATATATATATATATATATATATATATATATATATATATATATATATATATATATATATAAATATATATAAACTAGGGGCGGTCAATAAGTTTTGCGAATTGGTAGAGCTAAACAAAGGAAGGGGGATGGATATTTGTGGGGGTGTTAGGACAAGTTATGACAAGTCAGGACCTGCAGCCGCACCCTCCTGCCTCGTCTTTTTAAAAAGCAGTAGCTGATCGCAGATCGTCAGTCAATGGAGAAGGTTGAGCACCGCGCAGTGATCAAATCTTTGACCAAGGAAGGCAAGAATGCAAAAGAGATCCATGAACGCATGGTTGCAGTGTTCCCCGACACCGCCATTTCCTATGCAACCATTGCTCGCTGGAATAGGGAGTTCCGCCATGGTCGTGAGTCCCTTGAAGATGACCGTCGTCCAGGACGCCCGTCAGACACGAGCAACGAGAGCAATGTGGGCCGTGTGGAGAGGAGGATTCTTAAAATTCGACGGGTGAAGGTCGAAGAAATCGAGCGAGAGCTTGGAATATCACATGGCAGTGTTTTCAATATCATCCGCGACAATTTGGCCATGACCAAAGTCTTTGTCCGTTGGGTCCCTAGAAACCTCACGCCTCATGAACGACTTCAACGTCGTTAAAGTCCACAAGGCCAGAGTTGCACAAGCTGCCCTGCACGAGTGCGGATTCGAGGAGCTCAACCATCCCCCCTACAGTCCAGATCTGGGCCCTAGCAACTACTTTTTTATACCGCCAGCTCAATACTGCACTGTGCACGCCAGTTTGGGGACGATGAAGATGTCCAGCTCGCCGTCCAGGAGTGGATTGAACAGCAGTCGGGAGATTTCTGATTGTCGGGAATTCGAAGCCTCAGGGACAAGTTGGCAAGTGCATTGAAGTCGAGGGTAATTATATTGAAAAATAATAAAACACTTTTCCTCATATCTCGTTTACTTATATCGGAATTGCAAAACTTATTGACCGCCCTTTGCATATATATATATATATATATATATATATATATATATATATATATATATATATATATAAGCAGCCATAATGATTCGGGCACCTAGGTTTCCATCATAAACCTATTTTCTTTTAATCTGAATCCCTAATGATAGATCGCTTTTATTTAGGTGGTATACGACGCTTTCTGCTACTTCTCTCCATTGATACAAATCTCTTGGTCTGTTGATAACATTTCATGGTGGTTTAGACAGAATAACTTGAACATTTTATGTTTAGCTATTTTTACTTATGATGACCCTTGGCTGCGAAGAAGATGGATTTGGCTCTCTGCGCTTCTATAAGTTCTTTAGTTTTAGTCATATTAACTATTTTGAACGATACTAAATACACAGTTATAAATATATGCTGAAACAAAAGAAATATTAATCAAGTTCTGATTTTGGATAATATATCTTTTAGATAGTTAAACACCCATTGGTAAAATAGTAAGTAATTCTAATATAAATGAATTGGACCACTAAGATTTTTGCTCAAGAACACTAAAATGAACTCAAAATTTTACTAAAAGGTGCTTCATGAATAGCTTTTCTCAACAGTTCAAGACCACTTTCGGAATGCTAACTGTATTTTTTAGCGTGATGGCGCAACTTGTTGCAAAGCAAATGCAAATACAAAGTTATAGCTGAGAATAACATCGAACATTTGGGACCTTAGCTCGAGAATTCGCTAGATTTGGACACTATGGAAAATTTGTGGGAGATTATAATCAAACTGGCGGTTGATAAACAGAAGTCATTCAATTGTGAGCAGTTATTGAACAAAATTTAACAATATCAGTCAACAATATGTTCACAAATTTGTTCTCCAGCATGCCAAAACGAGTTGAAGCACTCATAGAGAACAAGGGACATCATTGTCAATAGCGACTACGTGCATCAATTGATTGTATTTATTAATATAATGGGTTTTGGTTCTAATTTTTTGTATATTCCACCTTCAAATTATGTTATATACACATTAAAACAAAATGCAATTACTATATCTTCTGCAGGAGCTTACTAAGATGCTTTATCTTCAGATGTATGTTCTTTAGGAGCTTTTCCTTGCCCGTTTTTTGGAAGACAAATAAAGATGTCGGCAGTCAATTCGAACTTCCTTTCTTCTAAATTTGTTCTATCTTCTAGGTCTCGCCTTCTTCATTGGGGGTAAGGTTCTTCCTATTACCCTCTACGTTTTTATTTGAGACTCTCTGCTTCCACTTTTGCAATCACTTTTATCAAAATATTTCTTTAGCAAATCAATATGATACTCTTATCTGGTGTATTCATTAAATAAATATGGAGATTTTACAACATATAGACCAGTGAATCTTGCTTGAAGGGGCTAAAAGAAATAGAAAAAAACACAATAATACCTCAACTCCAGGCTTTTAGTTTCTATAAGCAGCTTTTCTGCCATAATAACCCTGAACGGGGGTCATCTTTCAGGGACTCACGACCATTGCGGAAATCCCTATTCCAGCGAGCACTGGTTGCATAGGAAATGGCGGTGTCGGTGTACACTGCAACCATGCGTTCATGGATCTCTTTTGCATTCTTGCCTTCCTTGGTCAAAGATTTGATCACTGCGCGGTGCTCAACCTTCTCCATTGACTGACGATCTGCGATCAGCTACTGCTTCTTAAATAGACGAGGCAGGAACGTGCGGCTGCAGGTCCTGACTTGTCATAACTTGTATTAACACCCCCACAAACAGCCATCCACCTTCCTCTGTTTTGCTCTACCGATTCCAAAACCTCATTGACCGCCCCTCGTATGTTATATATATATATATATATATATATATATATATATATATATATATATATATATATGAGTTGGAAATCACAATAAACGTAAAGAGTAGATGCTGGGTGTTTTTATAAGACCAAACAAAGTTCAAAGATATATTAAGAAAGAAGTAAGATAGAGTTAGTAAACAGAATAAAATAATATAAGCATTTTTACTCGTTACAGAAAGTGGAAAAAAGGTGAGGTTCGAACCTATACCCTCGAGTTCTCTTTGCTTTTTGGTCTACTACGCTAACAAATTTATATTATTTTATTCGATTTTCTATTTTCCCTTTACTATTTTTCTAATGTTTGATCCTTGTTTGGTCCAATAAAAGGACTAAATCTTTTGTGTATCATATTTTCTAATTTTCGTATGAGTTAGTATATATATATATATATATATATACATACATATAATTGCGGTAGGAAGGATACGACCATTAGTGTCATTCTTATTTATTCCAAGCAACGTTTTGGAATAAATAAGAATGTCACTGATTGTCGTATCCTTCCTACTGCAATTAAAATTACACCTTCTTAGAAGCAACCTTGTTGAATATATATATATATATATATATATATATATATATATATATATATATATATATATATATATATATATATATATATATATATATATATATATATATATATATATATATATATATATATATTACTGGACAACATATTATTGATTTTTTTTAAATCACTATTTTCTCTATCTATAGAAATGTTAATTAAATAAACAAAATTTACATATTGACAGATAATATATTTTCGAATATTAGTGCAGAACTATTGTTATAATCACTAGTTTGACTCTTAGCATAAACAAGGACTTGAACACGTCGTGCCATGCCTTGTTTTTGTTGGAACGGAACCAACTTTAAGAAGGCGGCAAATAATCTGTTGTTTGGTCGTAATTGGCATTTTAGTGCAACTAGATCTTAAATGTGCACCATAAACTCAACTCTCATTGTGGTTTATATTTAGTGAATTTCCTGGACATGCTATTAGTTCGACAGCATTTGCTGCAAATCATTTCTGGTTAGACTTTCACAGTAACATGGGACCAGGGTACCGTTGGAAATTACATGGCTTGTCGTATATTATTCCCTTATTTGAGATAGTAGACGGGTTTTTAGGATCTATATTAACTTCACCTGGTTCATCTTTTCCTCTAAAAGGTTCAGGTGACTTGTTTCGTCGGACCCCTGTGCAGATAGTGCACCCAAACTATAATCTTTTGCGGAAGTTTTACCGTCTTCTGGAGACATTCGGGTCAAAATTCTTCACCAAACCTCCACCTCACGCTTTACACGCGTTCACCAGGTACAACAATTGTTGATTGGTCTGAAAACACTAGCTACATTAATAGAAAAGCATATTTGAATCGTAGGATATCCAAAAAGCAGATGACTTTTTTTACAATATTACAATCATAAATTAACAGTCACTGTAAGAAACCGGAAATATTTTATTATTTTTATTTTATATTTTTTATTATATTTTTTTGATCCTAGATTAGAGAAAAACCCTAACCAACTACTTTCGATAGTCTTAATCTCTCTAATTTCTTACAAGTCAACGCAATGGGATTTTTACCACAGGAAGCGTAAGCTTAGCATAATATTAATTGTTCTTATATCACTTCACCTCCTTCTTCCTCTACTGTCATTCCTTTCATTCCCCTCTAGCATTTCTTTCCCATGCTATATACCGAGAGTGAAGTAACGAAGAAGCCAGAAGAACAACCCTCCGTTCTTTAGTCGCAGCACCGGGGATTCGCCGAAATCAGTATTAGCTCGAGCACGGACTAAGGAAGGTGGCTACCGATTACTAATCAACTCATATAATCTAATGAAAGGAAGGTTTCGACGGCAGCGTCTTATTTTAGGGAACAACTATATCTTTCTCGAAGGTGAAAGTTGTTGTTTGTTTTCAATTCTCTAAGTTGTAAAATCAATAATCCCTAGGGGTATTTTTTTCTTGGACGAGATGCGTGTACTACACTGTACAAAAGCCTGTAGTTAACTCTTCTTGGATGCACAGTAAAGTTGTCACCCCGTAATAACGTGAAAGCTTACTACAAGATACTCTACTATTATTGAGAGCTTTTCTTATTTTTTTTATCAAGCCTAGGGGTTGTTATTTGGTACCTACCAGATTTACTAACCCGCTTTGCCAAAACATCCTAGTTGTTTTCAATATTTTCCTTAATTGCACTAGTCGTTTGAGTTGAAACCTATAATTTCCTTGGGATTTTTCTTTTCAAATGTATTTTCACTCAAATTAAAATTTCTATTTGTCCAATTTTATTAGGACTAAGAGCACTATGTTTACACATCTCAGCCCTGAATTGAAATTTCGCGTTATTTATAGTTTAAATTGAATTTGATTAGAAACGTGTATTTTCCTTGCAATTCTTTTGTTTAAATGTGCTCTGACTCAAATTACAACTTCTATCTTCCAATTTTATAGAGATTAAGATCACTATGTTCATCCATCTCATCTTTGAAATGAAATATCACGTTATTTACACTTTAAATTGGAATTAATGCATAAACTTGTAACTAATGCATCACAGGGTGATTTAAAAAGTGATTGAAATACAACCAAATACTCCACACCGACCACGTCTAGATTACAACTAGACGAAACTTGTTTACATCACGTGATGCAAACCTTTATTAGTAGTAATATATATATATATATATATATATATATATATATATTAGAGAGAGAGAGAGGAAAAAAACTCTTAAGCACCAGGTACTTTAGTTAATACTTAGAATGCGCTAATGATCAACCTGCCCACAAAGTTAATCAGTTATGAGTGCGAAAAGAGGCATAGAATAAAGGGAAGAGAGGGGCGTCTGAGGAAAAATGTACGAAAGACTAAGGACGATAAAAATAAAAATTAATCATTAGTTTGAAATTTAGAAATTCCTGTCTGACTACAATTTGTATAAAATGTGTAGAAACTACACATTTTATATTCATATGTTGCTGCTTTGGCATAGTATCGACTGGCAATAATAAATAAACAATATGTCACACAAGAGTAACGTCATTGTCTCTATTTATTAGCAAATTATCCAAATTCAATATTAATCCTGGTTTATATGAACTTTGTGTTTATATTCTAAAATTGTATTCAGAGAAGAATTCCTAAACTTTTACCTTTCCTTTGCTAGCTCAATCCCGGCCCCGACTTTAGAAGCAAAGCTAACGTGTTAATTTGAAATTGAATAGTCCGAAGTAAATCTTCATTGAGAAATTTATTGGCTTTCTTAGACAAATTTCCCTACGATGTTTTATGTCTTCAGGTTTATCGTTAGATCGGAATTAATAGTAGCATCGAGGGTTTGAAAGTTGAAAGGAAGTTTAATAATAAAGAATTTGAAATTGTAAAAGGAATTTGAATAAAATTCAATAAATTTTTAGTATACTTTCCTCATCGATGAAATAAGATGAATGTCTTACCCAACATGAGCACGCACCAAAATACCAATTAAACGTGAAGGGGAAAACGTGATGAAGGGGAGCAAGACAGAAATTCGAATGGAATGTAGATGTAAGCTAGTTGAATCTTTGGATTTAAAATTTTAAAAAAATAGATAGTAGGAGATTGGTCGATAGAATTTATTCTTCTCTTCAGAATCTCTGGAAGCTTTCTGATGTCAAAAGTGAAACAGCTCTTTTTTCAACATGAGAAAAAGCCGCACCACGAACACTGCACCTAAAATGAGGGAGTGATGTAAATGCTGGTCCAACCTCACCACGCAAAAGGGATACCTTAAACACCTAAGTTATTGCTTCTGAGTAAAGTTTAAATGAGCTAAGGGAGCCAAAGTTTTTCATTGGGGCATAAAAACATGTTAGATCTCCCCTACTCATCTTCACAAGGTACGCTTTAGCTACATATAATGACTTAAGGGAGACCCTATTCTGTGAGTCAGTACCGAACCTCAATGATCTACCCACAATCCATGGGGCATAAGGTCAAAACGCAGTCCAGCGGGTAAAGATTTAAAAAGAAAGTCATAAGCCAGTCATTCATCAGCAATAAGAATAGTTGAGATAAAATCTTAATGACAGGTGTGGAAAATAGACAGAGAAAGGCGAGTAGATAGACAAAAGATAGAAAAGAAGAAAAATACACAGGTGCTATAGATAATTTTAAAACTTCGTAAATAAATTTTCTTCAATGTACCTACACTTCTACCTTCTGTACCTCCTTGGGTTGCAACAAACTCCGTTCGCGCAAACGGTCTTTTAACCACTTACTTCCATTTGTTTATTAACGCCAGTTAGCTACACAAAAATTATGTTTCCCAAACTTTGTTATCGTTTTGTTATTACAAATTCCTTTGCTCGCTAACTATCTATAAAATTCCTGCAAACAAATCTCCTCCCTGGAAATCCCATTAGTCACGGCTACCTTCTCTACACATATAAACAAGCACATATTATTCACGAAGAAACAACATTCTCATTATTCACATCATCCACACAGTCGATCAAACTACTTCTTCTTGGTCGTTGTGATCCATCCATCTCGGTGGATAGGATTCACAAGCTCCAGCCATTCATCTTATAAAAATCTCAAGTTCAAAATAAAATTATTTTTCAACAAGTCGTGTATGAAATCCAAATACGAACTTATTTGGTGGACACCCTAAAAAAAAAAATCGAATCCTGTAGCAGAGAAGGAATATTTGTTTCAATTTGGAACTGGTGACCCCCGCTACAATTAAGCATCAACCATTCCGCTCGCTACAATCAATCAAATGCTTCTCTCGTTCAAGTGGGAACAACCGAAGTGTATCTCATCCTCTTACGAAACTATCACATAAGTTTCTGGAGACATCATCGAATTCCCTCAAGGTAATTACAACCATGGATCACATCACATTCATCAAGAAGGAGACCACATTCATCTCACCGAAGCACAAACTCAACTCAATGGGACACTCAACGTTTGCGGCGCGCAACCTTCCTACTCTCACTCACATCATTCTTCAGTAAATGACGCAGATTCAACAATTTCAACCTACAGCCACAGAAAGGTCACAAAACTCTTCTCTAGCCGACTTGATAGACCGTTGAATTGTCTGTGCGCTTTACTTTGCATTAATTTATTATAA
The DNA here is from genome assembly GCA_963969495.1 of Ceratothoa steindachneri. Classification (NCBI taxonomy): domain Eukaryota; kingdom Metazoa; phylum Arthropoda; class Malacostraca; order Isopoda; family Cymothoidae; genus Ceratothoa; species Ceratothoa steindachneri. The sequence goes on from OZ018324.1 coordinate 116,988,662, forward strand.
TTCATTCATTTGTACTCACAAAGGGCTACCTATGGCAATGCGCCATCACTTAATTCATTCGCACTTACATAGTGCTATCTATGACAACGTGCCATTACATAATTCATTCGCAATCACATAGTGCTAACTATGGCAACGCGCCATCGATTCATTCATTACCATTCACATAATGCTACCGCGACATGCTTCTCATCTAAGGAACTGACTAGAAAAGTTTAATTTTCAAATGCACGGCCATGTAGCACGTATAGTTTTCACTTCATTCACTCAAGATTTGCAAGTTTGCTGGAGTATTTCGTTCTTCAAATTATTTATCTAGGTTAACTAATTATTTTTAGTCGCGTGTGAGTTTAGTCGTGGGCGATTCTACATCTTATTATGTCGATCGGTCGTTCAGTCCATCTCCGTTATCCTTTTATTTTATTTTTGTAAAGACATTGTAACTATTCGAGGGATTCTAACGAAATTTGAAACCCTAATGCTGTTTTAAATTATCTTTCGAATCATTACCTACACCACCACCACCTACACCATCCCTACCTACACAACCACCACCTGCACCATCACCACCTATACCCCCACCACCTACACCACCACTACCATCGACACAACCTACACCACCACCACCCCCTACACCACCTACACCACCACCACCCAAGGTTATCCCGAGAATAATTTTGTTTTGGCAATAACATCATGAATATTTCGCAGATACTAAGGAAATTTGAAATCTTTATGTTGTTTTATATTCTCTTTCTAATGATATAATTGCCAAAGTCCTCCCAATGATATCCTGGGAATTATTCGGCAATAACTTCATAACTTTTAGTCCGATGCTAACGAAATTTGCAGCCCTTATGTTGTTTACATTCTCTTTTGAATGATATAATTGCAAAGGTCCTCCTTAGGTTACTCCGTGAATTTTCAAAGTTTTGACGGTCGTAAGGTGATTAATCAATATAACTTAGCCTACGTGACTTTTGGTCAGCAGACCTTGTTTTTCCTCAAACTTACAATATTTATGTTTGCTCTTTCATTGTATTATTAAGAGAAAATGTGCACTTAATTTTCTCATTTTTGTTCCTCTACGTTCACACTCACTTGACACACACATTCAGGTGACCTACAGCCAATTTTATCATGTAAATACGCTCTTAATTATTGCGCACTTGGTTAAAATTTGACCTAATAATTCTGTATAACTATTTTTAATCATTATTTTATTTTAATAATATTTGATGTATCGAATTTACATTTAGTTCATTAGAACTAATGTCATCTATTACTGATGTATTATTTTAAGCAACGAATTAGTGTTATCATGGAAATAATGTCTTAGTAAATATTACGCATTTTAGAAAAATTTGACCTCAGCATTGTGTATAGATATTTTTTAACATTTTAGTTTAATGATATTAGATGTATCGAATTAACATTTAATTCACAAGAACCAATTTTATTTTATACTCGTGTATTATTTTAACCAACGAATTATTGTACATTTTACCTCAGACTTTTTATTTATTCTATTTACCATACTATTGAATCTTCATTATATTTTTACTCAATTTATTAATTCCGATTGATTTATATCATTATTTTGATTCGAAAGTTCTCAATTATTACTATTCTTATCTTATTTAATAAATTTTATATTTTAAATGTAACCTCACAAATGTAACTACATTCGCTAATTAAGAGGGTTAGGTGATTTGTGAAGATCGATTTACACCAAAATGGAACACGCTTGTACACGGTGTTCCGACATGACCGACGAATCATTTTATTTGCCTTCATTGGTCACGTTTACTTTCCTTTGGGTCACAACAAATTGTATTTCGACAGAACTATCATTTAACCATTTCCTTTCATTTATTTATTGATTGCAGTCTGCTTTGCAGAAATTCTGTTTTCCAAAACATTATTATTGCTTTCTTAATATAAATTCCTTTTCTCACCACCTAGCTATATAATTCCTTTGATAGACGATATCTGCTCGTTCTCCATCTCTATGGTGCAAACATGGAATTCAAACACAGCTCCTCCATGGAAACTCCATTGGTCACGCCCAGCTCTCCCCCCCATTTTTTTTTAGGTAGTTACGAAATCGGTGGCTTCGCCTCAATACCAACGCAACTTTAAAAAAAATCGTAATATTCATGGTTTGAAAGCTTAACATCAGATTTGAATGCAAAACCCGATTGCTTAATGGCGTTAAGCCTCTAGTTTTTCTACTGCGTTCCTTGACCTCAGACATATAAGCCTCACCCCCAAATGCTAATTAAATCAATCATATTTTCTTTAAAATTGATTAATATATTCAGTCTATATCATATTTTAATTCAAAGAAATAATGCCTTCTAAATGATATATAATATGATGCGATTCCTGTTTCTACTGGCTCTCAAGATGGCAGCCTATTTTTCGTCAAACTTAGAAAAAGTAACAAAGTATCGATAAACTTAATTTCATCAGAATGGAGCCATAAACGGTTATTCCTATGTACTTTGATGAACTGAATATCGTTTCTTTTATAACTTTTGCTGATTAGAAGGCTCTAAAACCCGGGGAATTACGATGTTATCGTCGTCTCAAATTACAGTTAAGAGGACCTCCTCGATGGGCCGAGGAGGCCCTGGAAATTCGACCCAGTGAGGACAATTTCCCTGGGGAGGTCAATGGTCAAGTCAGCTCAACAGTTCCCAAGTCATGAAGAACCTCCATGGCAAGTTTGGTCGCAATCGGATTCACGATGTGCCCACGCGGAGTCAATTTTTGGGCCCCCCTTACGGAGGCTCAAAGGTTTAGCCCTCAAGAACATTCCCTAAGTCAAGAAATATTTTTACAGCAAGTTTAGTTGACGTAAGCCTTTGCCTCGCAATGTCACTCTCCAGGTCAAAAAGCACTTCCACAGCAAATTTGGTTGCAATCGCATCAATACTGTTCCCACACAGGGTTAAGTTTTGCCCTTCCTCCCTTGAGATGGCCTGAAATTTGACCCCGCAGGGACACACCCCAAGTCAAAAAGTACCTTATATCTCATTTGGTTGCAATCGGATCAACGGTACGCCCACACATAGATAACACATACACATACACACACACACACACAGCCTACTTTACAGATAAGGATTTTGTTGGAGATGTTATTAAGCTCACCGGCCACAAAGTTAGTCACCTATGGAGAAAAAACATAATTTAAAATCTGAAGCGTGTAGGAACCTTATGCAGCCGAGAGGCGTAGCTTAGTTTACGTCGAAATGTTAGTTAGGATCTATGAAAAAAGCTCACAAAGTACACGTGAGTCAAGGTTTAGTAGATACACCCACAAAGGAAAAGTGAAAAACGATTCCGAGCGATTTCGTCTTTATTCTTAAAGATCTTTTCAATGAATGAACAGGAGGCTGGACATACATTGCCTTAAATAGTGGAAGGGGAAATTAGACTACCCACCTCTGAACGCGTTCCCAAAATTCAATCTTAGCCCTCGTTTGTTTCACGCTAGACCCCATTATCACTACATACATAAAATCTCAAATAAAATTGTTACAGGGTTTTGTACCCCCTAATTAGGGAGTATAAACTTCAAATTATGTTGGCAAATACTGTAATTCCAGTGAAGTGCAATAAAATTTAGAAATACTTACCCCCCTTTTATAACAGAAAAATATTGTAAATTGTATACAGACATAATCCTGTAATATTTAACAGGGAGAAAGTAAAATTAATAGAGCATCATTTACAAAAAGCTTGAAATTTTATGGAAATATTTGTTTACAGATAATTATTGTAAATTGTCGTGATATTGTAAGGACCGAGTGGTGGTGTGCGTACGTATAGGTTTGTTACGTACTTCAAAAACTCCTTGATTAAGTTTTCTCTAAGAGTGCTATATTTTATTATTATTATTATTACGTTATTTTTAATCTTTGAGGGTTTCTAGTGCCATGCTCAGCGTTTCGAGGATTGAACTAAATACTTCTAAGAAATTAAACCTTTAATTACAACATGAACAAGAAAATGAAATCTAACAAAACAAACTACACAATTATGAATTAAACGAGTTTAAGTGAAACCTACTAAATTACACAAATGATTAGAGAGTAATGGTTGATCAATAGCTCACTATAATATTGAACGTTAATTGACCTTCAAAAAAAGATAATGGAATTTATTTACCTTTAAAAACAACCAAAGAGAATCTGGTTGGCGACTGACCATGACCTCAATTTTTAGGTAGACACAAGAATGTTGTTTGCGGGCAGGCGCGTGGACGTATTCTCCACCACTCCAGCTGTTTGTCTGGAGGGGAGATAGCCTTAAAGCCACAGATGACTTCGATGCGGGCGACGGATGGCGTTAGTCACGTTGTCTTGGTAACATGATTTCACCAAAGGGACGGGGAAAGTATGCTTCTTCCAATCTTCTGGTTAATCTTGGAATAATTCGCACTGACGAGCGATGAGCAAACGAATGAATCCTTTGAAGAATGGGGAGTGTTTGAGGAAGTTCACTTTGGAGTATTCCTCAATGGCGAGGACTATCTCTTGGTTTTGTTGTAAACCGAGATAGGGGGTTTCTCTGACGAGTGATAGTTGCGCTTGTTTCTCGATACAAGCTAACATAAATTTCGTTGTGACCACCAGGAACTGGCTCAGTATGAGCTTCTTCTGTGTTCATTTCGTAGGGTTGCCGGGCACTTAGCCGGACTTCGTCGTTTCGATCGCAAACTCAATTTTTCTGAGACGAGATGCTAAATTTCAGTGTGACCACCAAGAACTGGGTCAGGATGAGCTTCTTCTACGTCCTTTTTGTTGATTGTCGGACCTCTAGCCGGACTTCGTCGTCTCGGTGACTAAATCAATCTTTTTTGTTATTCCGCAGTTATCGGAATATATACTTCACTACCCCACTGGGGGTAGGGGAAGGAGGGGGGGGATGAGGTCTTCGGAATTAAGACTCCTCTTTTAACGGTTTTTCTCCCAGCATTTTTCACTTAGCCCTAAAGGCACCTTCTGGCTTTTGGTCGATGCTCTTCTAATTTCGTCAATGAAGTGAAATTAAATACCATCTCTTAGGGGAAATATTGCCAGTTTAACCAATGTTAGGCTCGCCGGACCCGAAATGTGATGATTAGTGCATGTCGTGGTTTTGCGAAGTCCTTTCTGGTCATCTTCGAGGCGAGGGGATCGAGGGGCGGGGGTTAAGTAATAGGGTTACACCGCCAAAATGCCAGGACGTTGCGGTTATCGAACAGGGCCTCAGTTTTTAGGGTTAGATATCGATTTCCCTACATAAATTATGCATAGAAAGTTTGGCAACCTGGTTTCCAGTAAATGTTTTGTAAAATATACACATTTTTTTTACAGTGTACGATCATTCAGAAACAATAAAGAATAGTTTTAAGAACTAAGGACTAATATGAAAGGTTTTACTAAAGTAACACCATCTAGAACCACAATTACCAACAACACTCAATAAGGCAATGCCGTTCTCACATCAGAAATATAAATTGTAATCAATCAAATGAAGAGCAACAAAGCACCAATTTAGGACAATATCACTTCGGACTTTCTGAAAGATTCTGTAGATGCCATCGCGGACGAATTAGCTTGACTCTTTACTTAGTGTCGAAACAAGGCAAGATCTTGGAGGATTAGCACAATGCCATAATAACCGTTCTACACAAAACAGGGGCTCTAACAGACCCTACAAAAAAAACAAACAATTAGCCTTCTCTCGTGTGTCTATAAACTCTTTACAAGAATCATTACTAACAAACTGCAAAACCAGCTAGATGGTAAACAACCGAGAAAACAAGATGGTTCCAGAAAAGACTCCTCAACTTTTGACCACTAATCTACTCTCAACTAACTCAAGAATACAATTGCCATATTTAGTATTTATAGAGGATCAAGTAAAAATAGTCCCTCTAAAACAAAAAGGAGAGATTAACTTTACTTGGTTAATTGGGGAAGGGATGACCTTTACTTGGTAAAATGGGAGGTATACAAGGTTATGAGATGGTCATTTTAAAGCTACTGGTGTAAGCATAAACTAAGAATTAAACGCATGCTAGAATGCAAGAGAGAAATGCTAAACTCTTATCTACAGGAATTTATGTGGCTTGAAAGACATAAATACTCGTACAATGTTTTCAATGATTTTTGCGATACGATTGCCAGTCAATACCGTTTTAATTGTTATTAAAATTTAATTTCTAGAGTTATAGAAAGTTTACAATTTTTAATTATTTTACAATAAACGTTCTAACAAATATGTTCCTAAATAATTTTTTTAGATTATTTTTTTATTTTAGCCTTGGAAGGGATTAGCTTTACTAGGGTAACTTTGGGAGGGATGATCTTTAGTTGGTAAAATGGGAGGGACTATGTTTACTTGATCCTTTATAGACTACCAAAAATCTATGAAGAATCAAGGAATAGATCCTCTCTACATAAAACCCATAGAAGAGATATAAAAATTCAGATATTTTTTAATTACAAAATGGTGTAAAACAAGGATATATATCTCGCCAAAATTGTTCACTACTCTCTAAAAAGAGATTTTTAGGAGGTTAAACTGGCAAACCAAAGGCATTAAGACCGATTCGAATTACCTCAATCACCTAGGATTCACAGATGATATTGTATTCATAGCTGATAACCTAGAAGAGAATCAAACAATGCTCCAAGAACTTAACCTTCGAAGCTAAAGACAAAAGTCATTGCAAATTGAAATGGTAAAAAAATATATCGATCTGGTTCAAACGATTCCAACATCACCTTGGAAAAGATCAAGAAATACAATCCAGAATGACTCCGGGCTGTAAGATATTTGGAAAGGCAATCACTTTCTTCAAAAGGAAAATTACATCTGACCACCAATTCATTATCTCAACTCTACCCTATAGAGCAGAAACTGGAACCTGTTCTAAACACTTAGATTAAAACCTAGATAACACAATAAGCCCATGAACGCCTTATGATGGAAATAACTTGGCGTAGCAGAAAATCAACCACATGGATACATGAATAAACCAAACTTCAGGATATAGTGGAAGCTATAAGAAACTCGAGTGGAGCTGGATTCTTTAGGGTGTAGCATAGTAAGGTTGAAGTTAGATCCAGGATCACCACAGTTTACACCTAATTAAACAGGAGGACCGTCGTGAAGGCTTGCAGCCGGGTTCGAGGCCACCTGGAAGCCGTGGTTGAGGCCTACGGTCATTTCATTAAATAAAATGAAAGGTAGAATCATTCAACTTTGGTAAATACATATGTATAAATAAACACTCTGTGCCATTTTCTTTTGTATTGAAGTTAAGAAACAAACTACTTATTGCACATGAGCCAACAAACGTGAGTTGTTTTAAAGGCAAGAGAAAGGGACATTGGAAGACACAAGGATCAAGGAGACCAAAGGACGGCACAATAAAAGTCAATCCATAAGGGAAAAATAATAGTCATGGCCGGGAATCAAAACCAATTCTCCTGATTACCGGTCAGATGCTCTACCATTAAACTACCAGGCACAGCAATTCATGTTTCTTGTCCATTGCTCCTTGACATCGAATATCAGCAGACGCATATGAAAGTGTCGAAATTACCAGTACATCATTGTAACGACCACCACGCTCTAAAGAAGGAAAACAGATCCACAACATAATGGTACCAAAAGCCACCATAATAACTATCAGCTCTCCAAACTACTGACCATAAGTATAATTGAATAAAATATGAAAATCATCTATCGCAAAGCTCACCCTAAGGACTAAGAATAAGAGAAGCAGTCCTCTTCAACCAAGGAAACCAGTTCACTATCAACATACCAACTTCACAGAAACCACCCTGCCCATGTTGCGTAAAGGCCACTTAAACACGTCACACATGGACTTTTCCCTACCCGTGTATTGATCAATTAAATGAGAAACACCACACTCTAAATACGGGCGAGTCAAGTGTCCATAGAGCCAATTTTGGCGTCACTAAACAGCCAATCGTTCTATACAAAATCTCCCTCACATTTTTAATTATGTATTGAAGATATTAATCATTATTATTCACTCTAGCTACAAAACTCTCTAATTACCGTAAAAACTGTTTGTTTTCAATTGAATAGAGCCAAAACAGCGCCCCATAATAGTGCCAAAACTGCGCCCTAATTCCATATACGAGATTCACCCGCAATGAAATGTGAAACTGAATAGATAAATTGGCTAACACATTCCCAGTTAATGCCATTTATTTATACCCTATACGTAACGTGCTCTTTTTATCATGCATTTATTTTTTAAAAGAAACTATAAAGAATTACTTAACACTAAGTGGCATTCCTAGAATTAAATTATCTAATTCATAGTGAATTTTAGGAATACTCTGAGTAGATGAATAAACAAACATAAAGATCAGAATGACAATCACCTGCATTCACGAGATAACCCAGAGTATGTGTATGTACGGGGTAGGAGGGAGCAGGAGGAACGGTAGTGTTATGTCTATTTGCCATCAACCAGCCAAAGTTTGAAACCTTTAATGGCTCAAGGGAGAGCCACTCGTCCAACCTCAAGGTAGTGTAGACCAAAAAACACTTTCGGAAGATTCCGAAATGGAAGAAAGATCCGTTATATGTTCAGAAAGGAAAGAAATACATGTTGTAAATAGGGTATGTGCGTGATAGCGTATAAGGATGAGACCGTATGCGCACATCCGCGAGACGGTGCCTCAGAGAGATTAACCAGATTGATCCTCTAGACACATTGGGGTTAGGAGGGCACGTATCTGCAAGCGTCGGGCTCGGGAAGTTACACAATCTTCCAGATGTCTTTGATGTATGGTTTTCATGCTACACATGAGAGACCTTTTATGGGGGGTGGGGGGCTTAGTTCTTGAAAGCACGCGAATTTCTTGACCCCACCCCCCCTGTTCGCTAAGAGAGGTAGATCCGCTTAACTGGTTGCACTTTGATCCATCATTTTATCCACTCCAAGCACGATCATCTTTATCATTAAAACAATGAAGTAATAAACAACGATTATGACGAGTGATAAGAGTAAATTGGCGCGAAATGAGACTCGCATGCCTAAAAAAACCCGCGAATATTTTTCCCACGACAAAATAATCGTGATGTGAACAAAAAATCAGAGATTATCGGAAAATTATACACATATATAGGTATATGCCAATATACTTATACATAAATGTATATACATACATTCACACACCTGTAATGATGGTAATCGAAACATTGGCGAGTTCTTGGGCTAGGGACGGATAACATTTTGAAATGTTGGTATTGTTTTTTTGTGAGATTCTCATTTGTCGATGGATTCTGTTATCGTTGTATTATAATTGTTATAATCTTTATTTTAATGAACTTTTATCTTGGAGTTGAAGAAGTCATATGGTTTGGCGAGACTTGAAATTTAAACCTACCGAAGGTAGCTCGTGTTACAATAATTGGAAGAGTACTAAATAGAAGTCGGTTTTGTTTTAATTATCATTATATACTGTATAAAACGAGTATATTTATATATTACTCAGAGTAGGGCAAATATATTTAGGACAGTAAGGAAAATATTCATTTTTGTCAATTTTTGGGACAATAAAGGGTTAGTCACAAGGTCAACTTATATCTAAATAATAATAAATAGAGAAATTAGAGGTTAACAAATTAACCAACCTTTCTATTGTCAGTAATATTGGTCAAAAGTGATTATTTTTTCTTGACGGTTATCAAAAATTTGTTGTATGTAAAAACGTGTTAGGTAGCTAACGGTAATCTTAAATACTGGTAAGTATTTGATTAGGTCTTTATCTACAAGGAGGTGATGAAGGATTCGTGCAAATTTCAACACCTCATCGAAATTACGACTTAAAAGGAATAAGTGAATCAAATATTTAAATCTAATCTCGCGGTTTTTAATTCAAGAAAATAATTTAGTTGATGTTCAGGAGAAAGAGAAAATTAAATGGTTTGGGGTTGCGTCCCTTCCAGGCCACAGAGAATGTAAGAGAATCTTCCACACATTTTCACCCCGTGTATCTTCAACGCCTTTATAAATCTCCCGTTACTTTTTTCTCAAAATACCGTTGTTAGTTTTCGCTTTATGTCTTAACGACAACAAAAGCCTTTTAACTTTGTTTGATTAACGTTTTGGCTTTACGTCCTAAGTTTATAAACTTGGCACCGTGTTCATCAACGTTAAATTTTATTTGTATAGGTTTATTGTGCAATAGCGTACATTTATACATGATCTAATACAAATACAATAATAATATGATATAATAATATATAAATACACATAATATAAGCGTACACATTACACAAAGCGGGGAGCCCGCCAGTGTTGGCGTGCAGTAAGACGCGGCAGAGCGTCCCACGCGTGTCTTATCTACTGAAAGTGGGTGGCGGCGGTCCTCACCACCCGTCGCCCGGCTGGGCGCGGGTGACGATCAACGCGGAGGGGGTGTTGTTCTCAGCACCTCCAGCAGCTCGTTTGTTGGGGTGTGGCGGACCACTTGGGCAGCTCTTGCCTCTCTCACTCTCAGTAGGGCGGCTCTTACACGGTGAGGGGATGGCGCTGGCTCTGGACTGAGGCGGGCGGTGGCTGGGCAGGAGAGGAGGTAGTGCACCAGTGGGCACCGGGAGCGGCCGCCGCAATGTTCGCACCTCCCTGCCACAAAGTTGGCGTGCAGCTCTTCCCGCGTGGAGTAGCCCAGCCTCACACGCTGTAGCAGCACGCCGTTCGCTCTGGGCTGCTGGAAGGATGCGTTCAGTGGGCGATAGGCTGTGGCTGCAGCATACCACGCCGCTTGCCTCTTAGTTGCTTCCCATTCTTGGTGCTGCTGGTGGGCGTTGTGGGAGGCCCTACGTTTGGCCCGCACCTTGAGCTGCTACAGGCTGGAGCGCACGGTCCAGGTGATGATGAGGCCGTGGACGGCTCGCTTGGCAGCCTCGTCGGCAGTCTCGTTGCCGCGCACGCTAACGTGGCTGGGAATCCAGTGGAGCTGGACTCACCGGCCCTGCGCTGCTAGGTCCTGTTGGGTGCATAGGAATGTGCTGGTAAGGTGGATGTTGTCTGTGGTATGGGCGTGGGCGTGAGCGTGAGCGTGCTGCACCATCCTGCTGAAATGTGCATTCCGCCTTTTTCGTGATCTATCTCACCCAGGGCATGACTTTCGTGGCCAAGATGTCTCTGCAATTGAATGCACTGAGCCTGTGACCAGAGCGTACCACACTGTCGGCATTTTCTTCCCATTCTACGCCACGACACCAAGCATCATCTTAAAGGCCGGGTGCTTGCTCGTGGACACGTAGCGGACCTCGGAGACGTCATGGCCTAAGCATACCACGCGGTTGTTCTGTTTGTTGATGACGGATCAACCGTGATATTTTTTGCCTGATAAAATGAGAATTCGATTGCTGTGGCTCTTCAAGTCATTGGGAAGGCGACGAGAGCGTAACTAACGTTCTTCTCGCATACGGACGGTGAGCAGAGACCTTTCCACGCACTTTAATCTCTCGTTGCCCTCCTCCTTGACGCCACTAGATTCTGTGGCCATCGAGATGTTCTTATTTTTGCGAGCGCAGTTATTTTGAGCTTCGGAGTGCTCTCGAATGCCTTTCTCACAGTCAAAAGTTGACAACTTGAGGTCTGGCTGAACTAGGTCAATCTTTGAGATCTTCCCCGTTATTGAGCCTCTCCGCGACTCTGTGGAAGGTCAACCGGTTGACGTTGAGCCATTTGGCGATGTTGTGGCCGACGTGCAGAAGAGCAGAGATCTCCATTCTTTTTACTTATATCTCGAAAGATAAAAAAACTAGTGTAACTGAACTTTTGCAAAGCTCGGTAACTACAAACCAAATAATGCTAAGTATTGCATGATGAATGGCTATAAGTTCTACATGTACATTGTATATGTTAGAATAGATGAAACTACAGCTCAAGTGAAAAATAGCATTTGTATTCAAAATGAATGGTGATCAAAATTATCCTTGAGACAATAATGCCCATTGTTTCATTTACTTCTCGAGGAATTTTATTTTTCTCCATTCCTCTTATAATATTTCCCAACAAATGAGAATGTACAATGATATATCTTACTCAAAAAATAATTTTCGGTTGTTAAATATATTAGTACTTGCTATTTAGACCTTTACTATCAATTAGGCACTGACATCTTCTGCCACAGGAACGCACTAAACCAGTGGTTCCCAAACTTTTTTCTGTCATTTCCCCCTGCATCCAGTTCAACCATCTAGATTTCCCCCTTCATGTGTAAGAGGGATAGAGTAGTCAAAACACACTGTAACTATTTACTAATTTATTTTAAAAATGTACAAATATACTGATAAACATATAGTTACATAGTAAAACGGATACATAGCGGTTAGTAACAACTAAAAGTACTTTTGTTTGCTCTTCTACTTTAGAATTACATTAATGAGAATGGTGAGGTTGCTTCTTGTGCACCAGTGTATCAATATCAGAGTTATTTTTTAGCAAGAGCGCAACGTATGTCACATTCCACCTCAAGTCGGTTTCGTGCTTTGGGCTTGATTGTGAGTAAAGTAGAAAATCCGGACTCACAAAGGTAGGTTGTGGAAAACAGAATGAGTACTTTCAATGCATTGGTGCTCAAGTAGTTTTCAAGATCTTGTGCACGAAACTCATCCTTGGCAGAAGAGTAATTTTTTGAGCTCCAAGAACTCATTTTGCATGTCCTCAGGGACATCGTCCACATGAGATATAAATGGATTCCTTGTCAACCTCATTGAAATGTCTTCAGTGTTGATACCAGGAAAATATCGTTTGAACTCATCCCCCAAATGATCCAGGTGAGTGGTGATTTCTTCCCTCAATGGGTCATCGATGTCTTTCTTACCAAGTATGTCACTCAAACGCTGAAAGAATGATGTATTTCCTTTTTTCATTTGTTTTCCCCAAAGTTGGAGTTTTGCCATAAAAGCATTAATGGCGTCAATGTGTACAATCACGTTGCTTCTTTGTCCCTGTAATTTCTTATTTAGTTTATTCAGAATTTCAAAATATCAGCAAGATAGGCCATTCGTGCTACAAATCCTTCCTTGTTGAAGGCAGACAGCAGGTCAACCTTGTTGCTGTAACTCAAAAACAACTTTACTTCTTCCCGCAGTTCAAAGACCCACGCCAGAATGTTTCCTTTTGAAAGCCATCGCACTTGTGTGTGAACTAAAAGAGCAGTGTGTTCAGCATACATGTCTCGGCAGAGCTCGCGGAAGGGACTAGTGTGTCAAGGCTGATCATTTCACATAGTTAACAATGTTTATGATGTAAGTCAAGTCTACATGAAGGTTCTTTGGAATTGTCTTCGAGGCGAGAGCTTCTCTATGGATCATGCAGTGTGTTTCCTTCAAACCAGGTTGCTTCTGCTTCACAAGAGCAATGAATCCTGATCGTGAACAAAGCATATTAGGGCCATCGTCTGTGCAAACCCCTTCCAGTTTGCTCCAACTCAGTCCCAACTCTTCAGATAAATATGCAACTGCTGCCATTACATCAACTGCCATTACATCAACTGCCTTTGTTGTCATCTCTAATGGACGGTAAAAAATAAACTCCTGCTCAATTCCTTTGTCAGTAATGTAGCGGCTAAAAACAAGCAGTTGTGCAATGTTGGTGACATCCGTAGACTAGTCAATTTGAAGGGAAAAAAAGGGCGATGACATTACTTTTGACACCACATTTTCCTTAATGTTTTCAGCCATTTCGGCAATTCTGTTCTTGATAGTGATGTTGGACAAGGAGATCGGATTCATCTTCCGTGATGCCTTTTCTCCTTACACAAGCCTCACACTCTCAGCGATACATGGTTTCAAAAGGCTTTTACCAATCGTGTGGGGTTTCTTTGCCTTGGCCACCTGAAGGGCAATCACATATGGAGCCTGCACTATGCTGATGTTGGTTTGCTGATACGTCCCAGATTCATCTATCTTCATCCTCTTCAAACTGGATAACTTTATCTCAAAAAAAGCTACGATTCTTATCTTTCAGCAGTGGATGAGCATTTGCTAGATGTCGCTTCAGTTGGAAAGGTTTTATGATGCTATTAGAGAAGTTTTTCAAACATACAACACACTGAGGGATGTGTGCACCGTCCTTGACAAGATAGGTGAACTCGTAGTACAAATAACAATCTTGATACAATCTTCTCTTCTGTGACATCTGAAATCAGACATAAAAAACAAGGCCTATCAATTTGCTAGAAGAAAATAAGCATAGGTACATCCTAATTCTGTATAAAAATTACAAAATTTTCCATTCCTCCCCTCTCAAAAATAAAATAAATAAATAATAGTAGACAAGTGCCACTAATGCGGTATTATTCGAGACAATACCGCATTAGCGGTTCGAATATATTAAATTGTTTTTGTCTCCTAGCTCCATAATTTCCATGATCATAGCCCTTTTCACTAGCCTACTTGGGGTTATGTAGGGGTTTAATGCATCTAAATATTGTTAAATAATTGTGCCCAAGGTTTCAAACATGGAAATAGACTTGGTACAAATTGACCCCAACAAAAGAAAAAAATATACCGTATATATTCAAAAACAAACTTCCAGTAATAAACACACATATATGCAAAACATAATTTACTGACAACTACCAGTAGTCGCACATACTACCATACTTTTCAAAAACACAAGTACTCTAATAAAACATCTCTTGAGTACTAACAATCTCAGCCATAGCATAAAAATTGATCAATGAATTTTGACATATGATCAAGTTAACAAACTCACTATTACTCCTAAAACTATATTATTCACATACCTTGTACTTATATAGAAATCAAACTTGAGACACTGAATTAATATAGGCCCCCGTATGTGTATGTCAGATGCTCCCGGCTAACTGACTACTCGTAACGCTGTGTACCACTACCTCACCGTCCCCTCAGAGCTCATGTTTGAACGTGAACCAAACCTGATCGATACGGCGCTGCCCATCTACAACAGGCATACTCTCTCTCTCTCTCTCTTCTCTCTCTCAAACATGAGAAAATCCATCTGAGATTTTTTTATTGCTAGTAGGCAGTGTAATTTTTTGCCCCAGTTTGGAAATGACTGCACTAAACGAAGTCATTTTTCTGGTGTTATTTTTCTCCATCCCTCTTGTAATATTTCCCAAAATTCTTCGACGGTGCTTGGGTTTCTCTCCAATTTTATCTCTCCCAAAGTCTTCCACAAATTCTTAATGCAATTAAGGTCCGGGTTCTGAGCAGGTTATTCCATGAGACTTATTTACTCCTGATCCAATTTTGCCGTGTGGCAAGGTGCATTATCCTGCATAAAATGGCAGGTGGGGCAGAGGAGGCTCTCATATGGAGCACACAACATGTGCTTGCAGAAGTTATTTATACACATGAGCATTCATTCTGCCCTACAAGTGGACAGGTGAGCCAATACCTTCCGCCTGAATTATACTCCACACCTTAAAGCTTCATCCACTAAACTTGACACTGCTCTTCAAGCAGCTCACGGATAATCTTTCGCCATGTCTTCGACGGACGAACCTCCTGCCACCTGAGCCAAGCAAATTGTACTTCGATTCATCGCTGAAGTGTACCCTGGACCATTGGTCTTATATCCATATAACTTGCTTAGTGGCAAGGATAATCTAGCTTTCTTGTTCTTAGGGCTGGTCAATGGCCTGACTGATGGTGTGCGAGATTTTAAAGATCTTCCGTCAGTCTGCTTGATACCGTCGTCCTTGAAACACTAATGCCCTTGTTTCATTTAATTCTCGAGGAATCCTGGCTGCTGTTTGGTATCGGTCATTTTTGAGATACGGGCGATGACCTCGTCATTTCTTTTTGAAGTTTTCCTAGGCCTACCAGTAAAGATTCCCCTATATATGAGCATGTAATATCTTTACGTGATATAATAAATACAGTGCCCTCAAAATAAATCTATACATTTCCCCTGCAACAAAAATCTGTTCACGAGATTTTAGCACACAGATTTTACTTATTTCCTGCTATAAACAAAAGTAACTAAAGCTAGTGATAATTCAGCGTACTAGAGTCTGAATCACTGCATATTTTTCAAGCAGAGCAAGCTAGAGTGAGGTGCCTGAACTCAGTGAGGAATTATGTTATTTATGTTGTTCCTCAGTGACACTTTTTGACTCAAAAACTAAATTTGCCGCCCTATATCATTGATACAAGTGGTCAAAATTGGTTAAACCAATATTACTGGAAGAGAATATCCATTCCTTTACCTTATTAGAACAAGGCTTTCCTATAATACACGTAGTCGCAGAACTAAAAGTCACAAGGATGGCAATTTACAACATTAAGAAAGCAGCTGCATCAGGACCAGCCGGCACCATAGAACCTATGAAGCTGTGCTCTGGGGACCCTTAAAAAACTAGTCTTAGCACAGACAATATCCTCAATATAAAAGTAATATCAGATCCTGCCATAACTTCTTTAGCAATCAAGGAAAAGCATCCTGAAATCCTGAAAGACGTCTTAGTAGGAACCATTCATCATTGACTGCAGCAGGATCTGAAAATGCCTATTCGTCGTGCCGCCAACAAACCTATAGTAGCTGAAACTATACAGAAGAAACGTTAACAGTTATGCAAAAAGTATGGGGATTCGAATTCAGAGCAGTTCACCCCGCGTCCGAGTGATGTGTCTCGTTAGGAGCAGCAGTACACAGTGAAAAGAGTGAAGCATCGTGACAGTCTTATGGTATGGGGTGCTTTTTGCGGAAGTAAGGGTGGAAGGGGACTATAATTTATTCCTAATAACATAACGAGGAAAGACAGTAATTGTATCCAGGTGTTAAGGGAGCACATGTTCCAGTTTTGAGACAGACACGACTGCGACATTTTTATGTGTGATGGTGTCCCAGCCCATAAGCCAAAAGCAGTTAAAAAGTTCTTTGAAGGTAATAATATTAGTGTTTTGGAGTGTCCAGGCAATTCGCCTGACCTAAATCTCATCGAAAATGCCTGGGACGTCAAAAAAAGTATGCTTGAAGAAACTCGACCCACCAGCATCACGTAGCTGGAGGTGCTGATGAAGCTTTCGGTCACCATGGACGCCTTCTACTTCTTCAACCTCGTCACTTCGATAACCAAAACGACTTCTTATGGTGATTAAGAGCAAAGGGAACATAATAAAGTACTACTAGTTGTAAGTTAAAAGTGAAAATAAAATACATGTTAGTTTCATTTTTTGGTTTTATTATCTAAAAAGTTTGAATGTATATTTTTTTTTGTGGGCACTGTAATATGTTCGACAGTTTTTTGGCGTTTACCCCTTTCAGCTTTCGCTTTGATGGAACTTGTTTGACGAAGGTTATGGACAAAGAACGAAGTGGATGAGCACATCCAGTTTACCGTGGCAGAAAAAGAGAACAATAAAACTTCTTTCCTGGACACGTTGGTCCATAGAGATGATGATATAGCTAACTTCTCCGTGTACAGAAAACTCATGAATTAGGAGACGATTTTATTCATTTTCTCTCTGGACGTAGTAAGAAAAAGAAGATGGGTGTACTCATTGCGTTTTATTTAAGGGCTCTTCGCATTTGTAGCGAAAGCCTTTTGAATGATGAATTTGAGTATATTAAAAAAGCCTTCATGGAGCTAAAATATCCATAGGGTCTTTTAATAAAATTACTTTAAAAAGCATTAAAAATAACGGAGAAAAGTAGAAAGGCGAAGCTCACAGAGTCGGAGGAAGTTAATGAGCCCGCCAGAAAGGGATTATAAAGGGTCAGGTACCTGTCTGCTTCGTACTCTATGGTGGCAGAGAGATTGAATAGGTCTCAAGGAATGCAGGTATTTTGAGAGCTAACTCTGCGGTAACCAGATCTGGGGAGTTATTGAAGCATAGGAATTCGACAGCAAAGAACGACAAGGATATTATTTATTAAATACCGTGTGATGGATGCATTCGCATTTATTATAGTGAATCAGGAAGATATAAGTATTAAGACTAGGATTAATGACATTAAGAGGGTCATTAGAGCCACTAGAACATCAATCGCAATGGTAGTACATGTCGA
This sequence comes from Ceratothoa steindachneri, assembly GCA_963969495.1. Classification (NCBI taxonomy): domain Eukaryota; kingdom Metazoa; phylum Arthropoda; class Malacostraca; order Isopoda; family Cymothoidae; genus Ceratothoa; species Ceratothoa steindachneri. Next base: position 117,006,729 of record OZ018324.1, read on the forward strand.
TGAATACGGTCATTTGCCTAAGTGGGGCGGGATCAAAGTAATTCATAGATTTTAGGAAAAGGAGAGAAGAATGATTGAAGTGGTGCATAGTGTCTCCAACAGGTCAACCAATCACCAGGACGGGTTCTTTCGGCTAGCCAATGTTGCAGCTAATGTCTTAAGGAATGGAGCTGAAAGGCTGCAGTCCGATAACATCAACTGAATAACTCGAGGAAGCCGACTGAGGAAGAGCAGCTATGAAAGCGATCTCCTTTCTTTTGTATTTCTATTCTGAATAAGCTGAAAGATGAAACATCAATAAAGAACGCCAGAGTGTTTCCAGATTTTTACTTCCTCCACCCATTCTCCCATATATATATATATATATATATATTTATTTATTTACCGCTCTTGACCTACTTAAGAAATCTTTCATCGTGAGTGGGTTCTTTCTTCGCAGCAAGGAGTTCATCCAACATAGGAGCAATACACCCAGAGAGTATTCAAGAGACTTGACTACCGATAAATTTCATCTGGAGAGCTCGAAGGAAAGCCCAAAGCATCAGAGAACGGGTTTAGGACGCGGGAACCTCTTCCAAACGCATGATGGTGGTACCATCAAGGCCATTGTCAGCTGTTCTTACACGAACACTCATCAATGGCGCACATATGCTGCAGGTTACAGGAAGGATGATCGTACACCTTTTCTGAATGAAGAGGGACTAATTAACAAGGGACAATTCTGTAGTTTTTGAGACCCCTTGGATGATATTTAAAACACCATAGTACGGCGAGACTCACAAGAGCATGGTGACAAGAATTAGTTAGCACAAACATGACATTCCGGCAGAGAAAGTTTCCAACGGCCCCATACAGCATCTAAAGGATACCGACCAGTATATCTATTGGGCGGGGGGACTCAAGTGTGGTGGCCACCATGGTGGTTGCCTCCTCATGGTGGTTACCATGAGGAGGAGGGTGACAGACACAACATTTATTGCGTCCAGACAAACGCTTTCATGGCCCCGAACCTGGTTGACCTCATCGGCCTTCCAATAAAGTCTTTCCTCTTTTACCAACGCCTCTCTCGGAGTAACACCATCGAGACTTGCGAGCCATAATTTAAGGTAAATTCATACGCAAGTGATAGAGAATTCCATCTGAGGGTCAGCCTAGAGGGTATGAATAGGACAACGTGATCAGGATACTGAAACTATTCTAGTGGCTACCCACTACAGACCACCACGAATACAGCTACACATACAAGTCACAATCCGTATTCTTTCAAACTAAAATCTTACACTCTACTTTGTTGGGAACCTAAGTGCACACAACCCCACACTGATTTCGAACATCACCAATGATGCGGGTAGGTATCTGATCGGTGCCTTGCGGAGATTTCGCTGTGAGCATATCAGCCCGGCCTTCCTCACATTGTTCTGCTATCGCGAGGCAACTACATCCCCATACATAGTCCTTCGCATTGACCACAACACACGCTTCCAAACCCACCTAGCAGAAGGTCCCCAAGTACTATCTGCCTCCTTATATCCTCTTTACCTTTCCTACTTCCCACAAAACCACTCTACGGTTACACTAACACAAACTGGGAGGAGTTCAAGAGATACATAACCAAAAACACTCCACATAACCTCAATCTCCGAGATACACCCTTTACACCAAGATGACCACTGGGGCTCGATTATAAACCCCATAAGCCCATTACGTAATATGTACACATTACGCAAGACGTATACATGCATTGAATGTTTCACATTATCCATTCGTGTAGAGGTATCCGCTAGAATAATATTATTTCCCCACCTCCTAAGATATTACTTCGGGAGAGAAAGCGAGCCGTTACTCCCTACCCCCCTCCCTCCGAATTCACCCTTTTTGGATTTGCCGCCAGGTCTCCACAAAATTCACACGAGGCATGACGCTGAAATTGAGACTACCTACCTGCCGTCTCAATTTTCCCTTCCACTCCCTCGGGTTGGGAGATTACTTTGTAGGTTTGCCGCGAACAGCTTTTATAGCTCCAACCACTGGTCGTCCGTCTAGCCCGCTGATCCCTGCAGTTGACACTTCCCCGCAAGGAGAAGGCCTCTCTCTCTCTCTCTCCCTGTTTTAGAGAAATCCGGGTATATATGCACCTTCTCCAAGATTGCAGGCAGATTTGGTTAGACGACACTGCCCCGAAAGGAGTTCAATTCGACGAAGCTCTCTCCCGAGAAGTGTGAGTGACGGTCGCATGCCACGGAAGAGCTGAACATAACACCCGTATCTTCGGGTAAGGGAAAAGAGACTGGTGAGGGAACGTCAGCCTTTCTCAACCGCCCTTAGATCAAGAATTGGAGGAGCCGTCCTCCAAAGTTCGCCCGGTGACTTCTTGAGGACAAGAGGCGCGCATCTCGCAAAACACAAGTTCTAGAAAGTAGCCCCACCCACTGCTAGTTTGTGGTTACCCCCCTTGTGTAATCAAGATCATTAAGACCTCCCCCAAGTTTGCCCCGCTTTACTCTCGAGGTTCAAAGGAACTAAATCACTCACTACCCTAAATCTCCCATTATTCAATAACCGAGGTTATCTAATTAGTATTCGGAACCTAATTCCGTCTTATTCATGTATCCATATATATCCATATTTATTATTGTGCCTTTTATTTAGCGTGTATTAAAATCTATTTTTGTAGTTGTGTTTGGGTTTGGTATATTCTTTGGTCACGCAGCTGCCGCTATCTATTCAAATCGCACTCTTAGAACAATAACAGTTGTTGCCTAGCTTGGCCTACGTTAGAGCCTGTATGCGCATATTCCCGACAATTCGCACACAAATCCTAATTACACAGTATAATAACCACTATGTTAGAGACCCACAACAACACAATATCACACTCATACGTGCCCGCATCCTACATTTCGTGCGGCTGTATCGGAATCGGTAGTGGTGCGAAAAACCCGCATCGCGGATGACGCTCGTTTCACTGACCGTTCCTTTTATGGGGGCGCGTTAAGAGGATTTTAGTCACGGACCCACCAAAATTAGTTACTCTACTACACATTAAATGCGGACTTATTGATAATAATGATAATAATTATCTGTCCTTATTAATCAGCATAAATACAATTTTAGGAGAGCTGTTAATAATATTGTGTTTTTTGTGCATACCTATGTCCGAAAATAACCACTCAATTAATTGGAATTCAGCAAAATTTATTTTTGGCTCATATGACTCAATTAAAAGAAACCTTGTTCATATATTCATGTATAAGTCAATTTAATAACTTTAACATTTTCCCTGGCCTTTTTAAAATTGATGCTGTTATGAAAAAACTCATTCTTAAAGAAATTAGTTCTGACTTATGTTCCTAATTTTTGGGGCAATTTTTTTTATTTTATGGGAAACTGATTTGTCAATTTAATTATTGCATAGATTTTGTATTAACATTATTTTATATCTCTTCCTCTCTCCTTGTCCCTCTTCCCTACGTATCTGCTTACTTCTCATGTCTCTCCTAATCTCCCTCTTTAGCCTATCGCTTTATCCGATAATGGTTTTAACCCTTTTGGCTCTGTTCTTGACTCTTTCTTCCCTCTCTGTTTGACCTTGCTACCTGTTATAACTAAATCTTAATGTGAACTTACCCATCCCTCTTCTACTTTCTCATTGGTGATTTCTTGTCATAGAGGCAGTCCTTTATTTTTTACTAGCTTATATGTATATACCTTCATTATATTATTTTCTCTTGTAGTTATCCTTGAGAATGAACTGAATAAAGTTCTAAAGTAATTGGAAGCACATTTTCACTTTTCCTGCGGTACATTGCATATATATATATATATATATATATATATATATATATATATATATATATATATATATATATATATATAGTACAAGAGAAAGGGACATTAGAAGAACACTAGAATCAAAGAGAGCAGAGAGCGGCACAATAAAGGCAATCCTTTACCGAGTAGACAGAAATAACGCCTAGGGGAAAAAAGTATGAAGTTCCTGGCTGGGACAGGAACCCGGATCTGCCGATTGCCGGACAGATGCTCTACCGTTAAGCTACCAGGCACAGTAACTCTACTTCGCCCAAAGCGTTACTCCATCAAACCCAATATCTCCCTAGGCTAAGAACCTCCAAGGAATTTTTATACCACATCTTCTTACCCGTTCACAATTTAAAGGCTCATTATCTATGTCACATACAAAGAAAGTGCAAATACAAGTTCTGCGGATGATAACAACCACCACAGGGCTTTCGCCATATTTATTTTCTGCCTTTCAAAACAATTTTGAAGACAGAAAGAAAGATGCAGAAACCTTGTTTTGCAGACTATACAACAATACAGTACAAGAGAAAGAGAAATTGGACGCGAATGAGCAATGAAACAAGAAACAGGAGTTTTGTGGAGGCAAGAGAAAGGAACATTAAAACACTAGAATCAAAGAGAGCAAAGGGTGGCACAATGAAGAAAGGAATAACGCCAGAAATAATAAGACTAATGAAATTTGAGAAAAAAATTTAAATAGACTATATGTAGGCTGGATTAAAGTTAATTTAATAATCATTATCACAAGGGGAGATATAACAATTCATTATGGAAGACTCTTGCCTTCAGTCATCGAGGTCAGGCACTAAAGTGAAAGTGCAGATGGAAGATGTTAACGAGAACAGGTTTGACTGTTGGTGCGTTATAAAATTTGAAGGGAAACTAAAGTAGAGTCTTGGTTAAGGGTGGGGCTCTTATTAATTATTTGTGTGTGTGTGTGTTGAGTCATGCCTCATTGTCTGCCTGAATTTGTCCCTTGCGCCTCTTGCACGAGAGGTAGAAAAGGTCTTCATTCACGGCAAGATTCATGGTGGTGACTCCAACACCGATCTCTCACCAAAGACCCCCGATTCACCTGCTCGGATCTTCCATCACCTTATCATATAATTATCGAATGGATTCCGGGGTACAAGCGGAGTGAGAACACCTGATATGTTCCTTTCTGCCTGCCATGGCTTTGTATTCTCCGTTCTAGCTGCCTATGTCACGTCTTACAGCCTCTATTGTACTTTTTACGGTCTGTTTTCTCAATACAATAATCTTCATGACAATTTTAAGTAAGTCCTACCAGGCCCTTCACTCTCGATCATTTCCTTCTTCTAATAATTTGCACCGTCTCTTTTCCTTTCCTAATTACGAAAATATAGCCCCCCTCCATAAAAAAATCATGGCTCATAATATCTCTAACCTTCGGGTGAAAACGCTATGTAGTGATGTCTACTGTTAATTTGTGTCTCCAAGCAGGCAAGCCAAAGAGCCTCAGAAAGCGTGTTCTCGACGTGAAAAACCTTTGGTGATAACATCCTCTATCTTGACTATTTTCAGTGCCACTGTGACGTAAGTGGCAGAGTGCCATATAGTACAAAGAAATTGATAGGAACGAGTTTATAAAGTCTCAAGAATTGGAGTGTTTATGTGTTTGTCGAAGGTCATAAACATTTCACGTTATACATAGTACTAAATCTTTGAGGTATAATTTAGTGGAACTGTGCTTGAAATTACATCATTTTGTAATCCTTGTAGGGACAAGGAAAGGAGTACAAACGGGTTAAAGGAGATAGAGAGACAAAGGAAGCTCCGAAAATCGCGAAACACAAGGTCCAGTAGAGAAAACCCCCTAAACCCGTGTTTTTATAAAAACCTCGTAAGTTCATGCCAGGATTCTTAAAGTACTGAGAAAACTCAAGGATTCGGATGTACTAACTTTTTCTTATTCCTGGTCCAAAACAAGAGCCACGTATCGGAGAATAGACTCCAGCAGGAGGTGTTAGTGTGATTTTGGACAACGGGAAAAAAGTCACCACAAAGATAAAAAATAAATCTACTTAAATGCAAGTGCCTACGTGTCTTACTTTCGGGAGGCACTGACTGGGCTGGTGGCAATACGCGGCACTACATATAAGCAAATATGGCCCTCTTATGCCAAATCGGTAAAATGCCCATAAAAAACTGACGTCATATTTCAGCCCAAACGACATCTATGTGACATTCCTCAACTATCTCCCTGTCAACCGAGCTTCCGGATGTCGTCGGATCGAGTCCTGATCAGAAACGTCGGTAGGGTCTCAAATTAAACTGTAGCTACCCACTGAGATATCTTGCAAAGTGCAGATTGAAGGAGAAACCTTCCTCAGTCGCGGTAAGGAAGCAAGGAAACTCGTCTCGAAGATATCTTTATTACTTGCAAAGGAACCCGGAGTAATCTAACGGGGGATTAATTAAAATATTTATTTATTCAGAGAGGTGAGGTCGAGCGGATACACTTAAAGAGGCCACCGTTAAATCGAATGGTGATAATTTACTACTGGGTTTGGCATAGCCGAGTGGAAAGATTACTCGTAATCCTAAATAAAGTTAAGCCACATTGACTATGAATCGTCGTGGGATGGGTTTGTAGGTTGAGTGGCCTTTAAGAGAGCTGCCATTAAACGTAACAACTGGTTGTTAAGAACTACCTATTATCGAGGCAGCTGCCATATGATGTAGCAACTGATGGGTTCAAACCATTAAACTAAAGCTCTCTCACTGAGAGAGAGCGTTGCAGCATATGGACCTGAGTCTCCCCCTTCCCCAAATAAATTATTAGCTATTGAATGCAAGTGAAGACTTTATTGCTGTCGTTGATGCACACCGAACCCCACATTGTTGGGATGTAGTTGAAGCTGAAGTATGACCCTAAGTGTGTGATGGCATTATGCAGTGCCTGATCCAGCAGGGGTTCTTAACCGGGATATACAACACTTCTGCTGAGGGTGGGAAACACAATGTTGCGTTGGACGATGCTTAATTGATTCTAGGGATTTTTAGGTAAATTTTATGTTTATTGACTGATGTTGGAATAAATTGATGTGTGTAGTAGCCCTGTTGGTTCGATAAGCTTAATGATAATCCAGACACTCTTGTGTTCCGACGACAGTGAGGAGAGGCGAGCTGCTGTGCAAAAGATTGTTGACGTGGAAGGTGGAGATGATCACACACTTGGAGATCTTTCTGTATAGGTGAAAATTTGTAGAAGAAGTAAAAATCCGGAAACACTCTAGAACTCTTGATTAACGTTTCGCCTTGCCACTTCTTTAGAACAGAACTACAAAGCCACAGAGAATAGGTCACTCTTTATATATGGGTTCTTCAGGCTAACCAATAGTGCAGTTAGGGTCAGAGCAAATGATGTTGAAAGGGCGGAGTTCGACAACATAAACCAACTAACTTGAAGAATCCCCCAGAGGACGGGTAGCCATGACCCAGGTTGACATATGTGTAAACATTTTGAGAGTGATTTTCTTTCCTCTGAAGTTTTGTTTAAAAGTTGTAAGGTGAAACATTAATAAGGATCTTCAGATTGTTTCCAGATTTTTTACTTACTCCATTCATTCTCACCTATACGACGTTAAGTACAACAACATCTTTCTGTCTGTCCCAGGAGGATACCTTTCATTAATCCCAGTGCTTCTTACCCTGTTAGAGCTGAGTGACTGGTCTGACGGAGTATTCAATCCTTTTGTGACATGTAAACTGACTACAGTGGAAGTAAAGAAGTTTATTGACAAGCGAATGTAAGTTCCACAGTAGTTATGTCATGCTCAGTCAATAGAGAGATGTGTGAACCAAGTCACAGAAGCACCAGGCAGAGTGGAAACACATGGGAAACGCGACAGCTGTATCAGAGGCCAAGACGCAAGTTGTCGGCTGATGTATAAGAACGAATCAAAGCAAGACCTGATTAAACTTGTTTAATTCATCTTTTTTACCTGATGTAATCAATTTCTAATGTATGATTACAAGGAGAGGTTTAGGATTTTGAGGATATATGTTTTATGCAGATAAACTAAGTGCTTATAGCATTACATGCCAGTTTGAGGAGCTAAAATTACTAAAAAAATTCTAAGAACAATTTATGAGGGTTTTTTTCAAACGTAGATTTACAAAGCTAAATTTTAAGCAAAGACAAAAAATGATTGCAGATTGGGATTTCTCACATCCAAACACATATTTTTAGAACTCTTCAGTAAAGGAATTGGTATAAATTATTTTTCACCCCACAAATATCACACACTATTGGTAGATTCCAAAAGTAAAATTTGGATACACGTTGTAGAACTTCGCACCCCTCCTTGACCCTCCGTCTCCTCGTAAAACTTTCAACTGGGTTCATTATTTAGTTTCATAGGGCACTCAAGACTTCTCCAGTGGCCAGTCCTCGGTCAGAGGGCAATGTTCCTTCCCTCTAATATAGGAGTGCCTTCCTGTCTTCGAAGACGTTCCTTCGCATCCATCTGAGGCTGACATCCGCAATGTTCCTCTTGGGCCCCATTGCACCTTCCACTGAAGATCATTGGTACCTTTCAAGGACACTGTTATCTCTCTTCCCACCGCACCTCCCTTCCCATTCCCTTTGTTTCTCGTGAATCAAATAAATTTCTTTTAAGGATTTTCCTCCGTGGATGCTGAATGCCGCCCGAATCTGCAACCTCCTCTTGCAAGTTTTAAAGCTGGATAATGTTCCTCGGATAGAGTTTCTTAGCAAAGCGTCCGCTCATTCTTATGTCATGGACATCTTCACCGATGGCTCCGTGTAGTAGTCGGCCTCCCCTTCCCCCTCCTTCCCTCCCCAAATGTCTAATCCCTTTCTTCTTTTCCAGGGTCTGTGGAGCGTATAAGATGAAGAGAGAGGGCCATTCGGGTGGGGGACTTGAGAGACTTCTTTCGTGCCCCCCATTCATCTCTGTCTCCCCCCCATAGGCGATATTTGAAATATTTATTTGTTGAGTGATCTTATTTGAAGTGAGGAAGTTGTCCCCATTGGAAGTGAGAAAGAAGAGGGATCTAAACAGTCATCCAGGTAAGAGTCAGTGCGAATGGGGGTGTGTGTATGTATGTTTGAGTGTGGCAGTGAATCTGTGATTGTAGATGCCTTCTCCTTTTCAGCTCCTTGGTACCGGCAAGACAGTCGAGTGACATCTGGCTTGAGAGGCAACGGCAGCCAACCTTGACTCTCACTATTGAAAAGGACCGTCCTGAAGCGTGGCTCTTTGAGAGCGCCTCTTAATCTCTATCAGTGGTTGGAACACACGTGTCTCACTTCCCTGACCACGGAACGCCCCAGGAATTCCTTAAAAAAAGCGGGCCCGCTTTCCCCTCTCCTCTTCTTTTCCTCCGATTTATGCACATTGTATATTTATAGTATATTTAATTTTAGGGGTGCACCAAGTAATTTATTACTTACAATTTGGACTTCTCTGTATATATATATTTAGAAATTTTGTTTACTGGATCCTATATATATTTGAGCTTTGGGTGTGTGTACATAGATATGCGTACTTTTTTGCGTGTGATTTCTAATTCTTCATTGGCGATATTTTAAGAAGGCTGTACATATTTGGGGTTTGGTATTTATACCTAAAAATCGTTTGGGGTTTGCCATTTTTTTCATTATTTCCTGTTTTTTTTTAAATAAAGTAATTATTAAATTAACCCCCTCATCATCCTCCCCTCGAGCATTCAGGTGGCTCTGTTGGGGCGACTGGGATTGTGAGTGCAAGCTCTGGGACCCTGCTGCCCCATCCCGTTCCCTCCACAACTCGTTTCCTGCTGCCATGGCAGAGACAATACATCGGTGCCCTTCTTCCCTCCCACTCCTTTCCTGGTGTTCCTTATACTCGACAGAGGTCTATGCCATCCGGGAGGCCACGTAGTGTCTACATACTCTCTCCCACCGACTTCATGCTGCCCTAGAATTTCCGAAGCGTGATTTTCTGCATTATCACATTACTCTCAGTCCCTTACGTTTGATACGCGAGATCCGACTGCAAATGCATGGGTGTTCGATCTCGCCTTTTAAGCTTGTCACTTTCTGTTGGGTTTCACTGCACATGGTGGTACCCGGTAATGAAGCAACCTACCCACTAAAATTCTCCGCATTAAACACCCTATCAGCTACTGGACCCCATCCTTCCATCTCACGAAATAAAGATGTGGTGCTAACTCTCCTCCGAAAGGGTCAAATTAGGTTAGCCCACAGGCATATTATGCCCTGCTCTCTCCTTTCCCCTCCCAGATCATCCCTCGTTGCCGCTTCTTTGCTTTTCTCTCTCTTTCTTCGAAGGGACTCAGAGCACTTGCGTTTGCCTAAAAGAAGGACCCTGGTTCTTCCTTCTATACGGTAATTGGCCCTTAATTCTGAGGTCGTTCCGCTCTTGTTTGCTTTCTCTTAATCTTATAGAAATAATTTAATTAAATTGCTCTCTGTGGTAATTATTATTAAAAGTGATAATTGCAATTATCAACCGCATATTTATCTTTGAATTTTTTTTACGAACTTGAAATATGCCCTTCTAGCACACAGCTGGCAAATGATTGCTGTCATTTAGAGTTATTATTGGCGATTTATAGTCGTTGCTGTCTATTCTATTTTTTTCTTATTTCTATTTTCACCACTTTGTTGCATGAGTAAATATAACAGTATATAATTTATAGTACGACGTTCAACAGGCAAATTTCCTCTACCATATATGGGGGAAAGACAACGGAAGAGGGTTGGGATGAATAGAAACGAACTTGTATTATTCTGTACATCGCTATTCGAGGCTTGATCTTTTTATTTATTCGCTCTCCAAAGTATCTACCTTTGCATAACGAAGCGTATTTTATAGGACGTGGTATGCAGAAATCTGATGATGTAATTTCTATAGTTAAAGAGCGTTTGGAGAAGCGCTGTGAGGGATAAGTTGTCTCACAGAGCACTGTGGAGGGATTTTTTAACTAGTCATATATGTAAATATTGATAAAAGGGGAATTTCTGAATGGTCTTAACACCTTCTTTCCCATTATTAGGTCGGGTCTATCCAGCCGTATGGATAGAGAAGAAGAGACAACTAGGAATATGGACCTCAAAAACAGAAGTAATGTACAATAAATTGTTTGGGGGGGAGGGGGCAGTAGTTAAGCATTGGAACCATTCAAGAACAAGTTCGCACTTAGAACACAGATGCTCAAAAGTTCGATTTGAGCTACCTTGCGCATAGGCAAAATTAGTTAATTCTGAAAAACTCCAGGGGAAAACAGAAAAGCAAAAATCGCAATCAATAAAGACGAGAAAGAATGCAAATATGCACCATATTGCTTCTAAATGTTCAAGCCGAGTTGAGATTTATAGCACCCAATACTCGTAAGTCCGTAGTTCAAAGCACTGAATCTCGGAGATACGAACAAGAAAATTCTTAGCGGTAGTGAAGCAATCTACTGGTATAAAGTTAATCTAGCCTTCTAAAGTAGAAATGAAGGGATATTTCTACCCCTTCATTAAGGTTTAATGGACTTTAATTATAACCCTTGATCAAGAAACCTTCGACCCGACAATCTTTCAAACGCACTTTATACATGTATTTATAAGGAGGCGAAGTTTTCTTCATGGGTTAAGATTCTGAGGCCCACCATACCGCTTATTCTGAGGCCCACTCTACCGCTTATTCGGAGGCCCATAATACCGTTTATTCTGAGGCCCAGTATACCGCTTATTCTGAGGCCCAGTATACCGCTTATTCTCAGCCCCACCATACCGCTTATTCTGAGGCCCAGTATACCGCTTATTCTGAGGCCCACTCTACCGCTTATTTTGAGGCCCAACATACCGCTTATTCTGAGGACCACCCTACCGCTTATTCTGAGGCCCATAATACCGCTTATTTTGAGGCCCACCATACCGCTTATTCTGAGGCCCAGTATATCGCTTATTCTGAGGCCCAGTATACCGCCTATTCTCAGCCCCACCATACCACTTATTCTGAGGCCCACTCTACCGCTTATTCTGAGGCCCATAATACCGCTTTTTCTGAGGCCCATAACATAATACCGCTTATTCTGAGGCCCACTATACCCCTTATTCTGCGCCTCACTATACCGCTTATTCTGAGGCCCACAATACCGCTTTATCGGCCTAAATTAAAACCTATTCCTTCGCTAATGGGAAAGGAAATGCCCCCTGCACCACTCGATATTAATCGACCCTGATTTATATTCCCTCAACCCACTCCACAATATGAAACTCCTCACGTTGGTTACCCATTTTCTTTATTTTAACCAACATCAACCATGATATAGTTGCCTACCATTCTCTCATTCTCATAGACCTACCCTCCAATGACACAACGGATTCAGGCCTCTTTCGGTTGTGTTCGAATCGGACACACTCGCGGGACGCACCGCCCTTTAATGGAGAGCTCGCTTGCGCTTTATTGGGACGAGCTTGTTGTACCATAGGCTCTTTGGCTCATACTCGAGACGATCGGGGTCACTACAGTTTGCCCCTTCTACCCGGGACGAGTTCGAGCACACAGATTTGCGGTCTATCTGACTATTTGGATGAAGTTGGGTTCCTCTACTTTATTTGACTGTTTCTTGTGGGTCGCATGATCCTGCAGGATGAGGAGACGGTCGCATGATCCTGCATGATGAGGAGACGGGCTTTCCCGACGCTAGAGCGTGCTTATTTCTTCTTCTTGTCTTTGTTCTGTTTCTTAAATTTTGCGATTTTTATTTGTTGGATTTTTTTTCTTTGTTTTTTGTTTGGTTTTGTTTGGGGAATTTTGAAATAGCCTAGTACTAAGCTGAAGTTTTAATTGCGGGACTCATACCCTTGAAGGTAGTCGCCAGGTGGGCACTTTGAAAAAAATTCTAACATTCTCACACACACCCATCTTTCTGCCACCAGTCTGCCCAATTTTCACTCTCTCAGCCAACTAAATAACTTCTCACCAACTAGAGTGCAGCGTTGGGGAGTGCCGTGCCCCAACATACCGAGGTAGTGGGATGAACCATGCTGGGAAGCATTCCTTTAACTCTTCGAACATCATAAACACATCAAATCGCATGATATGAGTGGTCACTACTTGAAAAGGCAGTAATAGCTCTCTGCCCTGGCTTCGGGCCTCTAGTTACCAAGCAAAGAATTAATACACCAGATACACCAGCAATAATACTACTACTAATAATAATAAACACCTAATTATATAAATATTATAGTATGAACCGAGTCATTCATCACTTCATGAAACAAAATCCTACTTAAAATGCTCATTATAAAGGTCACTTACTATCAGCAGACCCCTCCTCCTTAATGCATAAACTACACCCCGAATCCCATCCCTGATAGATCACATAATCCTTAATAGAGGGACATAAGAGGACAGCGTCTTAAACCGGTCCTGGGATTATCAGATGAGCAAATATTTTGACTTGAGATTAGAGGAAGGAGCCGAAGCATAAAAGGTAAAAATCCGTTGAGTCTTCCGTTCTCTTGGTCTTCCTATTCATAGGGTCCTCGTATCCCTTGGGTCTTCTTATCCCTTTGGCTTTTCTATCCCTTGAGTTTTCTTATCCCTCGATTACTCCTATCTTTTGGGTCTTCCTATCCCTTGGGTGTTTCTATCACTTGGGTCTTCATTATCCCACCGGATGTACCCTATTTTTGGATGATGGATGACGACTTTATTTCTTTACGACGAATTTTAAGCGCAATACCAAAGAGGCCGCATCGGTGGAGAGAGAGAGAAAATGAAACGATGTGGAAGATATCCTGTATATAGCCGTAGATCCTCTTTCAGATATTTAAGTGATATATATATATATATATATATATATATATATATATATATATATATATATATATATATATCAGATGTCAGCTGCATGAAGGTTGACCATGCTAAAATTGACATCCCCTTGCGGGGGCGTAACAGGATAAATAAGGAAAATCAATAGGAGGATGGGCAGTAGAAAAGGAAAATGGCCTAAAGAATTCTAGCATGTTAAAAAGCACAACTCTAACCGAAGCCCAGAGGGAGGGTTGAACCAGCGCCCATTCTTTTCGGGGCCCTGAACAAACCAGGATGCGTGAACGAAAGCTAATCGGCAACAAGCATGCGAATTTAGCCACATAACCAGAAATAGATTAGAGTGTTTTTGTATTTTTTTTTAAATGTCGTACAAATGGAAATATATAGAAGGAATAAAACCTAAGTTGTTTCACTCTAGTTTGAAACTGCCTGAGGCATTAGGTCCAGTGGGCTAGGCTCTGTTCACATCAAGCGAATCGAATCGAATCAATTCATGGAGAATCATTCACCTCCAGTCATTCTGATTCAGCACTGTTCATACTGACTGAGTCAAATTGTCAGGATCAACAAGCAGTAGTGTGTAGGCTAGACATTTATTCCCAGATTTGGTAAATAATCTAGAAAATCTTTAGGATTTCTTCAGAATGACCATAGAACAATTTAAAATGCTAGTGGAGTCGATTGCGCCCTCTATAAGAAAGCAGAATACTAATTACCGATGTAAAGTTGGACTTGAAGAAATGATGCCATTTTTCTATGGTAAGAAGTGGATTATTGATAAAAAGGGCAGATAGAGAGGTCTCGTATTTCAGGCAGGTTTAAATCAAACAAAAATACAGACATCCTTTTTTTTTCTCGTTTTGAATAAAGTAAACAAAAATACATCCTTTATTCCCGTTGTGAATAAATTGAGCAAAAATATATCCTTTATTTTTCGTTGTGAATAATGTAAACAAAAATACATTCTGTACGTAAAATATTGTAGCGAATAAAAACTTAAAAATCACCTGTGCATTTTATTTCAGCAGCAATGGCATCCCGATCTTGGTGCGTAGGGCGGCAAGGATAGTATATACATAGAACGTTGCTCTTGAACTAAATTGATCAGAATGTCCGGCATAATCGTACTCACTCCTTGGCGGACTCACCATGACTGTTGAAGAAATATGATCACACGAATCGCTGACTTAGATTCGCCATGAATCTCCATAAATTGATTCCATTTGATTCTGTTTGTGTAAACGCGGCCTAACAGTCTACACGGTACACGGAGAGGGGGGGGGGCGATTGAAAGGCAATATAAGCTTATTAGGGTTAACTAAGGGAGGAATGGTCTTTGAGGTTAAATACCAAAGACAAATTGAAGGATGGACTCGAGAATAAGAATAATGCTTAAGATCATCCTTGATACACTGAGAGATGGTCCTCGAAACACATTTAAGTGTACAGAAAAAATAGAAGGCTGAAACACCCGCAGGAAAAAGAAACACACAATTCAAGCACTTTTTTATATTACTAAAAAAACTTGGTTGGGACTTTCCTGGCCGCTTGGTTGCTGCGGATGTCCCTGAATTTATCTATACCAATAAAAATTAAAACACTAGGACGTGTGTATTTCAATTTCCTACGGGTGATTGTGTATATTCATATACAGTTTTTGTGAGTAGACGTACAAAGGAGGATTGTGGTTCTAATGTACGAACTATAAAACAGTTAATGGTAGATATGTATTTAACGATCACAAATGAGGCGACTCCGCCGAAATTCAGGTCGAAGATATAGCCAAATTCCAGGTATCAACCCTTTGGTATGAACGTCTCTACAAATGCCAAGTGTTTAACTTCGAATTTAATATAAAGGAGTAATCTAGCGGGAACATCTTCATCTAATAGAAAGGAATAGTCGACAGGAGAAGAATGGACCATAAAAAACATGTAGAATAAAGGATTACCCTTGATAGACTTACGTATCTTCTTATTCCTCTGTTTATCTATCAAATACGTATCTATCTCCTTTCACAGTGAACGAAGCGATCTCTACCGGCGTAGGATTCGCGTAAACCTGTTCCCCCAAAATCTCGTCCAAATTTTTCCATTCCTAATTTTGTCTTCTCTCAAATTGTATTATTATAAGTGTCAAATTTTAAGTCACTTGGGCCTCAGTGGCTTTTAATGAACCGAATATGTTCCTAAGGCGTATATTATCTCTCCACAAAGCGGAGAGTAATCCATTACTTCTTTGTTCGTAGTTCAAACTAAAACTAAATAACCTTTTCATATTGCTATCTAACGATTGCTAACGGTATGAGGGGGAAAGACCTAATTTTCCAAGGATTTGACGTTTGAAGAGCAAAATTAAACTTTTTTCAACTAAAGTGAATATTACTACCCAGAAATACGTTGAGGATCGCCCTCAAACCAGGCGAACGAAACTTTCTATAATTCAAAGGAAGAATTCTATAATTCTTGAAAATCGGCACTGAAATGACGCGTCTCTAAAAACCTGCGCTGGCGAGACGCGTTATTAAAAATCGGTACTCCTATGATACTATCCTAAAAACCGCCATTGGCATGTCACACCCCTAAAAACCGCCATTCGCATGTCACGCCCCTAAAAACCGCCATTGGCATGTCACAGCCCTAAAAACCGCCATTGGCATGACACAGCCCTAAAAACCGCCATTGGCATGACACAGCCCTAAAAACCGCCATTGGCATGACACAGCCCTAAAAACCGCCATTGGCATGTCACAGTCCTAAAAACCGCCATTGGCATGTCACAGCCCTAAAAACCGCCATTGGCATGACACAGCCCTAAAAACCGCCATTGGCATGACACAGCCCTAAAAACCGCCATTGGCATAACGTGTCCCTATAGACCGCTCGGATAAGTCGTCTTAAAAAGAAATCGACTTAGAAGTAACGACTAAAAATTCGTACCTTTGCGAACTTGTTCTCAATGTACGTAGTTATTCCTCTTCCATGATAGCCGCGGCAGCTCCAATATAATATATTTTACGTATAAATACATAATTAAGTGGGAAGCACTTCAAAATTAACGACGATTGACATTTAACCTAATTTAATCGAAATAAGACTAAAAAAATAGAAAATAAATAAATTTTTCCTTTAATGATTTAATGAAAATTTTTAATTTGATGAGTATCACATAATTCATTAATATAGGGACGAAAAGTTGATGAAGCAATTTTCATTTATTTTTCCCTGTTTGTAATCTTTCTCTTTTCGTTGTTTTTATGTTTCAAAATGCATAGAAACTAGTTTCCAAATACTTTCAAGTATTGTTCGATTTTGTAGACATTTTCTTTTTCAATTTAGGCTTTTTATAAATGATTTCTTGGTCGGTCCCGAGCCCCCCCCCTCCCGGTTGAAAACCTCTGCTCTAGGGTATGATGCACTTTAATGTTCACTGAATTTACGATTGACAAGATTCGTTACTGCTGTCTTTGTTGTCTTTATCCTCTTTTTATTATTCATGTTCTTTGTATTGGCCTCTTTTTTCTTCCTTTGTCTTTCCCTGATTTTCGCAGATTGAGCAAAATGCCTTCGTTGGATTAAATAACTTCTTTTCTCAATTAATTACCCCTGAAATTTATCTGTATGGTGGAGGTGGTGGGATAATGCATCTGGCGATGATGGCGCGGTGCAAGAAACATAAACACACATACACTTTTGCAAACAGCTGAAGGCAAGATTATCCACCCAAACATACCAATTCACCTGCACGTACTTGTGCGCGCATCTTCGCATATATGGTCAAAAGGCCGCCCTAAATGAATGGAAAAAAATCCATATATGCACATCTGAATCGCACGAGCCCAACCACGTACATGTGAATTCGCATACACAAACGTGCACACACACACTCCTGTTTGCATTTCCTCACTCAAACACCTGAATGCCTCTACATGCAAACCTTAACCAACATACATACCAACATACATTACCACACCCACCCAACCACACTTACATTAATACACACTCGTGTTTACACTACGCACATGTGCGCGTTCATCTCCAGGTGGTTTGGCACGCTTTCGCATTCATCCCGGCAATGAGGGTACATTACATCATTGAGAGTGAGAGGGTGGAGTGGGGGGGCTTCCTCTCCTGCAGGGGATTCATGAATGGAGAGGGTGGAGTGGGGGGGGGGCTTCCTCTCCTGCAGGGGATTCATGTATGGAGAGGGGGGACATGTCCGCCATCACTTTTTGTCGCTTTCATCTCCGTGTCATCTGTAACACGCCCTTTCACACATTCATTTGATCGACCCTTCATGTCTCAACTGTTTGCGATATCGAGAAACACGAGTGCAGCGGGTAGTGTTTGGACGGCAGAGGCTTCAGGCGCTGCGCTGCTCATAAACTCAAGTCAACCTATGTCTGACGGGGCGAAACTGCACCATCTTATGTCTAAGGAGGTATCCCCATAAAGACCCACTTATCAGTTGTGTATTAAGCAGTCATTTCCATAATATAAATAACAGCAACTTGCAAACAGGTGTCGAATCCAGCAATTCCCAATAAGAATCATCTTATTATTAAATAATCAGAAAAAATGTTGGTTGATATTATCAAGCAATTTGGCTGAATTGGCTGATTGGCGTCCCATCTGGCTATCAATTGTGTTACTGTCTCCCTTGCCTGCTTGCTTAATGTTGTTCATCGTTGCCGATGACGATGTCACTCCATACATGAATGAGTTTGATGATTATCGTCTTTGGTGAGATCGTTGATGGCTGAGGAGTCCGCTAAGGTTGGCACAGCCTCTTCCACAGGCATCGCAGATATGGGGTCCTTGTATTTGTTGGTGTCGTCTTGCTCGGTGGGCTATGGCAGTATTGTTGTAATTTGTGCTGAAGTAGTTGGCTCCGTCTTGCACTAAGGCGCGCCAGGAGCTTCTATTGGTAGCATCGGTCTCTGTGATTCCTGGATTCATGATGAACTTTTTGAGGGAGGATTTTAGGTGATCCTTAAGCCTCTTTTTTGTCCTCCCAAAGATCGTCGCCCCACAGAAAGTTCTGAGTACAGGCTCATCCACGGTAATCGGTGTTCAGGCTGGCGGATGATGTGGCTAGTGTAGCGAAGTTGTTTTAGTCTGAGGATTTCTTCCAGTGAAGATGTATGCATGCGTTCTCTAATGTTGACATGTGGCATCTTGTCCCACCAATGAATTCCCAGGATGCATCTCAGGCAGTTTATATGAAAGCTCTCTAGTTTATTGATCTAATTTTTTATATGGTGCCCAAGATTCGCAAGATGGAGAGGTAGATGGAGAGCAAGATGGAGAGGTAGCGAAGTATGCTGAACGCTTGGTAGTCAGGGTCAGGTTGTGGTTATTGAAGACCTGACTTGAAAGTTTTCCAAAAGCGGCTGAGGCAAGGGCAATTAGTCTGGTGATTTCGTCATCCAGGCAGCAGTCTGTTGACAGGATGGATCCAAGGTATGTGAAGTGTTGGACTTCCTTCAATTGGTCCTCTCCTATAGTGATATGTGGGTTGGCTATCTGTCCTACACCTTGGCTTGTGCGCTGGAATAACACTTGGGTTTTTTCAGTGTTAAACGTTATTCCCATTCGTGTATATGCTTCACAGACACAATTAAGGATGGTTTGGGAGCGCTTTTTTGGTATGGCTGACAAAGCCAGCATCATCAGCATATTTTTAAGCTCTATGATTGTCTTGGTGTTAATTAGTGTTTTTGCACGAAGGCGGGTGAGGTTAAAGAGATTTCCATCTAACCTGTAGTTTGGAGTGACTCCCATTTCGTCTTCAATGATGTTATTGTAGACGAGTTGGGTGACAGCAGCTATAAACAGGCTGAATCTTTTGTCTCTTTCATACATATGCAAACCCATATCCTTGAAAAACTTCCGCAAACAAATGGATTAAAAAATAACTTAACTTTCACGTCTCTCCTTCGTCGCCATGACGGCCCCTTAAGAGATTAAAATCACGAAGACTATTTTTTTTTCTAGGAATGTTCGGGTAGATCAATATCCTTCTTTCTATTTCATTTTCATTACTCATGTGTACAGTTTTTTAAAATATTTTAAATTCTAAAACCTTCTGGATCCCTACAGTAGCCTTCAAAACTAGAGAAAAAACAAACAAACTCTACATTTTCTTGAAGATACCTAATTCCATGAAAATTGCATTGAATATTCATTGGCATTTGCATCTGACAGTGTTCAAATTTCATTTCATAGTACATCAGATAAAAAAAATGAATAAAATGTAGTGTATGTTTTGAAAGAATGCGTCTACAGCCAAACAACAACATATTTATCTGATAGATAATTGAACAAAATATCAATAAGAAGTGTGCAAACCCTTGTTCTCAATGACTTGGGGTACATCTTCGGCTGCAGGACTTCGCCAATTTATTGCATAATTCGGGCGTAATTTGATGTCATTCTTCTTCCAATCTTCGCCAAAGATCTTCAACATTCATTGATTTCCAAGAAGCTTCTCACTGAGTATCCTCCATAATCAGAGCTCTGCGTAGGCCAGTTCATCACATCGATATTTTCAGCATCCAACAACGGCCTAACGCGTCTGTTTTTCGGCATGAAAATAAACTCACGTACTCCCGCTGTTCGCAGAGAGGGAATCACATGTTCCTGAAGCAGATTTAGGTATACCGCAGCGGGGTTTTTGGCCATGTAGAGGAGGAGCAGACTCTATCCATGGGTTGAAGACATGGACCACACCATAACGCTGTGACCTCCGAATTAAACCCTCTCATGCGAGTGAGTTTTAATCTTTCACCTACACCTCATATGCTGGCTTTAATCTCACCCAAACAAATGAAGTGTACTAATGTCTTCTAAATACACTTCCCCACTTTTTACCACTCCACAGGAGATGCTTAGCGGCAAAGGCCAACTTGCTGCTTTATTCTTTTTAGCAATGTTTGGTTTGCTATCAGAGCGGCGTGGTATGAGTCCGACCTATATCAAGAAACATGAAACAATCTGGCAAGACACATTCAGGTTCATGTTCTCGGCAATTTGACGCGAAAGCCTGGTTGGTCTTTTAAATCGCTCGTTCGTCGATATCCGCTGCGTCGTGCGATATTCCTTGTGAATGGTTTTTTGAGGGCGACCCCTTTTCTTCGACGAATCGCAGGGCTCCATATTATAATTGAGCTTTATTATGTGTGAAATAAAACACTGCCCGATTGCGAATTTTTACTTGTAAACTGAAAATTATGAGTCATCGTTCCCTAGTTTGGGGACGCACCCTTTCTTCAAATAAATATTACTTTTCTTAGCACTATTTTTAATCCGCCACTTGATACAAAATATTCAGTGGAACTTTTATGGAAATTAAAAGAGTATTGACAAGAAAATGTAGATTTTGCTATTTTTTCTCTGGTGTGAAAGAACTTCTAACATTTTTGATGTTTTTAAGTCATTCTGCCATGTATTAATCACCCTTTCTTTATGTTTTGTGTCTGTTATCCAATCTTCAATTTTCAGGGGAGTTTTGTTTTAGTGACCGTGTAACTTGGCGGTCAATAACGCTAACTAGTTAGGTAGATTCTTCCTTACTAAATCTCTCCTGTAGGGTGACAAACACTCGTCTATATTGTTATTGTCAATGTATACATAGTTTCACCCATCGGTATCCTCAATGATGTCGACATCCATTCATATACTCGTTCGTAGCTAAATTCTCCCGTCCGTAAACTCGGCTATAAATGCGACAACTCGGTTCGCGGCCTATCCGTTTACGTTCACTCCGGCAAACGTCTGGTTCCGAGAAGGACCGGAATCTGCGACGGACTACGGTTGGACCTCAGTAAAGAGACCTATAATACAGTACTTGCAGAAACAAGAAGCCCGTGTTATTCGTGAAAACCGAAAACAGAACCAGCCAAAAAGACCCAGCATCCATGTATGTCCAGGAAATTGGGATAGACAAAAAATGTTTTGTTTTCTTTCGAAAGGTGATTTGCTGTGAATCGCAACGGATGGGGTGCGAAAGGGATTAACTGAACATGAAAAGGAAAGAAAGACTGCTAGGGGATAGTGAGAAAAGGAATAAAGGAATAAGAAGTCTAGGGCTAGAGAATAGCAAAGATTTCGATGACAACTTGGACTCAAAACAAGAACGCAGAACTTCGAGCTACTTTCCTTGGCATAACAAAAGAAGGACCAAGCCCGACTTATCTGGTTCTACGGTCTGATACCCCAATTGTTCCTGGGGGTCATGTTTGCATCTCCAAATTCATCTAAATGACCACAAATACTGTCGTGGTATGACAGTACATTATATCAATACCATATTATATCTTTGAGAGAGGACCAATAACTTGAAAGCGAACCTACAAAAGAGACGGAAAACCACGCGTTCAGACAGGCTGAGTAACGAGAGAGTGCAACGAGGTCAGGCAAATTATGGACAATGGCAAAGTTCAAGGTTATTTAAAGAGACATGTATAAAAATAGAATTTTATTTACACAAAAAAAATTAATAAGAGATTTGAAGGGTAAAATTACTTCAGAGAATTAACGGGCAAAAATCACATCAATAAACGAAGGGGGGGAAGGCGAGATTAACTTAATTGGGTTACTTAAGGGGGGAGGGGGGTTGGCTTATGGATGTCTTCTGTACGTGAGGTGAGACCACTCGGACTTCAGAGCGGGAGGTTGGAGTGATGACGGTTCTCCAAAAGCAAGGGGGGAGGATAAATTTTGGTCAAGGGGAGAGTATTTCGGCTATCCGTAATAAGGGAAGCTTCACCAGGAGTTGATGAAAAAAGTCTGGAAAATGACTCAGGACGATCGTTCAGTGGAATTACCTCCTGACTGGGGCTAATTCCAAATACACAAAATAGTCCAGCTGTCACTTTGCTTTGTTGCTAGCACTTGACTTGGAACCATGGGGAAATCTTCTGTGTTCTAGCGAGACTTCTCAACTCTGTGTGTCTTCCGGGGAGTCGAGCGTTATTTATATCCGAGGCTCTCCCCGAAGTTGGGGGCTAGCGGGAAACAGCTCTACTTTCGAAGGGCCTCGAATCTTCTGGCAGAGCTATTTTAGCCCGCATAAAGGTGAATCGTGGGGGACTCGATTCGAGGCTACCGCTTGTGGAAGCGAAGACGTGGGGAGGCTTACCACTTTAGTCCTAGCCGGGCCTTTTGCTGCACATGGGAGTTCCTTTCTGCTAAAGATCTTCCACGTGGGGATTCCCTCACACATCTCCCAACCGAAAGATGATGCTTTACAGAGCATTTGCGTAGAAAAGGATCATCCCAACCTGTCAAACTAGTATTATCAAAGGTCTAGGGAAATTCTTACCTGCTACGACAGGTGTACACAAAAAAAATGTAAATCTGAGCTGAGTGGGGAATTTATGGGCATAAGCCTTAAACAGGTCGATTATAAAGAATTTAACTAATACAATTTTAAACAAAAGAAAAATCACAGAACATTGGCGACATTTCAGTGGACCCTTCCAAAAGGATACAATTAAATGGAGGCATAAATATGGGACAAAAAAAATACTTAACAATTTAGTGGACCCCCAAAAAATCATAATTAGGAACACTAATGAGATAATATATAAACAATTCAAGTGGAAAACCTTCGCTCCCGCCGGAGTATGGATAAGGTAATCCACGGGTCCTCTAGCCTCGAGGACGGGGTAGAGTCCCTTTCACTGGTTAAGGATTTTGTTGCTTCTCGTGGGAAGTAGCACCAGCACCTTAGCGCCAAGCTGGAATTTTCGTTCTCGTGACTTAAGGTCCAATTAGGTTTGAAACCTCTCAATAAGTCCTTTTTCACGGGATACGAGACTCGTTTGTTGCCTCGGGTGGACTCACGCTCGAGGGCTTTAGTTTTCTCCCAAAGGGGGGGGAGAGTTGCGCACTCCTTCTGGGCGCGGGAAAACCTATCGCTCCGGAGGGCTTGGAACTCCGGGTCGATAGGGGTTTTCAGGGGAACAGGTGCACGCGATTCCAGGGCTGCCTGTGTACGGGATGGTCGTGAATTACCGGGTTCTGACCGAATAAAACGGAGCAGAACTGGATTGGGGCCGCTACCACTTCGGCCCAAACAGACATATAGTCACACTCGATGTGACAACGAATTACTGGGAAACGAATGGCCCGGCCAAGGTAGTCGTGGACCACCGCAAATTTCTTGTGGTCGAGGCCAACAGGGAGGAGTAGGTTCTCAGACACTATAATGCATGTGCACCCGGTGTCACGGACGAGGGTGGATACTCGGCGACCGTTTACAGTTCCGTTCTCGAACTTCAATCCACCAGGGTTGTTCTCATTAAAGAGAAATTTACCTGATGGACCGGGTCTTTGGCGGGCGAGGGAGGTTCGGAAGGCTTCTGAGGCGGCGGAGCAGGATCAGAGGCGGCTTAGATTTGGTGTACTTGGTGGGACTGAGAGTTTGCGAATCGGGAGTTTTGAGGACAGTTCGTGCGGTAATGGCCGGGAACTCCGCAGGTGTAGCAGATGATCGGGTTCTTTTGGTACGGCACAACCGGGCGAGAAGAAACTAGGGGCTTAACGTCTCTTTGTTCCGATGGATGGATGTTTCTTGGCTTCGAGGGACTAGGAGCTTTGGTAAATCTAGGAACCAATTTAGGGGAGTCTTAGGGCCATAAAATTTAGTTTTGTGGGGCGATTGGGGAGCCTTTTTAACATCCTTAAGGTATAAATCGTAACTACCCGCGTAAACATCGGCCTCTTCCAAGCACTCCTTGAAAGTGGCGCAACGTTTATCCTTAATAAAAGCTCGAATTTCGGGAGCCACGGCAGCTAAAAGCTGATCCCTGAGGAAGAAGTCCAGAAGAGACTCGTAGACCTGGGGAATCTTACACGCATCCAGCCAACACTGAAGGTTTCTTTGGAGGATGTACCCGTGTTGTCGAGAGGTTTGGCCAGGGCGGATCCTTTCCTGACGGAATCGGGAGCGGTAGAATTCGCTATTCATGTGAGCAGCGGCTAGCAATTCGGACTTTAACGTGGGATAGTCCAAAGTTGCTTCCGGAGGAAGGGATACGAAGATATCCCTTAATTTGGCATTTAGGAGGGGGGGTAAGCGAGCGACGCCATCATTTTCGAGATCCCATCTATTGATCTGAAAGATTCTCTCAAAATGGGTCAAAAATGACCCAAAGTCCTCTCCATCATTGAAAGCGGGAAGGTGGACTGAAGGAGTTTGGGAAATTTCAGCCCGGGAACTGATGGACTGAGAATCCATTTGATTTAGGCTCATTTCCAGCTCATGCTGCCTAATTTGTTGACGTTCTTACATCTCCATTTTGTTTTTCTCCATCTCCATTTTCAGTTTGTTCTCCTCTATTTTGTTCTTCTCTATCTCCATCTTTAGTTTGTTCTCCATCTCCGTTTTCAGTTTGTTCTCCTCCATCTCCATCTTCAGTTTGTTCTTCTCCATCTCCAATTCCCTCCGCTCTGCTCGTTCGTTCCTCTCTTCTTCCTGCACGGAATTTAGCAGGTATTTGCCCGAAAGACCTAACATTTCACCCTGACTCTTGAATTTTTCGAAGGAGGACATTTTTACGCAGTTACCTGAGCGAACACTGATACGCGAACGAGCTAGGACACTACCCACGCGAAACGAATACTTCAATATTCGTGAAGGCCTTGATCACAAAAAAATATAGATACAGCTACCTACCTTTTCTGTTTCTAAGCGGGGAAAAAAAATAAAATGGTCTTACCGGAATTAAGACACCAAAGACGTCAACTCTTTTGGATTAATAACCAGGAGAGTCTCCAAAATTCGAACACAATAAAAAAAATTAATTACCTGGGGTCCAACACAAAATCTAAATAGATTACGTTCCACTGCTCTTCAAATAACTTGAACTTGCCTTCTGCCAGTACAATACAAAAATTAAATAAAAGGGATGTACGTGAATAACTAGGGAGCTTCTAATGTCAAAAGTAAAATTACACGAGTTCGTAAAAACCCCAACACACTTGACACCAGAATTATATAATATGTATATTAATATATATATATATATATATATATATATATATATATATATATATATATATATATATATTTATATATATATATATATATATATATATGTCATGGTATGACATTACATTATATCAATACCATATTGTATCTTTGAGAGAGGACCAATAACTTGAAAGCGAACCGACAAAAGAGACGGAAAACCACGCGTTCAGAGGGGCTGAGTAACGAGAGAGTGCAACGAGGTCAGGCAAATTATGGACAATGGCAAAGTTCAAGGTTATTTAAAGAGACATGTATAAAAATAGAATTTTATTTACACAAAAAAAATTAATAAGAGATTTGAAGGGTAAAATTACTTCAGAGAATTAACGGGCAAAAATCACATCAATAAACGAAGGGGGGGAAGGCGAGATTAACTTAATTGGGTTACTTAAGGGGGGAGGGGGGTTGGCTTATGGATGTCTTCTGTACGTGAGGTGAGACCACTCGGACTTCAGAGCGGGAGGTTGGAGTGATGACGGTTCTCCAAAAGCAAGGGGGGAGGATAAATTTTGGTCAAGCGGAGAGTATTTTGGCTATCCGTAATAAGGGAAGCTTCACCAGGAGTTGATGAAAAAAGTCTGGAAAATGACTCAGGACGATCGTTCAGTGGAATTACCTCCTGACTGGGGCTAATTCCAAATACACAAAATAGTCCAGCTGTCACTTTGCTTTGTTGCTAGCACTTGACTTGGAACCATGGGGAAATCTTCTGTGTTCTAGCGAGACTTCTCAACTCTGTGTGTCTTCCGGGGAGTCGAGCGTTATTTATATCCGAGGCTCTCCCCGAAGTTGGGGGCTAGCGGGAAACAGCTCTACTTTCGAAGGGCCTCGAATCTTCTGGCAGAGCTATTTTAGCCCGCATAAAGGTGAATCGTGGGGGACTCGATTCGAGGCTACCGCTTGTGGAAGCGAAGACGTGGGGAGGCTTACCACTTTAGTCCTAGCCGGGCCTTTTGCTGCACATGGGAGTTCCTTTCTGCTAAAGATCTTCCACGTGGGGATTCCCTCACACATCTCCCAACCGAAAGATGATGCTTTACAGAGCATTTGCGTAGAAAAGGATCATCCCAACCTGTCAAACTAGTATTATCAAAGGTCTAGGGAAATTCTTACCTGCTACGACAGGTGTACACAAAAAAAATGTAAATCTGAGCTGAGTGGGGAATTTATGGGCATAAGCCTTAAACAGGTCGATTATAAAGAATTTAACTAATACAATTTTAAACAAAAGAAAAATCACAGAACATTGGCGACATTTCAGTGGACCCTTCCAAAAGGATACAATTAAATGGAGGCATAAATATGGGACAAAAAAAATACTTAACAATTTAGTGGACCCCCAAAAAATCATAATTAGGAACACTAATGAGATAATATATAAACAATTCAAGTGGAAAACCTTCGCTCCCGCCGGAGTATGGATAAGGTAATCCACGGGTCCTCTAGCCTCGAGGACGGGGTAGAGTCCCTTTCACTGGTTAAGGATTTTGTTGCTTCTCGTGGGAAGTAGCACCAGCACCTTAGCGCCAAGCTGGAATTTTCGTTCTCGTGACTTAAGGTCCAATTAGGTTTGAAACCTCTCAATAAGTCCTTTTTCACGGGATACGAGACTCGTTTGTTGCCTCGGGTGGACTCACGCTCGAGGGCTTTAGTTTTCTCCCAAAGGGGGGGGAGAGTTGCGCACTCCTTCTGGGCGCGGGAAAACCTATCGCTCCGGAGGGCTTGGAACTCCGGGTCGATAGGGGTTTTCATGGGAACAGGTGCACGCGATTCCAGGGCTGCCTGTGTACGGGATGGTCGTGAATTACCGGGTTCTGACCGAATAAAACGGAGCAGAACTGGATTGGGGCCGCTACCACTTCGGCCCAAACAGACATATAGTCACACTCGATGTGACAACGAATTACTGGGAAACGAATGGCCCGGCCAAGGTAGTCGTGGACCACCGCAAATTTCTTGTGGTCGAGGCCAACAGGGAGGAGTAGGTTCTCAGACACTATAATGCATGTGCACCCGGTGTCACGGACGAGGGTGGATACTCGGCGACCGTTTACAGTTCCGTTCTCGAACTTCAATCCACCAGGGTTGTTCTCATTAAAGAGAAATTTACCTGATGGACCGGGTCTTTGGCGGGCGAGGGAGGTTCGGAAGGCTTCTGAGGCGGCGGAGCAGGATCAGAGGCGGCTTAGATTTGGTGTACTTGGTGGGACTGAGAGTTTGCGAATCGGGAGTTTTGAGGACAGTTCGTGCGGTAATGGCCGGGAACTCCGCAGGTGTAGCAGATGATCGGGTTCTTTTGGTACGGCACAACCGGGCGAGAAGAAACTAGGGGCTTAACGTCTCTTTGTTCCGATGGATGGATGTTTCTTGGCTTCGAGGGACTAGGAGCTTTGGTAAATCTAGGAACCAATTTAGGGGGGTCTTAGGGCCATAAAATTTAGTTTTGTGGGGCGATTGGGGAGCCTTTTTAACATCCTTAGGGTATAAATCGTGACTACCCGCGTAAACATCGGCCTCTTCCAAGCACTCCTTGAAAGTGGCGCAACGTTTATCCTTAATAAAAGCGCGAATTTCGGGAGCCACGGCAGCTAAAAGCTGATCCCTGAGGAAGAAGTCCAGAAGAGACTCGTAGACCTGGGGAATCTTACACGCATCCAGCCAACACTGAAGGTTTCTTTGGAGGATGTACCCGTGTTGTCGAGAGGTTTGGCCAGGGCGGATCCTTTCCTGACGGAATCGGGAGCGGTAGAATTCGCTATTCATGTGAGCAGCGGCTAGCAATTCGGACTTTAACGTGGGATAGTCCAAAGTTGCTTCCGGAGGAAGGGATACGAAGATATCCCTTAATTTGGCATTTAGGAGGGGAAGTAAGCGAGCGACGCCATCATTTTCGAGATCCCATCTATTGATCTGAAAGATTCTCTCAAAATGGGTCAAAAATGACCCAAAGTCCTCTCCATCATTGAAAGCGGGAAGGTGGACTGAAGGAGTTTGGGAAATTTCAGCCCGGGAACTGATGGACTGAGAATCCATTTGATTTAGGCTCATTTCCAGCTCATGCTGCCTAATTTGTTGACGTTCTTACATCTCCATTTTGTTCTTCTCCATCTCCATTTTCAGTTTGTTCTCCTCTATTTTGTTCTTCTCTATCTCCATCTTTAGTTTGTTCTCCATCTCCGTTTTCAGTTTGTTCTCCTCCATCTCCATCTTCAGTTTGTTCTTCTCCATCTCCAATTCCCTCCGCTCTGCTCGTTCGTTCCTCTCTTCTTCCTGCACGGAATTTAGCAGGTATTTGCCCGAAAGACCTAACATTTCACCCTGACTCTTGAATTTTTCGAAGGAGGACATTTTTACGCAGTTACCTGAGCGAACACTGATACGCGAACGAGCTAGGACACTACCCACGCGAAACGAATACTTCAATATTCGTGAAGGCCTTGATCACAAAAAAATATAGATACAGCTACCTACCTTTTCTGTTTCTAAGCGGGGAAAAAAAATAAAATGGTCTTACCGGAATTAAGACACCAAAGACGTCAACTCTTTTGGATTAATAACCAGGAGAGTCTCCAAAATTCAAACACAATAAAAAAAATTAATTACCTGGGGTCCAACACAAAATCTAAATAGATTACGTTCCACTGCTCTTCAAATAACTTGAACTTGCCTTCTGCCAGTACAATACAAAAATTAAATAAAAGGGATGTACGTGAATAACTAGGGAGCTTCTAATGTCAAAAGTAAAATTACACGAGTTCGTAAAAACCCCAACACACTTGACACCAGAATTATATAATATGTATATTAATATATATATATATATATATATATATATATATATATATATATATATATATATATATATATATATATATATATATATATATATATATGTCATGGTATGACATTACATTATATCAATACCATATTGTATCTTTGAGAGAGGACCAATAACTTGAAAGCGAACCGACAAAAGAGACGGAAAACCACGCGTTCAGAGGGGCTGAGTAACGAGAGAGTGCAACGAGGTCAGGCAAATTATGGACAATGGCAAAGTTCAAGGTTATTTAAAGAGACATGTATAAAAATAGAATTTTATTTACACAAAAAAAATTAATAAGAGATTTGAAGGGTAAAATTACTTCAGAGAATTAACGGGCAAAAATCACATCAATAAACGAAGGGGGGGGGGAGATTAAGTCAATTGGGTTACTGAAGGGGGGAAGAGGTGGTGGCTTACGGATGTCTTCTGTACGTGAGGTGAGACCGCTCGGACTTCAGAGCGGGAGGTTGGAGTGATGACGGTTCTCCAAAAGCAAGGGGGGATGGTAACTTCCGGTCCAGGGGAAAGTATTTTGGCTATCCGAAATAAGGGGAGCTTCGACAGGAGTTGATGAAAGAAGTCGGGAAAATCACTCGGGGCGATCGTTCAGTGGAATTACCTCCTGACTGGGGCTAATTCCAAATACACAAAATAGTCCAGCTGTCACTTTGCTTTGTTGCTAGCACTTAATTTGGGACCATAGGGAAATTTTTTGGATTCTGGACGAGACTTCTCAACTCTCTGTGTCTTCCGGGGAGTCGAGCGTTATTTATATCCGAGGCTCTCCCCAGAGTTAGGGGTTAGCGGGAAACAGCTCTACTCTCGAAGGGCCTTGAATCTTCTGGCAGAGCTATTTTAGCCCGCATAAAGGTGAATCGTGGGGGACTCGATTCGAGGCTACCGCTTGTGGAAGGGGAGCGGGGTAGGCTTACTACTTTAGTCCTAGCTGGGCCTTTTGCTGCACATGGGAGTTCCTTTCTGCTAAAGATCTTCCACGTGGGGATTTTCTCACCACTACCATTACCATTATTCGGGTAATTATGTTCATTTATATTTTTTTTTACATTGCCCACGAACCTGTTCCTTGAGTTTTATAGTACGCCCTCCTGTCCAAAAGCATTTAGAGCTGATAAGGTTCAATATATACACCTTCACTTGTCTGCGCTACTCTTCATTGCTTCCCATTGATCCCTATATAAACTAGGAACTCACTGTATTCCATACCTTTTAAACTCCAAAAGGTGCTAGGCATTTTCTGGCGAAAACTCCCAAGACCTCTCTGATGGAAAGCCATCTTTGCTCACTGATTGGTCCTGAGAAGAGACTCGGGAGAGGACGAACGTTTCCGTTTTCCAATCTTAAAGGTTAAAAAATACAACTTTTATTCTAAACTTTGTCGATCATTAGCGAGACAATGGGTGGTTGCTCGCACTCTCTCTCTCTCTCCTTATCACACACACATACACCACATACTTTCTCACATACACTCTTCATATTTTCGACTATGGATTTAATTTATATTATTTTGTGTTTATTTTAAGTAAGTCACGCGTCAAACTTTATCGGTGTGGCATGTAAGCCTTGATGCATTTGTTATATTTGTCAAAGTTATTATCAACTTTTATTTCGAATTTCAAACTTCCTTTTTATATTTCAACTAACTATTCAACAACTAATTTAAAAGTACCAACAAATCTTGTCCAAAAAGTCTTCGGCATTTGTTTGAGAGAGCCAATAATTTGCTCAATTGAACTCTACTTTCCACCTTTTCAAATTCAAACTAATACTTTGGATCTGCTGCTTGCTTTGTTTGGAGTAAATATAAGTAACACCAATCAGCGTGAAAAAAACGCAGCTCTCCTCCTTCACTCAAAGATTATTTTTTATCCTCGTTTTCGCAGTCCATGCAGAAGAAAGACCCCGGGCATCCTTGCCTCACCTCTGTAGGCTGGATGTATTTAAAGCAATGCAAGCGGCATTACATACCTAAGATCTAAACACAATGGATTCCAAAGTCAACGCTCCGCATAATTAAAGACTCGAATATTAACAAAACAACTTCTTTGTTTAGCCACATGCCTGCCAAAAGCGCAGGTGAATAGTATCTTGTGTACATGCACACGCATTAGTGCATGCAGCGTGGCTGTGGTTGTTAGGGACAGAAGAAAGTTCTTTACCAACGATGGAGGTTTCTAATTAATAGTCGATGGAGAAGAAAGGAGAGAGAGAGAAAGAGAGAGAGAGAGGCCAGGGAAACGGGTGGGAAATATAAAGAACAGAAAGCGTGAACATGATGACCAGTGACAAAGGTTAGTGACAATGACTGTATTATGAATCTATAAGTACTATCCTGATGACTGTATTAGACACGTTTGAAATATTTAAATTATAAGTGAAAAATGTAAGACGAAAAAATGAAAGATTGTAAAATGCAGATACCCTCATCAATTAACGAAGAATTGCACTACCATTGTACCATTTGGGACTGGCACTATCTCCAAAAGATGCTGAATCCGCATATTTCATGGTGTTGCAACGAACTCTATCCCATCAAAGTGCCACCCACTTTTCTAGACACCACTAAATAATACCAACGATGGTGTGTTATAAAAGTTTGAAAGATTTGAAATATTGGAGAGAACTGTTTGAAGTAAAAAAATATATATATTCCTTAATGCTTACCCCCTAGTCCCTGATATAACTAGGAATGTAATTACGATTAATTTTGGAATGTGCCTAACTCCATAATCTAGGAAAGTGCCACGAAGTCTTTAGCCTTCAAGGGAGCCATCCACTGTTCATGACTACCAAATATTCACATCGTACCGATGGATTGTATTCTAAACGTTTGAAAGATTTGGAAAGTTGAGGTTTAATCCGTACAAAAATAGTAAAAAAAATCCAAACCTTTCCCACAATCTAACCAGAAATATTACTACAATGCTCTTTTACCCATCAAGAGCTGAACTCTTTATTATCAACGGTGCCAAACACACATATTTCATATAGGTGCCACCGAATCAATCTACCACCCACTCTTCTCGATCGTGCCAAATGCATATTGAGTGCCACGACTCCAATATGATTTATCCTGAGTCTGTCATATCTTTAGCGCATTTATAAATAACAAAGTTATAACCGTAACGTAAAAATGACAGCAATAATTTAAGAATTAGTTATTGGTTATTATTTTCTTATTTTTAGAAAATTTAATACCATCTTTCACCCATTGTTGGGTCTATACAGTGGTCGAAAATAGAGTGGGAGATTTAAAAGATGTTCTAAGGATGACCCAAGGGAAAACACTAGTTTCTTTTGGGGAGCTTTGGGGTCAGAAGGGAGCGCTACTCTACCAGATTACAGTTGTAGCGGGGGACATTACCCCCACCCCCCTCCCGTTACACAATACACGCCCCTTCAGTGTATTTAGTGATCTGATGATAATAGTAAAAAATAGCGAGAAATTCAATTACCGTAATTGACTCATTCAAATATAATAATCCCATGAGGCGTCGTCTGCTTTCCCTTTCCATGGTATCGGGTATCTGTTTGCCACATGCCCGGTAATTGCCGATTAACCCTTGCCACTCCCGGTGTCCAAACGTTGTCCTTCAGTACTTTGCCGGTAACTCCAAGTTACGTGTTGTTACCTATCAGTGCTCATACTCTGTAATCCTCAGTACTCGTTCGATATTTATTTGGTACTATGAAGTACCCTCTAGGTTATTACTGGTACTCACCCAATACTTACCTAGTACATAGAAGTACATCCTGGTAGCCACGCCGTACTCACCTAGTAACCCCAAGTACACGTCCGGTAGTTACACAGAAGCACCTTGTACCCGCTATCTAACTGCCTAATGTTTCTTGGTAATTACTCGATAGCTCGAGATATCCACTAGGACTTACTCGCTAGACGCAGTGTAAATACTCGCTATCCAGCCAGCAACACCTAGTACAAGCCGGGTACTTCTCTGGTACTTGCAGGTAGTATCCTCTCCGGTACTTATCCATTACTGTGAACTTTCTTCGGTACCAACTCGGTGCTCCCTGGTGGCCACTAGTCACTTATCCTGTAAATTCGGGTACCACACTTGGTACTTAACAAGGAACCTCTAGTACCTTCTTTATACTTACCTGATCCCTTCTTCTATGCATACATGGTACTCACTCTGCACCACCATTACTTTGACGTATCCTTGGGTACCTTCCTGGTAAGAGAAGTTACCCAATGCAGCTGCTCGGTACCCTTCTGCTAACCAGCTGGTAAACCATGATGCCCGTTCGGTACTTAACCGGTACCCATGGTAACCTTCGTTAATTAGAATATTTGTACCTTTTACACCCCGATACTTATCGGATACCCGCATGGTTACCCTTGTTACTTTCTGGTACCAGCCCACCAATTATCCGTTACCCCGATGTCAACTAGTATTCTCCCAATAGTTACCCAGTACCCAAATGCTACCCTATAGCAACCGCCCGGTATTAACCGCTACTCACGATACGTACCTGTGCTTGATCGGTACCTACCCGCAACTGATCAAGTACTTACCGGGTAGCGATCCAGGTACCTTATTTATATTTTATTAGTAAAAAAAATAGTTGCCCAGTACCCAACTGCTACCCTATAGCAACTGGCGGTATGTACTGCCTCTCACGATACGTACCTGTGCTTGATCGGTAACTACACGCAACTGATCAAGTACTTACCGGGTAGCGATCCAGGTACCTTATTTATATTTTATTAGTAAAAACAATAGTTGCCCATTCCCCAACAGCTACCCTATAGCAACTGGCAGTATTAACCGCTACTCACGATACGTACCTGTGCTTGATCGGTAACTACCCGTATCCGATCAAGTACTTACCGGGTAGCGAACTAGGTAACTTCCTTATATTTTATTAGTAAAAACAATTAATTCATTTAATTTCCGTGCTACCTACACCTTGCTTGAGAGCGACACTAAATATATATATAAATCTTATTGGGAATTATTGTATGGATTTGAATAATGAGAGAGAAATGAATTGATGTGTTATCCAAAACTATAACCATTTAGGAGGTTAAAGGAACCGTGAATAGTTCAGAGATTTTGTCGAAATAGTAAAAAAAAAAAAATAAGGGAACGATACCAAGATTCTTCTAGGAAGCCTCGTTATCCTTAAATACACGGGCCCAGAGTACGAATTTTTCCTCTTCAGAGTACCACTGAGTGCCACGTAGCCAAATGATGTATTAACTAGGTCGGAGTGAAATAATTAAGTATAAGCAAAAGCAGTGCAATGATTAATTAACCTATTCGTCGCAATGAATTATATATGACTCAAAGTTTCAATGCTCTTAAATACGAAGAAAAAACAGTCGCCATGCAGCCTTCTGATCATCTTGAGTGATAGTTGTTCGCCAATGAGAATTCAGAAAAAATCTCCAGCTGATGACGGGTTGCCATTAGTCTGCGAGTTGCATCAGTTTGAAATTGACTGTTTTGATCGCATGTTTTTCTCAGGTGAGTTGCTAATTATTACTGTAATAATGTCAGGAAAGTGATTACAAGTGAATTTTAATAATCATAAGCCATCATAAGGTTAAAATATATAGTGATAAATGGTTTCATTACATTTTGTCATAACATAAATCCCTATATTTTATCCATGAACTTAATATGACTCAATATCACTGGCTATGGATGTCGGTTTGATAAAGCCACGATCAGGCGCTCAAATGCAATACACACATGACCACAATGAACACGTATACACATTTTAACTCTGCCCAGCAATCTTAACAAAGCACACACGAACATACTTCTAACACCGTAAGCTCCGCCCCACGCCCAGATTAGGAAAAATGAAGTCACGCCCCCTTATTAGGGGGAATATATGTGGACAGGTTGAAACATTCTTGACAAGCACACAGAGCCATATAATTATTTATCCATCATCGTCGGCCTCTCGAGTCCATTCCTCGTCCTTAACTCTATCCGTCATAGGCCTCCAGCCTAAAGATTGAGTGAGACCGAAGAAGAAGGCCTTATCACCGGTTATGGGGCGATCCTCTCACGAGTAGGTAGACTCTATGACCAATGGCCTCTCAAAGGATGTGCAAGTAGATGCCTGGCGAGTTCCCCCATCACAAATAAAGAGTCCGCCATCTCAATCCCTGGTCCGGTCACCTCTTCACCACCCAAAATTGGAGAAACTATTAATAGTGAAAACTGACTCTTCTGAAGTGCAGGTTTATTATCACTGAATCTATGGTAAAATGCGAATCAAACCCACTTGTCAATATTACTCCAAGAAGGCCGCCTAAAGATATTTCACAATGTCAACCAGAAAATGCAGTAAAATGATGGTGTTGTAGGGTGACCGTGAAGAGGGCACGCCAGAGGATTATGATAGAAATCCCAGTGCCATGGTTAAATAAACAAAGTCGCGTGCGGTTGGCCTAAATAATCAATTCTTAGATTTTCTAGGATTAGAGAAACTGATGGTAGAAAAATATATTTTACTATATACAAAGAAAATATTAATAGCACAAGTAAATAAATGACAATACATAAAATGAGACCCGGGGTACCGAACGGGGGGGGTGGGGGGACAAAATGATTGGGTCGACGGGTACGAGAGTCTGAGAGAGGATGTACGGTGATTACTCCCAGGAAAATGGGAGAAGTGCAAATCATGGGGAGAGGAGACTCGGGTAAAGACTAATTTACTGCAGGCTTGGATACGACGAGTAAGTAGAAGTTGCAAACTTCCACCTGCAAGATTCCTTCTTCTTTAACCTCGCTGAGAAATGAGCGAAGGAGTACTCCAGTCGTGAACGAAGTCGATACCCGAATGATAGATGTCTGTCCGTGTCTATCGTCTGTCGGGCGGGAATTCTGGCTTCAAGTACGAGCAAGGCCGGGTAAAGATGACGCGTCGCGTTCGTAGCTGGAAGCCTGGTGGGCAAAGCAGGGTGTACGAGACTGTACGTGGCTGCTAACCAAGACAGGGCTGTATGGTACTAATTTCTCAAAGCTTTTCTCGAATATTTATACTGCTTTGGCGGAAGCGGGTCGCCTGGGGCCCCCAAAATAGGGCCGGGGATCTCATTAGACTTGGCGCGCCAGGAGGAGAGGATAGTCTCGGCGGCCCCACAGCCTTGCGCAAAGGTCCTTGGTGCCGTAGTTCTGGCGCCGATCAGACGGTGAGACGGGGAATCAATGGAAACCAAACGGATCACGCGGTCGTGCGAAATTTCTCGCTGCTCCCTTGGGGCTGTTTGGCCAGGCAGGTACATCTTTCAAGCACCACAGGTAGACGTTGGGTTCTAGTGGGGAAGGGGGTAACCTTTTCTCTATGACACATGGGATTGGACATTTCCAAAAGTGGGAAAAAGGGGTAAAGGTACAAAACCAGGTTTGCTGACCAAAAAGTCTTGTGCCCTCACTTATTCTGATTTTTTACCTTACGACCATCAAAACATTCAATATTTCTCGGAGTAACCTTGCGAGAACCTTGGCATTTATATCATTCGAAAGATGATGTAAACACCTTAAGGGTTTCAAATTTTGTTAGAATCGGCCGAATAGTTATGATGTTATTGCCAAAACGAAGTAATTCCCGGGCTGACCTTGGGAGGACTTTGGCAATTATATTATTTGAAAGAGAATATAAAACAATATAAGATTTTTTTTAAATTTCGTTAGAATCAGCCGAATAGTTATGATGTTATTACGCCCCAAAATAATTCCCGGGTAGCTTTTTAATGGATTTGAAGATGTGGTTGGTATTTTTAATGTCACTTCATAAATTCAATCATTTCCATCTTGAGCATCAGCTATTTGTGGGGGTAGTGGAGACCCCGTCCCCGGCGCGACAGTGGGTCGGGGACCCTCACACTTATTCCAGGCCCCACTCCAGCTCCCTGGAACATCTCAGGAGCAGACTCGACGCCTCCCGGGGTCTCTCTCAGAGATCCAGCGGGCCCAGGTTTGTGTGTATCCGTGGGCAGTTGAAGAGATGTGTGGTATCGTGGATCTGTATTAAGCTCTTGGTGCAGTTTGGTGCTGTATAGGTGGTGGGAGATATTTTATGCATGTATGACGTCAGGACGGGTAATTTGCTTGTTCATATCTGTGCTAGTGTTCTTCTGATCTGCTTTGTGAGTATTTGTTCTGAGTTGTTTATTGTTGGAGGTGGTACACTTAATATTTTGTTGTGGGTTCTGTTTGAAAAATATTGTTGTGTGATCTGAGAGTGGATTGTTTTCATGTTTTGCTTGACTGTGTCTTCTGTTGTTGTGTTAGGGTATGTGTCTAAGTTAGCGGTGTAGTTGTTGTTATCGAAAATAGTCTTTTTTTTGTGTCGGTGATTGGGAGGTTGTCTGGAGATGTGGTAGAGGGGATGATTTGGATGTTGTGTTTTCTGCCTGAATTGTGATGCATGTAGTTTTAAGTGATTTTCGATTGGTATGATGTTCGTCTCGTCGTGTATGTGTTGGGTGTTTGTGTCAAGGGTGCATTCTGTGGCAGTGCGGAGGGCTATGTTTTGTATTGTCTGCAGTTTTTTGGTGTTGGTTTCTCAAATTATTGGAGACCAGATTGTGTTGGCGAATTCTAGTGCTGGTCTTGTGATTGCCTTGTATGTGTTAATGAGCGTTTTCTTGGTTTTCCCTCAGTGTGTAGTTGTGAGTGCCTTGATGACTTTGAATGTTTTCGTGTTTTGAATATGTGAGTTTGCGGTCAAAAGTGAGGCCAAGGATCTTGGGTTCTTCTGTGGTAGGGGGTGGTATGTTTTCTATGTTTAGATTTAGGGTTGTGTTGTATTCTGCAGGGTCTGGTG
Source organism: Ceratothoa steindachneri (assembly GCA_963969495.1). NCBI lineage: Eukaryota > Metazoa > Arthropoda > Malacostraca > Isopoda > Cymothoidae > Ceratothoa > Ceratothoa steindachneri. The sequence goes on from OZ018324.1 coordinate 117,045,075, forward strand.
TAAAGAGAGTAGTCATTCTTTTGGTGGCTTTTAGCTTTAGTGTGTGTTCTATTGTCCATGTGTGTATTTTGTTGAGGTAAGGTTGTATCTCGTGTGCAGCGGCTTCTGGTTTGTTGTGTGATGAGAGTATTGTGATGTCTGCGTAGGTGATAATTTTTACTGTTTGTGGGAGAGTTGGTATATCTTCATTTTCTTCAGGAGAAAAAAATGATTGACTTGTCTATTTTACTCAAGTTAATATCGAAAGCAAACCTGATGTGGCCCAGAAGAAGTAATCACTTCTCTCTGACCTTCAATGAAAGCAAGTTCCTTCATAGAGATCTTCATCTCCATAGGGGATTTAAATTAATTTGAGTTTCGTGTTTGCAACCAGGGAAGCCCAATTCACAGCAAAAAAACAATTTTACACTTGTGCCTGAGGATATCAAGAAGGTGTCTAGTTTTGTAATGAAGATGTCTTAGGCCTGTAGCTCTCTTCTCCCAAGAGATATGTTTTTAGCCTGCTTTCAGTTCTTTTGGGTCTGTTTAAGATTGTGACTTGAATTTACAACGGGGTTAGAAAAGAACTGTTCCTTCATTCCCATTTTTCAAGTATTTTTTTTATCCTTTGCAAGATTGGCTGCTGGGTAATTTCTCACATGCACATTTCAGAACGTCAACCAAAGTTTGGAAATGAGATGGCAACAACTCTGCTATTTTCAATTTAGGTGTTCAAATGTGTGAATTCGCCAGTCTTGTCTTAATTTTAAAAGCAATTGTAGGTCAAATCCCACTGGTAGGATGGTAGTACTGAAAGCCACGTAATCTTCAGCACACTAATGAATATGTTTCAAACGGTAAAATAAGAAAAAAAAAGTGAAATAGATATAATTGTTAATATAATAATAGTCGTTTAATGCTCCAAGATGAGAAAAATAAGTCAAAACTTTTAAGTAGCTAACCAAGTAGAATTAAAATTTTATGAAAATCAGGCAATGGCTTCGCCACTCCTCCCTACGGGGGAGAGCTTGCGCTTCGCTACTAAGATTAAAATTTAAAATCTAAAAAAAAGCAGCCATGGTTAAATTTTTTAAATTTTCTGAACTTTGCCAATTATAAGAATTTTGAAAAGGAACTCTAAACTAAATTTTCCCCCTTTAAAAATATCACGTTGCTAAAATATAGTTATAGAAGAAGATATATAAATTTTTTTCGGAACTTCACCATTTGTAATTATTTGTGTTTTAAAAAATTCACAAAATTTCGATACTTATATTTATTTCGGAACTTCACCATTTTATTTTTTGATATTATAAAAGAATTATTAGAAATAACTTTGATAGCCAAACTAAGATGAAATTATTATTCAAATACTCAAAAAAAATTCCCTTCTTAAATTATACAGTTAGTGATGATGATGATAATGATGATGATAAAAAACCCTTTAGAATTCATAAGTAGGGCTTCAAATTTTGAGCAGCCCTCATTTATGTAATTAGAACGTTGAAAAGATTGATACACACTAATAGCACAATATTACATAGTATAGATAATATACCATAGCATATTAGAGCATAGTCTATTAAAGAATATTATTGCATATCATAGTAAAGTATAGCACAGCATTGCACAATATAGCATAGCATAGTATAACATAAGATAGTATTATAGCATATTTTAGCATAGTACAGTATAGTATAGTATATCATAGCATAGCATATAATAGCATAGTGTAGCCTAGCCTAAAATAGCATAGTATAACCACATTCTTTAGCATAACATAGTAGAGAATAGCCTAGCCTAGCCTAGCCTATTATAGCATAGCATATCATAGCCAAGTATAGCATAGTATAACCTAACCTGTTTTAGCCTAGTGTAGCCAAGCCTTGCCAAACATAGGATAGCCTATCCTAAAATAAAATAGCCTAGCTGTGTCAGGACTAACCTAGCCTACCTTAGTATAATCTAGCTAGCCTAGTATAACCTAGCATATTATAGCCTACTTTATCCTACCTTAGCTTAATATAGCCTAGCCTATTGTATCCTAGTATTGCCTAGCCTAGCTTATTAGACCATAGTTTAACCTAGCATATTATAGTATAGCCTAGCTTAGCCTAGCCAAGTATAACCTTGCCTAGCATAGCATTGATTAGTGTATGTAGCCTAGCATACTATAGTCTAGCCTAACCAGGTATGGCTTAGCCTTGCATGCCAGAGCCTAGCCTAGCGTCGCCTAAAGTAGCCTAGCCTAGTATAGCCAAGGTGTTTAGGCAGATGTTGTTTTTCATCAGAAGATTGCTGGTTTTTGTTGTTTTTAACAGATGATGAGTTGGATTTTATCCGTTTGATTTTTAACCTTGATGTTACGGTTAATAATCTCCTTGATTTTTAAGGGGTATTTATTCCGCCTTGGTTAAACGTAACCAAGGCATATAAAATAGATGAAAAAAAACATCAAGGGGATTATTAACTCTAACAACAAGGTTAAAAATCAAACGGATAAAATCCAACTCATCATCTATTAAAAACAACAAAGGCCAGCAATCTTCTGATGAAAAACAACATCTGCCTAAACTCCTCGAATCTCAAGTCAACCAACATAGTTTACGAGTTCATCTGCCCGATAAAGACTGTAAGCTTTATAAAAACTCAAAATATATTGGCATGACAATCACTACACTTTCGAGATGTTTAACTATGCATCTACAAAGCGGAGGGCCTAAAAATCATATGGAGAGTGTCCATAATATTAACATAACGAGAGATATGCTCGTTGATAACACGATTATTAAAAGAAAAGAGGTTAATAAAGGGAGGATGAACATCTTAGAGAAGCCATATTAATAAATGAAGTAAGGTGGGCCATCAACAGTCAAGCGACAAGCTGGAATGGCTTGTTTAACAAAGGCAGAATAAATACCCCCCCCAAATCGTTTTCTTTCACTGTCGGATCCTCACTCCACTCATTGCATCAGTAGAGAAGGCAAGAACATTTCAAAACGCTCTGAAGATGATCGAATAAGATCGAAAGCTTAGCAATTTAGTTTGGTTTTTACCAAACATATTTATTTAAAAAAGAGATAATTACTGGAGAAGTAATCCATCATCTACAAGATGGAATAAAAAAGGTAGTTAGAAGAAGAGAAAGTTGCCAAAGGAAATTAATTAAGGCAAAATACACAATAGTCTTCAACAAAATTCGCATACAAGAGAGACTGCTGCCCAACTACACTAATATATATATATATATATATATATATATATATATATATATATATATATATATATATATATATATATATATATATATCCATATGGAGCTCGGCCGTGAAGCCTGCATTTAATATTGAGAATAAATCCCAGAGCTACGAGAAACGGACGCAGCATCTGTTAATTTTTCACAACGTTTTGAAAACTACAAGTTTTCAAGGAAAATCCCAACCACCATTACTATGCCTGTGCTTTCGATTCAATATTCCGCTTCTATTTGACCACGCAAAGTATCAACGGATGTATTCAATGTCCTTCTTAAGACTGTTATCTTGTCTTTGGATGCTGTGAGATCGCGGAGAATTGTTCATATAAGAGAACGTATTTTCGCAAATAAAATCTGCAAATTCTGTTTCCATTCTCACTTCTTTTGAAGGAACACATGAAACACGCACATTCATGTATTATAACCGGCATGGTCTATGCAATAGGGTGTGCTTAGTATTATTAGTCGTGTGCGAGTCTAGTCGCAGGCGACTCAAGATTCACTATGTCGGTCATCCCCGTTTTACTTTTCTTTTTTAATAACATTCTAACTATTCAGCCGATTTTAACGAAATTTGAAACACTCATGTTGTTTTACATTCTCTTTCGACTGATATAATTTCCAAAGTCCTCATAGTTATTTTGTTTTGGCAATAACATCATAACTTTTCGGCTGATTCTAAAGGAATTTGAAACCCTTCTGTTGTTTTACATTCTCTTTCGACTGATATAATAGCCAAAGTCCTCATAAGATTAGCCCTATAGTTATTTTGTTTTGGCAATAACATGATAACTTTTCCGCCGATTCTAACCAAATTTGCAACACCTATGTTGTTTTACATTTTCTTTCGAATAATATAATTGTCAAGGTCCTCCCAAAGTTGGGCCGAAATTATTGAAAGCTTTGAAGGTCGTAAAGTCATGAATCAGAATCAGTAAGAGCACGCGACTTTGGTCAGCAGACCTTGCTAATTTATGGACGCGATTATAAAGGTGGTTCTATTCCTCCAAATCACAAAAAAAGCTTTGTGTCACTGCAAGTGAATACAATTTTACAACTCACTTCGATTAATCTTTTAACTAAAGAATAAATAGTTTAGTAAATTGGAACATAGGTCAGAATATATTAGCCTTCCAAGAGTAAAGGTTTTGGAAAGCAGAGAAGATACGTCAATATATCACAAATGGGAACTTTTCGATGAAAGCAATAAATTTAGTTCTTGTCATAAGCAAACAAGACTCAGAACGAGCAGAAAAAGAAGAGCAAAGCGCAAAGGTGTAAGGTTTCGATGTCAGTAATGGATAGATAAAATGAGGTGCCTCGGGTTTCGAGTTGAAACTCGCTGGCTCTGGAGTCATTTGAGACGGTGCCAAATAGTGCCAGCCGAATTACGATGGGGCAGTAGGTCATGCGTTTGAAGTAGTGCTGTAAGGGCCCTTTTAAGGGGAGGGGCTCTCTTGTATAAATCATGGATGAGACCTCTCCAGATTATAGCTTGTTCTTTGATTCAAGAGTGGGCGTATCAGGGTGTTGTATATGAAGTTTGAAGAGCAGGGTGCTTTCAAACCTGCGATAGCACTGCTGTGACCTTTGAGGCGGCAGATCGACTTCGTAAGATTGATTATTCGGATTAGTCGGGATTAATTTAAGGTTGATATGGTATCTGGCTGTAATGGTTCTTGTTTTTAGTTTAGTTGTTTTGACATTTTTTTCCAAAGACCATTAAGATCGTATTTTGACTATATGCTAGTGGTAGTAACCATGTGCTAATTTCTGTTATGTTTAACATATGTTAGCCTTATATGTATATTTATATGTCTACTTTACCTGTTGATTTATATTTTCCCTTTATACGTTAATTTAAAATGTTCTCTTTAAACATTAATTTATATTTTATCTTTTCAAATTCACTTTAGATTTTCATTTAAATATTTTCTTTCTATGCTGATTTAAAATATTCTTTTTATACATTTATTTAGGATATGTTCTCTTCACATGTTCATATATGATATGTTGTCCATATGATATTTCCCCTCTATGATTTATTCACAGGGGTGTAGATTTGAAAAAAATACATGCAATAAGTGTGCACATAGTTATGAATGTTCGATACCGATTTAGGTGTAAAAAAGAATCTTTCGTTTATTTATGTTAGCCTAAATTCTTAACTATCACCCTCTGATATTTGTAAAGTCTAAAGTTGACCAATATTCCACTAAAAGCAAATATCTCACTCTCTCTCTCTCTCTCTCTCTCTCTCTCTCTCTCTATATATATATATATATATATATATATATATATATATATATATATATATATATATATATATATATGCCAGCGTTATTAATTTTAACTTATATTTTCTTAATCTTTCTTACAAGTTTTTTTAACGGGGTCTTCGAGGCGAGAAAAAACATCCGCGAATGACATTCCTTATTCCTAGACGTCTTTCGACCATGTTAGGTCATCTTCAGGCAAAGAACAGAAATGGAATTATTCCAAAATTGCTACATTATATATAGTATTTCTAGCCTTAAGAAAATACAAGTTAAAATTAATAACACTGCCACAGCTGTGGACTTCAATAGAACGTGCATATATATATATATATATATATATATATATATATATATATATATATATATATATATATATATATATATATATATATATATATATATATATATATACTTAGCTGCAGCTGAAGGTAATGTTTCATAGACGACAGTAAGGAGATTCTTACACCAAAATGATCTTCAAAGTTACCTGGCTTGAAGAAAGCCTGACCTAACGTCTTACATCTTGAAAAAGGTAGAATTAAAAAGTGTATAGTAGTATAGTGGATAAGGTAGTTAGGATAAAATGGTGAAGAGAAATGAGTAAGAGTTAGAGTTAGTTGCTGGGTGACCAGCCATCTCTTTTGTTCTTATTCTTTATTTTTCTTTATTAGTCTTCTGTATTCTTAATGGGGCTCTCACGCCTCTGTAGTTATTCAATATTTTGCATTTTTTGTTTTGCTTTTTAATTGTTCTTTAGTTTTCCTGTGTAAACCTTTTATCGGTGTTCAATTTTATGATGAATTTGAAATCAATTCTTTCAGGATCCGCCATACATTAGATTGAATTACCGAATTAATCTAGCAAATAATTAAACAACCTACACAAGAGACGTGTATTTAAACTCATGCTCCAAATTACATATGACATATATTAGGTTAGTGAGTGTGAAGCATTTAAATATGTACACTTACACGTTTCAGACTGTATTTTTAAATATGCACATGCATTTATAACACTTTCACCCCTTTGTTTCTCTTATCATTCTTTTGTAATTTTTTTTCTCCTCATATCTTCTCTCTGCTCCTCTATCTCCTTGACCGCCTAGTTCTATGCCCCAACTGGTGGGCGTGCATAGCCCTCTCGCCATCTTTGACCAAACATATCGGAAAATTCTAAAATTTTACCTGTTTGTACATCGACCAAGGATGACTTGATTGAGAATGATCTGAAGGCCTTTGTTGGTCCATGTTTGTCCCCCTTGTGTAGCCCTAATGGTCCTTATCACCCTTTTTTTTACTCTTGAGACGCAGCTTTCATGGCTATAATGAAGGTTTTCACATATCTCTCCCTTTCAAGGTTGGAACGAGGGAGGGGACACAAATTAGGGGTAGTATTATAAGGAGGGGGGGCATTTGTGATGATATGCGTGATAGCTCCTATTTCGCGACCGACCAAGTAGTGGTTATATAAAATAGTTAACTAGGAATCACAGGCCTGTTGATATACCCCACCCCTACCCCAAGGTGTTGCCCCGTAAAGACTGTTGCACCTTGTAGCTGGAGGGGAAACACGCGCTTCGGGTCCCATACCCCCGGTTATTTTCCCAAATACATGAGCTTTTATTCCTTCACTCCATTTCCATTTTTGCCACTTTCTCTACGAGCCTTTTCTTACCTATTTTCTTGGCCGACTGCTAATTTTGCAGGCTAGTCGCCGATTAGATTCTATTCACTCGTGAATCGTTGGTGCAAAGAGTGTGGAAAGTACTCCTTCCTCTTTTACGCCGATATGGGTGAGTAGATCCAAACCAACTCATATTTAGCAGATAAAGATCGAAAAGAGCAGAATTAGCAGAAAGGGTTTGAGAACATCATGAAATTACCAAAGAGTCTAAAGAACACTATAGAATAAGGAAGATTGGATTATCAACGCCAGATAATTAGAGGAAGGGGTTTGAAAACACTACAGATATAATACAAGGAGATCAGAAAACACCACAAAATTAACAAAAGAAAATCGAAAAATCTAATGAATCAACAGCAGGGGATCGATAACACTACATAATTAATTAAGAGAGAAGGATCAAGAACACTAAAGAATTAGCAGAAAAGGATCGAGAACACCATTGAATAAGCAGAATACGAATAGAAATCAGATAAATCTATAACAGGGAATACCGAACACTACAGAATTAACGGAAGTTGATCGAAGACACTGGAAAATTAGCAGAAAGGGATCGAAATTACCACTTAATTGGCAGAACAGACTCGTTAACACACAACTAGACAAATTGAGTCAAAATCACTACATAATTAACACAAGGGGATCGAAAAATCGAATCTTCAACAGGAGGGGACCGAGAACACTACAGAATTAAGGTCAGGAAATCGTTAACACTAAAGAATTGGCAAAATAGGATCGAGAACTCCCCAGAATTCGCAGAACGAGGACCTAGAACACCACCTAATTAGAAGGAGAGGATGGATAACAAAAGTGAATTATTAGATGGGGATCGAGACCACCACGTAAATAACGGAAGGGGATTTGGAACAGAACAAAATTAGCAGAAGAGGATGGAGAATACTAAAATATTAGAAGTGGAACGAGAACGCCACTGAAGTAGAATAAGGCGTTAGCTAACATTAGATAATTAGCAAACGTGCTTCCAGAACACAACAAACTTTGCAGAAGGGATCAAAAAACACGAGAAAATTAGCAGAGTGGAATTGACTCCACTATAGATTTAGCTGAACCGGATCAAGAACGCCAGATAATTTTCAGAATGGGATGGAGAATAACAAATTTAGCAGAATAAGATTGAGAACACAACAGAATTTACAGAAGGGGATCCTGAACAGTCAACATGTAGCAGAAAGGGTTTGAGCGCACTAAATAATTAGAAGAAAGGGATTGATAACAATACATAATTGACATAAGGGGATATATACCATCAAAAAGTTAGCAAAAGGGGGGTCAAGAACACAAGAGAATTAGATGAAGGGGATCAGAACACCACAAAATTAGGATCAAGAACCCTAGTGTTAGCGGAAAGGGGATCGAAATCACGAAATAATTAGCAAAATAGAATCAATAACACCACACTACTATTAAAAAGGGATCAATTAATTATCACACGGAGATCTAGAATACTAAAAAGTTAGCAGAAGGGTATCGATAAAACCACATAATTAGTAAAATGGGATAGAGGCCCCTACAGAATTGGCAGAAACGGTCCGACAACACTACAGAATTAGAGGAAGTGGTTAGATAACACCACATAATGAGCAGAAGGGGATATAAAACAATACAAAAATAGTAGAAAGAAATTATAAACACTTGAGAATTAGCAGAGAGGAATAAAATAACACCTCAAAATTAGCAGAAAATTATGGAAAATACTACAGAGTCGGAATAAATGGGATAAATATCACTATAGAATTAGTAGAAGTGAATCGAAAACATTACAGAGATTGCTGGAGGGGGTCAGGAACACTAAAGAATTAGCAGAAGCTGTTAGAGAATACCATAGAAGTAGCAGAATTGGATTCAGAACACCCATAAATTATGAAAAATTGATCGATGAATCCTAAAGATATAGCAGAACGAGAAGGAGAACACCACGAATGTAGCAGAATGGGTTTGAGTTAACTCGAGAATTACTAAAAAGGAATCTGTAACACTACATAATTACCAGAATGGGGTCGATAACACCATTCAATTAGCAAAGGGGCATGGAGAACACCACATATTTGTTGAAGGGGGTTGATAAAACTATAAAAAATAGCAGAATGGGATCGAGAACATTAAAGAATTAACAGAAGTTTTTGAGAATACTATAGAATTAGCAGAAGTGGATCAAGAACAAACAAATGATCAGAAAGTGATCGTAGAACACTATAGATTTAGCAGAACGAGAAGCAGAAGACCACCAAAAATGTAGCAGAAAGGGTTCAAATATACTCCAGAATTAGTAGAATGGAATCTGTAACACCATATACTTAGCAGAAGGGTGTCAACAATATCATTCAATTGGCAGAAGAGCATCAAGAACACCACTGAATTAACAGAAAGAGATCGAAAAAACTGAGAATTAGCAAAATGAGATCAATAATAATACATAATTAGCCCAATAGGATATAGAACACCACAAAATTAGCAAAAGTTGATCAAAAATACTAGAGAATCAGCAGAGGGGGATCGAGTACGCTATGGAATTAGCAGAAACGGATCATGAACATTACAGCGTTAACAGAAGGGGATCGTGAACACCTCAAAATTAGCAGAAGCCGATCTAGAACACCACGGAATTAACATAATGTGATATAGATCAGCACAGAATTAGCAGGATGGGATCTTTAACGCTACCGAATTAGCCGAAGGGGTTTGAAACTACAGAATTTGGATAAGGCAGTCGGCGCAAGGACAACATTCTTCCCATGATCTTGTATGAACCTTTGTTCCTGACTATGATTATTTTGCGGGGAGAATGAACATGCGGCTCCATCATTCAGATTTACATATAGAATTAACATGTCGTATCTGGCTACCATGCCATCAAAGTTTGCATAAAAATCTATCGATATCATTTAGAGAGAAAGGAATGGATATTTCTCATTTGATTTTAAAGGAGAAAAGGACAACAAATTTGGCCATCTCCATCGGAAAGATATTGATTGAAGCCAATAAAGAAAACGGTTAAGTTAGGGGAATTGGAAATGTGTGGGGTATAATTTATTGGAATAGCCAAAGGCCGAGCCTATTTAAAAACACCAGTTGCTAGGTTGGTCACTACCTTTCTTGAATATACCTACGTTCTGCAAGGAAAGCAACTTCCATTGCAATCCCGGTTATGTTAAATCATAATTCAAATTCCTTCTGTCTATAAACTTTTCAAAATATCTGTGATAAGCAAACGGACAAACCAAATTATGTGGAGAAACATAACCTCTTTGCGGGAAATAATCCCGACCGTGATCATATCCTGTTTACATAAAAGACATCTAACTTTCGAAAGTTTATAAATTTCCCTAATTGCAATAGTAATCTAGAAAATGATAGACGATAATTGATACCCGACATATATATTGGCTTAAGTCAAACCAAATAACTTTCACGATCTCTCCATTGAATAACTTCGCGCACAATTCTTTTAATTCGCGCCTTTTATCGTTTTGACTTCATAATCAGGGCAGTTCTTTCGTGTGAAAGAACCAAGATTCGAAATCAAATGTTCCCAGTTTCACCTTTGTCATGTGACATTCTCAAAGTCGCCCGAAGATCGAAATAAATTCACACTCGTGCGTTCTCGATCCAAGACTACGAATCCTGAACCCAGAGAATAATGGTTTATATTGAGTAATCAATTACAATGATGGCAGAGCTGTTTATATGTCCGTTTGTCTGTCAACCTGTCACACTTGAAAATAATAAGGCTAAAATTCCGAGGATTTTTCGGAGTTATTGCGTCTCGCTTGCTTTTTTTATGATACTTTTTTCTGCCGTTTTTTTTAAAGCTCTAAGATGTTTCATAATTTAAGTCGAAAGCATGAAGTTCTTCGCTATTCATTATTTTTTCTTTCATTGTCTCATTTATAATCGGGAAATTTGTCATTTTAAACAACAGAGGTGCACTAGCTATGAAAAAATAAAATTAAATTAAGACTCCTCCAAGAGGAAATAACACAGCACGTGAAGAGAAAGTGGGCAACCCAATAATTTATTTTGGGTTCTATATGAGAATGAATTTTTATCGGACCTGTATGGATAAAAGATAAAAAGGTGATCTTTTGGGCCAGATTTTATTGGGTAATTATTTAATTGAAGGGGCTGTGCCAAGATGGCACATTGAGGTAAAAAGTATACAGGGGGTTTTTAACGTCTACGTTAATATGTGCCCTTAATATCACATCACGAGGATAGAGATTCGTGCATACCCTTAGTTATATCATATTTTGACTATAGTTAAAACTTAGAGGGCGGGGGATGGGGTTAATTTATAGTGCAATAGCAACTAGGCTGTATCACGCAATGTTGGTAAGGAGGGTTGAGTAAAAAAGGTAATGAAGGTAGAAGAAGTAAAGATAGTGGAAAATATATAGCTGCGGGTCCATCTGCAGGCATTGAGGCCCGAAGGGCGCACGACGGTCGGCACTAGAGCCGGCAGTCTGGCTTTCTCCTTCGGAGTAGTGTGGTACAAATGACGTAATTTTCCCCAACCACATAACTTCCTCCTTCGTTTATTAATCACTCTTATATTATAAAATAAATCATTATTTCTTGCCTAATATAATAAGGAACAGTTCCAATTTATTTCTTGGTTAACTTTGGCAAAATTGACTTCGAGCTGAAATGTGAATTTCAGATAAAGGAGGAAACGTCTGAAATCTAATTAATCCACACATTTTAGAATGAGCACTTCATTAATGAATATATTCTAGATTTATTTTATTTTTTGTATCTCTTACAAACAGAGATCACTCGGAGTACAAGAAATTTGCCATTTTATTTTGGTGGTCTATTGATTTTTAAAAGGTGAGTCCAGGGCTCTTGTTCTTTAAAGTTCTTACCTTCTTCTCCTTTCAAAAGTTTTTACCAATGGAGATGACGCCGTTGGCTTACACAACTTTCAATTTAACGAATTAAGAAATCGAGAGAGGGGAAACCGAAAGAATATAAATTAATAAGCAACATTAAGATGGAGGGGAAGGGGGAAGCCCGTTTTCACGGTCATCGTTTTGCTTTAACGTTTTTTTAGGATTGTGAAACTGTTCGCAGTTCTCACAGCCTCAAAGGATGAGTACAGAGAAGAGAACAAACACTAAGGAGTTTCAGAGATACAACCCCACCATCTCTTCTAAGCTCGAGATTGATAACCAATGAACTCGGTCACTCGACTCACAACAAAATAATGAAAATAATTGTCAAGTTTCGCTTTGAATGGATAATTTGTAAATTTTGGAGAAAAACACGACTACCCGGATGTAAATTTGAGAGAGGGAGGGAGTGGAGAGAGGGGAAGGGATAGGAGAAAGAAAGAAAAAGAGAGAGAGAGGAAGCAAAGGAGAAAGAGAAACAGACAGACCGAGGCCGATAGACAGAAAGAGAGAGAGAGAGAGAGAGAGAGAGAGAGAGTCACAGAAAGACCGAAACATAGAGAAAGAGAAAGAGACATAAAGAATAAAAAAAGTCAGAAAGAGACCAAAAGATAGAGGGAGAGTTGGAGGGGGGGGGGAAAGAGAGTGGGTAGAGATGTAGAGAGGAAGAGAGAGGGAGAAAGAGGGAGAGAGATGGAGAGGGAGAGAGAGGGAGAGGGATAGGGAGAGAAAGAGACTGGGTAGAGTTGTAAAGAGGGAGAGAGAGAGGGAGAGAAAGAGAGTGGGTAGAGATGTAGAGAGGGAGAAAGAAAAAGAGAGAGAGAGTGAGAGAGAGAGAAAGAGGGAGAGAGAGAGGGGGGATAGAGATACAGACAGACAAACAGATAGATACAGATAAATAGAGACAGAAACAGTCAGAGAGATAGGGAGAGAGAAAGAGATTTCTTTTCAGAGCTCATTCGACGACTGCCTCCTAGGACATAAGTTGCTGTAATTATGTTGCAGATTAATGATAGGCTAGATTAAAAAAACAAATATACAAGATACCTAAAACAAAACAAATACCCATAAACCAAAGGAAAAAAAACAAGAAGCAAAAATAGGAAGGATACTCACTCCGCCGTCGGGAGGAGGTCTGCCTCCCCACGGTGTAGGAACATGCGGCCAACGCCAAAGAGAGTCAAATAAAGTGGAGGAGCCCAGCCTCTTCCATAAAGGCTGTTATTCCACAAGTCTATGTGCACGAACTCGTCCCAAATACCAGGGATAAGCGGTAGCTACCCTGCTCGTCCCGGTTCCAGGACAAATAACGTAAGCGAAGATCATCCAGACTGCGACATTCAACAAGAATTTGCCAAACCGTCCGGGAAACAACATAGTCGTTGCAGTAAGGTGCCGGTGAACGCTCTAGGAAATGAGGATGCGTCCCGCGACTGTGCCAAATTCGAAGACGACAGAAAGCGAGCTGAAGCCGTCTTTATATTGTGAAAAGGTCCATGAGAACAGCCGCTGCACAATTGCACGGAACTTTAAGTTCTCCACATGCTTCTCTTATCCTCTTTGCCAGGCAACCAGGAGAGCTGCCCTGATTTCTGCCATGTATTCGGTGTGAGAAAGGGCGAAACGCTGGTCTGGTCTCCCAGTCCTCGCGGTCTCTTTGGCACACTAATCAGCGAGCTCATTCCAGGCAATTCCCACATGTCAAGGAACCTAACAAAAGATAATCTGGACATCCACTTGACTAGCGACAACCCTGATGTCACGGATACAGCAAACCAGGGGTCATGGAGATTCCAATGCCAGTGAGCACCCAGAGCAGTTTGGAAATAGCTAAAATTCATAATCAGTTCTCCGAACCTGCACGACGTGTTATCTCCCCTACCGAGCGGCGTATTGCAACTAGCTTGGCCGAAAAGACAGACGCAGTGCCTATCAGATTCCCACTGACTTCAAACAGAGGAGATACGGCGTAAAAACCGACTCCCTCCTTTGACTTTCAGCTATCACTGTACACTGACATGGATCCAGTGTGACACGAAGCGTGAACGACAAAGGTAGAACGCAATATTCGCACCACTGTGGAAGCATAGGGATCAAAGGCGTGGCGACAAATAGTCAAAGGTGGTAACTTCCACGGTTGCGCACTGGGTAAAAGCAAAGGAGCCACCAGCCCAAAAGCTAGACCAGGCTATCGAAGGAGTTTTATAGACCTAAACCCAAAGGATTTAAGATATGACTGTCTTCGCTCCGCATCATATGCAGTGTCTAGATCGGTTTCTGATGCAGTGAGAGCCGTTGGGACTGGGGGAGGCACTGAACTTGCGCATACAGGCACATAATGCACTGTACATGGCGGAAAGCGAGTGACATCTCCACAACATCGATAATAGTCTTTCAATGAGGGACGTGAGGAAGGCACCGGTTGCCAGGAGAAGACCATTGTGGTGGATCGAATCCCCCTTCCGTAATACATGCTTGGCTGTGGATGTTTATACGCGCATCTGTATTCAAGCTTCGAACGAAAAAAAATCTATAGAAAAGCAAGACAGTAATTCTATCAGCACCACCAAGTGCTGAACGTCACGGAACGAAAAATTTCAATGGCGACAGTAAAAGACACCCTAATGCTATGAATATGAGCCCCTCGGGTGATGCGTCGGTCGAAAAAAAGACCAACAAAGCGCTGCGAATCTACTACTTCCAGGCGAACTCCGTATAGGAACAAGTCTCGATCTGGTTGTAGCCGTGGATGGTGGCATAAATGCACCAATTTAGTCTTGGCCAAAGAGAATCGAAACCTGTGCTCTTTAGCATAGTGAGGGATGCGGTTCATTGCCTGCTGGGGTCGACGCTCCAGAGTTGGCATCTGAACCTCACCAAGAGAGATCAAAAGCTCTTTCAAGTAGAGCGTAGCGAGAGCATGTTCCGGCAGCACCAAGGTTATACAGTTGCAAGATCGGTTTCTGATGCAGTGAGAGCCATTGGGACTGGGGGAGGCACTGGGCTTGCGCATACAGGCACATAATGCACTGTGCATGGCGGAAAGCGAGTGACATCTCCACAACATCGATAGTAGTCTTTCAATCAAGGAGGTGAGGAAGGCACCGGGCCCTCATTGAATAAGCGACGAATTAAAGTGCATAATCCCTCACTAACGTACCGCATAGGATTGCAAGCGTACAAACTTTCTTAGTGGTTAGCGCACATCTTATCCTAATTAATTGGTAGCATCTCTGATGATCACTCACAATATCCATTCTAGTGATTTTTTAATTAAAATTAAAGAGGTTGATCTATCTAATAAACAGTTGCTAAGTTCCCGTTGATGAAGCTCTTGAGATTCTAACCTAACATTAACTTTACCGTGAAATAAAATTGTAAAGTTGGTTCGTTTGTGTGTGACAGACAATGTGTTTAAAATAGAGGATTGTTTTTACAGACAGAAATATGGCCTGAACATGGGTAATAAATACCCTTGCCCCGATACTATGTAATCTGTTCATGGAGAACTTTGAGAAACACATCCTTCCCCCTATCTTCCTAATCCCATAACTTGGCTCCGCTATGTTAAGGATGTATGTGCCACATGGCCTATTAATGATAACGCATTTAATTCTTTCTTCGAACTATTGAATAATATCCACCCCACCAGTACATTTAAAGTGGAATGGGAACAAAATAAATTGCAATTTCTGGATGAAAAAATATGCAAAGTAAACAACAATGCCTATTGTTCTGTTTACCGGAAACCAACCAACTCTAATTCCTACATTCACTATTTCTCTTGCCACGACGGATCTGTTAAAAGGTCCGTAGTTTCTTGGTTGTTCCTGAGAGAAAATTCCATATGTGATCCTTGTTTCCTGCAGGATGAAATCAATACGATTATCCAGACATTCATTGAGCTGCAGTATCCCCTTTGGTTCCTATAAAATGTCATTATAAAGCCCAAATGCCTACAGGTTGTTGCCTGACTAAGGAGACTTGATGAAGAGCTGGGAGGAGGAGGGGGTAAACAAGTTCACCCATCGCCACGGGTGCACGAAAGCAATTGAAAAATTTCACAATTTTAATGCACAAAATTGTAATGAAATTACTTAGCAGCACTGCCAAAACTCGTCCAAAAGGATTCACTAAACGAACGGTATAACGTACAAATCTCAGTGTGATATAAATTTAGGTACTAGCACAGTCTTAACGAAAGCAGAGAGAATTAGACGAGGTAAGGCAACCCTAGCAGTCCAGAACCATCTGTAGCTCACCAGCTAATCTTAAGGAAAAATTATGTGCCAATTATTATATTACATTCCCATACTCGCCGCAATTAATTCATTTTTAAAAAGTTAGCACGTGTAAACATCAATTTTGCCGTTCAATACGAAAAAACGATCCGAAATAGTCTGTCTTGAAATAGATTCATCGATAAAGAACAGGGAGTTTATTCTATCCCTTGCAAATTTTGCAATCAATTATATATTGGCGTAAGCAGCAGATTCTCTAAGAGAATGAAGGAACATAAATGCGATATCCGACGTGGATCTCTTTCTTCTAGTTTGTTTCCCCACGTGTCAAATGAAAACCATTCAATTGACTTTGATAATTCAAGAATAATTTACAATTCTCACAATTACATACATAGGCATCTAATTGAATCGGCGCTTATAAAGAAAATTCCAAACTTTAATACTTCCGATGGCCAATTCAACACTAATCCCTTGATATGTAAGAAATTTATATTTCCTTTACTCAAAAATGCATCTCTTTTTTTATTTCGTTAGTCTTCCAGCGATTGACGATGACAGACGGAGCCTTCCGTCGAAACATGTGTTTTCGAATAAATTGATCGTATCACTGTGGTTTCTTTCCTGCATATATATATATATATATATATATATATATATATATATATATATATATATAGAGAGAGAGAGAGAGAGAGAGAGAGGGGGGGGGGAAGAGCGGTATTGAAGAAGTTATAATTACAATAATAAATCCCAAAGGTCCATTCGAACTCGTTCCTCACATATCATCATGTTGGTTTGTTTTTCTTTTTGTCATGTATTTTAAGATATCTTTTCCACCCTACTAAATGCAAAATTATAATAAATTAGTTCATTATCATTATTGTGTCAGTTTTGTAGGTTTCGTCGCTTATTATGCTTTTGGAGTTTTGTATCCTACACGTTGGTTGAGTATGGGCTCATTTAGGTAGTGAACTTCATTCATCTATCCTAACCTAAACTAATCAACGTAAAAATAAACGCTTATCAAAGTCAGCTGATCCTTATTATTTACCCATTACGAAATTTGGTTGTGACATGTATACATTATTTTGAAAATATTTTTGCCACTAACTTACTCCATCCTTACAATAGATGTTGTGAAAGAAAATACAACTTTTCCTGCGCACTACACCCTCGCCAAGTGTAAACATAGTTTTCGATTTAATCGAAGTTAAGCTACGTTCTGAGTGGTTAGTCACCCGGACGTATCCAATGTTTTGGATGGCCCTTAAAATCATAGATATCCAATGAGATATAAAAGGTCGAAAAAGAATGTTCATTGTGGTAAACCTTCACCAACACTTTTATTATTTAGTTATCCCTATAATGAGCGCGTCTCTAATGGACAGAATTCAGGGACAATCGGCGACCTTCGCAAACGCTCTGCCAAATTGGTGGTATCCATTTGGTTGCTCAAACTTGCACTCTTTCTAATCTTTGGACGTTATTTGTGAGCGAAGGTGAGCAGGCATGAGTGCAATGAACCAAATATGGATTCACTACAGGGTTGCTAGTTAAGATTCATGAAAACTCGCGGAAAACATTTTCGGAAAAAGTAGCGAATTTGGTTAGAGAGTAGCCCAATATAATAAAGTGAATGGTAAAAAATAATAGCAAAAAGTATCCAATATATGAAAATGAGTTGTGGAATCATTTAGGAATTAACCCAATTCGCTAATTGTACCTAAATATGGCAGCCTTGTATCAGTAGTGAATTAGGATTACTTACTTGAACATCCTTTCCACCCAGATTGGCTATTTGGACATCTGTTCGTCCCCTAAACCTTTCGTAGGGGAGGGGGTTTAAGTAAGCCGTGAATTATAAAAGATTATCACAATTTAATATTTTCTAAATGAAAACTATCACGAAGCGAAAACCAACGAGGGGAAGTGTAATTCCTATATTATTAAGGATGATACTTTGAGGCTTTGTTAGTTTATTTAACCATAGAATCTGGTAGATTATTTCAGATTCTTATGGTTCTGTTGAAGAAGAAGAATTTCGTTTCGTCTGCCCGAAAGTGACTTCCCTCAAGCTTAAGGTTGTGACCACGCGTTGATTCATTGGATATAAATATTAAAAATTTTGATTTGTTTACATTTTCAAAACCAGGAACAATTTTAAATAACTCTATCATTTTCCCGCGTATGCGTCTCTGTCTAAGAGAGAATACATTTAGAGCTTTAAGACTGTCTTGGTAATTATTTGTTCGCAAGTGAGGAATCATAGTGGTCATTCGACGCTGGACTCTCTCTAATCTTTCTGTGTAGCACTCTAAATGTGGTGACCAAAACTGCACGCAATATTCCAAATGTGGCTTAACAAGTGCATTAGAAAGTGTTAGAATACATCTTTTAGACTTGTTTTTAAATGTACGCCCTATGAGACTTAGTATCCTGTTTGCCTTTTTCACTGCCTTCATACATTGTTTACTTGATTTAAGGTCACTGGAAATTTTTACACCCAGATCTTTTTCTACGTTGACGTTTGGTATGTCAGTTCCGCCCAGTTTATAGTTGGTTCTCGCGGTTTTTTTACCAATGTGGAGGAAGTTGCACTTTGCGACGTTAAAATTTATTTGCCATTTGCTCGCTCATTCAACCAATTTGCTTATGTCATCTTGAATCAGTGCACGGTATTCGGAAGTTTTTGCACGGCAGCCATTTTAGTATCATCTGCAAACATTGATAACTTGTTAATTATTTCGATGTCTATGTCATTAATGTATATGAGGAAGAGTACTGGTCCAAGCACCGATCCCTGCGGCACACCACTTGTTACTTGAATATAGCTAGAAGGACTGCCACAAATTACTACTCTTTGACTTCTTTTACTAAGTCAGTCTTTTATCCATTTAACTACTTTCCCTCCAATACCATGAGCTTTGGTTTTGGCAATCAATCGTTGGTGTGGTGCCTTGTCGAATGCCTTCTGAAAATCGACATTCACAATATCGGCAGCTCAGTCTTTATCATATATCTTGAATATGTCGTGAAAGAAATCAAGCAAGTTTGTCAAACATGATCGTTTTCGACGAAATCGATGCTGATAATCTTTTATAAGGTTTTTCGTTTCCATGTGATCTACAATTTTGGCCCTCATTATTCTTTCAAATAGTTTTGCATTTACCGAGGTTAAACTAATAAGGCGGTAGTTTTCGGCACGGGAGCGGTCTCCCTTTTTGAATATTGATGTAACATTTGCTATTTTTCAATCTTTTGTTAAACTTCTATTGAATATATGTGTCAGGGGGATAGTGATTGCTTCACGTATTTCATATAAAACGCGAGAGTGAATACCGTCGGGACCAGGAGAAATATTTACGTTAATTGCTTTCAGACCTTCTCTGACTTCGTTTTCAGAAATACAAAAGTCATTCAAATGTTGTGTATTGTTGTCGAACAATTCCCCTGGAACTGAAACGTTGGACTCATCTTCAGTAGTAAACACAGGAGCAAAAAAATTATTAAAAATTTGGGCCATCTCCTCATTATCATCCACAGTGTCGCTATTTTGAGAGAGTAGCGCGCCAATCGATGGGGAGGTTGTCTTTTTACTATTCACATAACTGAAGAATAACAGGATTTGTTTTTACTTGCTGAGCGATAGATTCTTCTAAGTTTTTTTGGAGGATTTTATCAACTTCTTCGTTTCTCTTATTAACTTTTTAATGTTATTTTCATCTACAGTTGATTTTGTTCTCTGAAATCTAGTGTATGCGGCCTTCTTTTGTCCAAAAGCTCTTTGAATTTCTCTGTTGAACCATCTTGGCTTTGCAGTTGTAGCTTTTTGCTTTCTTTTTGTGTGATGTATCTTGAGCAGTTTGTATTAATTATAGACAAAAAAGCATTCCACCATTCTTGAGGATTATCGTTAGTAGTTAGGGCTAACCAATCCTGTTTTTTTAATTCCTTAACCATTAGGTCCCACTTGGCTTTAGTGAAATCCGATTTGAGGGAAGCATTGGTATCCTCTTTGTTGTAATTAGCATTTACGTTGAAGTTTACTTTAAATTCTACCTGTTTGTGGTCGCTGCTTGGGAAAAAGTAACCGACATTAAGGTTGGTTACCAGGTTAGGGTCGAAGAATATTCGGGTCTCGTGTAGGCACGTCTACTACTTGGTAAAGGGGACCACTCAAAATGTCTTAGGAGAGAGTATTTCTATAGGCTGTAGAAAGCGGTTTACCCCAGTATTTGCAGGGTAAGTTAAAACCTCCTAAAATTAGAGAGTTGTGCCTACAAGCTATATCATTAATAATTTCGCCTAAATTTGTATCAACTTCTAGGACCTGCTTCAGGGGCCTGTAGAAGACGGATAGTAGCAAACTATTCCTACATATATTTGTGATTTAAACAAAAACTGCATTAATGGTTTTAGGGATTTAAAAAACTCTTTGGAGTGGGGAAAGTGCTAATTTCACATATAAAATAATTCCTCCACCAGCGCCTACTAGTCTATTATTATAGAACATGGAATATCCTGGGAATTGAAATTCTGCCTCAGTCTTTACTTGAGAAATTTAGACACGATTCCGTGACAGAAATTATGTCATATTTGCTGGCCTGGTTTAAGGCCACAAGGTCATCGAAGTTGTTTCTCAGACTTCTCGCGTTAAGTAGGACACAAGACAGGTGCTGATGGTTGCTAGTATGGAAATAATTATTTATTTTTTTATTGAGTGAAATCTCTTTAGTATCTGAAAATTTATGATTGCCTCTGTAAATAATCCTGACAACCTTGTTGAACCTATAGTGTTGAGGTGGAGTCCGTCTGGAAGGAAAAGTTCCTTTTTATTATAAAAGTCGTTCCAGAAGTTTACAAATTCTACACCTGTACTCCTGCACATAGTCTCAAGGCAATTATTTGTGTAGTGAGCTCTACTGAAGAATCTATCTCTGCATTTCTCCGTGGGAGAATGCCTGAAATAATAAAATTTGTTAACTGATTTAATCATTTTATTATATTTATCTAGAAGTTCTTCGGATCTGGTGATTAGTACGTCGTTTGTTCCTCTACGTGCAGAGAGAGAGAGAGAGTCGTTTTCTATTTGCCTCAAGACACTATCTGCTTTCCAAAAGTACAGCGTCCAGATCGTGAACGGGGGGGGGGGGGGGGCTGCCTCTCCACTTTACTCCACTTTCACTTAAATCTTCACAATCTTAAGGACATACACAGACTTCCTTATTAGGAACATACGTGCAGGAAGATAATCAAAGACTCCGCCTATTTTCTTTATACAAAAATACACAATCTCTCTCTTCTCGAAGCACAATCGAAATACAAACAACCGGGCATAATACCACATCATAACAAGTCCTCTTATTAGCGTTCACATATGTCCATCTACTTAAGAAAGGACTCAAACTCGCCTAAGTCAATTCAGTTCAACTTACCGGGCATTTCTCAGTGGATAGGAGGACAGATGGATTAACAAGACTGACAGAGAGTTAAAGTCTTGATCTGCGCCCTAAGAAATTTTCTTCTCTCATCCGGAACCCAAATAACTTCATTACTTTCTATTAACCAAAGAAGGGCTTTAACTCACCAAACTCCACTTATTGACTTGGGAATTTGACTCTGCGATCTTATTTTTGTAGAGAACAATTTATTGAACAGGATAAAACCCAGTACTGGTCCTTATGGGAGTTGGAGAAGCAGCGGCAGGTAATCAAACCTCACACGATCATCTAGTAAAGCGCTCTAATGTGGTGACCACCCTATAATGGTTGGACAATGGAAAGGATGACGTGTCATTATTTAAATTCGGGTGGTTGTATTTAATACAGAGATTCTTTAATGCGAAGAGTGGATATAGATTTAGCATATTTTAAGGCAGAAAAATCATTTAAGGACACGTCTGTTTTAAAATCAATTGTCTGTTTCCTGGCGGTATAATACTCTTTCTTACTTAATGTTTTTTTCAGTTCTATAGCTAATGTTCAGGTGAGAAAAGAATTGCGCCTGAAGTGAACGTACTGTGCTTCCTATATAGGTCCCCTTGTTACAGCTTAGGCAAGTAAATCTATATACAATGCACAAACTCAACGGCGTGGGAATACTATCCTTCACTCTAATAAAAAGTGTTAAACTTTTATTATTGATGAATATAAGTTTAAAAATGATTCAACAATAAAATTTCTTTAAAATAGCAGATAAACATTTCCGGCGAATCTCATTAAAATGGATGATGTCTGGCAAAATGAAGAACCTAATTTCCTTGGGAACATTATAAGAAGGGGAGGGATTACACAGCCTGAAGATAAATTTCATAATGCATCTTTCGACCAAAGATAAGTGGTAGTCATTTTATACAAAGTATTATTTTAAAATTTTTAATTCAGAATGCATACTAAGGTAAGTGGAAGACAGGTTAAAACCTCTAAGGTGAAGTGTTTTAATTACTCCAATTTTGTATGTTATATCGCAGTAACTAAATAAATCTAAACCCTGTCCTGTGAAAATTGGCCTTCTAAAGATACTAGTTTGAATACTGGAGGGGTACGGGAGACATTAATATCTAGAAATGGCAAAGTATCATTAATCTCAAGTTCTTGAGTGAAAGTAATATATGTGTGTAAATTGTTGATAAAACTGTAAAATGTTTTAGAACGCAAACTAAAAGAAAAATCACCAAAGGAATCGTCAACATATCTTTTGTAGAATAGGGGACGGGATTGAGCAGCGCAATCATGAAGCAGTTTCTTTTCAAACGTGCACATGAAGATATTTGTAAAAATCGTACCTAGTGGGCTTTCCATCCTAGCACTTTCAATTTGATGATATACCACGTTATTGAAGGTGAAATAGTTTTCTTTGACTGCTAGCTCCTATAACTGCGAAATTTTGAAAAAAATGAATCTATTAAAGATGGTTATTCTCTCTGGAAAGGCTTTAGTTCAAATAATCTCTATAGTTTAATGAAGGGGAATATTTATAAATAATGATGTGATGTCGAGGCTGGAAAAGAATAAAAGACTTGACGACTTAAACTTTGTAATTTTAGAAGGAAATTCAAGGCTATATTAACTGTATAGAAATTGGAAGTAAAAGTGCATGAAGCAAGAATGGGGTGAAAAAGGTATCATGTCTTATGTATCTAACGTAGCCAATAGAGTAAAATTAAATATGATGATGAAACATACAAATAACTGTTAACAGAATCACTTAGAGCACAGGAAGATTTTAACTTGAGCTGAGAACGGGTAATTTTGTCTTCTAAACGGTGAATAATTGTCAGAGGTTGTTCCATAATTTCAGTAAACTTGGATGTATCTGATAAAATCTGGGACATTTTTAAAATGTAATCAGTACTATTCAAAATCACACCCATTACCCTTAGGTTGGGTGACAACAATTTCTTTATTCAATCCAAGTTTCCAAAGAAGTGTAAAATCTTGTATAGTAAAAAGGAGAGACGAAAATTTAATGTGCTTGAGTTTATGAAAAAAATCATGAGCGACATATGAAATTTTAGTTTATGGTCAGTAAGGAACCTAAAACTGGCAAATTTTGGATATCGTGAATAAGCCTTTCAAAGTAAAATTTGTAGTCCACGTAATCGAGCCTGAAATTTGGTAACTAAAATTGGAGTTCGAAAGAGAGGAGAAACTTTTTCCTTTTCGAGAGTATAGCGTCAGAAAAATTAACTACAGAGTCTAAATCATGGAATTTAGACCGTGATAAGTTCAGTTTTCTGAGTTTGCGGTCATGGACTAACGAAATTTGGGAGACATATGAAGAAATGTTCCGAGAAACAATTGAGAAAAAAAAATCGGTAATCTAAACAAGAAAGAGTTAAGCACAGAAGTTTAGAATAGGAATCAACAACGACCAAAAGTTTATACTAAGCGCAAAATTTCAAGTTAATCTCATTATTTAGTCTGTAATCCAAGGAGGAAAGATAAGAATAAATAGAATATAAAGATTTCTTATAGCATGAACTATAGATAATTTGAACAAACATCACCATTGCGGCATATTTCAAGAAATTCAAAATTAAGAGAAACTTTCTTAAATTTACTTCGAGAATTCTCATAGCGACGGTAAAGTTATGAACTTTTTAATCCATAGCGTGAAAATATGTATTCACCATTATTTCTTTTACAAAGCTAGAGTTTAATGTTAATTAAAAAGGCGGGTCCTATCTAAAATTTCAAAGTTTCACGTTATTACAAACCCTTCTTCAGGAGTTATAAACAAAGTCGAAACAAGTAATATCTAAAACTAAAATCTATATTACGAAACAAGTTTATTAGTGTAATGCTGTAAATATGATAAAATTACACATAAACTGCGGTAAATACTAAAGTGACCTTATGTTATTGAAAAAGAAAAATATAAAACTAGTGAGGTAAATACAGCAAAAAATATTTGCAAAGAAATTATATCAATCAAATACAAACAAAATAAACTTAACAGTGCGAAATTTTGCAAATGAAAGGTAGATAAAATATAGAATTGGAAACATAATGTCGTGGTACATAAATACCATATTATATCTATGAGGGAGGGACCAATAACTTAAAGCGAACTGACAAAATAATGAGAGAATTGATGGGAAAAATTACATCAGTAAACGAAGGGGGGAATTGTAGTTATGCATCAGACTATGAAGTTAAAATTTAATGTATTACAGGAGGAGACTATTCAATTGGGGGGGAATTAACTCAAATGGGTTACTGAAGGGGGAGAGGGGTTGGCTTACGGAGGATTCCGGGTGAGAAGACGGAGTAAGGCTTCACGGATGTCTTCTGCACATGAGGAGAGGCCGCTCGGAGCTTCTGAGCGGGTTATTAAAGTGATGACGGTTCTCCAAAAAGGGGAGGGGGGCGGTAACATCCGGTCCAGGGGAGAGTATTTCGGCCACCCAAAAACGAAGGGAGGACGAGGAGGGCTTCGCCGGGAGCTGATGAGTGAAGTCGGAAAAATCGCTCGGTAGCGATCGTTAAATGGAATTACCTCACTGGCTGGGGCTAATTCCAATACACAAATAGTTCAGCTGTCACTTTGCTTTGTTGTTAGCACCTGACTTGGAACTAGGGAAATCTTCTTGGGTCCGGGCGAGACTTCTCAACTATGTGCCTGTCTCATGGGAAACGAGCACTATATATGTCTGAGGCTCTCCCCGCGGGAAGGCGGGGGGGGGGCGTTAGTGGGAAACAGCTCTACTCTCGAATGGCCTCGAATCTTCTTGCCCAGTCTTTTCTAACCCGTGTAAAGGTGAACCGTGGTGGATGCGGTTCGAGGCTACCACTTGCGGAAGGAAGGGGGGAAGGTTAGGCTTACCAATTTAAGCCTAACAGAATCTTATCCAGCACATGGAACTTCCGTGCTGGAAAAGAATCTTCACTTGAAATTCCCTCACACATAAAATATAGTAAAACTAAATAAATAAACTGAACATAACGTTAAATGGTTGGGTCATAATGATGGGGAAAAAGGAAGGAATTTTAAGATTAAATACAGCTTGAATGGTTGTTAGGTCATAAACAACGGAAAAGATAACGTGTCATTATTTGAATTCGGGTGGTTGTATTTAATACAGAGATTATTTAATGCGAAGAGTGGATGTACATTTAGCAAATTTTAAGACAGAGAATCGTTTAAGGACGCGTCTGTTTTAAAATCTATTGCCTGTTTGCTGATGAAAGAATATTCTTTATTATTTTATGTTTTTCTGGTTCTATAACTAATACCCAGAGGATAACAGAATCGTCCCTGAAGGGAAAGTTTATGTCATTTTCTCATATTTATAGCGATACACTATTGAACTTGTGCCGTAATATAGATTTTGGTTTTAGATTTACTCATTTCGAATTTGTTTATAGCTCCTGAAGATGAGTTGTGGAATAACTCGAAACGTTGAAATTAAAGATAGGATCCGCCTTCTTTGTTTTGTCCCTCTTAATGTATGTATATATATATATATATATATATATATATATATATATATATATATATATATATATATATATATATATGTATATATATTATATATCCATAACCCTATATTTTAAGAACGACATTTTTTGAAGGTGTTTGAATAAGATTTTTTCTTTTAGTTCGGTTGTAACCTTAGTAGAACAACAACAACAACAACAACAACAACAACAACAACAACAACAACAACAAAGAAAAGGGTGTTCAGGGTGTTAAAATAAAGAGTCTATAAAGGGGATTAAAAAAGGCGGTTAAGATTAGCAAATAAGGCGGTAGGCCACCCCCCCGCAGGGGTGCCTGTGTAACCAAGTTCTTCCTGTTAAGGAAGAGAACAGCGGCTTGTATATATATATATATATATATATATATATATATATATATATATATATATATATATATATATATATAGTGAATTCATCCAAAACTTCGTGAGAGTACAATAATGTCCTGCATTGCATCCCTCAAGCGTCACTGTCTAAGTTCCTTACCCACAGGAAAAATGAAAATTTCCTTCAGCTCTCGCTAGTCTAGTGGGTACGGCGTTAACTTTCTATCGCAGAGGCACTCTTTCGATCCCAGTGAAAGCTGTTGCAAACCTTTCAGGGGCCTCAGTCCCTGACCGCCCATTTTGGCGTTGTTTCTCTTTCATTTAAAGCAAAGAGCAACGAAGGCATCTCTTCCAGAAGGTTTGTGAGGAGAGATCGGTAAAGAAAGTGGTGAAGTTAGTGGAAGGAATCGTGCGTGGAAGATATAGAGCCGCTGAACAACAGAGGTGGGGGGGGGAGAAGCGGCTTGCAAAGAAAGGAGTGGAAAAAGAGTAAAAAGGAAATGTCTAAAATGGGTAAAGCCCAGGTAGACTCAATCTAGTCTCGTGACTGCCGGGGGCGCTGCGCCAGGGAGGGCATGTATCTTCTCCAGGTGTAAAGGTTTACACGGGACTCCTTCTTGCGGAGGTCCATTGGACGAGTACACTAATACTCATCACCGCGGGGCAGATAGCTCACAACGCCTATATCATTCCCTTCTCGCCTTCACATCGCAAAATACCAATCCTATCTCTTCCGGAGCCATATTGATGGGATAATTGCATCGTCGAAATGGGGGTAGTCATATCCGCATACCCTTGACGGGGAATGGGTGCCTCACTCCCGAGGGTTAGAATGGCTTTCACCACTGCTGGTTTGTTTGAAAATCACTCGCTACCCCTCTGATACCTCCTCCCCCCCCCGGCCCCCAACAAGGACCAGCCCCTGGTGCTTTCGGACTTGCCAGCGATTGAAATACTGATTGAAATACGCACGTCACTATCCGGTCGAAGAATCTAGTCCATGGTCCGAGGGACGGATGGCGCAACTTATTTAATACCAGGCTCTATTAAAACCTTACTGATTCCTAGTTCATTCACTAGAATGGAGCAAAATCAGCTGAATATTTAATCCCTTCTCTACTGACTTAATTAGAGTGTGTTTCAATGAAAACTTCTTTGTGAAAAAAATCCTCAATTGTGATTGAGTGGTGAATTTTCGCCCTCCTCGGGAGCTCCGAAGCCCATTAACCACTCTATAACCTTATGCTACCCCTAAATTAAGATGCTGCCTGTTCAGATTCTATCCTCTAAGTCTATCTTTAACCATCTTTATAGTTACTTTCAAATCAATTTTTCACAATAATTTTCTTAAGCAAAAATGACTTTGAAACTTATTTTAAATACATACATATTTTAATCTTAATAAACTCTTTGTCCTAATCTTTATCATTTTCGCGTCTTCAAAATCTTTTCAAGTCGGGTTTGGGATCTTTCTATTCACGTATTTGAGATCACTTTCGACTTTAGCTGATTCCTTCATTTATTCTGTTTCTATAGCTTTCTAGCCCCACCCCGCCAAAAAAACTCACAGATCCCCGCCAAAAATTTATCAGAAACATATTCATGGGGAAAGTGGTGAAATTAGAAGATGTGCAAAAGTGTGGTAGGTGCTGAGTCAAGTGAATCAATGTTATATTATCCTCGATAATTGCATACGTAGTCATTGATCTTATCTAGAAGGATCCAATCGCCTTAATCATGTTTCCTGCTTTCAATTGTTTAATATAGCTTGGTATTTTGTGGCCCGTGCAAATCTTTGTAAATCTTTCCATAGATAGGGTTGATGCCTTAAATCACTGCTAGTACTACGGTTTCGGTCTTGATACTAGTCCGATTATTCATTCTCAATTTGTTGTCTTTTGGCCTATAAGTGGGGCAGGGAGACTTCCGGCTCGCGCATTTTGATCGACTAAGTTCAAATAGAGGCCGCTGGCGTGAGAACCGGTGCACCCGGAAGTTTTGTTCCTGCTTGCCAATGCCACTTTGTGGGAAAAAGGCTGCTGATGATGAGGAATTTGCATTTAGAAATTGCTGAGTCAAGGAACTTAATAGTTTATGGGCCCCATAATGGGGACCCGTTTTCGCTGTTCAATTGGAGCTGGATATGAAGAGTTGCTCCCGCTCCCATTTTCTAAGGACCCAGGTAGTTTCCTCTTTTTCTACTCGGGTTATGAACCTTCCACTATGTTTCACTTCTGATATTTTTTTAAGGAAGAATTAGATACCTTTTTTAAATTATTGCTTCCTAGCTATAATTGGAAGCGATATCCTATAAGTTACATGTTTAACTTGTTAAAAAGTTAAAAAGACGGAAAGGAACATTTTCAATTGTTGTTTGTGGGAGTAGTAATTAGGTGGTCCTAAAATGCTCTCGTTGTTTCTCGCAAAATCTAAGCTATTAAATCCCTCGAACACTCCAATGCCATTCACCTGGCCAACATCTTTAACATATACATCAAATACCTTGGCAACTCTGCAATGAGCGCCACTCAAATATACAACCACTCCTCCCTAAACAACACAATCTTCTCAATCTTTAAAAATAACACATCATGCCGATACCCACGCAAAGCAAACGCCCAACACTAACGAGTGCTGCCTCATCTCACTAATGTGGATACTATCCACAACACTTGACAAATTATTATACAAAAGAATAAGTCCAAATATCCCCCTATTGCAAACACAACATTCGACCACAACCCTCTTCACTGACCTCACACAACACATTTTCGATCTCGTTGCCATATAGATAAACCAACCCGTCAATACAAACCAAAACACACTTGCCAAATGACACAAATCACACACCCAGCCGCTTCACAATAGTTTCCCACAAGGAGCCATACTCCTACCCTTACTTTTCAACTGATTCACACAGGACAAGCTCAATCCCAAACTTTAAAACCAACACCTACGCGGAATACACTTCAATAACTGCACAACACCAATCAGTCCTTACAGCAAGCGGAGTACTTCAACAATATATACAATCACTGGAACACTGGCTCACAAAAACGCATGACAGCCTCAGCCTACAAATCAGCAATCACACTTTTCATATCAGACTACCACGAATCAAGCAAAAAACCCAAATTCAGACAAAACGGGCAACATCTTTTCCTAAAGAAAACATTCACTCAGACTAGACACCAAAATTACCATTAAAAATCATGTCAACAACATAAAAAATGTTATAAAGAAACCCAACGCCATCAAAGCACTATCAAACATCAGATTTGGACAACAGGAGGAGACACTCAACACTATTCAAGCATATTATTTGCCTTCAATTTCAAAAAGGCTTTTGATTCGGTTACGTGTAGGAGACTAGTGGAAAAGCTTTGAGCGCATTGGCTAAGAGGTTGTCTATTAAGTTAGACCTAAGCTGTCCTATAAACTGTAGGCAGAGTGATAGTAAATGAAGAATCGTCTAATTGGTCAAACTTCACTAATGGCGTGCCTCAAGGGTGACTCTCGGGTCGTATAATATTTCTTAGCTTTGTAAACGACTTGGATTCAAGACTACTAAACAAGATTGCCAAGTTTGAGGACAATAATATACTACGTCATATAGCGAAACAGGACTCAGATCAAGAGGAAATATAGCACCACTTAAATGAGATTCGATTGGCCAGTTACATGGAAATTAAGTTTTAATCTCGATAAATGCAAAGCTATGCAAATTTGCTCTCGAAATAGAAACATTGATTATATGTTAGGCAGTCATTGATGATAAAATGTGTCAGAAGAACCTGATATCGAGGTATTCATTTCGAGCGATTTTAAGTTCCCAAGGCACTGCGTAAAAATAACTTAAAAAGCACATAGTAAAGTGTTTGTTTTATTGCAAAACTTTAAAATATTAGAGTAAAAAAACAGTAGTTTCATTATTCAAATCACTCGTGCGCCAAAGCCGAATATGCAGCTTAATTCTGGCGTACTTATCTGCAAAGGGACATCGATGTATTGGGAGGGCGCAGCGAAGGACGACAAAACTAGCACATAATCTGAAAAACAGGTCCTTTAAAGAGAGACCTAAGGAATTGTTATTGCTCTCGCTTGAATATAGGCGCGTTCGCACCCAATTGAGAGATGACTTTGAAATTATAAATTGTCTCGATACTATAGAACAAATGGACATAAGTGGAAATTAAATCGCTATCTGAGACATATCTTGAGAAAAACGTTTTTACTAATAAACTCTTCTCAATCTGGAATATTCTGCCACCATTTGTAGTTCATAGAACATCGATAAACATTTTTAAATAAAGTAGATAAACGTTAATTTACATACTAATCACACAAAATAAAACAATATTTATTTAATTTTTTCTTACTTTTAAGGTCCTTGCAATATCTCCTTTCCCTACCTTACCCACTCTTTCACAACTAACCATAGAGCGGTTTCTAGGGTCTTTGTTGGTCTTACTTCTATAATTTTATAATTGATTCGCACCAGCCTCAACTCCCAATACCATCATAGGGCCCAACCCCTTGCCAAATCCCACCCAAACACCAAACCCCTCAAAACAATGCTCTCGGATTCATCACTCGAACTACACCCATCACTCACTTGCAGGACAAAACAAAAATACACTCACTCAACGTTCACTTTGGATATGATCGGAATCCAACAACTCAGCAGAGCACGGAACCCCCACCACCTAGATACAAAAAATAATCCCCTGGACACTACTTCCAGCACTGCACCGCAACCTAGCCCCACCACCAAACAAACCAAAATCGAATAAAAACGCCCATACCTCGTTCACCCAACCACCTTCTCCTTGACTGCCCGAACCTCAGACATGCATAACAACCTCTCCTACCTAAAGGACCTGTGAAAACGTCCTGGGGACGTTGTGGACTTCCGAGGAACTGCGTACCTCGCCGAAGAGAGGTGGTAGGATGTATCTGGAAAGTGAAGTAAAGTCGGTAAATTCACTCCAACAATACTCTCTTCTGATCAGCCTGTGCCTACACTTGTCATTTATCCACCTCTCCGTCAGTGGTGGCCAGAGAGCAACAAGATTGCGCCATGTTAGCATTTAATAGCACCGGGAGAGGGAGGGGGTTGTTTCATTATTATCATTGTCTCAAGCACCGAACCCGCGCCATAAGAGATAAGTGCCCTTATGCAACGGCGACTTATGCTCAAGTAGGCGGTCGCCAGATGGTCTTGTTGCAAATTTATACGATATTTTTATTACCTAAGGATTCGCTGAGACGAACCAACCGTCAGCGTTTCAATTTCCCTTATACGATGGGACGAGAAGGGAACCTTTGCGGAAATGCCTTCCACTCTATTGTCTATCCTTGTGTCATTCGGTCGTATATGCGTTTGCGATTTCATCCCCACTTTATCCCATTTGATTAAGTATATTTATTTTGTTCTTGTGATCTTCATTAGTTCGCCTTTTCTTTTCTAAACGTTTTAGATTGCATAATCAATTTCCATTGCAGGAGATTGTTCCCATACGTCTTCTGCTGCGGGTAAAATTAACTCTGTATAAAGTGTATATAATTAGATTTAAGCAGTATAAATATAATGTATTACTAAGACACGTATATATTTAACCCAATTATAGGTAAATATAAAGTTAAAGGATTCAGTGCCTCCTTCCTCCTTAAGCAGCACAAAAGCTTAGAATTTGGTTTTACCGATGTGTAAACTTGTATAGTGGGATAATTAAATTCTTACAGGGCTCCTAAAAAAAAATGCTCTTATGCAAATGCCCCCCTAGCGGCTGAATGAGCCTCCTACTATAACCAATCCGTTGAATAAAAAGGGCTTAGGAAGTGGGATGGTTTCCAAGGATGAATGGTGGGAGATCTAAGATCTCTTTCACCTGACACGATGAAAGTCGCGCCTCGTGTGAATTGTTCCGTTCGTTTGCATGTAAATATGCGGTGGCACCACCAACTTGGCTGCACTGAAAGTCAAGCCTCGTATGAATTGTTCCGTTCTTTTCCATGTAAGCATGTAGTGGCGCCACCTACTTGACCGCGACCAAAATCACCCCACCTCGCCACCACAAATATGGCCGCGCCACTATAATAGCGTCGTGTGCAAAGTCCCTAAGGCTAATCTTATTTATTTTATGTATTTTTTTAGATAATGACCTCAGAAATGGGTGGTTTGGTGTAGCATGGGACAGAATACTGCAGTTATCAAAAGGGAGATTGCGTACCCTCCCTGCCCCAAGCTTACAGGTTGATCTGCTGCTATATATCTTTCCCATACTTTTCGCTTCCTTCATCTTCACTTCTTTCTTTACAGATCATTTTACAAACTTTCTGGCGTAAATGCCCTCGTTGGTTGTCGCTTCTTAATTGTAATGGTAATGGTTCATATAATAATAAAATATTAGCTAATCTATCAGTTAATCTCTTTTAGCCTTTATCTTAAAACGCTTTTACGCAACTTGGGTCAGTGCGCATCATCGCGCTCGCAGAACAAAACTTTCGAGTACGTGGTTTTTACTGGCCAACGGCCCACTAACCGGGTTTAGTCGTCTTTTACGGCACGCGCTGAAGGAAGGTTTGATGTTCTTCCTGGATTCATATATATGGTGATAGCTGGTAGCCCTCCTAGATTTGTTAATATTGCTTTAAGGTAAGGAACTTCAAGCATTAGGATAAGGAAAGACTGATTCCAAGCGCTTTCGTCTTTAATGGGCATATATTGAGAGGAGCTCTTAAATACATGAGAACCAGAGTGGAAGAACTGGGGCGTGGTATATAAATTCATCTAAGTTTATGGCAGCCTCTTCCTGTACCTTGTCCCAATCCCCCATTCTTCCCTTCTTGGTTCTCATGTATTTAAGGGTCCCTCTCAATATATATTGATTAAAGACGAAAGCGCTCGGAATCGGGCTTTCCTTATTCTACGGGTTGTGTGTTACGTGCTATTTGGCCACTTAAGCTTTAAATTAACAAGGACCGGTGTCATTTATCAATTCTTTATTTGGTTCTCATTTATTTTAGAGCGGGGGCACACTTGATGTAAACATACATAGTTCACCCCTTATCGTGGGGTTATAGGGGTGAATAATTAATCCTTGGAGAATACGAATGACGCTGTTTATCGAAATTCAGTTAGACGCAGCGGCAAGAAGTTGAAATCCCGGCTGCATTCCGTTCAGTGAAGGCTGAAAAGGTCTGAATCATGTCGCAATAAAAACAGGAGCCAGGCTCAATTTACCAAGATTGCACCTACGATTAGTAATCAAGTTAAAAAGGTATGATTGCTGTAAATACGTAACACTTTAAAAAAGCATCTTAGATCTACAAAAATGATAGCTTTTGAGGAATAGCGATCCCAATTGATCCTGGGACCGATATTATTCAATACTGCATCTCTGCATGTTGACAATAGTTCAAAGAGTTGTTGGATCATCAATTTAATCCGACCAATATGACGTCCATATGCAGCGAATAGGATCTTACTGTAATAAGCACAAGGCTGAAAAAAGATTAATAAGAGCTGAATTTCTTAACCCTATTTACAGGAATTTATGTTTCGTGAAAAACAAAATTGGCTTTATGGCTTTTTTTTATTGTGTCGCACTTGTCGAGCAGGATGTTTGTAACTAATTTATTACCTTTGTATCACTAATACATATATTATTTTAATTTTTATATTTTAATTTCATATTTCCTGCTTTGGGACCTCTTTTCTTTAAATTAATATAAACCGGGACCCGTGTTCTTCAAATGGGCCAAAAGGGATCTTTAATGTTAAAATGGGTCAATCAGAACAACTTATATTTGAATACTCGTCAAATTTCCCACAATAAGGATTAAAGTAGCAAAAAATATATACATATATAAGAACACATGTAAAAAATGTAACATAGTGAAACCCCAAAATAAACTGATAAAGATAAGGTACAACGAGCGATGTCTCTTTGTTGGAATTAAAGAAAATTGTTCCATTGACTATAGCATATATTTAAACAAACCAACCCCAAATAGCATCTAAAGAGGATAGCACTATTAAAACAGATAAAAAACATCACAAATTTAGTTGAATTGATAAAAAGAAATGAATATCCCGCAGAAAAAATGAAAGGTGTCTTATTAATTTATTTTTATGCTAAAAAATTCTTAGAGATATGAATTTATAAAGTTCCATTTACATCTTAGCAATAAATAGTGTCGAAATGTACTTTATGCTTGGCTCAATCACTTTCTCGCAGAGCTTCCCCTACAAGTGATTTAATAATAACTCCGTATGTTGATTGATCCTTAATTTGAGGCTATATATTCATTAAAACTATGTTAAGAACTAATCACTATGTATACATTTATCCAATAAGTATGTTTTATATCCACTTTAAAGGTTAACTATTTTAAGTCCTTCACTAAGCTTGTACAAGTCAAGCATCCCTAAAAATAAGGTAGTCAAATTAAGTTACCTTGGAGTACGCTTTGGCTGCTGATCTTTACAATTACCGATAAAAAGTAATACCATAAAATCACCGCCATTAATATTGGAAGATTCGACAAGGTCAAATCAAAACAAGTCTTTGGGCGAGACAGACTTCCAGAATTTTCTTTCTCGCGGTGATGCAGTCAGCCATTTTTGGAAGGAGCTGAGCTTTGCCCACAAAGGATCCCCATCAGACGTCAAGGTCACTCGCCTCGAGGAGGAGAGACAAGCGGTCACCACCAGACAACAGAGGCCACAAAAGCGTTGCAAAGAGCTTGGATTTCTGCTCACCTTAGACATCGCCTTTGAGTATTTCCCTTTGTAAGTTTGCTCCACCATTATCACGATCAATCACTTCCCCACAAATAGCGCTATGTGCTCCCGTATGCCAGTCTCTCCTCCACTCCTTTATGCCTTACGAAGTAGAAGCTACCAATCTTTTTTTTATAAAATTGCCCCTGATAGTGTGTGTTGGGGGTTCTATGTGCCTTCGCATCTCGTCCATTCAGGATTATCCCAGGGCAGAATGCCCCTAGAACGCTCCCTCGCACACCCTCCTCCCATGCACACATATAAACTTGTCCAAGGGACAGAAAAACAAGGATGGCCAATCTCAATCTTCTTCTTTTAAAGGAATTTACTACTTCTCTTTTATCGCCTACACCCCTCAAATTCCTCTCGTCTCCCGTGATTCATATTATGACGCAAATTAACCGGCCTGACTGGACGAGGTCAAGGACCCCCTTCCCCCCCGTTAAATTGTGCTCGCAAGAACAAAATTGGGGGTGAGTGCGAGTTCACATGCCAGTGGTATCCTGGTTTATCTGCTTTCCACGTTGCATGGCGGAAGATAATGTAAGGATTCCTCCTGCCCCACTTGATTCACCCTTCAGCATCTAAATGACGCGGTGAAAATAGACAATTGGTTTTAAGTGCTGTGAATATCCTAATAAACTAAGAATTTAAAACCAAGGTTTGAATACTCGACCTGGCGTTCAGTTTTCCCTTGGGTACTACAAGGTTTTATTTTGGGTCCATTATTATTTTTAATTATTTATTAATGATATCTGAATATGAAGATGATACAATAATATACAAGGAGATTAAGGTTAAACATCTTTTACAAGATAACTTAAAAATTATTGTAGCATAAAATTCAAATTGGGAATTACTCGTATGTTTTAATCCAGATAGATCTTATCTTAAAATTTGTAATATATTTTTCATACTTATTTTAAATATGTAGTCGATGGTTAGAAATTTGAGAAGGTAGGAGAAATCAAAATTTAGCAGTTACTGTCTCATATAACTTAAATTCCTATGTTTATTGAACAAATTTAGTAAAAAAAAAACAACATACTTTTATAATCATGAATATTAATATGTGTTTGGCAAATCATAAGTGCGAATTTTATGTTAAACTGCACAAAATAGTTGTAAGGCTATTAAATGTGTGCAATACAGTTATGTTTTTAACGAAACAATCCAAGATCTTATTACTGGGCGAATGCAAAGACGAGTTATTAAATCCATACCAAATCCACCCAATTTGTCATATTTCGATACTATAGATTAGCAGTATTTAACTTGTACTCTTTGGCAGAGCGGAAAATACATAGTGATTTGTCTAGTTTCTAAAATTAAATGGTGCATATTTGAAATGGATTACCATTGGAAATATGTGGTAATAATTTTTGTACATTTAAGTAAAAAAAAGATAGTAACTAAGTGCGTATAATAAAAGTTCAGCATTAATTAAAATATAAGTTTAGATTACAAAAATTCATTGTTCATTTCATAAGTGATATAAAATGGGTATATTAATTTTAGTCCACGATTATTTATTGGAGTGCTCAACTCATAATACTCCTTATCTACATTACAGTAACTTGTAGTAATATTGGGTTTTAAAACTCTTCTGAATACATGACATGATGTGAATAGAAAGTAAAACAGAGGGATGATTTTGGTGAGCCACAACCATCGAATAGTGAGAGAGGAAAATGGTGCGTAAAATACTTGAGGGGATAGAAACAGTTAAAGGTCGGTGGCTAGATACCGATGCGACGTGTATTGTGAGTGTATGTTGTGGCATAGGACTGGAGCGAGTAGAAAGGATGAAGCGCGATTAGAGGAAACACTATGCTGATGGTGCTGTGAGGATGGGAGCTGGTTGTGGGTAATTAAGAGTTGCTGGGTATCCCAACGTCAACGCAGTGTTGTCTTGCGTGTATTTGGGTGTATGTGTGGTCTATTATGAATTTATCCACCTGCAGTGTTAATCTGATGTAGGTGTATGCGTTAAATGGTGTAGGTTTGTTATTGTTGTGTAATGTGGAAATATATGTGTATCGAGAGGAGTGACATGCGCTTTTCAGCGCAGAGTTTTGAATTCTCTGTACTCTCTCTTCTGCCTCGTGACTGTGATTGTAATGGGCAAGTATGTGAGAAGTGATCTTACGAGTGTATTGCATAAATATACTTGTAGTTTGCGCCTAGATGGGTAAAACCTGCCTAGCATTTTGTTCATGTTTTAGCTCTTCTTTGTGTAATGTTTTGGTGTCGGTGGAACATCCAGGCACTTGGCAGGGGAGAACCAGTCATTTTTTTCCTTGAAATTTCGGAAATGGGCGTTAACCATACGTTCGAGTATTTTGCCTAGGTCCTTGCAGATGTTTGCGTGTTTTTTGTTCTTTCGGGGATTATGAAGAAGTATGTTGTATGATGTTTTGAAGATGTGTGGAAAATGGCCAGAAGCGAGTAAGGCATTGAAAAAAAAGATGTGGTTTTGTAGGCAATATGTTCTCAGGTAAGGGCTGCAATAATGTGGCTGGGAGGCCGAATGGGCCGGGGACTTTTAGATATTGTTTTGATGTAATGTTTTATTTATTCGACATTGATAGGAGTGGTTAGTGTGGTGGAGTTGTCTAGCACTTCTATTTGTACCAGTGGGGCCAGCCGAAGCTCTTCCGCATCGAAGAAACAACACTACCGGACTTCGGACTTCTTGGAAGTACTCTTGTACGTATAGTTTGACTATGTTATGTATGTGTAAGTTCTTCCAGTGGGACTTGAATGCATCAAGGATGGCATTAGTATCAGTGACGGTGGAGTTATTGTATTGTACAGTTATGCGTTTGGGAAGATCCGCGCCCATCATCCTTTGCACGCATTACCAGAAGAAGGAAGGGACAGTGCAGCGAGCATCATCTGCTATGAGGGAAACCTCGCGCCATTGACGGTTCCTATCAAAATCCACGCATTGCAAGATAGGACACGTAGGAGTGTGCTGTTGTATTGGTATGGGCCTCGGCTGTAGTGGTTGCTATGTATAGTGATTGGTCTTTCTGTGTGTATTGAGAATGTGAATTTTTTAATACATATGTGCGTTTTACGTGGTGTTCACCTTTCGTGCTGTGTTTATGGTGTCTATGAATGCGTTCCAGTGGTTATCTATGTGTAGGGTTAGTGTTCTTGAAATTGAGGTTGTGTGTTGTATTCTTGGAGATGTTTACTGAACTCATCCCAGTGTGCGTTTCTTTAGTCATAAAAGAGTGGTGTGGGTATGATGAGAGGTGAAGATAAAAATAGGTGTGGACCTAGGGCTAGTGTGCGTGGAAACGTGTGACGTGGTCTTTACGAAGGACTATGTCCGAGAACAGTGGAAGGGAGGGTGGGAAAAGTGGAAGGAGTGGTGGGGAGAGTAGAAGGCGGGTAGAGACGGTGGAAGGACTGGTAGGGACAGTGAAAGGGGGAGTAGAACCAGGAGGAGGTAGAGAAAAAGGAGAGTGCCGGAGCAGAGGCTCAGGCAGGGACAAAAGGAGTGCGAATGGATGGGTAAGTGGTAGAAAGCGTCCTAATTGGGAAGAAGTCCTGGTCTTTTGGTTTTGAGTTCGAGTATTAAAGCGAACACTGTCTCCAGAAAGACGATCTGCCCTAGTCCTTTTTGCAGCATAAAGCTTGCTTTGGACGGTCACGTCGAGGCGTGGGTCCTCCCTAGTCATGTATTTAGCCACGTGGAGAGCACAGTAGCAGGTTTAATTTTAGGATTGACTTGTGGTGGTGGAGTGTGTTTTGGTTATGGGGTTTGGGTGGCCCTCATGAGCCAGCAGCAACCTCATATGTTCTTCTGAAGGTGGTAAGGGTGTAGGTGGGGCGGTGAGGGCGGTGGTGGTAAGGGCCTGAATGATAAGGATGAGTGGGGTGGAGGTGTGTTGGAGTGAGGAGAATTGTGGCCTCCTTAGATCCGCAGCGGCAGCTGCGCTCTCTTCCATAAGCTATGGGCACATTATGTTAACCGCGACGTAACTTCTGCCAGATATAATACAAGGGGTGGTGGTACTGGCGCACGCAGTGTAAAAGTGGCCTTTTATACTGAATTTTAAGCAGATGCATTCTGCTTGACATGCGCTTGTTTGGTTGCCTGCCTTATATCCTCTAAGACAGTTGTGTATTCTGATGTTGTGCTGGGTTTCTATGTTATGCGTATGTGAGAGTGACGATAACCTTGATTCATTGCTCTAACAACGTGTTGGAGTGTTTATCCTCGGATAGTGCAATGACTGCCAATCGTTTGATGCGGTTGAAGTAGAGGTTTAGGGTGTGCTCCTTGCCGTACTTATGTCTGAATTCGGTGAAGAGTTCCTACGTGGTAAATTCCAGTCGAACGGCGGGTCCTTCTTATGCGTATTTGGTGTCGTTTTGTGGTGATTTCTGGCTGATTAGTGTGGTGGTGTTTCTCGCCCAGTGAGTTTTTTGAGTGCATGTGTGAAATTTCATGTCTTCTCTAGACGACTTGAAGACGATTTTCTGTCCCTTGTGTCTTTTAAATTGTAATTGGGGTGTCGAATGTATTTGAAAGTTCGGTGCGAGGTATGGTGCATTTTCTCGTGTGTATTGCAAACATAGGGTGGTTTTACAACCTATGACGTCTGCAGTAGTGTGCGTATGGAATAGAACCATACAATTCTTTAAAATATATATTTTTGAGAAAAGCGCCCCACTCCTTTGCTAACTGACACTATGTAGTACGACTCCATCTGAATGATGAATAGATGAGTGTGGACCTGTATGGGCTTTTCTAGAGGGCTGACTAATGACGGACTTAATGATGGATGAAGGCCGAATGATCTACTTTAATCCGGGCATGGCACCTCCTCACGTGTTTAGTTATCAGAGTTACGTCCAGCATGCACATACATGGTTATCAGAGTTACGTCCAGCATGCCCCTCTCTGATCCTGGCCGGACCTACATGGTAGTGTATTTACCTTACCCGCAGGTTGTAACTCCTTCCGATTCCAAAATACCTCTGAATTCCGGTTCCGCAGTGTACGAGAGGACAGACCTCCTTTCGCTGACAGGAGAGAAGATCATACATAGTTGTAGTGGAGTCTTGTGGAGTCTTAATTCATGGCCCAAAATCACGATGGACTAAGGGATTAAATGGAAATTAGGCTATCATGTGTGATGTCACCATAGGCTAATTAGTAATATTCTATTTAGAGGAGGTAAGTGGAGAAGGGGGGCGGAGGCAGCGGCAAGGCTATGTCTTTTTTTTCTTTTTGAAGAACGGGCTTGATACGTTTTTGGTGGCATTTTCTGTCTCTACCCTCTTTTCCCTGTCTCCTAAACATCAGGCCGTGAGGGAAATGAGGTTGTTAGTGGTTCAGAGGTCGTAGATGATAATATATTCTGAATAAAAACATGATTATTATTTCTAAAGGACACACCGTTGTAAACATGTTTTGTGTCCTGTGATCCCAGATGTCGAGACTCAGTTGAGTGAGTTGCCATCGCTTGTGAGAGAAGTACTACGAAATGACGGGATGTGTGAAACGAAACAGGAAAATGGGATTCTTCACTAGGTGGATATCGATTAATGAAGAAATAATCAGTGGCGGTTCTAGCCTTTACGGTACCCTGGGCGAAATTCCCCTTCAGCCCCCCTCCCTTCGGAATGAGACCCACTTCTCAACATATAGAACACAAAAATTATAAATAAACACTCGAACAATTATGTACAAACCTACTTGTTTATGGAGCCTATCGTCTTAACATTTAAAACTACACACATGTACAATTTTTCACTTATGTGTTGGATGTTCGCTTTTTTCCACTTGTTTTCCCCCAGCTTTACTACCCCCACCACACCCAGTAATCCATGCTGTCCTGGGCGGCTGCCAATATCGCTCATAACTAAACCCGCCTATGGTAATAATATATGTAGAGAAAACATAAAATGAAAACTACGACAGGATTGGCGATAAGTGCTCGATAATAAGAGTAATTGCTGTCAATACAAACTTTTCTAACTTACAGGACAAATAAAGATTATTTTAATTCTTCGATAAAATTAGCTGAAAGAAAAAAAAACGACCAATCATAAAATGGAGGTAAATTCCTGATGGAGAGAAACAATGGTAGAGGGGAGGTGTAAAGAAAGATTGAGAATGACCAGGTTTTTTGCGTACCGTCTCGAAAACTTTGCCTACTTGGAGATATATCTGGATTGCTCTTGGCTTGCGGACAGCGCAAAACAGATGAGTTAAGAAATTCTATCCCTAGTGAGAGGTTTTGATGTGATAAGGGTTGCCGAGCCCTTGTAATTTGGAGTCTATTTTTCAATCTCATCATCCATTCCACTTCTTCAATTAGGCTTCCACCTTGTTAATTCTTTACTCGCAAGGGCAGTGACTCTATTCATGTGCGCAACCTTTCCTGTATATAGTCTCCCAAATCCATGTATACATTAAAAACAAGGCTAAAATAGGGTAAGCTATGCAAGGTTATTCTAGTATAGGATATGGTAGGCTATACTAGTCTAGGATATACTAGGCTAGGCTATAATATGATACGCTTGGCTATATTATGTTAGGTGTGGTCATAAATCAGAATAAGTGAAAGCACGCGACTTTTTGGTCAGCAGACCTTGTTCATTCTTAACTTCGCCATTTTGTTTTTAAACTCTGTAGGAACTCTTAGGATAAATTTGGGCAAAAACCTAAAATATACCTAGGATATAACTGAACTAAGAGTAAAAAAATATCTATTACAAGAGGAACAGCTTCAACACTCCTTACAAGAGGAGCTTGCGCTTCTTAGGCAGAGCTTCAGTCTGTGGCATACGGCCAAGGTAAGGGTATCGGTTCCCATTTCAGGATCGAATTGAGCAGTTACTTTCCTTATAGTGTCAAATTCTTCTGCAATATATTTATTACTTTCTTCTTTTGTACATTTTCTCCCAGTAGAAAACTTTCAATATCCTTTTGAATAACTACTTTTTTATCTCTTTTGTAATCGTAATCTTTATTTTCTTCTAAAATCTTATTAATAATTTCGTCTTTATATACTTTTTCTTATAAAATATTTAAATATATGCATTTTATCCAAACCTTTCTCATATTCTTTCTTATTTTAAGGGAGAAAAATGTATAAAAGCTTCAGATATACCAAAAACGATACCTAATACGTTATTTAGAACTTTATAGCAACTCTTAGACATAAATTTCATAAAAGATTTGAAAATACCAAAAAAAACCAGTCGTACGGTCTAATTTTTCAATCTCTAAATAAACTCTTAGAAAGAACTTTGCTAAAACCTTTTTTTAAAGTTTCCAATAAATATTCACTTCATCATCATCATCATCATCATCACTAACTCTATAATTTAAGAAAGGGATTTTTTTGAGCATTTGAATAATAATTTAATCTTAGTTTGGTTATGACTTATATTTTTTATCAAAGTTATTTTTAATAATTCTTTTATAATATCAAAAAATAAAATGGTGAAGTTCAGAAATAAATATAAGTATAGAAATTTTGTGCATTTTTTAAAACCTAAAGAATTACAAATGGTGAAGTTCAGAAAATTTATTTTTATATATCTTCTTCTCTATAACTCTAAATTTTAGCAACGTGATATTTTGGAAGGGGGAAAATTTAGTTCCTTTTTAAAATTATTATAATTAGCGAAGGTCAAAAAATTTATCAAAATTTAACCATGGCTGCGTTTTTAGATTTTAAATTTTGATCTTAGTTGCGAAGCACAAGCTCCCCCCCCTGTAGGGATGAGTGGCGAAGCCATTGCCTGGTTTCTTTATATTTTACTCTTAGTCTAGGATTTTCTCATATCCATACTTTTTTTCTAGCCCTATAACGAAGAAAAAAGAGTTAACGAAATTCTTTTAATATAGGGAAGAAACAATTCTCACAGCTTATCTTGCCTATCTAAATGATAATTTCTATACTAAAAAAATATTCCATGCTTTGATTTCAATACATTTCTTTAACGTCACAATTTGTACTTATTTTTGTTTTTAAAAAAGAAATCCCCAAAACAATCGATACTCATATTTGTTTTTTCGTACTCTGAATTTTTTCCGGGACTATGTAAAAAGTGGCGAAGCTGCTCGTCTTGTTTCCAACAATTTACTCGTTTTTCGAGGCCAGTAGGTATTTTCTCCATGCTAAAGATTAAAAAGGAAATTCAATTTTACAAAAAACGTTGAGAAAACCTTAGCTTATAGGAAAAAAACAACAAAAAGAAAAACAAACAACCATACCTTAATTTTAAGCAATTCAGTAAACTTCACAATTTTCATTTCGTCTTGTTCTAAAAAATTCTAAAACATTCGATAACCAGATTTAGTTTTTCAATTAATTTATTTATTCAATGTATTTATTTAGGTCAATTTGTACATACAAACTAATAGAAAAAGTATTATTATTATTCAACCCATCCTAAAACTTTCGTTTTTAAAATATATTGTTAGGGACAAAGGGAGCGACTTCTCTACTCCTCATTTTAGTATACTTATTTTAAGGTGCAAGTTGATATTTCCTCCTGATAAAGATTAAAATTTAAAATCTATTTTAGAAATAATTTCGAAAAAATTTCCAATATACCAAAAAATAAAATAAAAAAAGCAGCCATGGTTAAATTTGTAGAAATCTTCTGAACTTCACCCATTCGATAATCATATTGATATATTCAGAACTTCACTATTTCGTTTTTCCAAACTCTAACGGAAATATTTTAAATAAATTGA
Organism: Ceratothoa steindachneri; assembly: GCA_963969495.1. NCBI lineage: Eukaryota > Metazoa > Arthropoda > Malacostraca > Isopoda > Cymothoidae > Ceratothoa > Ceratothoa steindachneri. The sequence goes on from OZ018324.1 coordinate 117,089,260, forward strand.
ATAAAAACTAAAAATAATACCAAGGTAATAATAGTAGTTGGTTGTCCGTCGATTTCATGGCACTCCATAGCCGGGATGGTGGCAAGGTGGTCCAAGACGACCAGTGATTGTGGAGTGTTGCAGGAAACTGCCGAGTCGTCGGTCTAATAACGCTCGCACTAGTACAGGTCGCCACAGCAGATTTTGCATTAGGAGTTGACTCCTGTAGTCTTTGTCCAGTCAAGGACATTCACAAGACAGTGGGTCAGGATTTGTCGAGGGACCAGGGCGTGTCCACACGTTGGTTTTTGATAAGATGTTCCTATTGCTCAAATAAATTATAAGATATTTTTCCCTGACTCTTGTTACTGTTTGTTTTGCTAAAGTAACTTCAGTAACCTTATTTATAATTTGTGTGTAAAACAAATTAGTGGGAATATTTAGCCAACTATAAATCAATATCAGAGGAGACTTCAGTTACTCATAGGCTTTTATTTCTTCTTAAAACCACATTCTGCTCTCATTTCAATTAGTTTTTCTTGAGTACGCACATAAAGAAAATAATTAATGTAAGACACCGTAAAGATACTCGTTCTAAAGTGCTCTCCGATTGCTGTTTATCTCAAAATACAAAAAGAAAATATGTTTCCTGACGAAAAAGGTTTCCCTTTACATGTTCCCCCAAATAGACAAAATAAGAGTTTATGGCTCAAATAAAAAGGATATCCTTCCATCCCACCCTTATCAGGTTTGCTGACCAAAAGTCGGTTGCTCTCACTTATTAGAATCGGCCGAATAGTTATGTTATTCGCAAATAATTACCCAGCTAAGCTTGGTAGGGCTTTGGCAATTATACCATTCGAAAGAGAATGTAAAACAACATAAGGGCTTCAAATTTCGTTAGAATCAGCCGAATAGTTATGATACTATTACAAAATAATTCATCGGCTAACCTTTGGAGGACTTTGGCAATTCTATCACTCGAAAGGAAATTTAAACATAAATAAGGGTTTGAAAATTAGTTAGAATTGGCCTGATAGTTATGATGTTATTGCCAAAACAAAATAATTTGCGGGCTAAACTTGGGAGAACCTTAGCAATTATATCATTTGAAAGAGAATGTAAAACAACATTAAGGTTTCAAATTTCGTTAGAATCTGCAGAAGGGTTACAATGTTATCACCAAAACAAAAAAAAAGGAAACGTTGACCCACCAACATAGTGAGATATAGAATCGCCTGCAACTAGACTTACACGCGACTAAAAAATATCTAATATATTTGAAACCCTCTAAAAAATACGGTTCTTAAAATGTAGTTTTCTTCTTCTCGGTTTTTGCCTACCTGGGGTCGCCGGGTAGGGAATTAGTTTCCAAAGTTTTCTGTTTATTGCACTCAGTAAATGACTCGTCCATTAAGGTTTTGGCAGAGATTTTACGACTGGATGCCATTCCTAACTACAACCCTCCCAATTTATGCAGGCTTGGGAGTGGCACTGAGCGTTATGGATTAGTCAAAACTAAAAACAAAATCCGGTTCGTAAAATATGATGTTGGATAACATCTTCAATGTGATTTCCACAATTTGTGATTAATACTTCGATCTGCTTTGCGAGATTCACATGAACCATATATTAACTCTAAATTTCCGTCATTTTGGGCACATTCATTCCCTCGGGTGTCTCGTATCATTATTTAATTAAGTACACTTTGTTCTTTAGCTAAAAAATAGTTTAATTTGTCTTTAACATCTAATTGTTTGACTGTCGACATTTGACCTCAATCCTACACTGCAGTCTTTGATTCGCTAATTGGTAAACAAAAATGTGTCTTGGGATATTTCTACGCGCTTCTTCAAATGTGCTCTTAAATTGTTCAATTGATGAACGGCTTTGAATTTATACTTCATTTTTCTACTAACTCCTTTAAAAATTTAAGTGGGTTTAAATCTGGTGAACGTGGTGGATAATTGAGACTACCCCGTCGTTCGATCCATCGATTATGAATTGTTTCTTCAAAGTTGTTTCTGACATCGTCTTGGTAATGAAGAGGTGCTCCATTTTGTTCAAAGTAAATGACATCATCTCGGTATAACTGTTGGATTGCGGAAAATCCTTTCCCCCGAACCATATTGTGGTAACTCTGACCGGTGATTGTACCATCGAAAAAGAATGGAACAACCAAACCTTTGGTAGAAAAAACACATCAGACATATATACTCGTATATATACCCGGTAAAACTACATGCCAAATAATAAATGTGTGGAAATTTTTTGTGACTGATATGTGCAATTATGACGATTAATTATACCATTTAACTTAAATCTAGGCTAATCAAATCACTCATTTCTGTCTGCAAATTGTCCATCTTCTGTTTTTTTACTCGAATTATTCGCAAAATTAGATTCTGCGATCCGAAACATCCTCATTCAAGGCATACAATAATCTCAGGATTTAAGATTTCCAATTAGTATTCTTTAGAATTCTGTTCATATGTTCGATGTGTGCTCCTTTTTGGCCTTGTATCTATGGCTATGGCGCCGAAGACCCTCAGTCGGTAGATGGGGCACAAAGTCAAGGTGATCAAGCAGTCGGTGCAACGGAATCCTTCTTGGTGAGAAAGGACTGCCTGGTAGTTGGGTACACGGTGCGATCTGACGTTGAAGGATGATTCTTGCAAGGGGCTTGATCGAAGAAGAAGGGTGTGTGACCCTAAGTTGTCACAGCAATTCGACGTAATGCTTTGATGGCCCTTAGTGATGACAGCACCTGGAGTGTTTTGCTTGCCCGTCTTTGAAACCCGGTATGACGAAATGGCGGAGAGCAAAAAGAGCTGTAGCCTGTAGGGCTTTAGCTTTATTCGAAAGGCAAGATTTGCTCAGAATGCCTTTTATCTAGAGGTTACAATGGTTTTATATAAGGTTTACATAGAGAAGGTTGGGCTAATCTCCAAAGGGGTTTACTCATAGGACACTACTTAGGAGGAGATATTAACTAATTTAATGGAAGTCTTACAATCCTATATTACGTAAGAGGAGTTTTCATAGGTTTTTTAAGTGTGTCTACCAATACTAACTTAAGAAGGGCAGGTCACTTTCCAACACTGCTTGTTTATTTGCTACATTTACGACCCGTGGGCGGGCATAGACTTTTCCCTAACCTATCTTAGAAGTGGGTGGCACCGGTAAACAGAGAAGGATTATTTTTATTTTCGTATAACATATTCCTAAGCAATTATTTTTTCACCAGTGTTTGGCTTGGTGTGCTTACAGGGAAACTTTTGCAGCAATATCTTCAGGGGGAAAAAATTAATTACAAAAATTGCTAAACATAAGAGAATTTCATACATAGAACATCTGAGCTTTTAAGCAGAGTTTTGGTTTTGCATACTGAGACGGGCGAATTTACCCGTTGTATCATTTACGATCGAAAAATCAATTACAAAGTTTTGGCACATATGATAGATAGGATAAAGAACAGCTGAGCTTTAAAAACAAAATGTAAACTTTTTGAACTGCTAAGCCTATAATTCGTATCCGCCTGTCTATTATCTATCAATCTATCTGTCTACCTAATTATATGCAAATGTCTCTTTTCCCTAAGTATGAAGGTTTGAGGCAGGCTTCCCGTTTCATCTAACTATGCTCTAGTTACTTTCTTTGTTAAGGCACGTAATAAACATTTGTCTTAATTTTCCCTGTGTCACAAGCACATTGTCTCAGAGATTTTCTCGATGATCCGTTTAAAATACCTGTAGCATTTCATCAGAAATGTTGGCATCTGTTGATGCCTTTGAACGCCGAGTCGCGTGCTTGTACACATCATGTACAATACAGTATACTTAAAATTTCTTCCAGGTATGTTAAATGGTAAGTCGAATTTGGAGTATTATTTCCAAAATTGTATCTCCACTGTTGTTGAACCTTTGATGTCTTTGAACAACAGTAAGCTCGTTTTAAAGATAAAGTATCCTTGAAAAGGACACTTATTTAGTTGGTTTCATGCAATGGGATAATGAACTCCCATATTTTGGACAAGAATAGTTTTTCCTATTCTTTAACTCAATATTTTAAGGTTAGTTTCTTTTACACTTTTAGTGGGAAATCACTAAAAGGATTAACAGGCTCTCAGCTGGCAATGCAGTAATATATCATATTTAAATATACCTCCGCTCCCTTTTCAATTCATGACGATATCTCCCGATTAAATAATGAAAATCACCTAAAGGGCAAACTGACAATGAAGGGGCAAGCGATATTATTGTTTTCTACCAATCAGCGAGCAAGGAACACTCCGTGGTCCAAGCAAGAGCCACTCGTTCCATTCAGGTGTGTGTAGATATGAAACCCTCTTATGCAGGTTTCTAGACGGACAACTAATGTGTTGTGTGTTGGAAAAGAGGGGAGGGGAGAGAGACAACGATCATATAATTGGCTGTGTATGTGTGTTGCAGTGTGTAGTTGGAGATGCCAGTGCTCCCGCGTAAACCTCATCGTGCCCGAACGCAACATCTAGGAGTTACAAATTCAACGCCTCATCGACTCACCTAGCGAGAACTACAGGGCCAAAAGTTTTAAAATTTAGTGAACCCTGCAAAAAATAAAAGAATAATATAACGGACGAGGAAATTTAACGGCGGAAAAATTACTAACAAAGGAAAGAGTGAATAAATAGACTCGGAATAAAGAACACTCAAGAAAATAATAAACATAATAGAGAAAACTTTTACACGAAATACTTTGCCACCTGACCATTCACTGTTACGTGGTTGGCGGGAAAGAGATCAACAGAGTAGCAATGCTTTCCGACGCAATTTATTGTTGTTTATTCAATTACTTGCCCCGAGTGTAATAAGGAATCTCGGAATGATGACGGAAGAAAAGAAGTCACAGGAAGAAAAGTCACAGGAAGGAAAGTCACAGGAAGAGAAGACACAAGAAAAGAAGGTACAAGAAAAGAAGTCAAAATAAAAGAAGCTACAAGAAAAGAAGTCACTAGAAAAGAAGACACAAGAAAAGAGGTCAAAAGAAAACAAGTCAAAAGAAAAGAAGTCAAAAGAAAAGAAGCCACAAGAAAAGAAGTCACTAGAAAAGAAGACAAGAAAAGAAAACACAAGAAAAGAAGCCTCAAGAAAAGAAGACACAAGAAAATAAGACACAAGAGAAGAAGACACAAGAAAAGAAGTCAAAAGAAAAGAAGTCACAAGAAAAGAAGAAACAAGAAAAGCAGACAAAAGAAAATAACACAAGAAAAGAAGTTACATGCAAAGAAGTCTTGTGTCTTCGTTGAAATATGCTATACAAAAAGTAGGATTTATTAAGAGGGCTCGTGATTGTAGAGAATTTTAATGTCATTGCAATATCGGAGTCATGGCAAGCTCGATTTTTCCGAAAAGAAGTAGATTGATGGTTACAATATGGAGGAAGACAGGTGATTATGTATATCAGGGATAATCTCAACTGTTGTGAAAACATTAAGATTAAAATAGTAACACCGAGTCATTATGGCTAGACGTTAGGAGAGAAAGGATAAACTTTTCATAGGATATTTAAATAGACCACCAAATTGAGGAAGGAAGCTACGTCCTCTATGTAGCAGAATATAGAACGTGCATGTAGAAGTAATCATGTGTGTAGAATGGGTGATTTAAATTAAGGAAATTTAAACTGGGAAACTCTTGCAGTTGATCAGAAAACAAAGGTATGTTTTAATATGGTGCAGGATAATATTTTTAAACGGGTTTATAAACCAACCCACTTGGGGTGATTATATATTGGATTTAGATCTAACGACTAAGGAAGATGGTATTAGCGATAAGGAGATTGGGAGAATTTTTAAAAATAACGGCTATTGTGAAATTAGATTTAAGTTAAAATAGACTTTAGAAAAAAACTCTATAAAAGCGGATTATACTGGTCTGAAGAGACACCTTGATAATCTTTTGGGGGGACTAAGGAGTTCGGTCAGGCCAAAAAATGTGAGGTCAACAAGAACAGTCGAGGGGGAAGATAACCCTCAGGTAGAGAGGAATAGAATAGATCAAGAATACGAGACTTTGATTAAGCAGTTAGTTGTCAGGCAGAATATGAATATTCTACATAGGGAAATTAGAACCAAGGTTTTAAACCCTAAATGAATGTCAGACAACGGTAAATATTATATCGGCATTAAAGGAAGCATTTATATATAGAAATATGAAAAAAATAGTGAAGGGAAATTAAGGCAGAGATAGAATGAGATAACTAGGTGCATCAATACGTTAATTAGCATAATAAATAGAAAATATGAAATCGAAGTGAAAATAAGGTAAAGGAAGATATAAAATGTTTCGTTCAATTATACATGATTAAGACTAGAGATAAAATAGGTCCACGTAAAAATACAGACGGAGTGTTAGTGAGTGATAGTGATACAATTGCTAGGTTATTAAATAAGTATTTTCTTTTAGTATTTACACTCTTTGATAATCTAATTGTACCTGAGGGGACCTTGATTTTCAAGGGGTATGAGGAGAAGAAATCCGATGATATTATAATTTAAGGAAGATAATCTCAACAGAAAAGATAGAATTTAATTTACAAAACACCGGACCCTGATGAGATTTTTCCTAGGGCTTTGAAAGAATGTAAAGATGTGTCAAGTGAGTCTCTAGCATAGGTGAGCGCGATAACAAAAAAAATGTATCACGATAACCGATAAATCGATAACGATAACCGATAATCGATAACTGGCGATGAATTTATCGCCCGATATGGTGATAACCGATAAATCGATAAATCCAAAATTCTAATACAATATTAATTATTGACTATATATAGCGTTATTTAATAATACAATAGTAAGAATATTTGAATACTGTTTCTTAGTTTCTTACCTGGTGAGGTTCTCTTTCATCTCCTCATAGAATTTAAGGATCCTCCTCCCAGCTCAGACCTACCTATTTCTGCCTCCAAGGCACGCGCGGCTCGGCCCTGTACTAAACTGGAACCAAAAACTGAAATTATCGATTATCACTAGTTTGGAACCAAAAGTATTGGCAATAACGATGAATCGATAACGCAGAAAAAATATAGGATGACCAATAACCCGATATCGTTATCGCGATAACGCCTACCTATTGTCTCTAGCATGCATATTTAAAAAATTGTTAAAAACTGATGTTGTAACAAGGGCTTGAAAAAATGTTGAGATATCTATTTTTATGAAGGGAGTTAAAACGATTATGTATAGGGTAGATAGGGGCAAAAGGCCCACCCGGGGCAAAAAGCCTTTCTGGCTCCCCTACTGCACATGCGCAAAAAGTGATCAACTGAATATGGCAACATTAACTCAGTGTAAGGGAAATTCTTGTGTGAAGAAGGTGTGTCATCAGTTCAACTTAGCCAAAAGGTATGTACAATTATGTTTTTTTGTTGATAATCATCTAATATTTCATACAATTTAATTCATGAAATGAGATGGTTCTTTGTCTGCAATCTGTCCATAATGTTGTAGTTTATACAAGTAGCCTAGTATCTCTTAGAATTTACAGAGCTTTTAGTGATTTATTTGCAATATGTTTTCACAATGGCTTCTTGAATGTTACATGGATGTCAGGGGCAAGAGGCCTACCTACTTGTAGAGGCAAAAGGCCCAGGGTGGGCATTTTGCCCCGCTGTAATTGTAGGCTATAAAAAGGCCTATTAATTAAGATATAAATTGAGGTACATAAGTAACCAAGCTTTGTTTCTTTCTTTTCAAATTAGGCTTAATGCAAGATGCTACGGACATACAAGCCGAAAAAATAGGGAATCCTACAGTGAAGATGACCTAAGAAATGCTGTTGTAGCCATCGCAAATGGAGCTTCTGTTATTGGAACATCTAGAGAGTTCAAAGTTTCGGCCAGAATTCTGCGTCGTCACAGAGACGAAAAAGTGAACAAATCCAGGGTCTACTACATTTGGATGATTCAAGAAAACTTTCAGTGAGGAGCAGAAACATGAACTTGTGAATCTCCTAAAAAAAGTTGGAAAGTTCTCTCTATGGAGAGAATTGCTGCTTGCACTGACTCTGGGTGGATTGATTAGGACTGTTTTCTAAAATAGTTGACTCATTTTATCAGTGTGGTAAAGAAGACTCACACATTGTAATCCTTAATGGCCATCATTTCCAAAAAACTCTAGCTGCAATCGATTTAGCCAGGGAAAATGGTATAATTATGATCACACTTACCCCCATTGCATCCATAGGATACAACCTTTAGATAGGACATTCTTCAAATCACTTAAAGCAGCATACAGTCAAGCCTGTGACTCCTTTATGTCTTCAAATAAAGGAACAAAGATAACAACCCATGACATTGCAGAAATTTTCTCAACTGCATATAACAGAGTTTCAACAATTGAAAAATCAGTGAATGGTTTTAAAGTTTGTGGGTTGTGGCCACGACAAAAACATGTCCTCTGAGGATGACTTTGTTTCATCAAATATGATTCAAGCAGGTGGCAACAACGAAGATCCTTTGGAAGGACCATCTGGCTTTCAGGCTCTATCCAGGCCTATCTCTGAACATTACCCTCTTGCTGTAGAGGAAAATGACCAAGAGCCAAGCAGTCCACCAAAATCTCCACCTAAGGTATTTAAAAGCTTGATATGAAGCCCCAAAACTTCAAACCACCCAATAACAGTCAAAAGAAAACATGAGCAAGCTCAAATTATTACCTCAAGTCCTTTCAAAAGGCAAACTGAATTACTCTCTCATAAAAAGAAGGCCAAATCAGCCCTGAAGAATGCATCCACATTGAAAATGAAGAATCCAGAAAGAAAAGAAGTCAAGAAACAGGTCTTAAAAACGAAGAAGTTAAGGAAAAGAAAGCCGGATGACCTCAGTGACTCGGAAGAGGAATGGCCTTGCCTTATTTGTCTAGAGCCGTACAAGACGAGTCGTCCAGGACAAGAGTGGGTCCAGTGTTTGGCCTGCAAAAGGTGGGCTCAGGTAAATTGTTCATCAGGAGATCCTAATTACTATTGTCCCAATTGCCTGTCCGATTACATTGATGAGGACTGAACTATTTTTGTAATTTTATCATGAGACATGGCCTATGTTATCTTACATATTTTTTGTAGCCAAGTACCAAAGTGAATTTTGTTTCAATGGATTTTTTTTTATTTGTGTGTGTGTGTGGCTAGGGCAAAAGGCCATAATTAGGCTACTTTTTTGGTCATTTTCATAATGGCGAATGGTCTATGTTTTCATAAATATTTTTTTAGCTACCTACCAACGTGATTTTTGTTTCATTTGGAAAGTGATGTCAGTTTGTTTGTTTTTTGTTTTTTTGGGGGGATGGAGCAAAAGCAACATATTAGGCCGATGTAGGCTACTATTTTTGTCATTTAATTATGAGCCATTGCCTATGTTTTCATAAATATTTTTGTAGCTAGGTACCAATGTGATTTTTAATTTAACTGGAGAGTAATTTGTTTAATTTGGGGGGGGGGGCAAAAGGCCCATATGTAGGCTTCTTGCCCCAGCAATGGCGCATAAGGCCTATTTACACATTTTGTGAATTTTGTATTTTTTCGCAACTTTCTTTAAACTGTAAAAGAATATTACTTTGTTATAATATGAGGAAATACTGTAACTGCATCATTACAAATTTACACACATTTTGAATAAATAGTTTATTTTTATGAATATTTTTTTCTTAAGGGGGGCTTATTACCCCACCCTACCCTAATTACTGGCCAGTGAGTTTGACATCATTGGTGGGGAAAATGATGTAATTTCTAATAGCGAAAATCTATTAGGGCTCTCTTAGATCAACATACGTTGAGTAAGGAATCTCAACGCTTCTTTACTAGAGGAAACTCGTGTTTGACTAATTTACTTCCTTTTATACAAAGGTGTACGAACGATGAGAGATAAAAATCACGATGTTGTTTACTTTGATTTTACTAAGGCTTTCGACAGGGTGCCACACTTAAGACTTTTGACTAAAGTTCAACCACAGGATTGATGAAACGATTTTAGGTGAATTCAGTCGTGACAAACAGCAAAGATTAAGTATAGATGGGGTTAAATCTGAGTGGGGAATGTTACCAGTGGGATTCTTCGAGGGTCGGTGTTGGGATGTTCTTGATTAATAATAATGATCTCGACATAGGCATGAAAGCGATCTGAAAAAGTTTGTTGGTGACACGAAGTTGGGTAGGATTATAAGGTATGACTCCGATGCTGAGATATTACGAGATGATTGAACCAAACTATTGCCATGGTTTGAGAAATAGCAAAGAGAATTGAACATAAGTAAGTGTAGTGTACTTAGTATTGGTATGTGTAATCCACCGAATAATTATAAATTGAATGGGAAAATTTTGAGAAAGTCAGAATGCGAAAGAGACTTGCAAGTCCTTGTAAGTTCTGACTCCGGGCCTAAAAAGCAGTGTTTAAGGCCTATGAATAGAGTTAATAGGGTATTAGGGTTAACATAACATCACATAAAATAACATAACATAACATAATTTCACAGATGACAAAAGCCACAAGGACCTATCAAAGGTCATCCGCATCCGTCAAAACCCACCCACAAAAAGCACCATCGTGAGAAATAGGAGTGCTGATGTCATTTTGAAATTGTACCGGGCATTGGCTACGCCTCATCTTGGATATGCGGTGCAATTTTGGTCACCAAATTATAGGATGCATATTGGTTTGGTTGAGCGTGTACAAAGAAGGCTGACTAAAATGATTCATGGGTTGAGGAGCTTAACTTATGGTGAAAGGTTTAAGACACTAAATCTATTTCGATGGAAAGAAAAAGAGTTCGGGGGACCTGATAGAGGTCTTCAAGTAGGTAAATGGTTATAAAGGGGTAGACATGGGTAAGATTTTTATTTTTAGTGAACAGGTTAAGACAGGTAGAAATAGATTTAAGCTTAACAAGTTTAGGTTTGCGAAACCGATTGGTAGAAATTAGTTTACAAATCGAGTGGTAGGTGATAGAAGCGTCCTCCATGGGAAATTTTAAGAAAAAAATGGATAGATATAGGGATAAAGATGCTTAGTACTTGGTAATGGTGGACTCGGTGAACTTAGTAATGGGAACAGGAGCTGCCTCGTATAGGTTATGATTAACCTTTTGCTGGCTCCTTCTGTCCTTATGTTCTTATGTAACCTAATCTTATACCTTAAGTTACCTAAACTAACCTAACCTAACCTCACCTTGCCTCAAATATTTTATTTCATATACAACTGTTTAATTAAATAAATATTCATTTTTCGTATGTGAGTAATGATATATAAATGTTGTAAGTATGTAATATTCATGTATTGTCAATTAATACACCATTCTAAAATATGACTTTCTTTCTGGTGTTTTTTTTTGTTTTGTTTTTAATAATTGCTCACCTGTCGCCTGTCTGCTTGGGCATAAGTCGCCTTTTTCCCGATGAATATTTCCTTGGCAACAATCGTGACTTTTCTGTGACTTTCTTTTCCGATTATGGGAATAATTCCTCCTTCATGCTACAAAAGATATTCTGGTTCTCGTGATGACCTCAAATAACGTGTAACATCTGGGAAGGATCATTTACTGGTCATAAGAGTAACAAAGGCTCTATCAGCACAGGGTTCTTATGCCCCATTAAATAGTAAAACGCATCACCACTCAATTTGAAAGCCAAGAGGTAAGTTGATTCAATGAGAAGGTAAAACAGACTAGCAGTTACCACACCTAATAGGCAAAATATATCGGAGCTTACCACCCCCAGAAGGAAAAACACACCTGCAGTTACAGCTACCACTAGGCAAACCATACAAGAGTAACCACTCCTAGAAGAGAAAACACACCAGCAGTTACCACCCCATTAGGCAAAACACCAGAGATCAGCACCCCCAGAAGGCAAATCAAAAAGGCACTTACCAAACCCACAGGAAAAATTACAATAGCAATTATCAACCCCAGAAGGCAATCACACCGACATTGCCACTCACAAGAGGCAAAAAACACAGCCAGAATATATGCGCCTGAAAGGCAAAGAACAAGAGTGGAAAAGATCAGTCAGGACCAAAATAAAGATGACCTGTCCCCTTAACTTGGATAAGAAGAGCAAAATGGTGAAGAAGTGAACCAACTGATCCATATTACAGAGTTCGCAGGTCATCGCATCCAGAAGAGATGCGATCAAAAGACGAGTAGCTGATAGATTTAACCCAATCACTTTAAACCTTTGCTGTGGCACGCAACTTGATGGAAAGGAGGGGGGGGGGGGGCTGTTTGCACTAGCGGAACAAATATTTCTCTCTCTTACTGTCTATCTGTCACTTTCTATATCACTCACTCGTTCTAGTCTCTCTCTCCAATTATCTGACACTCTGTCTCCATCTGTCTCTGTGACTCTCTCTGTTTCTCTCTGTATTTCTCTATCTCAGTCTCTCTTTTGTCCTAGTCTCTTTAGTGCAGCGTCTCTCTCAGTGCATCCACTTCATGCAGTCTCTGTTACTCTCAGTCCATCACTGTCGCACTGTTTTTCTTTCTTTCCAAATATCTCTATTCTCTCATTTTCTCAATTCTCCTAATTACTATCTTTCTGTCTCTCTTTCTCTCTCCCTCAAATTATCTCTTCACACAATACCTCACACTCTCCCGTTACATTCACACCTCATCCTCTCTCCTTCTAACACACACTCGCTTCCCAGGACACACAACTCCTCTCACTTACAAACAAACTTTCTTTCACAAACATTCTCCCTCTCCCCTCTAACGCTTCCCTCTCCTCCGTATCCCTTCCCCCTGGCCCCACCTCCCCCGCTGATCTTTTTCTCCCCTCTCTTATTACCTTCTCCCTCACACTGCTAACTCCCCTTATATTCTCCCTCACACTGCTAACTCCCCTTATATTCTCCCTCACAATATATCTTTCCTACATCTCCCCTCTCTCCCCCCGCTCTCTCTCTCTCTCTCTCTCTCTCTCTCTCTATATATATATATATATATATATATATATATATATATATATATATATATATATATATTAGGGGGGGGGCCAAAAAAGGGGTAAAATTTCAAAGTGCACTGATCCTTTATCCACACGACTGTTTTTTTTAAGTCGCGTGTGAGTCTAGTTGCGGTAGTCTATATCTCACTGGGTCGGTAGTTCGGTCTCTATTCTTCTTTTAATTATTTTGGTAATAACCTTGTAACTATTCAGCCGATTCTTACGAAATTTGAAACTCTTATGTTGTTTGAGATTCTCTTCCGAATGATATAATTGGCAAAATCCTTCCAAGGTTAGTCAGAGAATTATTTGCCAATAACATCATAACTATTTGGACGATTCTAAAGAGATTTGAACCCCTTATGTTGTTTTACTTTCTCTTTTGAATTATATAATTTCCAAAATCCTCTCAAAGTTAGACGGGGAATTATTTGGCAATAATATCATAACTATTAGTCCGATTCTAACAAAATTTGAATCCCTATATGGTTTGACATTCTATTTCAAATGATATAATTGATAAGGTCCTCACTAGGTTAGTACGGGTATTATTAAAAGTTTTGAAGGTCGTAAGGTCTTAAATCAAGATAAGTGAGGGTACGCGACTTTTGGTCAGCAGACCTTGTTCGTGTTAAATTCCTCTCCTTGTGTGTGAAATTTTATCGCAATACAATGATATTTAGAGGTTGCCCTAACTTTTAACTGCTACCCTTCTCCTGCATTGGGAGGTAAACATGCTGTAGGAGATGGTATGTAAGGCAGTAGATAGGGTTGCGATTCTGGATCTTGTCAACGATTCGAGAAGTTGCTGGGTATTCTAAGTGTTGCCCAAAGTACTGGACAAGCTCAGTCTGCAGCGTGTCTGGAATTGCTCGAGTCTTGGAAGATTCGCGATGCAGTAGTCGGATTGGTCTTTGATACAAATGCCATTAACACTGACCTCCGCAATAGCACGTGCGTTCGGAATGAGGAAGGTTTTGGAAGGAAGTTGGCGATGTTGGCGTGCCACCATCATGTGTTGGAGATTGTTCTTTCTGACGTATTTCGAGTCGTCTTTTGGTACACTGGAGGTCCGTAAGTCGCCCTTTGCAAGCGTTTCCAGGAAGAGTGGCCGACCATTAACCAGCAAGAGTACACGGTGGCTGAGGATATACTCTTCAAAGTACAATTGCAGCAGCTCCGCTGAAGGATTACCTGGCACCCCCTGTGACTGATCCAACAAAATGTCCGTGCGATGACTACTTCGAGTTCCTGCAGTTCGCATCACTGTTCCTCGAAGGGGATACAACGACTCAACCATCGTTTCGTGCCCCTGGTGGCATCCACCCTGCGAGGTGGATGTCAAAGGGCATCTATTACCTCAATATGTTCCTGTTACGACAACAATTCAGGACAACGAAACGAGAGGAGTGGAATGTGACTCAAATGGCACTGTTCATTGCCCTAGTGTACGTCAGCTTTTGGCACGAAACTCCTCTGTCATGCCTCATCCCACGCTCAATACAACGACATCATGATGCTGACTGAACTCCAGAAGTACACGAACCAGATGAACGTCGCTGCAACCACGAGCTATGCCGTCCAACGGAATCTCTGGTATTTGGCGGAAGACTTAGTCTGCCTTTTCTTGTTGGACGACCGGGTTTCAGGCAATATGAAGGCCACCTGCACGACTCGGATGAAGACGAAAAATCCGACCGATGATCACCCACGTCGAGCAAAAATCGAAGACACACTGGACATACGCTTTTATGCCTTCTTCACCAAAAGGCCACATCGTGTTTTCGACGTCTTGAAGAAAGGCGGAGCCCAGGAAGCGAAGCAGGGCTTCCTGCAGACGGATCCTATGGCTTGGAATGGCAACAAACTGTACGATGACTCTCAGGCCAGTGGTGAACGACGCAGCTGAACGAGTAGTAGCCCTAGCAGAGGCGTACAATGCGACGCTGACGAATGATCGGGATCAGGAGCAACTCATCTTCCGTCTCATTTACGAACACCAAATGGCCATCCCGACGCCCTCAAAGACCAACCTGACGAAGAAAAAGTGAAAAGTTGGGCGACTCCTAAATGATGAGATAGAGAGACTAAATTTTACGTGTAATTCCTTTTCATGAAGTGTAATAAATTTAGTTTTGTAGATAGAAAGAAATATCATTTTCAGCTTTTTAACCAACCTAATATATATATATATATATATATATATATATATATATATATATATATATATATATATATATATATATTCTGATGTAAGGAAACGAGATATAAGAAAAAGTGTTTTATTATTTTTCAATATAACTACCCTCAACTTCAATGCACTTGTGCCACTTGTCCCTGAGGCTTCGAATCCCCGACAACCAGAAATCTCCCGACTGCTTTTCAATTCACTCCTTGACGGCGAGCTGGACATCTTCATCGTCCCTAAACCGGCGTCCACGCAGTGCAGCCTCGAGCTTGCGGAATAAAAAGTAGTCGCTAGGGGCCAGATCTGGACTGTAGAGGGGATGGTTGAGCTCGTCTCGAATCCGCACTCACGCAGGGCAGCTTGTGCAACTCTGGCCTTGTGGACTTTTATGACGTTGGAGTCGATCATGGGGCGTGAGGTTTCTAGGGACCAAACGGGCAGAGACCTTGGTCATGGCCAAATTGTTGTGGATGATGTTGGTAACACTTCCATGTGATATTCCAAGTTCTCGCTCGATTTCTTCGACCTTCACCCGTCGATTTTCGAGGATGATCATCTCCACACGGGCAACAATGTGCTCGTTGATCACGTCTGACGGGCGTCCTGGACGGGGCTCATCTTCAAGGGACTCACGACCATGGCGGAACTCCCTATTCCAGCGAGCAATGGTTTACACTGCAACCATGCTTTCATGGATCTCTTTTGCATTCTTGCCTTCCTTGGTCAAAAATTTGTCACTGCGCGGTGCTCAACCTTCTCCATTGCTGAAAAATTTGTGACTGACGATCTGCGATGAGTACTGCTTCTTAAAATAGACGAGGCAGGAGCGTGCGGCTGCAGGTCCAGACTTGTCATAACTTGTCCTAACACCCCCACAAACAGCCATCCCCCTTCCTCTGTTTTGCCCTACCGATTCGCAAAACTTATTCACCGCTCTCGTATCTATTGTGTTGCACAATATTTCTAACTATTTCTCCAACTTCACCCACACATTTCACCAACTAGAATCATCCTAATCCCCGAGACGCTCTTTAGCCACGCCAAACACGAGTAACTGTAGCAATCCAACAGCACTAAAAAGAGCTGTATCAATTGTATTAACCTTCTTTGCTTGGCATGGCTGAGCGTCGCCCCCGTGGGGGGGGGGTTGTAAGAAGGAGACTATTCATTTGCTATACTAACTGTTTATGATTATTGTTTTTTTATTAGGTTTTGTTTCATTTGTTTTGTTTTAATTTCCTTTGATTTTTTCTTTCCTTCCGCTCCCTCTCGTAAGTTCAGATTAACCAAGCCTGCGTTGGATTATTCCCTTTCCTTTTCTTTATTTGAAATTAACAAATATCGAATTTACGATCATATGTACGTATTAAAGCAAAAAAATCGATTATGCACGCACACTACATATACACTTACCCAGAAGACAATCGTATATATGAAGAATACTACAGGGACCAGTTTAAGAGTACACACATCAACAGGTACATCCATGTATAGATTCACATTCAAATGCATACACACACGGAAACACCACCAGTCCAGAAATCCAATCGCTCATCTGTTGGAAAACACAAATGCAAATATTTGAAAACGTTCATCATCTGGGAAACTAACGCATATATGCACATGAATACATATAATTAAATGTACATCCCGATCCACGCACGCGCCAGCATTTGCGACACATAAAAGAGGAGTCAGGTCTCCTCTATCGCTCAGTGCCTTGTGCGAAGAGGGAGTGTGTGATCGAACCACCCGCTATCACACCCACTTTTACCAGATTAAATACACGCGTCAGTGCCAGGAGACGTCAGTTTGGGGCGAGTCGCTCTACCGAAAGGCTCGTTTTTTGTACCTCTCTCTTTCGTTTATTTTAATCACGTGCATTTCCCAGCCATCAACAGAGGGACCTCCACCGACTTATATTGGAGAAGCAAAGGACAATTATAAGATCTTCATTAATAGCGAAAAGTTCAGTGATTTTTGATGGGAAGATGAAGAATTAAACTTTAGTCACACACATAAACTTTATCTACACCCTGGAACAATGGTCAGGTCCTAAACACGTTGATAAATAACCTCG
Source organism: Ceratothoa steindachneri (assembly GCA_963969495.1). Taxonomy (NCBI): domain Eukaryota; kingdom Metazoa; phylum Arthropoda; class Malacostraca; order Isopoda; family Cymothoidae; genus Ceratothoa; species Ceratothoa steindachneri. Next base: position 117,106,481 of record OZ018324.1, read on the forward strand.
AAAGTGACATCGTGTGTGTGTAGAATTTGAGAGGTCAAAAAAGAGCTTTCCTATTCGGCACTGCCTATAGAGACGGTCTTACATGGCGTCAAATTATTCTTTGACCATCAGTTCAGTTAACATCCGTATTTAACGTATTTTAACGTTCAACTTTCAGCACCATGAAACATAAAGAGGCATTTTTAACTGGTAAGTTAGTTTATTATATCAGGGGTAAATACCCAATAAAATTATGAATAGATTCTTTTTGAGTCCCTTGGTCTCCAGTTCTTATGATCCGATTAATGGACGCCAGCTCGTCACTTCTGGTTCGAATTAATTCGGTTGAATGACTACTTTGTCGGTATTTGGAGTTCTTTGCTGTTATGTCCGTCATTACCACATCGAATTATTTTGCTCGCATAAGGGGGCCAATAGTGATATATTTGGACAGGAGATAAATAGACCTCAATCACTTATCACCCTTCCAAGTCCTTTCATTTTCCTTGCGAAATAGCCGCAAATCCTAAATGCCCCGGAGATGTGCCTCGTGTAAGTTGTCGAGTTTGGTGGTGTTAGGCAGTCAATGCCCTAAATTCCTCACCCCTACCTCACATATGTTACCCCCTTGCCCTACAACCCTTCCCTGCTCCAAAGTTTCGAGCGCCCCAAGTAGTCTCCTCTTTACCCTTCGTTTGTAACTTACACGTATTTTCACTTCCTCAACTTAACCTATTTTCCGAAAACTTTGGGCTGAGATGCTCTTGTTGATTTTCTTCTTTTAGTAGTAAAAAAGAGAGGAGGACTAATAGATTAGGATCACCCCAATAGGAAAATTTTCTTTCCTATTTTCATTTATTTAAGCCTGTTCAAGGAGCACATACTCATTTGGGGCACTCATCTCACTCTATGCTTATCACAACTTTCCATTGGCTTTGAACTCGCTGGTTAGCGCTAATATATCAGATGGAAGCATAATTACTGAGATGTGAGCAGTACAGAGTAGATCGGTAGTTCGAGACATCCAAGCTCCAAATCTAATTCGTTTTTTTTTTTCTATTTTTTTCGTGTAATTTTTTATCCAAGAAAGATAAGAAATTTTTCGTTAGGAAATGTGAAGTGAACTTATTGAGAATTCCGAGTGTTTTCATTTTCCGCGAAATGGGTTGGTGGCGATGGCTTTATGAATTAAGCAGTAAAAGTGAAATTCGGTTTTAGATTAGTCCAAGTCCTGGCACTCGATCTTCAACAGGCTTTATTGTCAAATTTCAAGCATTTTACTTAGGGCCTCTGACAATCTCAGTGTTTCACCACGGTATGAAATACAGCCACTATATAGACGGCTAGAAAGACGTGGATGAATAAATATACATGAAAAGGAATGTAAAGTAAAAATATACCAAAATCCGGATCAAGTAATGTATGACAGCTGAACTCTGAACGAACGCTACACTACTGTGCATGTGGTCAATGACTTCTACACGAATTTTAATCCAATCCCAATTTTTAGATCATTAAAGGATGTATTTCAAAACCAATATAAAACCACATCTCGCAGGTTTCAAAGAATTCAGATGTGCGAACTCACATACTATTTCAATAAAAAAAATAATAAGCTAAAAGTGTATCGCTAAATAGCCCTTTTTCCACTCTGAATAGCGGGGTAGAAACCCCATTTAAAGACTGTGAATAGCGGTGTAGGAGCCCCATTTAAAGACTGTGAATAGCGGGGTAGAAACCCCATTTAAAGACTGTAAATAGCGGGGTAGAAGCCCCATTTAAAGACTGTGAATAGCGGGGTAGAAACCCCATTTAAAGACTGATATTATTCACGTTCTTTAAAGGAAAACCCTACGAAAAGGAAGGTAGCAGACGATAATGTATAAACATTCATAAAAATAGACGGTAGACTGTCAAGATAGTGTGGCATTTTGCGTTATTCACTAGTGCCTGGTCTCTTAGGATCACAATTTAATATATCGTCATATGAACAAATAGAGAAACATTAGTAGATAAATAACACAACACCTGAAATTACTAAATAGACTTTGAAGATATCCAATTTATTGTCTCCCAGAACTTCATAAACAGACAGAAAAATTAGTTGATGGATAGATTGATAGATAGATTTGCTCAGAGCATTGATCAATAATAAAAAGTAAGAGTGCCAAAAGGTATAGGCCCTTCAAAGTGCCTTGATTCACGTTCTCCGACAGAAAGAAACCCAGAAATGTACTGGCACTAAGCAAGCAAGACAAACAGATAAATGGAATAACAAACCGCAAATAATTGACATGTTTTCTTTTACTACGAAAAGTAAGTTTAAGTGAAAAGTGAGGCAGGGAATTTTGTCGCTTGATGTTTGGGGAATTTTGGTTCTTTATTCGATAATAGTAAAATAGTTTTCTCATCCGTTCGTTGGAACAAATTCCGGCATTGTTTCGCATAATTAATGTAATTCTTCCTCGATTACATATATATATATATATATATATATATATATATATATATATATATATATATATATATATATATATATATATATATATATATATATATATATACTTACGATGGGTGGAGGGATATTAGTTACAAAATAAATTTCTACAAGTTTAAAAAAAGATTTTCTTTTCCACAGATAGCGATGATGTACTTCCCTATCCCGATACCAAAATGGAAGCAATAAATGATAGCAACTTCACATTTCGCCCCATATCTCTTACTATCATGTTTTCATTCTTATTTATCACATCTTCTCTGTTGAACACACTGTTCCTAATAATATACCTAAGAAAAAAATCATTAAGAAATATATCCAACAGGTAAGATTCTTTTTGTTGGTGAGATCGAGACTTATTTGTTCAATATTTCTTTGTCTTTTAAAAAAAAATTAAAATTATTCTTTGGACATTTGTTCATTTTCTTAATCGTTTTGTTTCCCTTTCTTCAGATTTATCGTAAGTTTGACAGTAAGCAACCTCGTATCGTCGTGGATTCTATTGCCTATCGTTGTAGCCGATATCTTTGTTAACGATATGGTGTCTGGTGCTGAGAAAGATCTATCCACCTACTTGAGGGTGTCTACCTCCACCAAAGCTCTTTGTACTACCTTCAACGTGGCGGCAGACTTCTCCACATCAGCATCGGTGTTCTGTACGGTGTTGATTGCCTTCGATCGTTTCTTCGCCATAACAGATCCACTCCACTACCACATGCTGGTGACTAAGTGCCGCAGTTGGTTGTTCATCGGTCTGGGCTGGTGCCTAGCTGTTGTGATTGCCACCTTTTCTGGTGTTGTTGGAAACGAGGAAGGGAAATGGTAAGCAAACTGAAGATTCGAAGGAAACGTAATCATTTAAAGAATTAAAATGCAGTAAACGTGGAGGAAGTATAAAGGAAACAATAACAAAGTAGAAAAAAGTAACATCCTATGGGATCAAAGTTAGCTCCTCTCACCGCGACCAGAAATCTCAATCAATTCTTAATTCAACTCATAATTGTAGGTTGAGGGGGAAGAGGGGCTAAAATCTCCACTGGAAAATTTAGAGACCAAAATCACAAACCTAAATTCGAAACTTCCGTATCTCCAATGCTACACACATGATAGCATGATGGTAAATGGAAGTTAAACACACTAAACATCGGCAGTGGCTATAAATGAAATTAACCATCCAACTTCTTACCTATATACTTTTAATACCATTCAAATTCTTTACTTACAGGACTATGTGTAAAATTCAGCCGAAGACTACGAATACAAGTTTTTACTACTGGAGTCAGCTGGGGTTTGGATTGGTCTGTTTTCTGCTCTGTTTCGCCTTCCCACTCCTCATGATTTCATGGGCCTACTCTAAAATATACTCGGCGGCACAGCAGAACAGCGAAAGGGCTCGCCGTAGCTCCCTCTGCAGCCCCACGCTCGAAGTGGTTGAAGCTGGGAAGGCAGTTTCCAGGTAAAGAGCTTATCCTTTTGCGACCTCATCCTGCCATTGCAAGAGGTTATTTAGATTAAAAGTTTGAAGGAATTTTGTGTTCGATCGGGAAATAGAAACATGTTGGTAAGATAAGAAAGATTAAATGAAAGAGGAAATGATTATGAACGATAATGGCATGTTTTATTATTTTAATCTCATTCCGATTTGTCTTATTTTAATGAGTTAGGAACAAGCACGAGTAGGCTTCCAAGTATTGGCGAAAGGACAACTTATCCTCTTCCGAGAGAGAAGGTAAACGACTACCAATTGACGCGAAAGCATTTTGCATACCGAGTATATACATAAATACACCTTACATTATTTTTTTTTAATTAATACTGCGATAAATAGATTCAAATCAAGTAAAAACATAATTAAAGTATGTGTTTATGTGTACCTTTATGTTAACGCGTGTATGATGCAGAAGAGGATGGGGTCTTTTGTATGTATAGATGTATAGGATTGACCTGTAAACGGCATATTATCACGACTAGTCAATACTGGATTCATATTTAATTCGGTACAAAATATGCTTTTATAGCATTAAAATAATCTTCTGAATATATAAAATGATCAAAATATCGAATAAAAAACATGACTATTCAAATACTAATCGAAAAGATATAGGAATGTTCTACTGGTGCTTATGAAAACTCATTAGCGTTTTATTAGTACACCAGCGCCAGCTGAAGCAATTTAGTGAAAAAATTCTAATGATTATCGATGTATGACTCACAAAGGAAGCAGTGAGTAATAAGATCACTCGCTTTCTTTTACAAGCACTCCCAGGTCTGTAATTTTAAACCCCCTTTTTTCTGTATTGGTTAAATGTTACTCCCTCCCCCTCACCCCCTCTTTGAAAGAACTCTTAACGACTCGTTTCTTTAGTGCCAACTTTTCGATTATTAGGTATAAGATAATAATTAAAAAAAGTCAAACATTTTCATCGTATTGGAAAGTCCAAAAAATAAGGTTAATTTTGGGGCAAATAAATTGGGGGCCCATTATTATAGCAGGGGTGAAATTTTGAATATTTGTTGTGTAATTCAAAGAAATTAATTGAGGTTACCCCTGAGTTTGTTGTTTTTTTTTCTGAGGGAGAAGGGGCTTTAAGAGGTGGAATTTGTGGACCCTAACGAAGGAGAATCGATACCAGACATTTTCTTCTTTCTCTCCTCACTACAAAGTTTCTTCTTTCTCTTCTCACTACGGAGTCTCTTCTTTCTCTCCTCACTACGAAGTTTCTTCTTTCTTTCCTCACTACGAAGTTTCTTCTTTCTCTCCACTACGAAGTTTCTTCTTTCTCTTCTCACTACGAAGTTTCTTCTTTCTCTCCACTACGAAGTTTCTTCTTTCTCTCCTCACTACGAAGTTTCTTCTTTCTCTCCTTACTATATTGTCAGTTTCTAACAATCCTAAGGTTGCTCTCTAGTTTTGTAGGGGGAAAGTAGAAGCCAACATAGATCCAAGCTTTCCTCATAACGCCAGTATAATAATTTAGTATAAATTGAGCACATTGGTGGCCGAATGTTTTTAGCATAGGCAAATATTATGGATTTTTATCTTCATTGCTTGAGATTAACTACGCCATCTTAATGTGTCCTACGCATCTTACAGGAAAAATCAAAATTATATCTATAAGCTTCATGAGATTTATGACTTTTCGCTCAAAATTAAAGGACCTCTGGCTGGATATCAACTTCAGTAGCCAATCCTGAGTCATTGTTATCCATTCTTGTCTCAATAATGGTCAAGGGTTGTCATAATTTGAGAGCTTCCGCTTTAGGGCCCGTCTTCTTAAGGATCCCTCGTAGGTCCTCGATCGGATTATGATCTTGTGAGTTTCCAGGCCATGGACTCATAGTGTTGACTGGTGTCAGAGCCCCTTTATTACTTGTATCCGATGGCACCTTGCGCTCTCCTATACCAATGGATCACCTTCAAATTGCTTATGGATAGTTATAGGTTTCGTTCTGAGAGATTATGTTTACACTTTTACACTGTAATCAACTAAGTGGGTGCTTGTGGTTTGCAAAAAAAAACAACAAAGTCAGCTCAATCGCTATCAGAAACCTTTTTGTAACCACGTTCGGAGTCTAAATAGTGCGCTTTTCAAGGTAAATCCCAATGTAAATAAGAGAATGTTAAAAAAAATTCTGCTTACGTGGGCAGACACGTGCTTGCTGAAAAAAACTGAATTGGCGAAATTCGCCAGATTTTTCAGATTCAGTTACGTCCGAAAAAGTGTCGACAATACGTCAGCTTATTTCATACCCTTCGTCGTCATAGAGTTCCCTTCCCCTCATCTTTCCCCCTTTCCTCCTTTTCCCTGCTCATACGTTTCTCATCATTTTACCCTTTATGCCTTAGTTACCTACCGGCCGAGGATTTAATGTGAAAGAGTTGGATGTTTGGTAACCAGAAGTCACCGGTTTGAAACCAGGTCTTCTTTTCCATTTTATGTCTCAAACAGTGCCCCACTAGGGATCCAATGGGGAAAGACTAAAGTAATCAACTACGTTGATTTAGGCGCTGCGCAACCAAAGATTGTTGGCAAAACTATAACCAACCTCTCACTAAAAAATAGCAACACAACCAATAACATTAAAAATAACAACCTCCATCTACAAGTCTGCCTTCGCTGCGGGCCAGGGGGAGGGGAGTTCCTCACCTTTCGCAATTTCACCAAGCAATATACTCTTTCGTCCACTCGGCCTAAATACTTTTAACAAAAACTCAATTTATGCCCCCCCCCTACCGTGTTTGGTAATATTAATAATAACTATTACCCTCTTCCTTGCAGGTCTTCCTCGACTCGATCCACTTCGTCGCAAATCGTCTCCACCATTCGACGTCGGATCAGCAACGCATCGCTCTTCCTCTACAAGGAGGAAGCGAGAGCGGCGAAGATCTCAATCGGGGTGATCATCCTCTTCATCTTCTGCTGGTTCCCCTATTACGTCACTAAGTTCGTCTACTCCACACTCGGGCCGGTGAGTCGAGCCCGGGGTTATTGCGGGGTCATTTGCGAAAGAGGCGGTCAGAGGACACCGTCTACGGAGCACTAGGTCAGATCAAAGAAGAGACGAAGGATATTATGTAATAGGATCGAGGGGTAAAAAGAATCTTTGAGTGTGTTGGTGCGGATCGGTTAATAACCCCCAGGAAGGAATAAGTTCGTACCATTAAGCGTGGGGACTCATATGTATACACATAGATCTCTCTTCTCAAGGGTATTTACTAGACAGACGATTCAATGACCTTTTAAGTGGGAAGTGTACAAATATTTTAATTATTTCTAATGATCTTTCCTCTCCCTCACAGGACACGGCCCCACCGTACACCTTCAAAATTGTGCTCATTTTTTCTGTCACGAATTCAACCATATCGCCCTACATGTATATGTATAGGTCGAAGAGGATTCAGAGGGAGGTGTGGAAACTGTTTGGCTTCTCCGCCAAAGCAAAACGCACCGACTACGAGAAACGGAGGCCCATCTATCACCAGCTGTCAGCAAACCTTGAAAGAATTCCCGCCTCCCCCATCTGCCTGGAAGGAAATTTTAAGCTGGAGACTTCTCCTTCACATTCACCGCAGGTGAATTCTGTGTCGAAAACAAATCAACCACCCATGAAAAAATCTCCTTCCTTCCTCAAGATATTTCACCCCAACACGTGGAAAACTTGTGGCATTTTTTCGTCGTCTTCGTATGTAGCGACATCGTCATTATCGTCGAATTCGACTTCTTCGACAAATAGTTGTTACCCTAATTCCTATGTCTCATCCAATATTAGCGGCAGTACGCAAACTCTAAACAACGTTTTACAAGTTAATACTCCATTAGTATAAGTGTCGGAAATTTTGGGACAGGTGAATATTATAAGTTATGATGAGGGGTTCGTTCTCACTTGCTATTTGCAAGCTATTTATTGCCATTGGAATTTAGCGAGCAACTGTGTGTCAAGAAGAAATTTAGAAATCGTTTTAAGTCTATTTTATTCAAAATGTTGTTGATATTAGTTCTGTGCTATTTCAAAACGGCATCCAACCCCATTAATTTAGATGTCTGATTATGAGTCAAGTTGACTCAAACTAGTCGATTCAGTGTTTCCGTGAAATTAAGTAAAAGGGCATTTAAAAATAAATAAATATTGCTCAAATTTTCCAATAATAGAGTGAAAATACCGAAAACGTGACAAATGAACGAAATGTGTCAAAATGAAAGTAAACATGTTTTCGATCCACGAAATTAGTCAAAATTGCCACAAATAGGACTCAAATAAACGGAATGAGGCAAAACAATGCTGCATACCTGACTGAAATGAGACAAATTGCTACAAATGTGACTCAAGTGAAAGAAATGAGGCAAAATTGCTGAAAAGTGACTCACATCAAAGAAATGAGGCAAAAATGCTGCAAACGTGACTCTAATGAACGAACAAAGTCAAAATAAACTTAATAATGAGTCAAAATGAACTCAGATGAGTGATATTGGTGATGATTGAAGACGGGTGTATCATTAACTTTACCAAAGCATGGTGCTATAATGCTCAGAGACATTAAAGCTATATGGAATGTTAACTATATCATTCCTCTAAGCTGGCTCTAAGTTCTACATGTGTCCAAAGATCTAGAAAAATCTCAGGACTCCAGCATTTAAGGTTCAAAAGGACCCTGTCGTAGGTTGACTGCATTGAAAAATAAGAAGAATGCGAAATATTAACATAAATATCTATCTATCTATCTATCTATCTATCTATATATATATATATATATATATATATATATATATATATATATATATATATTTGGGGGGGGGGTCTAGAGAAAAACAAAGAAATTATCGTGAGTTAGATTTAGAATTGACTATTTGTACACGTTAAATGTTAAAATTAATGTCGAAATAACTCTTCAATCTCTGTGTTTTAACAATGTCTAAATAGGTGTTGAAATACCCATTTTAATCCATGTTAGTGCAGTGTTTCTTCATTCAAGAGTCAACTTTAATCCCACCGCATTAACGAATGTTAAAAGAAAAGCAACAACCATCGATAATATTTTCACATTTTTTTATCTTTTGTATTTTATTTAATTTCATATTTTAAACCAAAAGTTTGCACTTCAATTTATAATTTCCATCGGATTACTCCGTAGGAAGTAGTAGTGAACCTCATGATTCTACCATTATTTTTCCATTAGTTATTTAACGTTGGATTCAAAACAAGGTTAAATTAACGGCATTTAATGTATTTTCCTCATTTTTACTGCCACCGACTCTAAGCTAAAAGTCAAGAATTATATTTATTTTTTATAAATGAAGTTTTTAAATAAAGTTAAAAAATGAAGAAAAAAAGCATTCATTAAATCCTCAAGATTCGTGTGTGTTTACATATTAATCTGTGTTTGTGTGTGCATGCCCTCTCGTTTTTGTGTGTGTTAGTGAGTGTTTCTGGCTTCTCTTAAGGTTGTGTGTTTAAGTGTTTGCGCCCGTGACTTTGTTTTGGTGTGTACGAGTGTGGTTTATCTGGAAACGTACATGCTGAGTGGGTTTCTCTTCAGATTTACCATTCTTAAAAATGTCTTGCGTGTCTGTATCGGCAATATGTGTTTATAAAACTTACACATGTATGTATGTATGTATGTATGTATAGTACCTCACTTAACTGAAGTGGTTTCTTCTAAAGATTTGTACCGAGATTTCAAGCTCTTTTCAGGCCAATTTTTACATTCTTTCATTTTTCTTTGATTCTCTTTCCGTTCAAATTTGTTTTAGTCACATTCGCCTTTTCTACATTGGATTATCCCCTCGCGTATGTAAAAGTAAGTTGCACCATCTGCCCCTCGCCTTGTAGATGAAATCTTCCGAACGGATAATGAAATGTACATAAAGAGCAGAATGACAATCCCTCGTCAGGAGTATGGGGAAATGAGGGCACGTCATGGTCGACGCGTAGTCTACATGGACATGAGGGAGTCCTCATAGAGGAATAATAATAATCCATATACAGTGTTTTAGAAAAGAGAGTGGAAGGCAGTGCTGTGAAGACGGGAAGGGAATGAGAACGTTGGGATTGGCTGTATTTGCGATGATGCGAGTGGAGATACCCCGGGGGATGGAAGCTTTAGCGTAATCGCCAATGTGGTGCGACACGATGACGCTCCTGAAATTCTTGGGTCTCGCTCAGGGGTATCGAACCCTGACTTCAACGCTAGAAATCTAGCACCTAATCTACTAGGTTAGAGAGATCTCCATCCTACGAGAGGAAATAATATAGAGGAAAAGGAAAGGAATAATGGGAAAACGAATAGAGAGAAAAATAAATTTAAAATGGGGGCCATATTTAAAGAATTGTCCTCTCTTTATAAAGAAGCCAGGAAAAGAAGAGCGAAGAAGACAAACATAAGAATTAAAAAGGAGCCAAGTAGGGCTCGGGAAAGGAAGGGGGAGGATTTAGTACCAATATAGGACCATATCGCGATCTCCATAAACAGGGAATACCATGGTACAATAGGTAAACAAGAAGAAAGCTTGTCTAGACTTAAATAAATGGCTAACAAGGTAAATATTCCGCAGTCCATAAATAATAACAATTAATGATTATAACAAAAATTACACAAATATCCAAAGTGCCAAAACTTAGGAAAGATAAGATTGCCAAAATGGCAGTGCATCATCGCGTTTCTTACACATCCCTCTTCTCTTCCTCCTTCCCTCTGTTTTGTGTACACAAATTCCTTAATTCCATACACTGATGTTACTATGAAAGCGAAATAGAAAGGGCCACTTCAGCCACTCTTTTAAGACCCGTTCTCACAAAAACTAGCGTGGCCCTGGCATACTTTTAATGTTACACCGGTAATTATATTTTACAGGGTGTCCCTAAAGTCTATACACATAAGAAATATCAGAACAGAGTCCTCGTTCAACAAATCTTATTCCCCCCTTGACTTAATTTTCATGGGTATTTTAAAGAAGAATGTATAATTAATGAAAATGAAAGGTACGACACAGCTGAGGGAATGCATGGTAAATTGATGTGATCAAATTGAGGGAAATTTGGAATTAATGCGTTGGTTTCATGTAGATCTCGCGATGTTTTCTGACATTACATCTAGAATTTTTTCCTGGCACTATACTTTTGTTGTATTTTGTGCCATTTTAATTATTTGTTCCATTCTTGTAGCACATTGGAATCACGTGACTTTCCCTTTTTCCATCCTGGAATTCTCTCTATTTTTGCTCGTCCCGCTCTTAGGGCCATTCCTGACACACTGCCTCCTTTTGGCGCTATAACCGCTCTTGCTCTCTTTAAAAGGGGGTCCGAAAACCGTATTTTTGCTTTGTGTTCTCATTTGCTCGTACTTGTTCGTAGATGCTTTAAGATAGGTGTAATCACTTAGGATTAGGTGTACTCATTTTTTAACTATCTCTCAATCATTTTTTCATTATTTTTCCTACTTTCCTCTACCGAGTGCAGCGGGGTTTTTGTTAGTGTCATATACGCCCTTCTGTCCCTTTCGGTCGATTGCTTGTTAAGGTCAAAGACCTTCATTAAATTCAAATAGTGTCATTATGACCACTACCCCCCCCCCTTCTCCTACATTTTCTTTTACTCAACCTGCTTCCTATCCTAATCGTTTTGGTTCCAGATCTCTCATTACAAACTTTCTGTGGGAGCTCCCTCATTGGTTTTCGCTTTATAATAAAAAATAATGTCTTTTCCTACTACCCAATAATAACCCACCTTTTTGTAGCATCCACTAATACGTACCTACATTTTTCCTGCATCGATTCTCTATATACCTCTTTGTAATTTCATTCCTTTCACACTTGCATACACATATACCTTCACCCTTCTCCACCATCCCAACATCCCGTGACCTCATTTGTATACACAAAATAGACTGTCTGCATATTTCTACCTCACCTTCACTAATTTTAGCTCTCCGTTCGAAGACTACGTGCAAAAATTGGGATCAGACTGGATAAAAGAGGTTCATATAAGTTGAAAATCCTTTTGTGTTTGGTCTGTTGTTATGTATGAGCACTTGCTAAGGGATGGATGGCGCGGCCTGTGTATTTATCTATTTAGAGGGGCTTCTTGATAAATCATGAGTGGCATAAAAACAGTAGGAAAGGAAATAATCGTCGATCAATCCAAGGTAATAATTAGAACTGCTTCTCTGCAGCTCAGTTACCAAATCTCAGAAATGAAGAGTTTCGAACTGATCAGAGATGCTTCACGAATTTTAAACATTGGGATATCAGCCCATAGCAACAAAACACATTAAATAATTGTTTCCGTACTTATTAACGAAAATATAAACGAAATACTCTATCTACTACTATAAGTGTCTTAAATATTATGACTTAAACTTAAATTTAATTTTTTGAAGGCACAAAAAATATGAATAAATTTAAGTTGAAAGGCTCAGTTGGAATCACTCCTAGAATTTTTAAGGAGGTGAACGAAGTACCTCCTCTCCCCCCCCTAAATAACTCATATTCAACCAATCACAGCACCCAGCATCGTTTTAAAGAATTAGAAAAATACACCTATCTTTTGAGAAGAGTAACACTGAATATTTTCTAGCCAATTAGCTCAATGTATGGAGCTGAAAAACTCTGTGAATCCATAATGATAGATGCATCGTATATCATTTTGAAGAAACGTTGCATTAATGCAACTACAAAAGGCATAATCTTGCTATACATATTTCTTAGAATTTTTATTTTTTTAAATTTACTTGAGATATGTTGTCACCATTAAGGAATGATGGATATAGAATTTGAAAGAGTTTTTGATAAGGTATAACACAAAAGGCTAATTAATCAAACTAAAGGTATTGGGTATTTATAGCAAGTAGCAGAATAAATGAAGTTAACTCAACAACAAGAAAAAGACTCCAAGTGAGCAACAATTAAAAAGAAGTTACCTCATGGTTACATATAAGAGCAACTCTTAATTAAATATAGTAATGAAATATACTCACGGATCTTTGATATATCTCAAAATGAACAGATAATGCAAAGAGACTACAAGGATGCAAAGAGACTACAAGGACTACCCTGTGGTAATCGAAAAACGGTCAGATTCGTGTCATTCCGCATGGAAAATTGAAGATCACTGCATGTCGAAAACAAATAATCGGGGAAAATGATCCCCTAAAAATATACAACAGCAAATTCGGGCAAATATAATTTGAGGGTTGGTGTGTACACATTACAAATAATTACATATCCTCAGATTGCTACATTGAAGTTAAAAAAAAGAAAACATTAAAAGTATGAGATTAAATGCAAAATGTTTCAACGAATTGAATTGTTTTTTGCTTAATCTTAGAATAAACAATATGCCATACAAATATGGCCTATATCACTAAAAAATAAGCAGGGGATAAATAAAAACAACACATCACAGATAATAAACTATAAGATTTAATTTGAGATATTTGACGAAATTGCTAATTATGAAATAGAGATAATTGATAAAATAATCTCTGAGTAACAAATAAAAATCGGTAAGAAGATTGGTAAATTAAAGTGAGGAATATCGATTTTCTTACCCGACATTGTAATACTCAAGAGATTGATTGATTTTTGAGAAAAAGAAACTCCTGCCTTGCAAATGGAAAAGAGCAAAACAGTAAATAAATAGGTGGGGGTAAGAACAAACAGGAAAAAAAACAGAGAGGATTGGCTATGATTGGAAATGTATTATTAATAGAACTAGTGCAAAAAATCCTTAACCTTTAATGCTGGTGAAGAAAGGAGAATTTAAAAAAGATTGGAGACAGACATACGCCCTCGACTTGTATTTTAGAAAAAAAGCAACAAACAAACAAACAACAAATTGTCGTTTATGGTGATTAGTATCCTCTTGCCTCCATAATATGCTCTATTCAGGTAAGATGAAGGAGAAAAGGAACAACTTTGAGAAAGACATATCAAATGATGGAAATGAATTAGTAAAAAGGAATCTGACAGTAGAAAGAGACATCATCCCCTCTGAATGCGTCACCTAAGAAAATACATTGAAAGCCTATAAGTAACAATTGACTAAAAGAGGACTGACACCCGAAATTCATCCAAAGAGAAACACACCAAAAAATTCGTCAAAACAAATCTGGCACCCCATATTTATTCACACAACAATGACACCTAAAATTTGCTGTGTACAACCTTAGGCTCTGACAACACTCAACAATAGGGAAAGCTGTGCCAGGCTTTGGTAAGGAGAATGTTAGGTTACGAGTTGATTGAAATAGAGGGCTCAGAATTCAGTTTGGAATCAAGGTTAATTTCCACTGTTCACGTCACGTTAGAGAAGTTGGCTAATACGTTAGAGTTAATGAAGTTTCCTTAGCGATTTAGAATTTTGTTGAGGAAGATCGCAACCATAAAAGATGTGGAAGGCTGCGACGGAAGACATTTGCGAGCAAAATGAAGTTGCTCTTTCTGTCTTTGTAGCATCGATTCACTTCGCTCTTAAATACATGGCCCCGAATTAAGAGAATACCCTTGGTCTGATCACTTCTACGCAGGGGAGCCCGAACTTGTTCCCATCGATACAACTCTAAAGTATTAGTGCCTCCCCTGACTGGCATTTACCCGGAAGCAAAACAGCTGCAATGAAAACAGCAAATTCATCAGCTGGCTGGTTTGGAATCGATGCAGATAGGAGATCGTTTGAGTCCGGAGGTACACGTGAGTAGTCGATGTAAGGGACTAAGGCCCCCAACAAATTCCCCCTGCCCCATAGCAATGAACGAGATAAAAAAGAAACGGAGGGTCACTTGCGAAAAAAGATTTACAAACGTTTCGCTTCGTGCGTTGTCCTGCTTGCCCGGGTGACAGGAGGTTCACTACACGGCGGAACCGGTCTTTTAACGTTGTGGGATTCAAAGAGACAACTGCGATGGCGTCCTTTTTGCGCTCTGTAGCAGAAAAGGGAATTTCTGGGCGCATCTTGCGACCTTGAAAGGGCTAATGTATTGCTTCTGTAACGGCTTTTAAGCCTTGACAGATATCGAGACTTACGCTGCTGTGCGCAGGTCTTGGAAAGGTAGGTAGGTTCACCTTTCTCCTTTTTACAAGGTTCTCGTCAGTCGCCCTTACTCTTTGGTTTACGGTAGGTCCGTTACGAAATCTGATAGGAAAACTGAAAGAGTGTCGCTCGTAGTGAAATTACATGGCGTACGTATCGGAGTGCCAAGTAACTAGTTCGCCTTAGACGCATCATGGTCCAACTTCCATGCTTTCTTAAGGCCAAGAAGAAACAAAAATGAGTGATTTCATCAGGAGAGTCGAGGCTGTGACTCTCAGGGTCCATTTCAGGTGCCGGTGGTATAACTTTCCCAGCACATTCGTTGCAGGCGGTGGTCCGGATATGGCTGGCACCGAATGCCCGCTGAATTCCTTCCATATACAAAACTCAAATTATCGACATGGATCTGTGGTTACTCTGGACGGAACGACAAACCGTGCTAGCCATATGGAGAAAAAGGTTTAAACGACGGTGCGCTTTTCTTCGGATGCGCGTCGAAAATTATGCGAGAATTCCTCCAACCAAAAAGGCTTGTGGGAAAATTAGTATCGCAAGGGACCAAACATACGCTAGTTCGGTTACACAACGTCAACAGTTAGGTGGCATTTGTCCGATACTTTACCCCTCCCCCTCCCCCTTTGTCCCGCTGGCACAACAATCCTCAATATCGGTCGAAAGGAAATATTATAATCACCAGATTTTGTAGCCCGTTAGTATAAACAAAGGAGGGTAGTATAGCCTTTAGAATAAGAAAATATCTAAGAACAGGCTCACTGTCACCTTTACTTGTTTATGTCTAGTTTCGCCAAATAGACGAAATTTCCCTTTTTCTAACGTAAACCAGAAGAGAACAGAAGGGCTAAGGGTCATCACGCTGGAAAGTGATGCCCTAGGACAAAGGCATTCAACTCCCCTCCACCTACCCAGGAAAAAATTGAGGTATATATACTTCTATCTGGAGAAAAGAAAGGATAATCGAGAGAATACGAGTACCGGAGTCAGTCCGGGCATTAGGAAGAAGAAAAAGTGAAACCGAGCGGGAGTTTTCTTCTCGAGACTGTTCCTTTTGGTCCCATCGAAGAGTAGACCATCGATATATTGAATCACTCTCATACGAATCTCATCAGAGAAACCTCCTATCTCAGTTTTCGAATAAAACCAGAGATATCCCGCACCATTGAGGAATACCAAAGTGAAGTTCCACTCGAGAAAGGATTCACCTCTTGGTTAAGTCTCATCCTCGAGAAGCCTCACAAGTGTAACCCAAGGATTGGAATAATCATACATCCACTGTCCATTCGCTTATATCATCAAGTCAAGAAGCATCGCCAAGCGCCTAACCTACCTCTGGGTTAACTCAGCGAGACGAAGAGCTGTGCGTCCGGTTCAGCCTCACCTCCGCGACACCCTCTCCTAGCCTCACCTCCCTGACACCCTCTCCTTGCCTCCCTCTTTAACGAGATTCTCGTTCAAGGTTATTCCCCGCCCGACTCCACTTTATTTAAACGTAAAAGGATTCCAATTTAATTATGTTCTTGAATTAACATTCCGTATACAAGTTTTATTATTTCATTTCTTTATGTACTTAAGAGTATATTTTTGCCCTAGTTGTTTAATTGAATCCTCGAAACGCTGCATATGGCAATATATATATATATATATATATATATATATATATATATATATATATATATATATATATAATATTGCGAATCCTCCATATTTAAAGAATCAAATCAAAAGATAAATAAAAAAATAGCACTCTTATAGAAAAAAGGAATGGAGTTATTCATGTACAGAACCAACGTACATACATACTCGGCCATATACGACGACATTAAGATTGCTGTCAGGTTTTATGGGTATTTTGACGAACTCAATAATAGTTGATTGTGTTGCATCCCCTTGATTAGTAAAAAATTTGTGCCTAAGTGTTCGAGGAAAATTAAGCATAATAAGAGGATCAAGTCGGTCTATAAAACAGACAACGAAGACCTGTGTTCGTACCTGACATACATCGAGAAAATCTTTGAGTTGAATTATTGGGAAATAGAAACAGAGGAAATCGCCAGACTACTGCTTCTGCTTAACACCCGTATCCGTGATATATTCATCTCGTTACCATCCGAGGCTTCTGTGGATTATACCACTCTTAAGCAGGAGCTACTGGCCGCCGTTACTCTAAATCCCGAGGAGTATAGGGTGAAGTTTAGACATGCTAGAATTCAGCCAGGGCAAACATACCGTAAATTTGGTTTTATTTTTCGAAGGCATCTGGCTAGATTCAGCACAAGTGGGGAATGAGTTCGACTCTCTCGTCGACTTCATTCTTAAGGACGAATTGCTGTGTACCCTGTTCCCAGAGATACGAGCATTCGCTAAGGACAGGCGAGCCGCTACGTTCAATGACTGCGTGGAAGAAGCGGATCTACATGCTTCCAACGATAAACTATATCCGCGAGAGTTTAAAAAGAATCAGCCCTTATCTCCAAACGAAGGTGGGTATACCCAGAAACTCCAACAAAAAAAAACGCCAAAATTTGTCAAGACCTCCGGATCCGCCAGACCAAATTCTTTTCATCCAAGGATAAGAGAGAAATTAAGCCACTAATTAATCTAAACTCCTCATCCTCGTTATACCCAGAAGCCCCTTGATGTGTTTTAATTGACACCCCAGGTCACATTAGCTTCCATTGCCCCCAAAATTCGAGGCTTAGGTCGTCCTCGAGTCAACAAGTACACAACATCACTGCATCTCTTCCCCGAAAACAACCTTCTGCTTCAGCGTCTCCTTCGTCCACATCGAATTCCCCAGACCACCAGGTGAACTTTGTGTTCAGCAAAAGTTCTCCCGGGGGACTAAAGTTCGTGACTGGATCCGTAAATGGGCGCCGAGTCTCAACATTGGTACGCAATACGGGGTGCATCTGTATTGTAGTATCAGATAAATTGCTTCCTCCAGTCAGCTCCCACCACCAGGGGCTCGTGGTCATCCAGGATTTCCTGGGTAGATCAAACAAGTTCCCCGTCGTCAGATGCCACATCCAGTGTCAGTATTTCACTGGCTGGATCTAGGTAGTGGCAGCACCTATTAAATTCTGTTCAGTCTAAATAGGCCAGAGCACGCAGCTCTCCCCCAATCCGGTGGCTCAGCCTGTAGTCACACCGATTCGAGCAACTAAGAGGTCCGCGGCCCAGAGCCCTTTATCCCCTCTGGAGAATCCTGAAGACGAAAAGCTTAATTCCCAAGCCTTTACTGCTGTCCCGAAGGACTGTCCGACTCTCCCACCCCTGGGAAGGAAAGCAACGAAAATTGAAGTGAAATCTGTTCGCGGCAACAATCAAATAAGATATGTGGTGGAGAATTCACTACTATGCCGGGCGACGGCTGAAGTAACCCCACCGTCGGATAATGTCTTGTGCATTCCCCGTTGTTAGGCCACACGTGTAGTAAAAATAGCACATGATGGATTATTGGCTGGACCTTTTAGTCCCAACAAAACCTCTCTAAGTATTTTGAAATACTTCTTTTTGCCCGCCGCCGCTAAAGAGATCGCCGAATACCACCAGTTATTCGAACTGTGCCAGAAGGCCACCGCTAAAGGCCACGTACCGCGGGCTTCCCTACAGAAAAACCCCGTCATTTACGAACCCTTCTTCAGAGTCGCTATAGACTTGGTGAAGCCCGTCCATCCTCTGTCTATTGAAGGACACTCTTATCTCTATTTTTTCTCGAGTCAGCATCCATAAAGAAATCCTCTCAGATCAAGTTCATCAGTTAACGTCGGAACTGATTGAATACGTGAGCAAGTTACTACTCATCAAACCCATTGTTACAATCCTTGTTCAACCATCTGCAAACGCAATGTGGGAAAAATTAAATGGTACTCTAAAAGCAGTGTTAAGAAAGCTCTTTCAGTTTCAGCCTCGAGAATGGCATCGGTACCTACCAGTCGCCCAGTACTCGTGCCGAGAGATCCCTTACCAAACTCTGGGTTCGGTCCCCTTCAAATTTTCTACGGAGGTAACGTCCGAGGACATATGAGCATCCTTAAGGATCTCTTCACTAATCCCCAATAAGATGAAAAAGGAACCATAGAAGCATTATACCCATGTGAACCTCTTCAGGTGGTATACACGGTGTACGTAGAGTCAAATAACGAGTATCCTCTCCCTCAGTATCATCCCCCCAGGACGAGCCGTCCACTTGTTAGATGTAAACCCCCACTTTGGCCCGCTCATAGATTCATAAGTGTCAGCTTGAGTGAAGGAAAAATTTAGTTCAGTCCCCATCCTGCGACTACCCGATCCGCCAAAGAATTTTAGAATCCGAACCAATGCCTGTGGTGAAGGAAGCGGGTGTGTCCGGGTACAAAATAAAGACAATGATGCCCCGTTTACCACAGCTTATGCAACTATAAAACAGGCAGTGCTAGCCGTAATTTGAAGGATAAAGAAATTCAATTTCTATTTAAAAGGTAAGGAGATTAACGTGGAATTTAAGCACCGGCCTGGGCATATTTGCATAAGAGCAAAAGTCAGAACGGCAGCCTCATGCGATGGAGTCTATTGTACATCGAGTACCAATTTAACATAAACTATTTAAAAGGCTCCGATAAGTATAAAGCTGATAACTTGAGCCAAAACCCAAAAGAGGGCTAATTAAACTCTCTTTTGTCTTAAGACCAATTTTTTGTGTAGATATTAATGTATTAAGGTTTATTTGTGTACAGGATTAACTGCATAGATACGGATTAATAGTCAGTTTCTTTTTCTTGTTCTTTGTTGTAATTGATGTTTTTTGGAGGGTTAATTTGAAATGTGTGATCCGGACCGATTGGCCTCACTAGCAAGCTTAAAATCAGTAGTTCACCTGCCTATGTAGGTGCGTGCATGTGCGTACAATGTCAATAAGAATTAGTTTTATAGGATGGTTGACCACGGTAGCAGTAGGACGTGGAATTGCATTCAAAACCTGTATTTTTTTAGAAGGGAGGAAATGTGCGGAAATCAATATCGCGAGGAACCAAACAAACGCTATTTCGGTTACACAGCGTCAATAGTTAGGTGGCATATGGGCCGATACTTTACCATCCCCCCTCTTTGTCCCGCTGGCACAACATTCCTCGATATCTTTCGATAGAAAATATTATAATCAGCAGGTTTCGTAGCCCGAGAGTATAAACAAAGGAGGGTGGTATAGCCTTTAGAATAAAAATCTATAAACAGGCTCACTGTCCCCTTTACTTGTTTAGGTCTAGTTTTACCAAATAGACGAAATTTTCCTTTTTCCACCGTAACCCAGAAGAGACCAGAAGGACTAATGGTCACCACGCTGCAAAGTGATGCCCTAGGAGAGAGGCCTAAAGGTGGGCACTCATCTCCCCTCCCCTTCCCCCAGGAGATAATTGAAGTATATAAACTTCGATCTGGAGAAAATAAAGGAGAATCGAGTTAGCGATCGAGAGAATACGAGTACCGGAGTCAGTCCGGGCATTAAGAAGAAGAAAAAGTGAAACCGAGTAGGAGTTTTCTTCTCGAGGCTGTTCCTTTTGGTCACATCGAAGAGTAGGCCATCGGTATATTGAATCACTCTCATACGAATCTCGTCAGAGAAACCCTCTATCTCAATTTTCGATTAAAACCAGAGATATCCCGCACCATTGAGGAATACCTAAGTGAAGTTCTACTCGAGAAAGGATTCACCTCTTGGTCAAGTCACATCATCGAGAAGCTCCACAAGTGTAACCCAATGATTGAAATAATCATACATCCATTGTCTATTCGCTTATATCATCAAGTCAAGAAACATCGCCACGCGCCTCACCTACCTCTAGGTTAACTCAGCGAGACGAAGAGCTGTGCGTCCGATTCAGCCTCACCTCCGCGACACATTCTTCTCGCCTCGCCTTCGTAACAGACTCTCCTTGCTTCACCTCTTCAACGAGATTCTCGTTCAAGGTCATTCCTCGCCCGTCTCCACTTTGTTTAAAGATAAAATGATTCCAATTTAATTATGTTCTTGAATTAAAATTACGTACTAAAGTGAATCCTTGCTTCAACCATCACGTAGTACTCATTGGTAGTATTATTTTTTATTTAGATCCTTTTGTTATAGCCTTAGTATATTTAAAGTTTTATTATTTCATTTCTTTATGTACTTAAAAGTATATTTTTGCCCTAGTTGTTTAATTAAATCCTCGAAACTCTGCATATGGCAATAGATATATAATACTATGAATCCTCCCTGGTTAAAGAATCAAATCAAAAGATAAATAAAAAATATAGCACTCTGTAAAGGTTATCGCGGAACCCGGTTCACACGGCCCAAGGAAATTACACACAAAATTTACAGAAGACCAGAAATTCACCAGAAGTAATCAGGACGTTGCTAAATTATGAGGTATCCGCAAGGGGTTAAATAAATACACGCACAAAAAGTATTTACAGTATTATTCACAACAAAATTAAAATGAAATAAATTAACTGTTAACAAATTATACAAGGGTCATCAAACAATAAGAAAAAACACAAATGCTCAACACCATCGAACGACCACAAGTCGTTTTAACCAAAAAGATATTTGCACATACAAAAATGGGTTCTATGGATAAATAGTTTAAAGCCGAAACGACACACGCCGTTAAAGATGAAAATAGGCTTCGCTATTCTAGTGACAGGTGTTCTCGGAATAACCTCCCTTGATTCGTCCCTTATCCGAAGGCCTAAAGTTACATGAATAACACTTATAACACCTAGTTAATTTGAAGGGGACGTAAGAAGAAAGAGATACTCTAAAATACTTGATACCAGAGCAGTGAAGCAATAACCTACGTCGGGAACCCAGGCGAAAGAGGCTCGGCGACGATGAGGGAATTCGAATCAAGTCGAGAGGGGTGAATGCGATGGCGGTCTTCGGCGAGGAGAGACCCACACACAACGATATCGTGGCGAAAGGCATCGGGACCACGGGGAACGATGATTCGAAGGTTGAACGATCCGAGAGATTAATTCGAGATTACGGAATTCCCCAAAGAGGAGATGGCGAGGTGACTAGGGAAGAACTTTCACGTGCCCAGTGTGAACGGCTTCCCAAGGGAAACACTTACAAACGTAACTGAAAGAGCACAATTCGATGCATCCAACAAATGGGCAGCGAAAATGCTGGCAGGAATCAATGACAGAAAATCCTCGCTGCACGAAGGAATCCAGTACGGGTCTCCAAAAATTAATGAAGTCAAGGTAAGTGACGGACAACGATTCAGCAGAGTAATCAAGCAGAATTCTCGCAACAGAATAACTTAAAAGGGCTCACGGCCCTATTTATATCCTTCAGTCCGAAGGGGGAAAATGGAAGTGTGGCACAAAAGGGGGGAAGGAATGATGAGTCGCTTCCCTTACGCAAATTAGACTGGTAAGTCGCAGAAGTTTAGGCCAAAAATGGTAGCCTCGGATCGGGTCGACCTGCGATAAACACCATAAACTATGATGAGAAAAGGAAAGCATGGAAATCCGAGGGCCTACCCTTTACACACTCTTAGAGAAAAAAAAGGAACGGAGTTATTCATGTACGGAGCAAACGTACATACATACTCGGCCGTATACTACGACAAGGCCCTTCGCGAACTTAAGCGCGTCGAAGCATTCAAGCACCTTGAGTGAGGTCGTTGCAAGTCTCCTGCGCGTCTGCATT
Organism: Ceratothoa steindachneri; assembly: GCA_963969495.1. Taxonomy (NCBI): domain Eukaryota; kingdom Metazoa; phylum Arthropoda; class Malacostraca; order Isopoda; family Cymothoidae; genus Ceratothoa; species Ceratothoa steindachneri. The sequence goes on from OZ018324.1 coordinate 117,129,175, forward strand.
CTCGTTCTCGTCAACTTATGCTCCCTTGAAGTCGATTTATTTAACGAAAAGCACGACAGGGCATCGGCGATATTGTCCTCTTACCATTTTATATGTAGAATATTTGTCGTGAATCGGGAAAATTAATCCGACTGACGCCACTCTCCTGATAACTGAGGGAGGAAGTGCACTGGATTGCAGAAAACAACTCACTGTAAAAGATGAGAAAAGCGTGTCCTTCTAGCTGGCGACGAAAATGCTTAAACAAGGGATAAACGGGGAGAAAATAATAGTCAAAGGTGTTCTATTTCTTCTCCGCAGGGTTAAAAACTTTGGAGAGAAAAGCATTTGAGTGACATTGACTCCATACCGCAGCTCAAGAATACCAGCTACGCCTTCTTCGGAAGCAGCTGTCACAAGGGATAGCTCCAGAGGCATAGACATGCACCAGCTTTTTGAGGGCAGCCAAAGCGTTCTTGACATCGGAGAAGGCCTCAAACGAATCCCCAGTCATAGTCAGTATAGAATTTTTCTTACTCTTTCCACTCTTCAGAAGTGAAGTTAGAGGCTGGGCGAGTTGTGCGCAACAAGGAATACATAAATCGGTAGTAAAAAAGAGAATTTTCAGGAACTCTGTCGATTGAGTGAAACTTTGCGGCTGAGACAGGCCGACGATGGCCTCGCCTTCTCTCTAATGGGGGAAATTCACTTGTTGGTTACCTAGAGGCTTAAAAGGGTTAGTTTGGGGTAGACGCTGAAATTTATTTCTTTTTTTTTAATATAAATCTCACCAAGGTAAAGAAATTCAACCCTCACTGTAAAATTCCTCCAAAGGTCAATGACACTCAGATTTGATCCTACTAGCAATGATTTCTAAAATCAGTCGAAAGGGCAATGACAGAAAAACACCATCCATGAGTTTTTCTGTTTCAAACACTCAAATCTTGTCTTAGGAGCACTGGCACTAACGATTTCCCCAAAGAGCACCGAAATTCGAAATTCACTCAAGTGCAACGACGCATAAAACCGATTTTGCATTCAATCGCTCGGAACCTTGTTGGGTTGGTCACAAGGATTTGATTTTAATTTTTCATCGATCCTTGTAACGTTATGTACAAGGAGATGTATGCTAAATGAGTGTGCAGGCAGGAATGCATGGTTTGTAGCTGTATGTGAAGGAGAGACGTAGTAGGGGTCTTGCCCGAGAACCTTTGGGAGAATCTTCCGATCGTTGGTTGGTTGATTGGTTCATTTGAGTGAATGGTTGGTTATTTTTGTCTATTTTTACTGAAATTCAATTAATCCATCCTTTTTAATATCACCAACTCAAAAATCAATACTAATAATACCTTTAATTTCTATTCATGTCTGCGCAGTTTATTTTTCTGTAAATTACTCATATACATAAGCATGTCTCCGGAGTTGATTAATTAATAACCAATTTCAAGGGGTTCCGTCGCATTTTTTCCATAGCACTCTGTTTTAACTAGGAATAATTCAGGGATATTTCCAAAGATAATTTAAAAATTTGAGAATAATCATGTTTCTTACTTTAATTATTCGAATTCTTAATGAAAATTAAACTTTTTCAAAATAAATATGATTATCGAATATTTGTATTTAAAAAAAAAAGTATTACAAATGGCGAAGTGCAGAAAAAAAATTAGAAAATTTCATAAATTAAAGCATGGATTTTTTTTTCATATATTCGAAGGTTTTATAAATTATTTTGTAAAATAGATGTTCCATTTTAATCTTTCCGTATTTCCAAAGAATTTTGATAAAAGTTATGGGGGGGTGGGGGGGGGAGAGGCCTTAAGGCCTAGAAAATAAGCATGATAGAACCTAAACCAAGAGTAAATTATTAGGAGATACGAGGGGCGGTCAATAAGTTTTGCAATTTGGATATAGTGAAACAAAATATGAGGAAAAGTGTTTTATTGTTTTTAAATATAACTACCCTCGACTTCAATGCACTTGCGCCACTTGTCCCTAAGGCTTCGATTCCCGACTACTGTTCAATCCACTCCTGGACGGCGAGCTGGACATCTCATTGTCCCCAAACCGGCGTCCACGCAGTGCAACCTTGAGCTGGCGGAATAAAAAGTAGTCGCTAGGGACCAGATCTGGACTGTAGGGGAGATGGTTGAGCTCCTCGAATCCGCACTCGCGCAGAGCAGCTTGTGCAACTCTGGCCTTGTTGACTTTGATGACGTTGAAGTCGATCATGGAGCGTGAGGTTTCTAAGGACCCAACGGGCAGAGACCTTGGTCATGGCAAATTGTTGCGGATGATGTTGATTATACTTCCATGTGATATTCCAAGTTCTCGCTCGATTTCTTCGACCTTCACCCGTCGATTTTCGAGGATGATCCTCTCCACACGGGCCACATTGTCCTCGTTGGTCACGTCTGACGGGCGTCCTGGACGGGGGTCATCTTCAAGGGACTCACGACCATGGCGGAACTCCCTATTCCAGTGAGCACTGGTTGCATAGGAAGGGGCGGTGTCGGTGTACACTGCAACCGTGCGTTCATGGATCTCCTTTGCATTCTTGCCTTCCTTGGTCAAAGATTTGATCACTGCGCGGTGCTCAAACTTCCCCATTGTTGAAAAATTTGTGACTGACGATCTGCGACCAGCTACTGCTTCTTAAATAAACGAGGCAAGAGCGTGCGGCTGCAAGTCCTGATTTGTTATAACTTGTCCTAACACCCCCACAAACAGCCATCCCCCTTCCTCTGTTTTGCCCTACCGATTCGCAAACTTATTGACTGCCCCTCGTATGTACTGGAAACCTTTAAATTTTTCTTAGAACAAACCCCGTTACCAGAGGTGGATAGACCGTAGACAACAGACAAAAGGTCTGCCTATGAAGCGCAAGCTCTTCCTGTAAGCAGAGGTATGGCAAGCTGATACATTTTAACAATGTTTTGTTTCGAAACAGGGTTGCCCGAAGCTGCTATGAGATTCAGGAAGAACGGTTTCAGCTTAAGGAGTTCAACGAGTTGTCAGAATTCCAGCTAAAATTTTACCAGGGGTTGATAACAGTGTGATGCCTTTATGATTACCACAGAAAGACCAGTCACCCATTTTCTTGTAGATCGTCACGATTGTTCCATTCCTAAAGCCATCTGAGATATCTTCCTTTACTTAAAGTTTGACAATAATTTGGTGGAGGAGATGTAAAATAAAAAGTGGGCGCCTCCTTTTTTAACATTTTGGCAGGTATGTTCTCAGGCCCGGCGGACCTATTATTTTTAATGGAATTAATTGCCTTTCTCACTTCCTCTAGAGTTGGGATTACGCTCAAATAATCATTTATTGGATGTTGGGAAATTGGGTGCAAAACATCTCCGTCTCTATTTAAAAGTTCTTGAAAGTGCTCCTTCGAACGCGGCAGAATAGCTTCACTGCTTTTGAGTAGCTGTAAGCCATCATTACTGTGAAGAGGAGCCAGACCCTATGACATAGGTCTAAATATTGCTTTTGTTTGGTTGAAAAAACCTTACATATTATTCCGTTCGAATAAGAGTTGTATTCACTAGATTTTCTCAGCCACCAGTTATTTTTCATTTCGCATGTTGCTCGTTGAGCACGAGCTTTGAGGTCACGGTATTTACTCCTCTTTGGGACGGAGTTCTTGTCGTTTAGGTCTTCAAACAGCATTTTACGGTATCGTCCAAGTATTTTTGAATCTCAGACTCATTTTGATCAAACCAATCCTGATTTTTCTGCTTCCTCATTCCAATAAATTCCTCCGCAGCGTTAATGAATGTAGTTTTTATTATGGACCATTGGTCTTTTAGATTTTCAGAAAAAGCCTGAGAAAGATTTCTAATAAGACATTGTTGAAACTCAAGTGATTTGGCAAAGTTTGGGAGCAAATCAACGATAAACTTATGAAGGTTTATACTATTTGGATTCCTTCTTCTAGGCGAGATCTTGATTTTCATGAAAGAAAGGAAAAGACGATGGTCAGTCCAACAGGCTTCAGAACTAACAAGAGAACGACTTCCAGAATATCTTTACGATTGCGTGACCTCACAATGATGTAGGCTAGTATGTGCTAGCGTTTGGATCTGAATGAAGCTTTTGCCATAAGAGGGTGTTTCTTAAGACCAAGATATGTTCAACGCATTTTGATAGCAGAAGGGTGCCATTTGAATTACGAGTTACAAGACCTTTACTACCGATGGTTTATGTCCATATATCAAAGTCCTTACCAACTCTAGCGTTGAAACCTCCCAGAAGAAGGATTTTGTCTTCAGTAGGAATAGATGATAGAACGTTATCAAGACTGGCGTACAAAGACGCCTTGGTCTGGTCATCGGCTGCCATAGTGGAAGCTTACGCACTGATAACTGGGGCGTATTTCCTGTCTCCCACTTGAAATCTAATATTTATAGGTTGTTCGCTAATGCGAGATGGTAGCTCAGCTAGGTTGACTAGAAATTTATTTTTAATTGCAAAACCGACTCCATGATGTCTAAGGAAACATGCGGCATAACCCTTCCAAAAATGAGGTACCCTTCTCCCTTCTTGACATTTGGCTTTACTTGAGAGTCTTCTCTAGGAGAGAGCAACGAGATTAAAGTCTAATTTATTAATTTTATCTAGCGACAATAGCAGTTCTACGTTTGGGAATATCAGGGTTTTGGTCATGTAATATACATACGTTTCACGTATCTATTTTTAAGATTTCAGTATTTCTAGCCCAAGATTATTGGACACCTTGGCACGGTTTTCCAGGCAGGCAAAAGCAAAGACAGACAATTTTAGGGCACCTTTTCTAGCTTCTTTCCTATACCAGTTGAGAAGAGTGGATCCTAAAGAGGGCTGCTCAGACGTGAATGTCTCTGCCAAAAACTTCCCCTGTACATTCCAAGAAATTAGCGACTGAACTAAACATCCACCGCTGGACGTGTAGGTTGAGACAAGAGAGTTCCAGATTCCCCAATCATTGTCGTATAATGCCCCTTTTGATCACTACACACCTGACACCACTTTTGTCGTGATATACCTTGTGGAACGTGATATACTTCTTTGGTGAAGTAGGCTTTGATCTAAGAGTGATAATTTTGTTGTTTTAACGAAGAGCCGCTTCAAACAAGTAAGGATATAGAGAAACGCACATGACTTTCCAAAATAAACTATGAGGGAATCCCCACGTGGAAGATGTTTAGCAGAAAGGAACTCCCATGTGCAGCAGTAAGCCTACCCCCCACCCCCTTCCACAAGCGGTAGCCTCGAATCGAGTCCCCCACGATTCACCTTTATGCGGGCTAAAATAGCTCTGAAAGAAGATTCGAGGCCCTTCGAGAGTAGAGCTGTTTCCCGCTAACCCCTAACTCAGGGGAGAGCCTCGGACATAAATAACTCTCGACTCCCAGGAAGACACACAGAGTTGAGAAGTCTCGCCAGAACCCAGAAGATTTCCCCATGGTTCCAAGTCAAGTGCTAGCAACAAAGCAAAGTGACAGCTGGACTATTTTGTGTATTTGGAATTAGCTCCAGCCAGGAGATAATTCTACTGAACGATCACCCCGAGGGATTGTCCCGACTTCTTTCATCAACTCCTGTCAAAGCCCTCCTTATTTCGGGTACCCGAAATACTCTTCCCTGGACCGGAAGTTACCGCCCCCCCCACTGCTTTTGGAGAACCGTCATCACTCCAACCTCCTGCTCTGAAGTCCAAGCGGTCTCACCTCACGTACATAAGACATCCGTAAGCCAACCCCCAGCCCCCCTTCAGTAACCCAATTGAATTAATCTCTCCCCCCCCCTTCGTTTATTGATGTGATTTTTGCCCGCTAATTCTCTGAGGTAATTTTACCCTTCAATTTTCTTATTATTTTTTTGTGTAAATAAAATTCTATTTTTGTACAAGTCTCTTTAAATAACCTTGAACTTTGCCATTGTCCATAATTTTCCTGACCTCGTTGCACTCTCTCGTTACTCAGCCCGTCTGAACGCGTGGTTTACGGCCCTTTTGTCGGTTCGCTTTCAAGCTATTGGTCCTCTCCCACAGATATAATATGGTGTTGATATAATGTAATGTCATACCAGGACATAAACTTATATTTTAAATTTAACAATTTACCACACAAAAACAAAACATGAACCACAGAAGTAATACGAATTTTAAAATACATAAAAAAGACCAATAATTTCTCCGTAAGGCCTTCTAACTTGAACTACTTGACATTATAGTGATGGTTGACCCACCGCTCTCTTCAATTTAAAAAAAAACAAAATGCTAACGGCCTTTACTGGCCGAAACTACCTTCGTGGATACCCTTTTGGACGGGTTTGCGTCTGACCTTGAACTCAATGAGCACTTTACCTCGGGAATGTTATTGTCTCCAGACGCGTGCCGACCGGCCAGATGGAGGTTGCAGACGAATAACTTGAAAGCCACCACTGACTTTGGTGAGTGTGGTAGCTGGGGTCCATACACTTTCGGCAGGAAGGGATATCACCACGGGATAGTGAAAGAAGGTTCCTTTCCCCTCTTTGGATTACTCTGAAGAGTAATTCGCACTGTCTAGCGATGCGCTAAGGCTTGAATTCCTTGACTCAGGGGAGTGCTTGGGGGATTGTACTCTGGGGGGGTCTTCTTCAAGGGCGAGGACTGTACTCGGGGGGTTCTTCTTCAAGGGCGAGGATAGAAGAGGGGGGTTTCTGTGACGAGAATAAGTTGAACTTGAACAAGTTAACTTAAAGGTCGGTTTGGTAACCAGGAACTAACTCGAGGATGAGCTTCTTCTTAGTTCATGTCTTCCTCGCGGGCAAGGACTGTACTTGGGGGGTCTTCTTCAAGAGCGAGGATAGAGGAGGGGGGTTTCTCTGACGAGAATAAGTTCTACCTGGTTCCTTAACCAAGTTAACTTATGAGTTTAATGTAGCCACCGGGTAACGGGCTCGAGGGGGAGCCTTTTTCTTCTTCTTTTCGTAATTCGTCGAGGGCGAGGAATATCCCTTGGCTTTAGGATGCACCAGGATATGAGGAGACTGTCTGACGAGAGTAAGTTGAATTTGAACAAGTTAATTTAACGTTCGGTTTAATAACCAGGGACTAGCTCGAGGATGAGCTGCTTCTTAGCCCCCTTGGTAGCTCTGCCTCTCTTGCAGGGGACTTCGTAGTCTGGCGACTCGCGTATTCTACCTGTCCAGTCTTGGTTGTCCGGCCTCGATCTGGGGACTTCGTAGCCTGGAGACTCACGTATTCTACCTGTCTAGTCTTGGTAGCCCGGCCTCGATCCGGGGACTTCGTAGCCTGGAGACTCACATATTCTACCTGTCCAGTCTTGGTAGCCTGGCCTCAATCCGGGGACTTCGTAGCCTGGAGACTCACGTATTATATCCCTCGTTTTTCCCAAGTGTTTGTTATTTATACCTCGTCACCCCACTGGGGTAGGGGTAGGAGAGGGGGGTTTGTGGACGCCCGCATGAGGGTTCTTATTCCAACTGTTTTTCTCAGCAAGTCTTAACTCGGCTCCCGATGGCCTTCGAGCTTGAGAGAAACGCGTCTCCAATTTCTTACTTGAGGTGAAATTAAATATACTCTCGTAGAGAAGATCTTGCAGTTTAAAACCGTTCGGCTTTTCATAGAGACGAGTGGTGAGGGGTTGTGGTTACGAGTTTGACCCACGGTGCCGGACCCGGATGATTTGCGGTTACCGTCCAGTGTCTCCACTTAGAGAGAACGGGAGAGTGACGATTCTCCTACAATCATATCCCCACTGCCTCTGGCAGTCGCAACCAGACATGATGGTTTGCCTTAGCGATTTCTCTTCAGGTACACCTGTGCGTGATATGTTTAGCGTCGATGCACTGGCGCACAAACATTGCACCAACGAACATACCTGCGGAGATTGATGTCCAGTGGAACAGGAGACGGTGACGACCGGGTCCTCTCAACAATGATGACCTCTCACCCGCCCTTGAAGACATTGGAATCCGGAATGCGTCATCTCATCTGCCTAATTGTCAGTTGAAGGATTTGAGTTGGAGCTTAAATATATTTACGATGCACTAGAGGGAGTTGGAGCGCTCGAGCTTCTCCACCCCGACAAGGTGACGATTGAAGAGAATATATATATATATATATATATATATATATATATATTTTTATATATATATATATATATATATATATATATATATATATATATATATATCACATAAAATTTGATAATATGGGGCAGCCAACAGACAGGATGGAAAGTCTAGACCAGTCAACCTATCCATTAATAGAGGTATGTCGTGGTATTGCAAGGGCCGAGTTGGTGTACGTACATAGGTTTGTTACGTACTTGAATAGCTGTTTGATTACGTTTTCTCTAAGAGTGCTATATTATTTTATGTCATTTAATCTTTGAGGATTTCTAGTGCCAGTGCAGCGTTTCGAGGATTGAATTGAATACTTCTAAAAAATATATATCTTTAATTACAACATAAAAAGTGAAATCTAAAAAAAACAAAAACTATACAGCTATAAATAAACGAATTTATGTTAGAATTACTAATTTAAACCCAAATGAATATAAAGTAATGGTTGACCTCAAGCTCACTTTAATATTGGACGCTAATTGACACTCAAAAATAATTATATTTCTCTACCTTTAAAAAAACACACACGTGAATCCGGCTGAAGAATGACCTTCGTCTTAAATTTTATGTAGCCTAAAAAAATGTTTTTGCGGTTGAGCGCGTGGGCGTGTTCACAGACACCCAGCTGTTTGACTGGCGAGAAGACGAGCTTGAAGCAACAGGTGATTTCGGTGAGGGCGAGGGATGGCATTAAGCACGTTGTCTTAGTCAGATGATTTAGTCAACGGGACCGTGAAGATATGCCTTTTCCAATCTTCGGATTGATCTGGGAATGGTTCACACTAACGAGCGATGAGCAAACAAGTGAATCATTTGACGAATGGGGTGGTGTTTGAGGGAGTTGACTTTGGAGGTATTCCTCAATGGCGAGGACTATCTTTGGTTTTTCTAGTAAACCGAGATAGGGGGTTTCTCTGACGAGAGATGTATGAGATTGATCTTCAATACTAGAGCTGATTTTTGGTGTGACCACCAGGAACTGGCTCAGCATGAGCTTTTTCTATGTTCCTTTCTTTGATTGCCGAGCACTTCCGCCGGACTTCGTCGTGTTGATCTCTAACTCGATCTTCCTCTTCTTCTCCAGTAATCCGCCTATATACTCACCAACCCACTGGGGGTAGGGGAAGGGAGGGAGGGCTTAGAAATTAAGCCTCGCTCCTCTAGCGACTATTCTCCGAGCGTCTTTCACTTAGCCCTAAAAGCATCTTCTGGCTTTTGGTCCCCGCTCCTCTAATTTCGTCTATTACCTGAAACTCGATCCCAAAGCTTAGGGGAAATAGTGACTGTTTAACCAATGTTATTCCACTTGCTCTCCTTCCATTCGCATTGTTATGCTCGCTGGCACAGAAATCTGCTGATACGTGCTTCTCGTGGTTTTATTAGGTGTTTGGTGGTCCATGGGTCGAGGGAAGAGAGGGTGGGAGGTAAATAATCGGGTTACACTGCCTAGCTCCAGGACGTTTCGGTGACTGAACAGGGCCTCTGTTTTTAGGGTGTGATATCGATTTCCCTACAAGGTACAAAACGAAATATGCCCAAACAAGGTGATTCTCGAGGGGTATATAGTGTATATATAGGATATTCACATGTTGAATAATTCCAAAGGCAAGAGGGGTGGAGATAATTAGACAAACAGAAACAGCACTGAAACGAACCGAATACAAAAGTATCAGACAGTGATGATGACTATTACATATCGGTTCCAGCGATCAGCCAGCATCCGAATCTACCCCAGATACAAATCAACTGACTTTGAATAAAGAAAACTGTAAACAAGCTTTATTGACTCCATCAAAAGTGTTGAATTACTGGTCGCGGAGGAAGTGTGCCATTGAGTGGAATAGGCCATAGTCATTCGGAGAGGCATCGAGACTGAATGGTAGATGTTGAAGAATATTAACACCATCCATCTGTATGAACTTCTTCATAGTCAAGCTGGCAGTGTGTGGCATCGAATTATCTTTCTGAAACAAAGTCTGACCTCGATTGATTAAAGTGGAATACTCTTTATTTAGTTTGGCCTACATGGGGCCTAGCTGCTGGCATACAATTTAACGTTGACGGCGCAACCATGTAGAATGAGCTCGAAATGAAATACTCCTTGGAAATTGCACCAGATAGAGATCATGACCTTCTTATCAAACCGATTCCGTTGTGGAACGGATGCTGGTTGTTCACCTCGCGGAACCCATTTCCTCTCCTGATCGTGATTAACCAAGTACACCCACTTCTCATTGATGTGACAATTCGCCTCCAGAATCGATCGTCCATTATTGAGAAGTTGGCTGAAAATTTCTAATTTACGGGCAGCTTGTGCTTCGGTTCACCACAGTCTGATGGGATGACACTCCAACAACTTTCGCAAGATCACAGCTACTTGCAGAAGGATCAACTTTTATATTCGCCACTAAAACATTACTGTAAACGGTTGATGGTCGACCGGAACCTGGTTGATCGTCAAGGGTAAGATCCCCGGAGTTGAAACGTTTGTACTTCATTGAGACCTCTTGACTGACTGTGCCTTTTCCTTCAGTATCGCCAATTTCCCTTAGCAAATCTTGTAGAAAATTTCCACTTGTAACTGTAGCGAATCAAAACCCTCATTCCACTTTCTTCCAAACTCACTTCTGTCAGTTGGGGCTTACACAAAGAGAAATAAACTGCGCAGGAGCAAAACACAACAGCAGCGTACGCAGGCTGGTAGTCGAATTAGTAAGGTTAGCCTAACCTAATGTAATGAAATGACTAATGCAAACCTAACATAATGTAGTTAATTGAGTAAGGCAAACCTAACCTATTGTAGTCAAATGTGTAAAGCTAACCTAACCTAATTTTGGTGTTGCTCCATAATTTTCCAACCTACTATGTGACGAAAATTACCATTACGTAACACCAAATCACAGCAAAGTTAAGTGGCATTCATGCAAGACTATTTAAGTATTCATTATACCTATATAAATCATTATATCACAGTTAACATACCTTTTTCCGAAGCATATCGAAAATGTTACTTCATTATTTAGGACAACTGTACTTTTAAAATAATGCTTAGAAAAATATTTTATTTCCTTTTTCTCTACTCTGATTTGCTGAAAACTTGGAAAATTGTCGTCATTTTTGAGGAAAGGGTGTAGGAGAAATAATAATAATACAATAAGAGAATTGAAAATACCATTACCGGCTTCGATAATAAATACTCCTGGATTTAAGAACACAGCGCTTTCGCCAAGAGAATGTGAAGTATCAATTCTTATGAGCCTCTTATGTTAATCTATGGGATATTCCTTTATATCGTTACCCCTCCAAAGTATTTTCCACTCACTCCCCTCTAACCCCCTCCTTTCATTCCCCTCCAAAAGGGTCATGAGCCTCATATTTCCCTTTGAGTGGATGGATGGGTAAAATTAGTGAATTTTGAGCGCTTGTGAACTGGAGGTACGAATTCATTCTTGAAACTTCAATGCTCTTTTCCAGCCCCAGCGTTTAAGGCCCATGTTTGTTGTCGTTTTCATCCTTGATTAAATTCCAAGTATTCTTTGTTTTTCTGTCTGTCCTGTATCAGATTCTTACTACACTGAGGGAACATGACCTACTTACCTTATATTTTTTTTATAATTGCTTCCTTTCCCCTTATTCTCACTACACATACCTATTTTTCCTTTACCCCAACTTCCAAGGTTCTTCATGCAGACCTGTATAGACCCGACAAGGCTTTATGTTCGTACTCTAGAGACCTATTCGAATTTTACTAATTTTTTCGTAAATATATATGAATAATCTCGTTCCCAGCAGTCTTAGTTGATAAGCTTTGCTATTACAACTCCCACCACTCTACTAATTACTGCTCCGTCAGCATTCAATGCACGTCGTGATGTCGTTGAAGAATGCCAACTGCTCTTTACCTCCAGAGGTGGCGAACTCTTCAACGACAGGTTTACATTGAGTGAGACGTTCAGCTCTCGCTTCATGAGCGGATACTACCCCTGGTCTAATTGATGTCCCGTATGCCATGCTTCGACACCTTGGCGAGCGAGTCAGGGGTTCGTGTTAGATTAGTTCAAAAGGATCTGGACAGAGGGTAGCTCCCAAAATTCCTGGAGAATGGCTCCTTTGCTCGCTTTTCCTACCGGGAAGAAATCTCTCTAACCCATTCGGTTTCCGCCCAATATATCTAATTTCCTGCGTGTGAAGATGATGGAGAAATTAGTAAATGTTAGATTATCCTTTTTCCTGCTTTGCTCCCACAAAAAAAATACCGTCTGCGAGACCTTTCTTTGTTGACAGTATACACGCGGGGTTTTTCGATCGGCAGTGTCCTATGAGAGCGCTTGGAGACAGCATATAATAGAGGATATCCACACAATGAGGGTGAGATCGTCGATTACGCGTACGGATGGTGGAACCCTCTAAAGGAAAATGGGGAAGGAAGAGGGAATTCCGCAGGAAGGTGTTCTCAATCTTTACAATATCACCTTGCTTCTGCGGCAAGATGTTCTCGCTACTCTCTACCTGGATAAAAATTTGATATTTTTTGGTGCTGCCTAGATGCTAAGTGTAAAGCGTCATATTCCACAGGCATTGAACCGCTTTTCTCGATATGGCGAAGCTTACAGGTTTAGATTTTGCTTGGCAAAGAATAAGGTGATGCATATCTGCAGCCATCCACGGCTATACCCCAACCCAGACATGTTACTAAACGGGGTTCACTTAGAAGTGGTGGATTCGGCTCTTGTCATGAGAGAGTTGGCTTCTACGCCCTATCCCCTCTGTTTGAAGTCACCGTGGCTCCATCAGGCACTCCGTCGGTCTTCATGCCCGAGCTGATTGTAATACACCGCTCGCTACGGCAGATAACGCGCCGTGTCCGGTTTGGAGGCCAGATTGTGATCTTTATCGACTCACAAAGCGCTGTTAGTACCCTCGGGGTAAAGGGATCTCCACACTACCTAGTTCACGGTAGCCGCAAGGCAAATCGATATCAAGATTATCTCCCGCTTAGTTCCTAGACAAGGACAAGTGGAAATTGGGGCAAGGAGGGGGGGGGGCAATGATCGTGCTGATCAGGACTTGGCGACAATAACAGCGCTTCGTTCTTCCTCACACCGATTAAATGGCAGGAATCAGGTCAGCTTTCCGGCCTGACTTGCAAGGAAGATGGAGTCGGCCATGGAGAACTTACAGTTGCGTGCCATTGTGCCGCCGCTGTTCCCATAGACCTACAATTCAATACTACGACGGCTTCAGGTGGCTTTCTGTTGTTTTCGAATCGTGCACACTCGCGTGACGCACTGCCATTTGATGGAGCACTCGAATGCTCCTTATTGTGACGACTGTTTTGTGCCCCGAACTGTTCGGTACATTTTTGTTAAATGTTGCAGTGGGGATTTTTCTTCACGCATGTTATCTGTCCCAGTACCGAGACGAGAAAGGTCTCTACCCCTTATCCCTTTTACTCGGGACGGTTCGTGCACACAGACTTGTGGAGTATCTGACTTTTTGGAGGATACTGGCCTCCTACATTATATTTTCTTTTCTTTGGTGTTAGTCGCATGTTCTCTGGCAGGGGAAAGGCGGCTTTTCCCTGAAACAGGAACGTGCTTCCTTTTTTGGCTATTTTGTTTGTTTGTTTCTTCTTTCTTTTTTTGTGTGTTTTTCACTTTTTTATAATCTAGCCTAACATTAGGTTATGAATAATTACGGTGACATTTGCCCCATTGAGCAGTCGTCAGTTTCTCTTTCCGTATGCCCTTCTCCTACTGGCACAATTATGGTCGCATGGAATTACACAAACTTTCTTTCCTTTCTCAACAATTCCTTTGAAGACTTTATCTACTTACTGTCACTATGCACATTGCACAGAAACCATGCAACGAGCGATCGTCTCTCTCATCTCATTCTTTAATTTATACATTTACACAATTTACCCTCTCCAGAACAACGAAAACAATGATACACAAGGCAACAAGGAGCAATAAAACTATGCATAAATATTGACATTTTATTCCGCAATCCTCCCTGCATTTAATTACGGTCAAAACAACCACGAATTAAATTTATATTTCAAATATTAGCACTTTTAAGTGAACGTTTAGTTGGCTATTAACTGCGCTTTGTGCATGTCATTAATATGTTAACCTGGAGTGGTATGCTTGAGTCGGGGTAAAATTGAAGGCTACAGTGAAGGAAAATATGAGTTGTAGTAGTGTTTTTTCCATTCCAATTCAATTTGCGAAATATATGTTTCGAATTAAAGTTCTTTTTCTCACTTTTAAATCAACAGAAGGATCTCTCCATTTTATTCCAACGTATTTTTAAAAGCTATTGACATCCTTAGACAAATAAAAAGATATAAATTCACACTAAGTTTATATATATATACAAGGATAATGCCCATTTTACAAGGCTGTGTTTTTAAACACTAGCCACCCTTGGACAGTCTCAAGGAAGGCGCCGCCCCACTTAATTGTGATGGTGTTGACGGGGGCTAAAGCACGGGCTGCAGGATGAAAGGCTTT